>OX442314.1:33431010-34031010 GCA_949358305.1 Strigamia acuminata
GCAAATTCTAAAATAAATTATTTAATTTGAAAAGTTTGTTATTATTTAAAATCACAACTTTTCTTAGGAAACGAAAAAAAACGTAGTAAAATGTGTGCAAAAACGTGTTAAAATGTGGCAAAACTTTGGCAAAACGTGTGCCAAAACGTGGCAAAATGTGTGCAAAAGCGTGGTAAAATGTGTGCAAAAACGTGGTAAAATGTGTGCAAAACCTTGGCAAAATGTGTGCAAAAACGTGGTAAAATGTGTGCAAAAACTTGGCAAAATGTGCGCAAAAACGTGACAAAATGTGTGCAAAAACGTGGTAAAATGACCCGACTAAATTTGCTTTTAAGTTCACTAAAAATCTAAGTGTTAGTTGCATTTAAACTTGCAGTTGCCCCCAGGAAAAGTAGACTGCTCTGGCTGCTGGTGGCGGAAAATTGAACTGCTCATTTAGAGCTGGAGCAGCAGAGAGCAAGTGAAGATTTTTTTGGCCATAGGTGTACATAAAATACACAACAGCTTTTATTATGGATTATTTGATTATTAAAATAAATACCTACCTGATATTGCTAAATAATATTTTGTACCTTTCCAATGTTTTTCAGAAAAATCAGTCGACCGAACTGCTTACTTTATAATTTTTTTTCAAATGCTGTTTCCTTCAGAAGTATGTGACCAGCATCTAAAGGTAATACAACCTGGGCGGATTGAGGATTTATGTCGGTTCAAGAATTTTTTGAAAAATAATTGCCCCATTTGCCCCAGCGAGCACTTCAGGGGATCAAATCAGATTTTGTGCTCCCTTGATGGGCCTCCTCTTATTTGGGGCCCTTCGCCAAGTGGTCATGCTAGCTCCTACTCACAGGGTATGTTTATATCTAATACATCTAATTTTGCATTGTCATTATATTCATAGTTTTTCCTAAATGATCTGGAAGAAGAAGTTAACATTCTGGCACCTTTGGACTTAAGCTATGGTTGGGTAAACACTGTAACACTTCAGGCAGTTCAGGTAAGGTAATAGCTTAAATTTGTGACAATTCTATCTTTTGTTATAGATTAAAAGATTAAACTATATATTGTAAGTGCAATGTGTTTTAAAATGTATTTTAGAATGTACTATCCAATGTATTTTGAAATATATTGTAATTACAATGTCTTTTAAAATGTATTTTGAAATGTATTTCATTTAGAATATAATTTAAAATGTATTTAAAATATATTCAGAAATATATTTCAAAATGTACGACGATGGTAAATACATTTCAAAATATATTGGCACACATTTCTGTACTTTTCGAAATATATTGCAATAAATTTTGCAACCATATGGGTAATCACGTGACTTAGTTTGGCACACGCCAAACCAAAATGAAATAAAAATACACAATTTCTTTAGTGGTGACAAATTTATTTCCCAAATAAATAAAAAACACTTCAGGGTCACCACACGTATATGCTTTTATTCAAACTCAGTTTTATTTAATGAAATAGACTGTACGAAGAAATACAAAGCATAATCCATGCGAAGAGAACAAAAGTGCTTATTTTATGTGTAAAACCGCTTGCATCCAAAGCAATTTACTCCAAAATGTTAACTGCAGGTATGCTATTTCAAATATTTCAGTTTTTACACATCTCAGTTTAACACATACAGTCAAATGCCGAATATCTGAACAGAGGTGATGGATCTTTCATCTACAGTATACATTACGTACATCAACCCAATGTCAGATCATGCGAATAAATTGATTTTATAAACATCTATGTTTCCCAACTAGTTCCGATAATCGGCATTCTACTGTACCTGTTGTTTAAAAATTATCTTTTCAGTTACATACCACAGTTTTTATTTTGCAAATGTCACCATTGTTTTGTATTAGATTACCTTACCTAAGGAAGCCGAATTTGCCACCTTGTAACACAACGAATGAATTTATGATCGCTCATTTAATGTACCTAAAAAATTTTGACTGGAATCAAAGACAATGCAAATGTAAACTGCCTTGCGAATATAGTTTTAACAAAATTATTTTGTATCAAAATAAATTATTAGTTAATTTTTTCACGGTAATGTTTCTGCGATTCTCTGATACTTTCGTCGAGAGTATAGAAGAGCAACAGTCATATCCGATATCTCAATTGCTAAGCGATGTCGGTAGCATTGTGGGATTAGGTTCTGGAATGTCATTGCTGTCTTTCTACATTTGCATTTTAAATGCTTATAATTGGTATCAGGATAGGATCCAAAAGAGGCGATAAAATATGACTGGACAAAAGCTAGCAATGTACAAAAATATTTTAAATCTTTCTGTCGTAATTGTAACAAATTTGCAATTTGGTCTTTAGATTTTCTACTGTATTTAGGTTAGGCCTATTAGGTTTGATAAATTGTTTGTTGTTTAGAGTGCCATTAATGTCATTAAAATCTGTTTACTTGTATGTATTAATGTTACATTTTTAACTGAAATACATCACGTTATGAAATAATGTTATTTCAATGTCATGATTATTTAAGACGTTTACAGTTAAACTTATTTTAGAAATTAATGTTATTCAAATTACTTAATTTTATAATGCTATCAAATGTCAAAAATTAATGGGAATATATTATTAATCCACTAAAATTCCTTGGATTTACACTAAAAAAAAACTAATTCTTCCACTTATTGAAATTTCCACTAACGCTCCTTTTTGGTTCCACTAAATTTATACACTAAAAAAAAACTAAATTTCCCACTACTGACTTTCCCCACTATAAAAAACTAAGTACATCCACTATTTCTACTAATTTTTTTTATTACAAAAGGAAGGCCTTCCTGGGGTTCGATGGTCTACCTCGCTTTCTTTTCTCGCCCAAAGGCACGTTCTACTTAGGTACTGCTCAATAATAGGACAAGAACAAGTTCCCTCATCCCAACCAGACCTCGGGGCCTCTCGCCGGCCACAACATCGCCTTCGGCATGCACATCGGGTCCATCTTCATTGGCCACGCGGATGTCCACGACGACACACCACCCTCGTTCGTCGACTCCCGCCGCGCCCCGATAATCCACGGCGTGGTCGCTAGACTCCCCAATTGCTGCAGCGCCTTGCGGAGCTTCAAACAATTGGGGAGTCCGCCGGCTCATCGAGGAGCGGCAGGAGTCAACAAACGAGGGTGGTGTGTTGTCGTAGACATTCGCGTGGCCATAGTCGTCCATAAAGATGTTGGGGCCGGCGAGGGGCCCCGAGGTCTTGTTGGGACTGGGTCCCGACACGTAACTAGGACCGACGGGAGTCAATGAACGGGGAGACACGCAACAAATGCGCCCCGGACGAACCAGCCTTCGCCCGGCGAGAGATGGGCGACTATGGCCACGGCGAGGGGCCCCGAGGTCTAGTTGGGACTAGGTCCCGACACGTGACTAGAACTGGAGACTAGGACTCGGGCCTTGGCGGGGACTCGGTTGCGGGCGACTGTTGGGGCGCTCGTAGACCATGCGGGGGAAGGGTAGGTCGTCCTCGACGTTAGCCAAACGTTCGCACAGCTACAGCACAATAAACAAAAAAAAGTGGAAGTAGTAGTGGTAATATTAGTTATTTTCCCCATAATTTCATTTAAGTGGAAAATTTAGTTTTTTTTTTAGTGTATAAATTTAGTGGAACAAAAAAGGAGCGTTAGTGGAAATTTCAGTAAGTGGGAGAATTAGTTTTTTTTCAGTGTAAATCCAAGGAATTTTAGTGGACCAATAAATGGGACCCAAAATTAATTATATTTCCGCACACTATTCCATCTGTTATTACACACAAGTTGATATTAATGTAATTTTGAATTAATAATGCAATAAAAAGGTCACATGTACCAGGCAAATGTACGCAGATTTTCACATGCTAGATTGTTAAAGATCTTTATGTCACAGTTCCAACACGTTTGAAATTTGCATTTTTAAAAAAAAAAACAAAAAAATCAGTTTGTTGGTTATGAATGCGGCACAACATACATGCGTACTTAAAACATTAAAGTGTTTTTTTTTTAGATTCCAGTGTTTGTTTCTTTTGGACAGTGCAGTTTCTTTTCCAAATATTTAGAGTGATTTTGGTGATGTGAAATAAAGTTGACCGTTCATGTGGTTGGTATTTAAAACAATGCGATTTATTCATGTCCAAGTGGCGCTTAAACACTTCAGAGGCCCGTAGTTGCATTGTGGTCGGCCTTTCTAAGGTGTAAGTTCGAGTGCTGCTGCATCATCATCCTCGTCTTCAGATTCGATTATTACATCTATGGCATTTGCGTCTACAATCGGTGCATCAGGGACAGTAATCCCAATAATGTCCTCAGCATCCACGATATCAGTATTTGTTGTCACCAAAATATTGCCATAAGTCCGAATCGTTTCCATAAATGTAAAGAGAAGATTAGTAATTTGGTCAGGAGTAATACCGGATATTTCGCTTTTGTTTTCGTCAAACACAACGTATCGCGATATTGTAATCATCCTGGATGTGGTGTTAGCCTTTCCTTGTGTGACTTTTAGTTCTTCATTCTCGACGCTTTTTCTTTGGTATATAAGAATGTGCACTGCATCCAAAAGTCCGTAGTCCACTCCACGCCTCCTCGGGAGTTGGCAAACAATTCTTTAAATATGTTGCCATCATGATGGCTTCTCCCCAGTACCAGGGCCACCTTTACCATTGGGCTAACTGGGCTGCAGCCCAGGGGCGCCGGGCAGAGAGGGGCGCTGGGCAGAGAGGAATGCCGGTCGGAGAGAAGGGCACCGAGCAGAGAATGGCGCTGGGCAGAGAGGAACGCTAGGCGGAGAGGGGTGCCGGGCAGAGAAGTATGCCAGGCGCCTCCTACAAAGAGTCTTCATGAGTGTTCAAATATAAGCTGAACTTGTAGGCCCGTTGTTGATAGTGTGTATAACACACAGGCGCCACAGGTCAGGGGGCGCCACCCCTAAAGATGCATTTTTATGTTTGAAATGCATTTGTAGGTCCAAAAATGCATTTTTCAATTCAAATTAATTTTACACAAAAATGCTTACCGTACCTGTACTTCTTTTGGAGGGGGATGGGAGTGTGGCACCAGCATGCCCAAAAAAGAGAGTGCACTACAAGTATACCCTAAGAACAGGCTTGTAAAATTGTAAGTGTAAAAATCATTTTTTTTAAATTACGACAAGGGAGAAGGGGCGCCTGATTTTTTTAAGCCCAGGGCGCTGAAATGTGTTAAGACAGCCCTGCCCAGTACTGGTTGCCAAGCAATGTGCAGTGTGCGCAATGATGTACGATCGCAAGGGATTAGGGGATCCAATCAGCGATTAGTTCCTGTGTTCCTGTATTTCCCAATACAAAAAGTACAGAGAATTAACCAAAACTAGTTGACTAATTCAATTTAAATATGTCTCGGCGTTCAAATGGTGGAACCAGTTGAATGCCGTTACAGGTATTCTATCTAAATTTGGCCAGTAAATTTAATGTTATAACGAGGGTCGACTGTATTTAAATGACTGAAATTTTGAAATTTTCTCCAAATAGCCGGGTCTATTCTGACTATTATTAATTTAAAAATACATTTAATATCACATGTGTACGTGTAGTAACAAATCGTGTAGTGTAGAGAAATACAATTATGTGTTTTTAAAAACTTTGTGCGGTTTGGTATTTTTAATAACATTAATTTCTAACGAGAATTTAATTATGAATTATGATCAATTGAAATAATCACAACATTGAAATAACATTAGGTGCATTCAAAGTCAAATGAATTATTTGACTGAAATGACTGATTTGACTGATTGGGGTGCCGTTCCAACGGCGAATCGTCCAAGGGCGAATCTGGCCATTCGGACGAATGGCGAATTTCGACTTTATTCTGTCCAAAACAGTCCCAACGGCAAATTTCTCCCAATTCAGCATTGGGACTGCTTTTGGACCTTTCTAATGGCGAATTGGTAAACGATTTGCCATTGGAAACGCAAAAACGTGACCAATGGCGAATATGTGTGTGCTGAATTTCGCCATTGGAAACGCAAAAACGTGACCAATGGCGAATATGTGTGTGCTGAATTTCGCCATTGGAAACGCAAAAACGTGACCAATGGCGAATATGTGTGTGCTGAATTTCGCTATTGGAAAGGGTTTTGCGTTTCCAATAGCGAATATGTGTGTGCTGAATTTCGCCATTGGAAACGCAAAAACGTGACCAATGGCGAATATGTGTGTGCTGAATTTCGCCATTGGAAACGCAAAATCGTGACCAATGGCGAATATGTGTGTGCTGAATTTCGCCATTGGAAACGCAAAAACGTGACCAATGGCGAATATGTGTGTGCTGAATTTCGCTATTGGAAAGGGTTTTGCGTTTCCAATGGCGAATTGAAATTGAACGAGCCGAGTGTGTATTTAAAGTGCTTGTGAGTCACGAGCGAACGATTTGGTTTGTTTAAACTGGTCGACTGATTTATTTAGAAAGTTCTGCTGTTTAAATAAGACGAATTAAACAGAACGTTGAGTGGACGTGATTCCCTAAAGCAAACGAACTGTGGACGTGATGCCAGGCGAGAGGTGACCGGATGTCACAGTGCTAAAGCCAATATTGGCCTAATATTGGTAGGCTACAAGAACGTATTGCTAGCTGATCGATTTTTACACATGCCGCATTTGCGCGATCGAATACAGCTAAACACCCGCCGTATTTGGGCGATCGAATACAGCCAAACACCCGCCGCATTTGCGCGATCGAATACAGCTAAACACCCGCCGTATTTGGGCGATCGAATACAGCCAAACACCGGCCGTATTTGGGCGATCGAATGCGGCGGATGTTTGGCTGCATTCGATCGCGCAAATGCGGGCAGTGTTTGGTCGGTTCTCAGGTCTTAAAAAAATAAATAATAATTGAAATTGAACGAGCCGAGTGTGTATTTAAAGTATTTAAAGCAAACGAACTATGGACGTGATGCCAGACGGATGTCACAGCGCTAAAGCCAATATTGGCTATAATTGGTAGGTTACAAAAACGTATTGCTAGCTGACTCCGACTGGTCCGCAACACACGCAACACACGCTGCTGGTTTTAATTCAAAGTTATCTTTATTTGTAATTCTAACTGGTTATGTAGTGCAATCGTCAGCTCCTATTGGCTGTTTAAAATAAAACGTTATTGAGACGTTCTCGTCTCCTTCCCATTCTCGTGTTCGTCTCGTCTCGTGTTCCTCAGGAACCCGAAAATTCTACAATTCATTAGTTCGAGACCAGCAGGACATGAACAGTGTTACACAACAATTTAGAACCCAAACGGACTCAGCATCGAACGGAATCACATGTGCGAGGTCAAGTTAAACTTTCCATTCGATATCGATGCGAGTAACCTTGTATGTATATAAATATAACGCCTCACGCAGCACGTAAAACGTATTTACACGACATTTTTACTGAAATAAAAGTTTGAAATTAAACAAAAAGCAATTTGAGGCACAAAACTGTGCATTTAAGTGCAAAAATTCATACTTTTGGCTTAAATTTTGAAACTTGTATAAACAATGCCGTGTGGGTCCAAAAAACGCTTAAATAAATGAAAAATGAATTTTAAAATGAATTTTTGTTACAGGCATCGAGTAACAGCACCGGACATTACGTTTACTTCACCAAACATAAAACGAAGATAGTACGACGGACAACGCACCCGAAATTTATGGAAGATACATATTTTTAATATTGTGTAAATTATTATGTCTATACATTAATGCTTCTTTTTGGAAAGGAGATCGAAAAAACCGTTAATAAAACTTCTGTTATTCTATATTATGGAATGGATTTTTTTGTGTTAATAAAATAAATTTTAGAAATTTTTCTAATATTTGAATTAATAATCATTTGGATTGAAATGAGCACGGTGCTTTTGTAGAAGCGCGCAAAGCATTGCGGAGTACCTGCTCTGCACGCAGGAGCAGCAAGCGGTACAGCCAATCTAGCTGCCTGATTTAACATTGTTGTCCCAAGAGCAGCAATCGGAAATGTAGAAAGCGGCGCCTAATCGCTTCAAACAACACGTTTTTGAAAAGTTTAATTCTTTTCATCACATATTGTCTATGTTATTATTCATTAAGCAGAGCCGGCTTGTGGGTCTTGCAAAAAATGTTTTTATTTTGGCAAAGTATTTTTTATCCCAAAAAGTTCATTTGTAAAGTAGATTGTCTCTAAAAAGAGTCTATTGCAGCACATGATAATGCATTTATTTGCCTAAAAATGTCTAAAAATGCATTTATTTTCGCCAGGTCGCTTACTACGACAAGACTGAAACGTTGCAAATGAGATTGCACAAATTTTGACAATTTTGCATTAAAATGACCCAAAAAAAATGCATTTTTACACGCAGATTGCAATTTGTCTGTCGAAAGAAACGTTTTCTAGTGGTTTCTGCAGATGATGATGTTAATCTGAGCCAGCCATTTGATCTCTCTCGTTTACAATGCTACATGAAATACGGATTGCCGAAACGGGACTCAATTTTAAGATACAATCGGACTCTCCAACCCAGCTGGGTTTTGGAACACTAAAAAAACAAAAGCCGCATTGAACTTTACAAGTGTAGGGCCATCCACGTATTTGAAATGTTTCGCAACACCAAAATATAGTAGGCACTTGATTCAAAATTTGATCGTGAAGATGGTGATGAGGAAACTGAAGTGTTTCATTATTGAACATTGCAATTATTGCACTAGAATGCAGAGAATTCTCCGCATTCATCGAGGTTTGATAACCGATCGAATGATTTGATTTTTTGACGTTTTTGATGGATTTAAATGTGAAAAAAAGTTATTTTTGGTTGGAAAATATCGATTTGAGCTCGAATTTTGATGAATTTGTTATGAAAATGTGAATTTTTGATGGTTTTTAACACTTTTAACCGATTTACATTCTGATTAATGTGGATACGTTTAGGAATTGTTCCATTTATGGTTTGTTTTGGCCAATCATGCGCTGTTTAGTTTCGTACTGACAATTTTGCATTAAAATAGCACGAAAAAATGCATTTTTACACGCAGATTTCAATTTGTAAGTTTGCTTACTGTTAAAACTATTTATAGGAAAAGGCAAACTGTGTAAGATTTGTATTACTTTTCATTTTAATTTTTTTTTCTCAAATATACTTGTAGAAAGTACGATTGGGAGGACAGCAGTGCCTGCATATGGACATGATCAAGATCTATTTTGAAAACGAATAATTATACAAAAAATATTTAATATTTTTGAAAAATTGTACTTCCTTATTTTAAATTTGATGTATTTTTCTTTCAATTGAATAAAAACATATATTTTAATTTTTTCATCGATTTTTTCATTCCAACATGATTGACGGCCGGAAAATGAAGGCAAAATTGTCTATTTTAATAAAAATAAAAACATGATCAAATGTTGAAGAAAGAACTAGCTGCTAAGCTGATTGAAAAAAAAAGAATTTGAAACAAACGTCGAAGAAGTAGACACGATAAGAGCATCGTCCGATTTCGTGGGAAATGAGACGCGGCATCGAAAAGTGATATCCTCGTAAGTTGCGAGGCAGGAAAGCCACGCGTAATGAACCTCGATTCAAGAAACGACCTTAAAGCCGAGACAGCAAATTACGTGAATTAATTATAACCGTTGACTAAATGCAATTAAAAGTTTTATTCAACATATTGGAACGTATTGGAACACGTATTGCAACCAGTATTAGACACTCTGGATAACTTTTTTAATGTTTTTGAGATGGCGGAAATGTAAAACCAAGATGAAACGATCATCGCTGTTCAAATATTCGTTCTAATGAACACGAACCAGATGTCGGAGACGGACATGCATTTGGTCATCATTGACACAATTAGAGAGTCTCGTTTTAAAGGTGAAACGCAATAAATTGGCGGAATTTGTCATACTTATACTGAATTGGGAAATAAGACACGTGGACGACGAGAAAACAACACGACTTGGGACCATAGCTTTTGGATGAGAACAAAAAACCATTCGACTATTTTCCGACAGTTTCGAGCACAGGACACATGTTTTATTGCAGTTTATCCAGTAGGAGGAGGTTTACCGCTCCCGTGGGCGACACAGACTTGCACATGCAGTTCTATAAAAATGAAGAAACGACGATAATTTTTGATAACATCACAGAATAAAAATTCGTGTTTTTATTTCGAATTGAAAATGTAGCGGTCGGTTTATTTTGACGATCAAATTGAAGGCAGCAATTGCAGGCTTTTGCCAATCGGTGACAAGTATTTCTTCGACTTGGAAATCCACATGAAAATCTTGGAGAGTTGTATAAATGAGAGAGAAATTGCCGGGTAGTTGGCAAAATTAAAAATGTAAAAGTCAGTGCAGAAATTCGACGGAGAAATTAATATTTTCCCGAGAGTTGATAATTCCACTGATTTATGAATACATCAGCACATTTTTGAATTCGTGGAAGATAAATTAGAGATAAACAAAATATATCGATCTCGTTCAGTTTGTGACGATTCTACTTTTGGTTGAATTATAAGCCATTAAACGAGATAAATCGGTCGGAACAAGACATTGCTAAACCTAACAATAACCTAACCGAGATAAGCTACGAAATATGTGCAACGTGAATAAATAACCAGAATAGCAAATAACTTACGGTTTTCCATGTTTATTATCAATACAACTGGTTCTGGGTTCTGGGCATGTGTAAACATAACCGATCGTTTTTGACGTTGCAATCGAATTCTTTCGAAGGTCGCCATGTCGTTTTTTCACTGTTCGATTGAATCTACGTTGGAACGACGTATCGTGGGCGGACATGAGTGTATCATGGTTTTGATTATACAATACGAATGTAAATATAATCAGGTATGTGTTTATTTTGTAAATAAACTTTTAACACGAATAAACTTAAAAATGCATTGATTTGCCTAAAAAAGGTCTAACTTGCCTAAAAAAAGGTCTTTAATGCATGAAAATGTTTATAACTGCTTAAAAAAAATTTGTCGTTATTAAACCTGTTACTTTCTCTCCTAATTTTATGTTAAATGGGCCACACATAGTCTTTGCACTCGTTCCCGAAGCCTTCCAAGCCGGCCTCGCCATCAAACCGTATCAAACATTTTTTGCAAAGCAAAAGGTAGTTGTCACAAAGTCATTCATTACTTTAAAAAGAATTTCTTGCCTTTTAGTCCTAACTCAAAAAATGTAGCACCTATGTGCCAAGTCTAATCCCTATTGTTTCAAAGTTTCCTGTCCTTTATGCAAACTTTCCCTTTGCCGACCCAATGTCGCCAGACAGGCAATTATTTCAATTAACATAATTTAGATCTACGAAAATACCCCTTTCCTTTGTGTAACTCAAAGGTTATAAAGACCCAAATTTTCCGATTCTCCTCACTTTTCGAAGTATCTTCTGCGTGCGTACCAACGTGCACCCAAAGATCCACTCCTTCGCAAACTGAACGCAAATTTAGGACGACCACTGAAAAACTCGATTCGAACTCTCCATTGACGGTAAGAAATTTATTGTATTGTTTCTTACCCTGTTGAATAGCTTCGAGTTGTTACATTAGTGAGACGTCTGATAATATTAACTCAGAATCGTGTATTTTCTTGAATTCTCTTCGAATTTAGGAATCTCAACCCCTTATTGGAGGCTTTGTAAACGCGCATCACAGTACTTCGTGATTCTTGTTATATATATATACATATATATATATTGGATATGGTTTTATTAGATTATTAATTAGTTCTTAATAAATATGTTTATCTCTTAAATGTCACACACTTGTGTTGGCTCAACATGTTATTTTGATCACATTCACCTATCAAATCACATTGTCGATTGTTACGAAGTCGGATATTAATCCTTATTCACTTGTTTATTTCTTCTCTACACCTAAACTAATTTGTGGTCACATGTGCAGTGACCTCCCCTATCCCCCCTACCTCTGGAGTGACTCACGGCCGCATTCGATTGCAAACGATTTTCACTGATTTCATATTGACACTGCAAAGATTAATTTTACTGATTTCATTTAATTATTCCTTTTTTTCTCTGATTTCATTTGAGATATTTTCGATTTATAGTGATTTCATTGATATATTAATAATTTTCATTGATTTCATTGAAATATTCTTGATTTTCACTACTGATTTCATTGAAATACAGTATTCCTGATTTTCAGGGAATTTATACAGATCTTCAGTGGATTTATACTGATTTTCAGTGGATTTTTATTGATTTCCGTGGATTTAATGCAAAGCGATGTCGCCGAGATATTATTCGACAAACTCGCCACACAAAACATCAAATTAATCGAGTAAAAATTTAAAAAAATCAATAAATCGATTAATTTGATCAATTTCCAGATTAATTTTTCATCAGCAAATTTTCTAATCACCCACACAGGGGCGGATCTAGCTTTTCGGGGGCCCGGGGCTTGAGGTTTTTTCGGGGCACCTTTCACCCACATTTTTTAATCAATTTTCACGTGATTTTTTTTTTATTTATTTATTTTTTTATAATATTTTTTTTTTTTTTTTTTTTTTTAAGGAATTTAAGTGAAGTCACATTATTCAGCAATAGTCATTCTGTCCAAAAGACTATTTATTTCTGTACTAAGCCGTGGAATAGTAGGAAGTTTTCATTAGAAGCAACTCGCGCATTTCAATTCTTTTTAAGGTAATGACTTTGTGACCACAATCTTTTGCTATGCATAAAATGTTTGATACGGTTTGATTGCGAGGCCGGCTTGGAACAAAAAAATATATTTTTAGACTTTAAAATATAACTTAGCTAAAATATTAGACGCTTTTTAAAAAAAAACTTAGTCTATATTTTGAAAACTTATATTTTAAAGTTGTTAGCAATGAGAGAGCGGCTGACAAGAGAATTGACAACTGTTCTGGTTGGAAAATGTGCACAAACTGATTTATTCGAGCTCTTTACAATTAAAAAGTAAACAAAACAATTCTCGAACTTAAAATGTTACGACTTCTTCAATTGGTTGGCTTGACGCGACGTCATCAAACGACACCGACAGGTGCGCTACGTGGCAGGTGTTCGCCCCAGGCGCAAGGTCATCGCACAGACGTGAGGTCATCCTATGGCCTCACAAAAGTCTAAAAATATATTTTTTTGTTTCATTTCTTCTGGTAGAACTTACTGCTGCTATTCTCTTGGTTATTTTCTACTTTAGTATAAAGAAATTCTTACAATTCATCCAGAATTGTATGTTAACTAAATTTCACGTCATTATGACGTAATTGTAAACTCTGCCAACGGAATTTTTTCTTTAAAGATCATAGGAAAAGAAATAAAAAATTTCTCTCATAGCTTTGAAATAACCATGTTAAATCAAAATAAATTAGGCGCATTCAATTCTAAATTACCAAATTCCGATTTCAAAAACTTGATTACAGAATCGGTTTTTAACTTTTAACGAGTTAAACAACTAAACATCTGTAATGCAGGGAAGCATTACATATTAGACTTCTAAATCCTGTCCCTCTGTCCCTAAATAAAACACCGAAATAAAAGAAGATACAGTAATTAAATAAAAAATAAAATTTTTGGCCAAAATAGAGCAACAACAAACCAAATCCCGCCAAAATTCGATCAAAAATGATCAAATTCGCGTAAGATAGCTCAACAACAAAAATATAAAAATAAATAATACTGTAATTTGTATTAACGACAATCAAAAATCTAATAGTTTTGCATTTTCCGCTACAAAGCCGTCGCCGGTTGCTAGGAGACAGCGAGACGGCTGCACTGTAATGCGCGTTGATTCGTTCGTAAATTGGTTGTTTTTTTTTGTTTGATACATTTAATCGGAAAACTTTTTGATTTGATTTGATTTATTGAAAAGAGGAGCCAGGGCCGTTTCTACCTATGAGGCGAAGAGGCGGCCGCCAGGTGGCCATGCCGTGGTAAGTAACTTTACCAAGGCCGCCTCTTTGCCTCATAGGTAGAAACGGCCCTGAGAGGAGCGAAAAGTGTATCTTAATTATGCGTTTTTAAGATTTTTCATTCGAAATTCGAAAGTTAGATTACATTGCATCTGCCATGCGGCTAAAAGTTATTCATTTAAAATGGGTACATAACCTTTTTTAAGGTTATTTCAAAGCTATGAGAGAAATTTTTTATTGCTCTTCCTATGACCTTAAAGGATTTTGAAGAGATTTGAATTTTTTTC
Source organism: Strigamia acuminata (assembly GCA_949358305.1). NCBI lineage: Eukaryota > Metazoa > Arthropoda > Chilopoda > Geophilomorpha > Linotaeniidae > Strigamia > Strigamia acuminata. Next base: position 33,445,176 of record OX442314.1, read on the forward strand.
CATCGTTTTTTGAATAAAACTCATTTTTTTGCGGTTTTTTTTAAAAATAAAATTGAATTTTTCATCAATTTTGAATTAAATTGAGTTTTTAAAAAAATGTTTTTGAATCAAATTGAATTCTCAAAAGATTTACATGAGGCTTTGTGATGTTATTTTGTAAATTTTTAATTTATTAATTCTTTATTAATTCTTTTAATTTTACAGCGGATATCAATATCAAATACAGACATGCAAGCCACTATCATCGAAGGATTCCGAAAGAATTCTAAGCTGTATTTAATAGATGGACTACTCTATAGGCGCGATTCCTCAAAGGACAATAAAGCATACCTGTCGTGCAATGACAGAGCTTGTAGTGGAAGGGCGATTTTGCAAACAATCACAAATGAATCACTAATTTCAAAAGAACATAATTTAGCACATCTGGATGCACACGTAGATGTAGCAAACAGGCAGTTTGCAGTTGTCGTTAAAACACGTGCTGAAGAAGAACCTTCAGTTAGCTTACGCACCATTTACCATGCCGCTGGTTTAGAGATCCCTGAAGCAACGACATCATTCAGGTCTGCGGAGTCGGGAATGGCAAAGAGGCGGCGTCTGAATTTCCCAGTATTGCCTGACACTTCAGAGGAGTTAGCCCAGCTGTTACCCGAAATAATGCATGGCCAAACGATTGGAGAAGAGATTTTTTTTCGAGAGCGACTGGTTGCGGGTGATGTAGAGATGTTAGTTTTCGCAGGGCCTCGAATGGTCACTGCCGCGACGAATGCTACGCTTTACCAGATGGATGGGACATTTACAGTTGTTCCGTTACCTTATTACCAACTGTTCACCATATTCGCCATTACGAACGGATTTGCACTGCCTGTTCTGTTTGTGCTTATGACAGGCAAGACCCAGGCTGCGTACGAGACTTTGCTACGGTATGCAAAGAGCCTTAACTTAATGCGAGCTCAGGACCTAACCATTATCACCGACTTCGAGACAGGCTTGCTGCCAGCCATTCACCAACAGCTGCCTAATGCCCGGCACCACGGCTGCTACTTCCACTATTGCCAGGCTCTCTGGAGGAAAGTTCAAAGTCTGCGAATGATAAGAGAATACCGAACTGTGGTTGAGATCAAAAGCATCGATTGTTGTACCCGCACCGATTGTTGTACCCGCACCGATTGTTGTACCCGCACCAATGCCTGTTGCTCGGCCACGCCCAAACACGCGCGCCCGTGTGCGAGATGCAAATGTAGTACCACCTGTAGTTGCGCCACGAGATGCAAATGTAGTACCACCTGTAGTTGCTCCACGAGATGCAGACGACATGAACTGCATAATATGTCTAACTGCCAGAAAGAATGCCATTTTTCTGCCATGTGCACATGGCCACTGCTGCTTGCCTTGCAGTGAGCGGGTGATGCGTGGAGAATATACGGATGCCGCGGGAGTTCAGCGTGTGGGTAGAAGACCTCATTGCCCCTTCTGCCGTGGTCGCGTGGTTAGCGTGCTCAGAATTTTTCTCTAAGATGTCATTTTCTTTTTTTACATAATAAACATTATATTCCAATATTTTAAAACCGCAATAAACAATTTAAAACTGCTAGAATTCATTCGAAATTGGAATAAAAACATGAAATTAGTGCATTATTTGCCTCTTTAACTTCCTTGACCGCAACACTCCGAAGTGCTTCAAATTTCCCACTCACTTTGTAAGCGTTTTAAATACACACTAGGCTCGTTTGAGAAAATGATTTGTCCGTGTCCTCGTTCACTTTTCGATCTGCGCGACGGTCGACAGTCGATGGCTGACGGCCGTCGGACGTCGTACGTCGACTGTCGACCGTCAACTGTCGAATGTCGTGGCCGTCAGCTGAAGACTGTCGCGTCCGTCGGATGACAACAGCTGACGGTCAATCATGCTTTATTAGTTCGTTAGTTCATTTTTAACTTTGCTAAATGTTTTTTCATTCTTGTACAGTCACATCTTATTATTTCATTCGGTTTTGTTCCAATCAATAAATAAATAAATACTCTTAATTTAAGAAAAAAAATTCAATATTATATTTATTCGCATTAAATTACAATTTGTATGCAAATTAAACAATTTTGCTAGATGAGCAAAAAGACACTCAGATGTGCGATCACATACTATTTGCTATGGCGTATTGGCGAAGGAAATGCTTTTAACGACGATGGATTTAATTAAGCGTTGTTCAACAGCAAAAACAATTTTACAATGCTGGCATATGTGGATCTGTGTGGATGTTAAAGCAAATATCGTGTGTTATGTGAAAAATAGAAAATTACAGCAAATAATCCAAAATACCAGCATCCAAAAATTTTAAAAAATTAAAAAAAAAATAGCCGAAAATTATCAAAATAACCTGAAGTAACACCAAATAACAACAAAAAAATTACCGAAAATAACAGAAAATAACAGAGAATCATCAAAAATTACCAAAAAAATAGAAAAAAAATTGACGGTTTTAGGATTTAGTGTATTATTTTGGTGGTGATAAGTTGGCAGTAAAAACCTTAGCGGTTTGGAATGGGTGGTGGTGTTGTGCTATGCTATGCAGCTAAAACAGCTTTACATGACACTTTACAATAATTAAATGCACATATTTAAAATATTTAAAAAAAATTATAAGTACCGGTATACATTATAAATACACCATAATTTGTGATAAAAGATGTTGTAGATGTGTATGTTTTGTGATGTTAAACGACTTTTGAATGCAGCTATTGTGTACTTTTTAAAAATCTTCATAATAACCATGTTAAATCAAAATAAATTAGGCGCATTCAATTCTAAATTACAAAAATCCGATTTCAAAAACTTGATTACAGAATTGGTTTTTAACTTTGAACGAGTTAAAAACCGATAATCAAGTTTTTGATTATCTATTTAAATTATTATTTATTTTTTAAAGACCTGAGAACCGACCAAACACTGCCCGCATTTGCGCGATCGAATGCAGCCAAACATCCGCCGCATTCGATCGCCCAAATACGGCCGGTGTTTGGCTGTATTCGATCGCCCAAATACGGCGGGTGTTTAGCTGTATTCGATCGCGCAAATGCGGCGGGTGTTTGGCTGTATTCGATCGCCCAAATACGGCGGGTGTTTAGCTGTATTCGATCGCGCAAATGCGGCATGTGTAAAAATCGATCAGCTAGCAATACGTTCTTGTAGCCTACCAATATTAGGCCAATATTGGCTTTAGCACTGTGACATCCGGTCACTTCTCGCCTGGCATCACGTCCACAGTTCGTTTGCTTTAGGGAATCACGTCCACTCAACGTTCTGTTTAATTCGTCTTATTTAAACAGCAGAACTTCCTAAATAAATCAGTCGACCAGTTTAAACAAACCAAGCAAACCAAGCACTTTAAATACACACTCGGCTCGTTCAATTTCAATTCGCCATTGGAAACGCAAAACCCTTTTCAATGGCGAAATTCAGCACACACATATTCGCCATTGGTCACGTTTTTGCGTTTCCAACGGCGAAATTCAGCACACACATATTCGCCATTGGTCACGTTTTTGCGTTTCCAACGGCGAAATTCAGCACACACATATTTGCCATTGGTCACGTTTTTGCGTTTCCAATGGCGAAATTCAGCACACACATATTCGCCATTGGTCACGTTTTTGCGTTTCCAATGGCGAAATTCAGCACACACATATTCGCCATTGGTCACGTTTTTGCGTTTCCAATGGCGAAATTCAGCACACACATATTCGCCATTGGTCACGTTTTTGCGTTTCCAATGGCGAATTTCAACATGCACATATTCGCCATTGGAAGCGTAAAAACGTTCCCAATGGCGAATTTTACATTAAAAACAAATCTCCCACATTCGCCCTTGGAAACAGAAAATATCTTTCCAATGGCGAATGTGGGAAATAAAACATTCCTGCACTCAAAAAACGTTTCCAATGGCGAATTTAATAAAATTTGCCATTGGAAACGTCAAAATAGGTTTCTAAAGGCGAATTTCCAAAATTCGCCCTTAGACGATTCGCCGTAGTTAATAAATTTACTCAGTTATTTAAGAAATATGGATAGAAATGGTATGACGTATAATAAGTCTTATCAGTCTTGGTCATATGTTGAAGGATGTGCTTGTGTTCAATTTTCAAAGTTTCATCTTTATCTGCATTTTGAAATAAATAATCTATTTCACTAGTATTTAAAGCTGATGATAAATGTTTGTCCTTCCTAAAAACAGATGAAGCCATTTTGTTTGTTTCAAAGCAAACCCTCTTTAGGGTTGTAAGGTGCGCGCCATAAGTATGGAATAATCAGTTTTATTGTAATACTTTTTTTTACGCTTCATCTAGAATCAAACCAATTTTTTAATCCATGTATTTTGTCCTTTGAATTCGTTTAAAATTAACAAGTTTATAATTTTTCTAGAAAAATAAATTTGGCAGTGATTTTACACGAAAATGGGGGTGACATAAGTATGGAATATTTCACGTTTGATGCAAAAAAATGAATAAAATGAATATCACATAACATGCCTTTGTCTGATTAGTTAATCAGTGAATATGTCATCAATTTTCTGCCATTTTTGAATTGTATTACTTGCTATTTTTTTATTTTGAAGCAATCCCTTGTACAAAACTTCCGACCACTGAGGAAATCGCAGAAATATGGCAATTAAAGGCACTGGGGCTCGCCAAACAACAAATTGATAGAAGATTAGGAAGAAATTTAAAGAAATTAGTCAATTGCATCAAAAATTCTAATCAAAACATGAAATCCAAATGTGAAAGCAGACAGGGAAGACCAAAAGTGACCATGCAGTGAGCATTGTCCTGCTGAAACACCCATTTATTGCCACAATTTTCCATCCAAATGGCAATAAATGCATGTTCAACATTTCCTTATACTTCTGTGAATCTTTCCAATCTTTCATTATTATGATGTTTGCCTGTAATTTTCGCCCGAATGTCACCCAAACCATCACTTGATTCTGCCCACTGAGAAAACTTCTCTGCTCTCCTTAAATCTTGCCACTTATTACACTAACCATTCAGACCATCTAAGTTGAACTGTATTTTGTCTGTAAAAAGCACTCACAAGTCAGTTTCATGATTTGGTCCAGGGCAGCTTGGTATTAGTCTAATCAGAACACTTCAATTTGTGGGCTTAACCACAGTTGTACAGCTATTTTTTGATAAAGATGATCACAATTGTTTAGTCTGCTTTGAATTGTTTGCTAAAGACACAATTACATCTACATGTGTGCAAATTTCATTTGCAGACAACAGCAGAGTCAGTGCCAGGCACAAAATATTCCTGTGAACTTGCTGCATGGTCACTTTTGGTCCCCCCTTCTTGCTTCCATATTTGATTTTCATCTTTGGGTTAGGACTTTTGATATAATTGATTAATTTCTTCCTGATCTTCTATGGATTTGCTGTTTGGAGAGCCCCAGTGCCTTTAATTGCCATATTTCTGCGATTTCCACAGTGGTCGGAAGTTTTGTACAAGGGATTGCTTCAAAATAAAAAATAGCAAGTAATACAATTCAAAAATGGCAGAAAATTGATGACATATTCACTGATTAACTAATCAGACAAAGGCATGTTATGTGATGTTCATTTTATTCATTTTTTTTCATCGAACCTGAAATATTCCATACTTATGTCACCACCATTTTTGTGTAAAATCACTGCCAAATTTATTTTTCTAAAAAAATTATAAACTTGTTAATTTTAAATGAATTTAAAGAACAAAATACATGGATTAAAAAATTGGTTTGATTCTAGATGAAGCGTAAAAAAAAATATTACAAAAAAACTGATTATTCCATACTTATGGCGCGCACCTTATTCATAAGTATGGAGTTGAAATAAAACCGACTTTGCTTGATGAATTTAATGAGTCGACTGACTGTTTATTGTATAACGAAAGAAGGAGGTTGCCAGGTTTTCCCCTGGCAACTTACAATAGAAAAAGGTGAATATATTATTGAAACAATTCGTGAGTATCGAAATATTGTAAGAAAGTCAAATATGTATTCATGGCGGACGTAGCAGTAAGCCTTGCAGTGGCCAAGTAGTTCTCTCCTAGTAGTAGTTTTTAGTCAGCAAGGCGAACGGTCGCTTCCGTGATCGCTCCCCAACACTAACTATGATAGCGACCCAATTGATCGGCGTGGCGACGCTGTTGCCCACCGGGACCTGAGCGTCCAAGTACGCCGCGTTTGTCCAACGTTGCGGCGACGCGGCCGAACATGCAATTCTGATTACTCGATCGTGTCATGCGGTCTAGTTAGGGATGGCTGTTCGCAGTCATCGCATTGGGAAATGCACCATGAGACACGACATCATACCCCTAGACAACAATAAAGCTTACATTAAACTAAACCTGTGTCTCCTGTGTATTTTGTAGTTAATCTTATCGTGTTTCTTGTGTCCAACGTCCCGTGGCTCTCCACTGACCATGTGGCGTCTGTCCGAACACTCACAGGTGCCACGACTCAACTTATTCCTAACATTGCTTTGTTTCAGCCAAAGCTGTAGTATACAATTTCGTAGATTATCAGATAATTGCTTCAATTTTGTCATTTTTTATTTGGAAACAACTATTTTCCAAATGTATTCACTCTTTATTTTAAGCACAACAGGTGTCACTTAATTTTGAGTGCATTCTAAGAAGATGCAACTCAGCAATAATGGAAGTGTAGAACTAATTATCCATAATGCCATCAATTGATCAGCAAATGTTTTCAATTTTTTCACTTAATTTTCAATTTTATCACTTAAATTTTAATCTTTTCATTTGAATGTCGAGCTTTATTGCTGATTTTTAAAAATTTATAGAATTTTAATTTTTTTCATTATAACAATTATAAAAAAAAATAATTACTTTATTTAAATATAATAAATAATGTATAATATTGCGGATCCCTGTCCATTTGCTCATCTTTTGTTTCATTAGTCACTTCTCACAGGATTTATCATTCATATTGGGTTTTATGACCCCCAAAGCACACTTGGCATACTCACAGGTGTTTATAAACATCCAGATGACTTTCTTAATTTAAAACATACCTGAGTTTGCATCCCACAAACGTTTTAAAAACTCCACTAATTCCCTCCATTGTGGAACAACCCTCCAATAATTTGTTCAATCAACATTTAACGTAAATTAAAATATCAAAAACAAATTCTTTATTGCAAATTCAGAATTTTTAATCTCCACAAGCCACCATCTTCTGATCGGGTTTTGATTTTATATTTTTTACCAATCCCTTATCCCGTTCATTATTTCCCTTTAATATCAAACATTTTTTTCTCCCACACACATACATAGATTTGAAAGTAAAAAAATCGCCTTTTATTCGTACCAAGGAAACCAAAAAAACGTAAGAATCGCGATCACACTGAACACCAGGATTGTTTTCAATATCTTCGCCTTCCGTTCGCCCGCTCTGTTCATCAGCAACTCCTCCCCCGTCTGCGTCGCCGGCCACGGAGTCGCCGGCCGCTGATTACCGAGTCTCACCGCCGGCGCGGACGTCGATCTCTTCCCTCTAGCTTCGTACTCCCTCGAACGGCTGTAACAACCTAAAATCCCAAAAATCAGCGATAAAAAACCGTCGAAACACACCAAAAACCATACTTTTCATTTCCCCATTTTTTCTCTCCTGCGATCCGCCAAACAAGACGTCCACCTCGCTGTCCGAATCGTCGTAACACGACGAAAACTTATCCTCGTTTTCCCCATCGCCGCCGCTGCAACTCAGGCTGGAAAACCCATCGAGCGGAAGTATATCGAGCCCTTTCTCGTCGCTCGATCGATACAGAAACAAATCGTCGTCCCAACCAGCCAACAGCGGGTCCTCCAACTCGTCAATGATATCCGTGTTGTCCAGACTGTCGAAGGCGACGCTCAACGACTGCGGCGAACCGTTAACGAGCGCCGTGCTGTTCGGATCGGTCAAACAAGGACTCACGCTACGGAACTCTTTTTTGTGAGCGTCGCAATCTTTATCTTCTTGCTCGCTCGCCTCGTCGCCGCACGGCTTGTCCTCGATGGGAGCGTGAAGGGAGTAACATTTGGCGACCGCGTCGAGCAGCGTATCGGATCGCGTCACGCCGGAGCGCAGTTTGTTTTGGATTTTCTGCAGTTTCGTGTCGCTGCTCGACTCGGCCAGGAAACACGCGTCGCGCTCGCAGTCGGCGTAGGTTTTCTTCGTCTCGGCGACGTCTTCTCTGCGCGGGATGAGGGAATAGCTGTAGTCGCGTCTGGCCTCTTTGTCCTTTGGTTTCGAGTGTTTCTTTTTGTCGGTTATGTCCTGTAAACTGGCTTTTTTTGTCAGCGGCATTTTTTTTCTGTATATTTTGTGGTTAGAAATTGGTGGGAGTTTATTGGAGGAATGAATGAGTGTGCGGGTGTTGCCGTCGTCGCATCGAATCGAACTTACCGGCGCTGTGCGTCTTTGAGCAATGGTTATTGGAATCGGCTGGTTTGGAACTCAATTTTGGTCTTATCAAAACACCTTTAAGGGAATAAACAATGAAGAGTTGGCAAGGTTACGAAAGGAAACAATGTGCACCACGCAGCGACACCATGTTACAATATAGGTGGAGTCAGAGTTTCGGTTTCTGTGGAAAACCAACAAAAGAATCAAATTTTTGTTGAAATAATTTCTTGATTTGGTGAAAATCGAAGACTTTTTAATCCACATTTAGTTATAACAGTCAAAAACTGAACCATAGACAGAATTATGTAAAATACAGGGTGTGAAACAAATGTATACACGTTTAAATTAAATATATATTAAGCATTAGTTGCGGGCAGTGTTGTTTAATTAATGTTTCTTTCGTTTGGTGTTTAGTTTTTGAGGATCCGAGCTTTTGTTGGTTGTTGCAATTAATAATACAGCAGACCTTTGCTGTAAATTTATCGTTGGTTTCACCACATTGCACTATGCAGTAATTTTTTCCTTGTGTTTTCTTGCATTTTATAAGACAGCATAAAAATCTGCATGTTAATTATAATTACAAACAATAGAAATAACTGAGTTACCTTAACAGCTGAGAGAATCCAAGCCGATGTGGAGAATTGTTTTCGATGTTTTATACAGAATATTTTAGATGAATTGTATGCTGTGTCATTGCAGGTAGTACTAAATCAATTTTATTCCACCCAGTGTCTTGGTGACCAAATCAAACCGATAATAAGTGGAGTGTCCACTCCATCTGTCTCGTGTGCTATTTCCAACATGTGTGGTGATGCTCCCCTGTTTGCGTCACAAATAGTCCCAATAAAATCTTGGTCTTAATTCCCCAACTTTCCAGCTTAGTGCACCGTTATTTTTGGACTCTACAAAACGCAATCTTTGTTATAATATACAACAAACTGGCGTCGAGGATGCTGATGCTACAACCTACAAATCGTAAATACTAACATTCTGCGTTTCATTTGGTGTGTTTTTGGTGTGTTTTTGGGCTGTTTTTGACCACTTTTTGGGCGATTGACCTTGAGTGCCTCACGTTAAACCCGAAATTTTATCAACTCCTCAATTTTTATCACGAGTCATGGCTGCGACCCCAGGGCTGTTCCAGGAATTCAACCCGGCCCACAACTGGGCACGATACGTCGACAGGCTGCAAAGCTTCTTCACGTGCTCGAAAATTGTGGATGATGAACAAAAAGTGGCAACTTTAATTTCAAGCATCGGTGGCGACACGTACGAGCGCCTCGCGGATCTGTGTCTGCCCAAGAAAACAAACCAAAAAAACGTTTGAAGAACGTTTGTTAAGTACATATACTAACCCTAAACCACTTCTTTTGAGCGAGCAGGCGACATTCCAGCGACGCAATCAATTGCCAAACGAGTCTGTGGCTGAGTTTGCACTGGCCCTGTCCAAACTCTCACAAAATTGTAATTACGGGGAGGAACTTCTAGTTCACTTGTGCGACCGTTTCATCATTGGTTTGCAGTCAGAGCAAATTCAACGCGCGCTCATCACGAAGGACGAGTCTGACCACGCCAAAGTGGTATAAGCAGCGATCGCCATGGAGCTGACCATGAAGGGGGTCGCTGGGCTCCACTTCGGGTCCACAAATTTGCAGATGCACAAGGTATTCGATAAGCCAAGGTCAGACCACTCCAAACGCCCCTCGCGAGGAGGCAAGAGTTCGAGCGACCGCGGCAGACAGAAAAAACACCAACACACGTCAGCGGGACCCAAGAAGTGCATGTTGTGCGGCTCCACCGGGCATCGCCGCGACGATTGCCGCCATAGAAACGTGAAATGCCACGGATGCGGCAAAGACGGCCATATCAAGCCGGTGTGCTTGTCCTCTTCTACTGCCCCGAGAGCAGCTCTCCACCATGCTGTGGAACCAAAGCAGGATTTGACGTACTACACGATTCATACGACGCCAATCGCTTCGGTTAACGCACTCAACATCGAACGAGTGAAGCCACTCATCGTATACTCTGGTTTGACTCAAGAGGGTGCCCTTCTCCCATTGGCCGAGCCGCATTACTCCTACCTCAAATTTGTATTACTACCACTAGGAGAAGTAGTTTTTATTTTTATTATCATTTGTGATTGCTATAACCATTTAGGTTAATATAATTTCGATTATTTGTATACATAAATATTACTTCTTTTAAAGAAATAAAGTTATATGAACATATAAATCAAAAACTCATTTTTGTTTTGTTTATCGGTTTTTTGGTCTGGACCGAACACAATTTTTGAAGTATTTATTAGATGCTTTTTCTGGAATAACAAACAAAATGTCAACAAGTAATTATAGCAGTTTCTGTTCATCACCCGATCTTATTAACCTTTTGGAATTTCCTGTTGTTGGATTACGTAAGCAAGGAACTAGACGTGGTGGCCATGCTCCTTCAATTCCAGTTGCCGAATTTCAAAAATTCAAGAGTGGTCGACCTATAAATAGGCAGGCGAAACAAATCGTGTTGAATATTTACAACAAAGTTATAAATAATCGATCGCAAATTGGATATAAAAAACTGGAAAAAATTGTGTCGTGTCTCACTGGAATAGGATTAAATTCCGTACGCAAAATTAGAAAGGAGTTGCTTGATCAGGGTGAGTAAAAAGATTTAATAATTAATATTTAATAAAAATAAAGCTGTCACGATTAATTCTGTTGGTATAATTAATTCCTAACAATATTGCGCAAAAACTAATTCGCGCAATAGTAATGGGCAACGTTCGTAGATTTCCCTAAACCTTGTTTCCTTCAAATGAGGACATCCAGAAACTCAGGAAACCTAATACTCGCGTTTGACTAACATAATTTATATTGGACAGTTTTTTGCTTACGGCGGGTGTTGTAGTCGTAAAAGAATGGAAGCACGATGATATTAACCTAAAGTGGAAAGGGGATATCATCGGGCAGTGATAATATAAAAGATGGCGGCTTAGAAAATAGCGCAATAGGGTTAGATGTAAGAGCGCTTGTTGAAGGCGCAAATCATAGCAGACTAAATCTAAATGTTACTAAGGGAAATTGGTGTTATCCGTTAGAGAGCATAAGAAGAAGTGATTAAACTTAGGATGATTGGAAAGAGGAAAACTCAGTCATGTGACTGGTCAGATCAATTAGAGAAGGGGGTGGAAAGGTGAAAATAGGAGTTCAATTGTTAAGAATAATGATATGCGCATCATCCAGATTGCGCATTCATTAAATGAAGATGAGTAAGCGAGATGAATCATTACGAGTGTCAGAAACAAGAAAATATTATAAGAAATAAGATTGGGTTATTCTAAAATAAAAATAGGCGGGTAGACGTGCCCGTGACATCCCCCTCCCCTTAAACCTTTATTATAGTTGTTGAAATAAAGGCAAAGAGAGAGAGACTCACTCAGATCAATACAACAATAATACTCTGGGATAAATACAATCAAATCTTGGTTAACATACGAAATAAATGTCTAGATTAACATACTCTTGATTAAATATGATGATTATGACTATTCGGGATCGTCACCAGATAATAATAATAAACAAAAATCAAAAATTAACTCATCAGGAAGCTTGAGAATAAATCTACCGACCGACTTGTAAATGAAAATTATAAATCAGTAAGGTTAGGAATAATAAACAAACATTTTCAAATAAACTGTATAAAAATCATCGAATAAAGCCTAAACAATTTTTATGGACGAAGACAAGACTAACTAAACACGCGACGCCAGGGCCGTTTCGACCTATGAGGCAAAGAGGCGGCCGCCTCAGGCGGCACACTGACAGGGGCGGCATAGAAATAGGTTTTTTTTTTTTTTTTTTTTTTTTTTTTGGGGGGGGGGGCGGCATTTTTAATGCTCGCCTCACCACAGATATTTACTAGGAACGGCCCTGCGCGACGCTCACAGGAGGACATGGACTAAATCTTTTAGGATTGGACGGACTTGAGGCTATACACTTTAGTTCAATTTCAGCACAATAAAAATATTTTACCCATTTGCTTGTAAAACGAAGCAATAAATTTCTACGCGGATAAATTTTAAACACGAAAAATATACAACTAAAGAACGTCACAAGAGAATTTATCTTACGAACAGGGGGTTTTATTCGGATTGGATACCTTTAAGGAATATGGCGCAAATAAATGCGCAAAACAAAACAAGGTAAGGGATACGATACATGAATGTACACTTAACATCAGGTAGGTATATAAGGAATGATGGGAGAAATAAACGTAAAACATGAAAATTGCGCAATATTGGCGCGATAAACAAAAATATAAACATGACACTATTTGGAATCATCAAAGGAAAACAATAAAAATGGGGATAAAGGCATCCTCATGCACAACCGGACCGGTTGCCACGGGAAAATTATCACGGTTAGAAACATTAGGCATTATGAAAATTGAATAAATACTAAATTTGAAAAATCACAATAATATATCACAGTTATGAGTATCACAAATAATTATCACTATCATGACCTATTCCAGTAATTCAAATGATACAAACTAAAATTAAACGTAATCATCTCAATTTGAGGAATTTTAAAAATTAGAATAATTTCTGGAATAAATCAGGATTTAAATTCAAAATTATCACAATATAATGAAATTATAATAATGGGAAATAATAAGAATAAAGGCACTTTAGACACTAAAAGTCACTAATTGTTCGGCTAACAGTCTGGTCTAAAACGTCAAAAATAAAATATAACTAAATGAAAACACTTCACTTTTTGGAGCACTTATCCAGCGGTGATGAAGATCAGATAAATTTGCGCAATAAATGTTTCCAGCAGTCTGTGGAATATTACACTTGTTGAAAAACACTTAGCACAAAATGATGATGAAAAACACAAACACAACGGCCAGAACACAAAATCAGTTCCTCAACTCCGTAGAGAAATTTTAGGAGGGCGCTATAAGAAATTGATGCTCTGGGACGTGTGAGATGAATTTGTATGATGAAATATTTCACTCGCATCCATAATGGTGGCGAGAAACAAAACCAGTTCCGCAACTCCGTAGAGAAATTTTAGGCGGGCGCTATAAGGAGTTGTTCTCGGGGCACTAAACGAATAGCTGAGATGAAATACACTTTACTTCTAACTCATATGTGGGGATGAGAATAAGACCAGTTCCGTAACTCAGATGAGAAATTTTACACGGGCGCTATAAGGAAATATTCTCACATCGTTGAACGAGTAGAAGTGATGAAATACACTTTTCGGTGTTGATTTTGTAGTTGAATTGCGCAAAGAGAATGGTGGCGCAAAATGGGTAGTCCTACGGTCTTCCGAGTGACGATGTTGTTGTCCCGTAGAATATCTAATTTAATGAAATCGTTATTGTTTATTGAGAGTTACCCGACAAGGTTCGGTAAGGTGTTGGCATTCGAAATGATTTTATCATGTTTAACGCCACGTTGACCACAACTCTCATCGCGTCTCGGTAGTTGGTGGCACCTTGCCGGTTAATCTCATTTCTACAATGGTCCAAGAAGAGTTCTCCGTATCGGCGATACAGCGAATTGAGGAGTGGTCTGGCCTCTTCCGGGCTCATGCGTAGGTCTGCAGATGCGAGGGATTGGAAAAGTTGGCGAACTGACGAAGCAGACATTCCAAATTGGAGGCACGGTCCGTTGGCATTCGCAAAATTGCATTCGACCGCAGCTGGTGGCAGAAGGCTGGGGAGCAGCTCCAGGGTGATGCGGGGTGGCGTGTCATCCCAAATTTGCGATCCTTGAGCCGGTGGAATAGATGGTGCTGTCATCGGGTAAAAACCTGAATCCGTCATCAGATTGCGCAATTCTTGAAGGCGCAATTCATCCGACCGTCTCTTTTCTTCCTCTTTTTCTGCTTGCTCACGAGCTTTGCGTTCGGCTGCTTTGCGGTGGGCTTCTGCAACTCGGGTTTTTTCCAACTCGTGCTCCGCCTCTCGTTCTTGGCGTCTTTTCTCCTCCATCATATTATTATAGTCTCTGTTGTCCTGGACTTTGTAAAGGTGGACGGAGATCTCACGATGAAGGGTCCATATCAAGATCTCAATTGCGGTTTCGGAGTCGTACGTGCTACACTCGGACATTCGTTTTTCAACTTGTCGCGCAATGTAGGGCCGTTTGTCCATCATTTCTTTTTGGGTCGTGCGAAAATCTCCTTGGTAGACGCTAAAATCTTCTATCATCATGAAGGTGATGAGTGTGTTCCAGGCCTTCCAGGGGATTTGGAAACGAGTTTGGGAAACTCCGGGTCCCTTGATGGAGATCTGGACCTCGAATTTGCGCAAGAATTCTTCTACGACTTCCAACGAGTTAACTGGTTTTTGGGTCACTCCATACTTGTCATACGCCAATTCGCAACGGAAAGCGACTTTTTTAAATGAAAGTCCAGGTCCGATATTTGGAATTGCGCAGTCGAGTCGGGATCGGTAAGGTGATGAGTCCGAAACGAGAGTCGACGTCACTGGAATCTTTGCGGTGGCAGCCGTTGTGGTGGACATGTTAAAGTTGGCGCCCGACGACGTTGTTGAGGTTACATTGCGCGGGATTTCATACTAAGGTCGAAATAACTAAGGTCGAAATTATTCCTTTTCATAAAATATTTTCTTAGTCGTATGTAACTAAGGGCGAAATGATTAAAGTCGAAATTACACATACCGAAATGACTAAAGTCGAAATGAATAAGGTCGAAATCCTGTTCCTATCTTATTCATGAATAAGGTCGAAATCCTGTTCCTATCTTATTCATGAATAAGGTCGAAATGACTAAGGTCGAAATCCTGTTTCGACCTTATTCATGAATAAGGTCGAAACACAACATTTTTATATGAATAAGGTCGAAACACAAAAACTCAAAAACACGAGAATTTCACACGATAATCTTGTGTCTTCTCTCGTTCTGTAATAACATAAAAAATGTTTTTAATCACATGTTTTTAGTATTTTCAGGAAACCAGAGCAGCTTCTAGAACTAACCTTTTCTCATTTATTAAAACTAAAAACACACGTAAAAAATAGTACGAAACTCTATTAAAACTGGAAAAACACGTAAAAGATCATAACCATGAAAAACCAATTAAAACATAAAAAAAAACCTGAAAAATCACCAAAAAACCGAAAAAAAACTGGGAAAAAAACATTAAAAACCGTAAAAAAGGGTTTAAAAATGAAAAAAACCCTAATAAATCGTAAAAAAATGATAAAAACGAGTTAAAACCAGTTGAAAACCATGAAAAACAATGAAAAACCAAAAAAAAATATGGCGTCAATGTGCTGCAGTGAAGCACCGGGTAAATGCGCTAAGCAGCCTGCCGGCACGCATTTTGTAATAGATACGGTGTTTTGGGCAGTGTTTTTTCCATTGTTTAATCAGGCCAGTGTGTTACCAGTAGTAACCCACTTTATAGTGCCAATTAACTTTCCAAAAAGAAATGAAATCAAAGTCAAAAGGAAAACAAATTTATTTAGGCTAAAATGAATTTTTTTTTTATTACTTATTTACATAATAAATGAGAAAAATGAGAAAAGGTTAGTTCTAGAAGCTGCTCTGGTTTCCTGAAAATACTAAAAACATGTGATAAAAAACATTTTTTATGTTATTACAGAACGAGAGAAGACACGAGATTTTGTTTCGACCTTATTCATATAAAAATTTTGTGTTTCGACCTTATTCATGAATAAGATCGAAATTACATATAAAAAAATTGACTACAGTCGAATTGACTAAGGTCGAAATCCTGCTTCTTCCTTATTCATGAATAAGGTCGAAATAACTAAGGTCGAAATCCTTTTTTTTTACCTTATTCATGAATAAGGTCGAAATTACATATACAGTAATGACTGGGGTCGAAATAACTAAGGTCGAAATCCAGTTTCGACCTTATTCATTTCGACCCAAGTATCCCATCCCCATTGCGCCCAGGAAATTGCGCATAAGTAATCGGCGTCACTGGTAAAGTTGGAATGTTTGAAAGTTTTACCTGTTGGCACGATGAAACTTCGATTGCTGGTGCAATTGGCGAAATCGTGTAGGTTTGTGAAAACACATCGGCCGAAGCAACAGGGGCAGTCGACGCTGGTAACGGCGACGGTGAAGCTGGAAAAAGATCGGCAGATAAATTTTCATTAATATTTGAATTGTCAGTCTCAGGATCAGGAATTGGTGAATTCGGTGTTGATGCTGATAATTGCGCTTTCACTGCTGGTGTCAGTCTAGCGCTCAGTGGCGGTCCGCGTGGCTTGTTGACGACAGCGCGGGGATCACGTAATCGGGAAGAACCAGGCTTAACAGATGGAATGTCGATATCCCGGATGTCAATCATCTTTCGTTCAAGTCTGCGGACGTCACTGATTTTAGCGGTGGGAACACTACCGCGAATTTCGTTCGTGATGTCCAGAATCGACGGGGTCACACTCATCGTGGATTGTGCATCGAATTCTACAGGTCCAGCGGCAGCAAGTGAACGTCGAGAATCGTCCATGCTTTCATTGCGCAATTTTTCTTGCGCGGAATCGTCCGCTAGCACTGATGGTTCTGGAATGAATTGCAGTTGTGGCACTGGTCGAAGCGCCGTCTCTGTTGGTGGAGTTGAAAATTCAACATTAGACACAGTGGAATTGGAGTACAAACTTTCGGTTTCCTCTTTGTCGGTTACGGTGAGCGTAGCCATTTTCTCGGCCGCTTTGGCAATTGTCTCCGCCGAGGGTCTGGGCACGAATTGTTCCGTCTCCGTGTCTCGAGTAGGATCATGTGGAAGCGCAGACGATGAGGATGCCAAAGTGTTGCGCACCTTGATGGCTAGTTGCTGCTCTCGATTTGGATTTTGATTCATCGAGCATGGTGGTTTACGCTGGTAGAAATATGGCAGCGCGGTGTCGGAGTTGTCGTCGATCGTGTTGAGGTCTCCTAGCGACTCCAATGCAATGCTGATCTGTTCTTGAAGACTCGCATCGGTCCCTGGGAAGCTGTGAAAGAACTGGGGCAACGTTGGTTGCGCTTCATCCACCTCCCGCTGTTCTTGGTCCATCAGGTCCAAACCGGCGATTTCGTCGGCGAGCAAATTCGGCACTTGCGCAAAGGTGACGCGCATCAACTCGGCTGTCGGGTAAATCCAATTTCTGGGCACGATTCTCGCCTGTCTCGCCTCTCGCTGGAGTCGATGCCAATATTTAAAATGACTGGCGCGGAATCTTTGTACCATTGCTGGGGTCCCGTTCGGTGGCCGGAATTGTGGAAACTCCACTCCGATTAAATATACCTTGTCCTGGACACGACGAAACAGGCACCAGCCATAAATCTGGCGCATCCACACACGATAAAATCCGCGTCGCAGGTCGCCCCGTCCGTCACACGCTCGGCACGTCTTAGCCACACCCGAGACAGCAAGTTCATAACCATATCCGGAACAAACCGGACATATTTCGAAGTTGGGAAAGCTCTGTTCACGTGGATCGTTCGGATGCCAGCATGGAAATTTAGGCGGTCCGACTGCGTGAAGCGGTGGTTCGGCATAATTTTTCGGATAGGGTTCGCCTGGGAAATCCTCCTTGCACCGACATACATGTTTGTCAGCCATGTTGTCTTAACTGATTGAGGTTGTGCCTAATTGATTTCAATTATCTGGTTTATATAAACGAATTCAAACAATAGATATATGACAAACGTTACTTACAATTAGAATTGCGCAAATAATGAACGCGCACAAAACATAACACACGAAGTTTCAACACATGATGTTAATCCATAGAAGAAGAGTGCACGAGTATCAAACGCTTCGAGAACTTTCTCACACAGGTGTCATAAAAGCACATGGGTATAAAGTGTGGGTGTTTGAGGTTAGTCGTAACTGTTTCAATAGAACGACGAACTCTAGTGTGGGGAATTGGAAGTTAACGAAAGATTGTAAATGAATGTTCTAGAAGAAGTAATCAAATTTAACGTTTGTCTTCAATGAAAAAGTTTAGCATATGCAAATCTAGATACGCATAGACACATAAAACTAAATTGAAATAATAAATTGGAAAAAATAAACAATCTAAACACGTGGTGTTTTGAAAATTCAATTATAAGTGTCACACTCTAGTGGACAATCTTGTCCCTACTAGAAATGGACTTAGTCAATTTTGAAACGAATAAATATGAAACGTAGAACGAATAACATAAAACATAAAATATTTAAGAATAAAGAAACATAAAAACATAAATGAAATTTTTTCTTCAAAGTTACGATGAAATTACACCGGATTACATTGGATTTTTTTTTTTGTTTTCTTTTTTTTTTTTTTTTTTTTGAAAAAATAATCGGAAAAAATTATTTGAAAGAAAGAAAATAAGCAGTGAAAATATCTAGTGTGTTAGCAGTATAGTTTTCGACATGCTTGTCGATAATTTCGACATCTTTTAAGGTTAGGAAATTAATTTGCGCAAAATGCCAATGGCGAAGTTCAACAACGTTGTATGGTTGTGTTTTTCTGCCATTTTGGTCCATTAAGATGACAGTGTTGGGGCCCACCAATTTGTGAATGATATAGACTCCCTCAGTTCGCTGGCGTAAGCCTGCTGCAAACTGTCTGTCGGCGGAAGAGGGTTGCCGATTGCGCAACCTTACCCAATCGCCAGGACGAAAATCGTGTGCGCGACGATTCAAATCGAACCATTTTTTGTGGCGGATCTGGGATTCGCGCAAATTGTTCATCGCCCTTTCTCGCATGGTGGTAAAGGTTCCCCATCATCTGTGTCACTATCAATGTCACCAGGGAATCTGGCTTCTTGGCCTGTAACTAACTTAAATGGAGAGTACTTTAACGAAATTTGATACGCCAAATTGATTGCCAAAACAAAATAACCGATATTTACATCCCACCTGTCGTGGTCGTCTATGTAGGCCAAAATGCAGTTCTTTAAGGATTGGTTCAGGCGTTCGGCAATATTGCCTTGGGGGTGGTATGCTGCAGTGTAGCGGTTTACTGCGCCTAATTGCTGGATTTGGCTGCGAAACTCAGGTGATCGAAAAGCAGGGGCATTGTCGCTGATTATAATTTTGGGGAAACCCCAACGTTTCGTAAATTTCTGAATTTGCGCAATTGAAGTTGCGATGGTCGAATCTTCCGTTAGTCTTACGTCTAACCAACGACTCGCTGAGTCGACCATTACGAAGGCATAGCAATGGCCGCCCACTGAACGTGGTTTTTTGCCATAGTAATCAATGTATATTGCGGAAAACAAGTGGCGCGCTCTCGACATTATCATTTTGCCATAAGGCAAGCGATTTAATGGTTTCGCGCGTTGGCAAGCCTCGCAAACCTGGATCCATGTTTGGACATCTTCTCTCATTTTGGGTCAATAAACACGCGTCTTTAAACGATGGAGGGTTTTTTCTCTTCCCATGTGTCCCACTACTGGAGGGTAATGCATTGCGCGGAAATATCGTTCGCGCAATTCCAAGGGGAGATAAATTTGACGCCTTTTGCGTATTTCATTAATGTGGACTGGTGGAAATCGACACAACATATCTTTATGCATACCAAAATTTTGCGCGCCTTTTTGAACTTGCGCAGCTTCGACTGGATCGACCGGCAGCATTTGAGCAGTTAAGTAGAATATCAACTCACGCGACCATGGATCTTGTCTCTGAGCAGCTATTATTTCAGCGGCATCTGGTAACATTTCAAATGGTGGATGTTCAATGGGTGGATCGTGTTCCAATTCAGCCTGTTGTTCCGCTTCAGTGAGCCTTCTGTCCGATTCTGTAAATGTTCGTTCAGATCTCGGGCGTAGCCTTGTCGGAGTTTGAGGCATTCCACCTCTTGGCACTGGATATTCCACCGGCGAAGGAAAGTCTCGGATCGGACTAAAACTGTCAGTGTCTGATGACGAAGTGTCAGAGTCCGGCTCGGAAGTGTATCCATCGGGGCGTTGTTGTCCAGAGGGTCCTGGTCCGGGGTCGAACACTGGGGGCACAGTCGGTGCTGTATCAGTTGTTGTTGACGGCGAAGACACAGGAGAGGTTGGAGGAATAGGAGATGGTGATATTGGAATGGGTTGAGTAGGAGAAGGTGTGGGAAAATTTGGAATTTGGATAGATGTTGATTTTGGTGTAGGTTTTGGCCTTGGTGGCAAAATATGAGAAGGAATTCCAGCTGACTTTCGGGGTCGTCCTTTAGGTCTAGGAATTGGTGGAGTTGGTATTTTGGAAACAGGAGTTGGTGTGGAAATAATTTTTTTACGAGGAGGTAGAATATGGGAAGGAATTCCAGATGACTTTCTGGGTATTCCTTTTGGTTGTAAAGTAGGGAGAGTTGGAGCTGGAGGAATGGAAATTTCTGATTTGCTTGGAGAACTGGGTTGGTTAGGGAGCGTAGGAGCAGGAATAAGAACAGGAACAGGACTGGGAGGTGCTGTGGGAATGGGGGAAACCACTAAACGAGGTGTTTTTGGCGTCCTTTTACCTTTTCCAACTTTCTGTGCTTTTAGCAATTTTGGATGTTTCCATTTCTTAATATTAGCTCCATATCTCGGTAATTTTGGAGATATTTTCGGAACCAAAGTGGGGTCTCTTAATCGAGCTCGAGTTCTTGTCGCAATAGCACGTTTGGCACGAGGGGAGAGCACTGGAATTATCATAATCTTACGTGGTCGTCCTCTTTTCTTCGTCAATATTGGAATTAATGAATGTTGTCTGCGCGTACGAAGTGGCACTGAAACACGAACTGATGGAGAATTAGGTGAAATTACTGGTGATGTTACTGGAGTTGTTTGTTGAGTTGGTTGCGCAACTGGAGTTGGCGCAGTTGATGGTGTCGTGCTCACAGTAGTTCGACGAGGAATGAGGGATTTCCTTTTTCCTTTCGTTTGTTTAGTCGGTGAAATGGCTGAAATTAAAGTTGATTTAATAAATTTATCTTTAAACATTTTCTTAAACTGTCTATTAATGTCTTTTGGCAACTCGGAGATGATTGACAATGCTGGCCATTGATTTCCGTCGTCGAAGTACGCCATATAACACGCTTCATCGACGAGTGGACTGTCATCTTCCTCGTCATATTCGGGTGGGTCGACCGGTGCTCGACTTAATGCGTCGGCCACTCGATTCTTGCACCCTGAGCAGTGTAGGAACGTGAATTTGTATTCGCTTAGTGAGAGTACCCAACGAGCAAGTCGGCCCGTTGGCTCTCTTTGCTGAAATAACCACTTCAAAGAACGATGATCACTCTCTAAATAAAATGGCATCATTTCTAAATAAGCGCGGAAACGTTTCACTGCCCACACGGCTGCTAGGCACTCAATTTCAGTCACATTATAGTTTTTCTCAGCACTGTTAAGCGCACGAGAAGCGAAAGCTATTGGTATCCTTTCTCCTGCGTCATTTAATTGCATTAAAGCCGTCCCCAAACCGGAGTAGCTTGCATCTGTTTGAAGGATGAATGGCTTTTTCCAGCTGGGAAAACGTCTCTTTAGCGTTGGAGTCGCTATTTGATCTTTAAGATAATCAAAAGCTTCTTGTTGCGCTTCGTTCCAATGCCAAACGGCATCTTTTTTAAGTAATGGTCGGAATACCTCACTGTAGTGTTGCGTACAACTGTCAATAGCTGGCGCTGTCAGCATGATCACCTGGCGGCGCATGGCATTTGATCACATGCTGAATAAAGCTGAGTAATCAGTTCATCACCTGAATGCATCGCGTCCACTTCCTTTGCGTAGCTAGAACCTCACATTGGCGACGAGGATAAACAGAATGCTAAATCCAGTGCCATCAAGTATTTTGGAATAAAATTTGGACAGTTGCAGAGACTATTACGATGGCAACCGGGTTAAATTTGCCGACAGTGGCAAATTTCGTGTTAAGTGACGGTAATTTGGACCAAAAATGGAAAAAATGGTCAAGTGCATTTGAATTCTATTTGTTGGCGGCAAATATCGTCGAGGACACTCAAAAAAAGGCTTTGTTGTTACATCTCGCCGGTCAGGACGTGCAGGACATATATGGGACGTTTGGGATGAAAGATAAGAAGAATTATGATGCGACCGTGACAGCACTGGCGACATATTTCAATCCGCGCAAAAATTTGCGTTATGAACGCCATATTTTTCGCCAGCAAGCGCAGGATGGCGCCGAATCGATGGACACATACGTGACGAGGCTTAAAACACTAGTGAAAACATGTGAGTACGGCACTTTAGAAGATGATTTGTTAGTTGATCAAATTATAGAAAAAGGCCGAGATAAGGCATTAAGACGCAGGTTACTACGTGAAGAGACAGTCACATTGGATTCGGTGTTAAAAATGGCGCGAGCTGCCGAAGCGAGCGAAAAACATGCCGTTTTGATGGAGCGAGATGGAGGAGCGAAAATTAAAGAAGAAGACGTGAGTCAAATACGAGAGGAGAAGAAATCGTTTAGAGGAAGAGGAACGAAGCGAGCCGGAAGTCAATTCCGAAAATCTGGAGCAAAACCACAAAATATCGGCGATCGGCAGGGAAGCAAACCGCGAGAAGGTGCGGAGTGTTTCCGTTGTGGCCGTGCAGGTCATCTGGCCAACGAGTGTACCATTGCGAAGGACAAAGAATGTGGATTCTGCCACAAGCTTGGGCACTTTGCGAAGGTTTGCCGAATGAAAAATGCAACGCCGGGACGAGGTCGAGGTGCGAAAGACCGCGTACAATACGTCGGCGTGAGTGGAAGTCCAGATGGATATGACAGTGATTGCTCGTTTCGAATAGCGACGTCGATGAAGGAGGACTGTGTAAGAGTGACAATCGCGCAACAGGAGGTAAAAATGCTTATCGATTCGGGTTCGTCAGCGAACTTGATAAACTTAGAAACATGGAACTTATTGAAGAAGCGAGGAGTGATTGCACAGCCATCCACGACGACGTTGTATGCGTACGGTATAAAAACTCCTTTAAAAATAAGTGGACAATTTTTTGCAGAAATTAAGAAAGGAGATCGAACAGTTAATGCGAAATTTGTGATCGTTCCGTCGGGAGATGTGTCGTTGCTGAGCAGGCGGACTTCAAAGGAACTAGGGGTGTTGAAAATAGAAGAAGAAATAATCCGTTCCGTGGAGGAGAACGCTGCACTGGACGAGACATTGCTTGGAGTACGGGGCGAGTTAGCCGATAAAGTGAGAAAACATCGAAATTTATTTGTAGGAATCGGAAAATTAAAGGACTATGAGCTGGAACTTTACATTGACGAAACAGTGAAACCAGTTGCACAGAGTGTACGACGTATACCGTTTCACATTCGCAAACAGGTGGATCTGGAAATCGATAGACTGCTCGCCGAGGATATCATCGAACCGGTGACCGGACCGACAGACTGGGTGTCACCTATGGTCCCAGTGAAGAAAGCGGACGGGACAATCCGAATCTGCTTGGATATGCGAGCCGTCAACCAAGCGGTAAAGCGCCGGCGCCATCCACTTCCAACAATGGAAGAAGTTTTGGAAGAAATTGATGGGGCCGAGGTGATTTCCAAACTCGACTGCAGATGGGGGTATCTGCAGATACCGCTGCGAGAAGATTCACGTAAATATACGGTTTTTGTAACCCACCGTGGGTTATTTCGTTATAAAAGACTTTTCTTCGGGATTGCTTCGGCACCCGAAGAGTATCAGCAGATTGTCCAGACTATTCTCGAGGAATGCGAGGGGACGAAAAATAGTCTGGACGACATTGTCGTTCACGGCAAGACAGTCGCGGAGCACGACGCGAGGCTGGTGAAAGTGTTAGAAGTCCTAGAGAAGAATGGACTAACTTTGAATGCTAAAAAGTGCTGTTTCGGACTAACTAAGTTGAATTTTTTAGGTCATGTCATTTCTAAACACGGGATTTCAGTGGCCGACCAGAAAATCAAAGCGGTGAAGGATGCGAGTTCACCGAAGACGGAGACGGAAGTGCGTAGTTTCTTGGGTTTGGTGAATTATTGCGGAAGGTACATCAAGGACTTTGCCACCCTAGCGGAACCGCTGCGAGTAGTCACGAGGAAAAGCGGAGGTTTTAAGTGGGGCAAGGAACAAGAGAAGGCGTTCGTGTTGTTGAAGGAGGCGCTTTGCAGGGCCGAGACGTTGGCATTTTTCCGAAAAAATGCGCAGACGAGGTTGATCGTCGACGCGTCTCCAGTCGGGCTCGGGGCGGTCCTCGTGCAGCGACAGACGGACGGACACAACCAACCAATTGCGTACGCGAGTCGTACGTTATCCCAAGTTGAGCGCAGATACAGCCAAACGGAGAAGGAGGCGCTCGCAGTCGTTTGGGGCTGCGAGCGTTTTCGAATTTACCTCATCGGATTAGCGTTCGAATTAATTACCGACCATAAAGCGTTGGAGGTAATTTATTCAGTAAAGAGTAGGCCATCGGCGCGCATCGAAAGATGGGTATTGAGGCTTCAACCTTTCGAGTTTTCGATACGGCACAAGCCGGGATCGACGAACATCGCAGATGCCCTTTCGCGACTACTTCCAGAAGGGGAAGGAAAAACCATAGTTGGAGAGACAGAGAAGCATGTTCATTTTATTATGGCGAATGCAGTACCGAAAGCGATGACTCTGGAAGAAGTGAAATTGGCGTCACGGAACGATACCGAAATATGTGCTATTTTGGATTGCGTGAAACGAGAGAAGAAGTTTAGCAAGGAATTACAACGTTTTGAAATAATGAGACATGAATTATCGGCGAAGTCGGGAGTTTTGTTGCGAGGAACACGCATTGTAATGCCGAGAAGCTTGAGGAAGAAAGTCATTAACATTGCACACGAAGGTCACCAAGGAATTGTTCGCACCAAACAGCGATTACGACAGAAAGTATGGTGGCCGGGAATGGACGAAGAGGTGAAAGCAGTAGTTCAACAATGCCGGGCATGTCAGTTTGGAGGCGCAACGGAGAAGGCAGAGCCGATCCGAAGTACTGTTTTGCCTAAAGGACCTTGGCGGAATTTAGCCATCGATATTTGCGGACCGTTCGACGATGGACGTTCAATCGTGGTACTCGTGGATTATTATTCGCGCTGGCCGGAAGCGGCAGTGTTAAAATCTACGAGAGCGGAGAAGTTAATCGAGTGGTTGGAGCAGGTATTCGAGAATTGGGGTTTACCAGAGAGTATAACGTCGGACAACGGGCCCCAATTTGTTTCGGGTGAATTTCGGACATTTATGAAGGACCTGGGGATACAGCATCGAAGGGTAACACCGTATTGGCCTCAGGCCAATGGCCAAGTTGAACGCCTGAATAAATGCTTCGTGAAAGCGTTTCGTGCAGCACGCGTAGAAAACCAGGGTTGGAAAAAGAGTCTGGGAAAATTCTTACAGAGCTACCGTAGCACGCCGCACCGAACGACAGGCGCGACGCCTTTTGAACTGATGACGGGACGGAAAATGCGTGATAAAATCCCGCAAGTATTACAAGAACAGAAGGGCAAGTTGCATCGAGAGGTGAAGATGAAAGATGCAATTGAAAAGAAGAAGACGAAAGATTACGCGGATGCGAGAAGGAAAAGCGAGGAAAACACCATTTCCATTGGAGACAGTGTGTTAGTTTCCAAGCCAAGGAAGCATAAGCTTGACACGGCATTTGAAGAAGGAGTAGCGATAGTCCAGCGGAGATCCGGAAATGCGGTGCTCTTAAGAATGCCAGATGGGAGATGTGTAAAGCGAAATATCTCGCACGTGAAGCGTTTCATACCGATTGAAGACGATGAGTTGCTGCTGCCAATACCAAACAACAGAGCAGATGCGTTAGAGGAGATTCCAGAAGCAGAGATGGATGCACCACAGCCTGTGGCACCCCCAGTGCGAGACGAACCACCATTGCGGAGGTCTGCCAGAGAGCGACGTCCACCAGACTTCTTAGGAATCGCGAAGTGATGACAAGGAAGTGTTGTTTAATGAATTTACGATGAATAATATTGCTAAAAGAATTCTTTATTAATTGTTCAGGCCTGAACCAAAATTGTTAGAGTTACGAATTAATGAGATATGTAGAATCGATTAATTTTATTGTCGTTATATAATTTAATTTATATGTTTTATTATTTCCTCCTATGGAGGTTAATTGTTAAAGAAAAAGAGTGATGTAGTGTTGCGTACAACTGTCAATAGCTGGCGCTGTCAGCATGATCACCTGGCGGCGCATGGCATTTGATCACATGCTGAATAAAGCTGAGTAATCAGTTCATCACCTGAATGCATCGCGTCCACTTCCTTTGCGTAGCTAGAACCTCACACTCACTTGTCTTGGAAAAGTTCGCAATAAAAGATTGATAATAACCCACCATACCTTTGAAACGTTGTAACTCGCGCAAATTTGTTGGCGCAGGATAATTTTGGATAGCTGACACTTTTTTTGGATTTGGAGAAATTTGACCAGATTCCACGATGTGGCCCAGAACTTCGAGGCGCTGTTGACAGAGCTCGGTTTTGTTGGCGTTCATGGTGAAACCGGCGTCAAACAGTTCTTCCAAGACGAGGCGCAAATGTTGAACATGCTCCTCAAATGTTTTGCTAAAAATAATAACATCATCAATGTATACAAATACAAATTTGTACAAATATTTGGCCAAGGTTTTGTTCATCGCTCTTTGGAGTGTTGCAGGGCCGTTGATGGGGCCAAAGGGCATACGAACGTATTCAAACAGTCCTCTATGTGTGATGAAGGCCAAGAATCGCTCATCTCCCTTGCGCACTCCGATCTGGTGAAAGGCCTCGCGCCCGTCGATTATCGAGAACCAATGTGCACCTCCTAAATACGCAAATATATTGTCTATATCCGGAAGTGGATACACATCCGGAATTGTTTGCGCATTTATGGGTCGGAAGTCCATCGCTGTTCTCCATTCTCCGGTCTTTTTGGGCACGACCACTGGAGCGACGGCGCAATCACTTTGTGAACGGCGAATTATACCTTGTTGTAGTTTCTTATCGATGTATCTGTCAATAATTGCCTTTTTCGCAGGGTTTACAGGTCGTACTGGCACATGAATCGGACGAAAATCCGGTTTCAAATTAACCTCATATTCCGTATTATTACATAAACCGATTTCCTCACGGAAAATCTGCGAAATTGGCTGGAAAGTTTCTATTAGTAGTTTAATTTGCGTAATAGTCAAATGGTTCCATAACTGGTGGTAAATCCAATCGAGATCGGTCGGATTCTCACTGGGCTGGTACTGTAAAAAGTTGATGTTGTTAACAATTGGATTTGAGTCATTCTCACCATTATCAGGTTGCGGAGAGGCGTTGGTGTTGTTGATTAACTTCTTTTTGTCGTTAATATCCTTTGGCTCGTTGCGCAATCAATAGTTTGGCGATGGGACAAATAACATTCAATTTGTGACGAAGGCGGCGCAGTCGGCGAAATTGACTTAATGTTAACTTACGAGAAATGATTTTCTTTACTTTACTCGAAGCTCTCGCAGTTTCCTTCCGCTTTGGTGACCAAACATTTGACCACGTCGTTCGACTGCGGTGCCTAATTGTCTTTATTTGACGTTGTGAGTCGTCGTTCGGATACTCAAAAACCTCATTTTTCAATGGTTGATGTAATAGCAACACACAGTTAATGTCATTGGGTGGGGGTGGTCTCTTGAGTATTTTATTTGGAACAATCTCACTTATTTTAGCTGATGGAGTTGCTGATTTATCCAGTTCCTCCGGTGCCATTGGTAATACGAGAATTGACTCGGATTTTTTGGCGTCTTCATAGGTCACGAATTAACGAATTTCGTCTGAGCCAGCCAAGCTCCACTGGCTCCGTCCATGATCGATGGTTGCTCCGACTGCTTGATTAAAGTCTCGTCCGAGGATCAAGTCATTTTTGGCATCAGGCAACACTAAACACACGAATTTTACTACTCCTAATGGCGCTCGCAACGCAAGCGTCACTGATTTTGAGGCAGTAACTACATGTCCAGAAGCGACCTGTACTTTTTCATGTAAATTAATAAATTCGAGTCCCATTTTTTCGTGAAGTTGTTGAAATAATTCCTCGCTCATGATACAAGTTTGAGCACCTGAATCTAGAAGCGCGGTAAATGATACGTTTGCCCAAGATATTTTTACGCATGGAGCTTCTCTGCGCAATCTATCTGCGCGTGTTATCTCAATAATTGGTTCTTGAGATTCTCTAAGCTCTTCCGATGTCAACATGACAAAAGATACCTTCATTGGAGCGATCACTTCCTTGGGCGCTTCCGCTGAATTGACACTGGAAGTAGTCTTAATAATGGGTAATTTAAGGTTTTTACTCACATTCTTGGTGATTTGTTTCTGTGCAGTCGCAATTTGCAAAGCTGTCGACTTCGAAACAGGTCCAGATGCTAGTTGGAAAGCCACAGGTTGCAAAACTGAGGTTTTCCTTTGATTCGTCACTGTCGGTGATGAAGATGAAGATGTGGACGATACAACACTAATTCCGGGTTTAGACTCACGAGGAGTGACAGAAAGAGTAGTTGTTACTGGAATAATCCTATCGGAAATGTTCTCGTCAAGGGTGATGTCGGGTGGAGCACGTCTTGTTGATTCCACACGTTTTACGCTTGTGGAGACCGGTTGGTTTACTTGCGGCCTGGTTCCGCCGGTCGAGGAAACTTCAGGCCGTCGGAGTTTTCCTGCCTCTCGAAAACTTTGTAGCACACAGGACAAATAGGGCGCCAGGTTGAGTTTTCAATCATAAACCACCAATCCTTTTTTGTTTTGCGCCAAGCTGCACCTTTTTCGGGAAACTTGACACTTGTTGGAGGTTTTGGTGATGACGGAAATGTAACAACGGAGGTAGAACAGACATGGTCCTTTGGGAGATCTGCAGGGGGCGCAATTGTGGTTGAATTTACTGAAATGTTCACCTTTTGCGCAGCTCCGGCGACAGAACTCTTTTTGGTGTCCACTTCCGGTTCCGACTCGCTGCTGCTACTTGAATTTGGTTCCTGTGGCGGCGAAGGTCGCTCAGGTCGGGCTTCCAGCGCAGCTAGTTCTAACATAAGTTGTTGTTTACGATAGCGCGTAAAACGTCTGGCGTCGTTGGACGTGGAAGGTTTAGGTTCGGCTTCACCTCTGGACTTGTCCACGGATTTCAACACGGTGGGGGATGAGGGGTTTGCTTCTGAAAAAGGTGCAAACTGATCAACGAGACCCAAGTTTTTATACTCAGTTTTGCGGTGAGAGTCGAGTAGTAGTCGATTGTCCACGTCGTTTCCCATTTGAATTGCTTCGTCAATTGTTTTGACGTGCATTGTTCTCAAAAGTTGGACAACGTCGGACAACAGCATGTTCTGTGCTTTCTCCCATTGTAATCCAGGGTCTGTGTAGCCTGCAATTTCTAAATAGTATATTATTTCGCTGAGGAAAGTCATGGTGGATTCTCCACTGCGTTGCTTGCGATTTGCTATTTTCACGTTGGCAGCCGCTGAATTCATGGAGAATGCCTTACGAAACAATGCCTCGAAATCATTCCACGTTTTGGGTTTTGGTTTAAGTGCCAACCACCAACGTTGCGCCTTATTACGGGTTGCTTGAATTATATTTACTTTCAAATACTCCTCCTCGGGCATGCGTGTGGAATACATATGCGCATATAATTGCGCAAGAAACAAATTAACAGAGTCAAGTGTAGCCTTCTCAGGGTCAAAGTATGGGAGTTTTTCCTTATAATTGTTATATCCTCGGGAAGAGTCCTCTCGTCTTACTCGAATTGATGGTAGAGACAATTGGGCCCTTACTTCGGATGGGTGCCCTGTGTTGTTAATTTTGGCACATAATAAAGAATTCATCACCTGCTGATTGGCTTTTGTTGAATCCACAATTTGTGATGCCACGGACGGACATTGAGTAAAAGTAGTGGCCTGCGTCATTACCGGTGGCGTTGTTGTTGTAGACGTCGGTTGCGCAGTGATGGTTGTGGGCGCAATTTGTTGTTGGTGGCTCGCTCCTCCACACTGAGGAACTTCCGTGGAAAGTTCATTTCCTAATGGTGCCGAATTGCCTATTACCCTTATGGATCCATGAGAGGACCCACCATCCTCTGACGGGGGTGTCGTCGGACGTGGAGGGCTAGTGCCTTGTTGGTAAATGCTACGCATTTCTTTGAGTAATCCCTGTGCTTGAACGAAAAACTGATTACGAATATCACACATCAATAAAGCTTCGGAATGTAAAATTGCCGGATTCATTGATATTCCTGACACGCCAGGAGTGAAGAAAGCTGGAGGCACGAGCTGATACGCTGGTGTTGACGTGGCAACTGTCGTTGGCGCAGAAATGTTTACGCCAGGTATTGGAGCCGACATGTTGTCGCGAAAAGTTTGCGGCATTGAATTCGCAATGGTTATCAATAACTCACTTTGTTCCGCTCGTGCTCGCCTTAAACGCTCATAACGATGCCAGTCGAGAGACGAAGCCAGCTCGTCCAAATCAAAGGGGTCTCTTACAGTGGGGTTTTCCTCACCGTTTCCCAACTCATTCGACATGATGAAAAAATAATGAAAATGATTAATAATTTAAACGAAAACTTAACTTTCTTGCGCGTTTTCAGCCTAAATAAGCGAGGATCCTGTCAGGCTCGCCATGTTGTCACGATTAATTCTGTTGGTATAATTAATTCCTAACAATATCGTGCAAAAACTAATTCGCGCAATAGTAATGGGCAAAGTTCGTAGATTTCCCTAAACCTTGTTTCCTTCAAATGAGGACATCCAGAAACTCAGGAAACCTAATACTCGCGTTTGACTAACATAATTTATATTGGACAGTTCCTTGCTTACGGCGGGTGTTGTAGTCGTAAAAGAATGGAAGCACGATGATATTAACCTAAAGTGGAAAGGGGATATCATCGGGCAGTGATAATATAAAAGATGGCGGCTTAGAAAATAGCGCAATAGGGTTAGATGTAAGAGCGCTTGTTGAAGGCGCAAATCATAGCAGACTAAATCTAAATGTTATTAAGGGAAATTGGTGTTATCCGTTAGAGAGCATAAGAAGAAGTGATTAAACTTAGGATGATTGGAAAGAGGAAAACTCAGTCATGTGACTGGTCAGATCAATTAGAGAAGGGGGTGGAAAGGTGAAAATAGGAGTTCAATTGTTAAGAATAATGATATGCGCATCATCCAGATTGCGCATTCATTAAATGAAGATGAGTAAGCGAGATGAATCATTACGAGTGTCAGAAACAAGAAAATATTATAAGAAATAAGATTGGGTTATTCTAAAATAAAAATAGGCGGGTAGACGTGCCCGTGACAAAGCTTAAATATTAATTCCGAATTTTTTTTTGTTTAGGAAATCTGAAGACACCTGGCAAGAGGAGGTGCAATGACCACAAGAAGCGTCTACATAAATATGATTCGTTTGCGCAAACTGCCATTCGTTCCAAAGTGCATGAATTTTATCGAAGACGGGAGGTTCCAACAATACGAAAGGTTGCTACTGTTATTCGAAGTGACGACACACTGCCGAATTTAAGTGTACTTGTATCTGCATTACGGCTTTTGTTGCATGATATTGGCTTTAAGTTCATGAAGCGGAAACGAAATGCTGCTCTTTATTGTTGCTTGGCGGAGGAAGTATCTGCGGGAGATTAGAGCCCATCGTCTGGCAGATAGACAAATTTATTACACAGACGAAACATGGGTAAATGCAGGTAATTAATTTAATTATAAAAATTTAAACTCAATACTAATTAATAATTATTATTACAGATGAATACGTAACCAAGAAATGGGCAGACAGTACCATCAAATCACACAGAGATGCTTTTTTGAATGGATTAACAACAGCACTGAAACATCCTACATCTAAAGGCGGGAGGTTGATTGTCAGTCATATTGGATGTGAGACCGGATTCGTCAAGAATGGTTTGCTGGTTTTCAAGTACTTCGTAATTTAATTTGACTCTGTTAAACCAATAGGAGTGCTTGCTTGTAAATATATTAAAAAGACCCTCCAGTGATATAAAGCAGTAGTAAAACTTTCGACTGTGTGTGTGTGCTTCTTTCTTTTGCAAAAAAAATTTTAGCCGGCGCAGTAGTAGAGACCCGCGCGCTATTAGAGGCCCGCGGACTATTTACGTAATGGCAACGAAAAACACTTAAAAGTGTGACAATTGAGACGTTTTCCATACGTTTCGGTAATTTTCTGCCGAAACGTATGCAAAACGTGTCATTTGTCATCTTTTTTTGGCACATTTCGGGCGTTATTGGCAAAAATAAAATTTGCCCTGCGCGCAATTCGAGGTCCGCGGGCTATTAGAGGCCCGCGTAGTAATCGATAATGTACGGTAATGTTGACATATTTCTGATTTTACCTTAAGCAGTGTTGGACAAAACCAATTTTTAGCTTAATTCTTAAAACAACTGAATCAGCACAAAAATAAGAAATTAAACATTAAGACTTACCCAATACATCATCTTCCCCGGTTTTCTTTTCTGGACACTGCATGGACATCATCTAATTGGAGAGAAATAAAATACGGTCTAGATTTATATAAAAATTCAAAAGTGTATAATTAAGCATTTACGATATTCTTTTGATTGAATAAATACCATAGATATGAACTTTACTATACACCACAAAAAGCTGGTTTTTTGTTTTTTTTTTAATTAAAAGAGTCCGAATGAATTATTATTTTCGAATTTGGGTCAGAAATTTGAGAATTCTTGATCTTCTAAAGATCATTATTAAAATTTGGATAAATTTATAGAAATTTAGGCCAATTTACTACATTTTGGGTATCTAAAAATTCTTTTTATGCCTGTTTTGGTTCATTGAAAAAATTGATACCCACTTAAAACGACCTGCCAGTAAAAGCGAGGTTTACTAGCATGCTGGTAAAACTCGAACTATACCGGCATGTAGTTTAAAGCGAGGTAATACGTTAGCATTTAGACGTGATTGAAATGTCGGGTCTTCAAGAAAGCCATTTCATGATCAGGTTATATTTATTTTTTTATTTCTCAGATGTGATTTGCTGACTGCACTAATTTTGTTACTCAACGTCTGTTTGTCTTCATCTGAAACAACACCTCAAATTTAGTTTCTCTGTACTAGTAAATTGATACTTATAAGCCAACGTATCGCTTTTTCTGTATGATATATCGCAATAATACAGTTTCTTGAATCGACATCGACATCGTCACACTCTTCAAACCACGTCTAGCAAAAATGAAACAAAAAGTTAAAATCCAATTAATAAACAATTGAGCAATTAAATTATCCACTTCAGGTCTAAAATCTAAAATGATCTTACCTATTAATTGTAGAAAACATCGGCATAAATCAGATTCTTTTTACAATACAAAAAAAATTTATAGTATACCAGAAAAGGTTTTTTTAATACACATTAAACAAATCATAAAAAAAACTTGTTACACCAAATCGAATAAAAATTTCTATTTAGTCCCAGCAGTAATAATTTTAAAAAAATCTAGTTTGATAAAAAGTGTATCGTCTGTTAAATATAACGGCTTAAGCTTATCTAACGGCATATACTTTGCTTTTCCCCAGCCTGCATTTACTGCACTGATTGGTTTGTCAAAACCTTGACCTTTCTTCAAATCTGATGGCACTGGCACACTATGATGATTCTTATGTATCGACTGATCCAACACACTAATTTGCGCAGAATACTCAATGGGCCACGTGAGAATTTCATCGTTCGGGCCTTTCATCACTTGAATATAAATCGATAAATGAGTTCCCTGTCCGGGACCGTCACCGTTTGGATTGAGTTGTAGTCGCAGTTTATATCCGTACTGCTGATTGTAAAATGGATCACTATACAGATAAGGATCCTCGTGAAATCTTAATTGATCTTGAAGTTTTGTAAAGTGGTCCACTTTCCAGATGTATGGCGATACGGAAAGATCCGATGACAGTTCGTTCCTCAGTTTATCTGGACGAATAAATAAGATAAAATAACAAATAAAATGCACTTTTTTGGTGTTTTTTATTCTTGATTACCGCAATTCTGGTTCAATTCTTCTATCGTCTTGTTGAGTTTCAATTCGAGATCATTCGTCATGTTCAGTTATCAGTTTTCGTCGAATTAGCTGCATGAGAAGGTGAGAAATGGAGTTACATGTGTGAAATGGGCAATGAACGTCCAGTTGTAAGATTAGTTTAGTTTGCTTCGCCAGAAAATCGACGGAATAATACGGTTTGATGCCTGTTGTGTGTGGTCACATGACTTGACAAGTGGCGACCTCTTTACATTTGCAAACGACAACAAATTAGTAATTTATTAATTAATAATCATTAATTATACGTATTAATTGCATTAATTATCAATCAGGCTATAATTATTCATCCGGGCACTTTTAATTTAGAAAAAAACAACCAGCTTTTCACTTATACCAACATGGCGGTATAAGCTTTGTATCTGAGAATCCAGCCAAAAAATTTGTTGCCTGCAGTGGCATGCGGCTTAAAGGAGGGTAATACAGCAAACATTTGGAAAAAAAATAATACCAGTTAATTACATATTGGTGTGACTGTTTGGACGGACGCCACGTGGTCAGGGGAGGGCCACGAGATGCTGGACACAACACACACGATGATTTACCAACGAAATACAACAGAAACACAGTTTAGTTATTATTATAGCTTTATTGTTGTCTAGGGGTATGATTGGTGTCTCATATGTATTTCCCAATGTGATTGCTGCGAAACAGCCATCCCTAACAAGACCGCCGTAACGTTCGATGAACGACGGATGGACGCGGCTTACTTGAACGCTCAGGTCGCGGTGGGGGACAGAGTCGCCACGCCGATCATTTGGTTCGTGATCATAGTCAGTTCAATGAAGCGGTCGTAGAAGCGACTGTTTGCCTTGCTGGCTAGAAGAGAACTTATTTCGGCCTCTGCGGGGCCTACCACTTCCGGAAAAGCACTTCCGGGTCTAGATTGGTGGAACCAACGGCCCGCAGCTCCACCTGGTTGCGGGGGACCGCAACAGGTCTCGCACGAGAAACACGAGGTGCGCGAGAGCTGCACTAAGTGCCTTGTATTGCAGGTAAATGATCAGCCTTTGGGGGCAGCTGGTCACATTTGGGCAAAAAGTACCAGTTCGTTACTTACGAATGATTTTTGTACCAGAGAGGTGTTTGCAAGTCGAATTGTTCGCAAGTCCTGCAAATGTGTAAAAGGTGAAAAAATTGTTCATCGTACTTAAAGAAAACACTTTTTTTTATTAAAAATTTATAAAGGATGAAGTCTTTAAGTGAAGTCTTAAATTTATAAAGGGGTACATATTAAACAAAAATTATAATCTTAGTATTTTATAATCACAAGTACTATACACACAAATTTTTAAGTTTAAAATTCGAAATTTCTACCTCTAAAACTTCGTTAAGGTTCGACAAAATTCAGAACGAAGTACGATAGAAATAAAACAAATTTTACTATTAAAAAAGAAAAAAAAAATGACGTAAAATTACGTTACAATATTTCACATATTGTAACAAAGACTTCAACATTACCAATTACATTTTGCTCGTAATCAATAAATCGAGTTTGAAAAAAATTTGGTCTTCGACTAAATACATCGGCTTCAGCTTAGCTAACGGCAGGAAATATATAAATCCCCAACTAACATTTTCTGCCTCCAATGGTTTGCTAAAACTATTTTTAGCTAGAATGAAATCCGACATCAGCTGTACACAGTGATGCTTCTTATGCATTGACTGATCCAACACACTAATTTGAGCAGAATACTCGATGGGCCACTTAAGAATTGCGTCATTCAGACCTCTGAGAACTTGAAGATAAATCGACATATGACTTCCTGCTCCATAACCATCACCGTATGGATTGAGTTGTAGTCGCAGTTTGTAGCCGTACTTGTAACTATAAAAAGGTTCACTGCACGCATACGACAGTGTTCCCGATTTTGCCTGAGCTTGAAGCTCTGCAAAGTTGTCCACTTTCCAGATGTAGGGGCATTTGGAAAGATTCTTTGCCAGTTCGTTTCTCAGTTTGTCTAGATTAAAATCACAAATGTTTTCAATTCACCAAAATCATCATTTTTTAAAATAATTTACTACCGTATTTCATGTCCACTTCTTCCATCTTGTTCCGTAGTCTCTTTAGGATTTCGCGATCAGTCATCATTGTTTGTTTTTTCAATATTTTCCGTCAAATTAGCTGCATGGAGATGGTGAGAAGTGAAGTTACAAATGCAAAATGGCCGATAGTTTTGTCTGTTGTCTTTGGTCACATGACCTGACAAGTGGCGACCTCTTCATACTTGATGGGAGAAACTGACTGATTATAATGTTGTTAGTTTTTAATGTTTCATAGCAATTAAAGCAATTAAACAACTTTTTTTCTGTATCCATGAGGACCTTAAACATTTGAACATTTTTTGTGTGATTTTTGTGATTTTTTGTTGACTTTTTATCGTGTTTGGTTTTTATTTTCCACTTCCGATGTTTTTTTTTTCTTTCTTATTTTCCAGTCGCAGAAAATTTAAAAGTATTGACCACAATTGGAATATTTTTACCACGATCTCTTTCAGCCACGTAAAGAACTTTTCCAGTCGAAAGGAATTGGGGTCAAAAATAAATCTGGTCAAAAATATTCCTGGTCAAAAATATTCCTGGTCAAAAATATTCCTGGTCGAAAATATATTCCTGGTCGAAAAATATATTCCTGGTCGAAAATATATTCCAGGTCAAAAATATATTCCTGGTCAAAAATATATTCCTGGTCAAAAATATATTCCTGGTCAAAAAGAGTGAAGTTGTATCTCTGAAAGACTACCAAATCTGTTGTAAAATCAATTTCGTTTGCCTACATGCACAATAATACGTTTTTCATGCCTGCCATTTTTGATCACATGACCTGGTAAGTGGCGTCCTCTCACAATTGCTTGGAGAAACTGATTAGCAAGTAATTTAAACACTAGTGGGAGCCAGTGTTAATAAAATGTTTCATTAATTACAGACAGATAAACACTGAAGAGTGTTGTATATGTTGTTATATGGCATATAGTCAGGGCGAACTGGGCTGCAGAGAAAGGCACACTGGGCAGAGAGGGGCGCCGAACAGTGATGGCGTTTACCAGGCGCCAATTTGAAACCCAGCGTTAATAAGGACCGGGCGCGTGTAGAATTTTGGGTCAATAACTGCCAGGCGTTAAAACAAGGCCGGCGCTTTAATGAACCTGGGCTATTAAACGGGGCACTTACTGTATTTCGAAAAAATTCAGATTGAAGTACGATGATAATAAAACAGATTTTAATATTTAAAAATAAAAAGAGAAAAAAAAAGATATAAAAACATGTGACAATAAATTCATTGGCTTCAAGATTGCCAATTAACGTTTGTTTGTAAGGGTAAAATTTAGCTGGATAAAAATTTTATCATCAACTAAATACACCGGCTTCAGCTGATCTAGCGGCAAAAAATATACATAACCCCAACCAAGATTTTCTGAATCCACTGGTTTGACAAAACTACTTTCAGCTAGAATGAAATCTGATGTCAGTGGGAGATTGTAGTCATCCTTATACTGAGACTGATCCAACACACTAATTTGTGCAGTATACTCAATGGGCCACTTAAGAATTGCGTCATTCAGACCTTTCATCACTTGAATATAAGTGGATAAATGAGTTCCTGCTGCAGGGCCGTCGCCATTTGGATTGAGCAGTAATCGCAGTTTGTAGCCGTACTTGTGGGTGTAAAAAGGTTGACTAAACACGTAAACCAATTCGCCCGATTTTGCCTGAGCTTGAATCTCTGTGTAGTTCTCCACTTTCCAAATATATGGGCATATGGAAAGATCCAGTGCCAGTTCGTTTCTCAGTAAGTCTAGATGAAAGAATGGGATAAAATCACAAATATTTTTAATTCATCAAAATCAATTCATAATTTATTACCGTATTTCATGTTTAATTCGTCTATCGTCTTCGTTAGTTTCCTTTCGATTTCGTGGTTAGACATCTTGGTTATTTTTTCTTATAGTTTGCTTCAAATTTGCTGCATTGGCAAAGGTGAGATGCGATGGTTACAAAATGGCCGATGTACACAGGATGTCACATGACCTGACAAGTGGCGACCTCTTCTTGAAGTTTTTAAAGTTTCATATCAATTTTATTATTAAGCAAATTAAAAAACAGTATAAATCAAAACTTTGAATGCACTGAATATTACCAAAGCCTACACTGCAAAAAAAATTGAACAATGATATAAGTTAAGTACAACTAAATTTAATGTTAAAAGATGTGCAAACGTGTTACAGTAACAGCCTTCAAGGTTACAAATCATTTTTTTGTTCTGTCACAATAGTTAAATCTAGTTTGATACAAAGTGCATCTTTAACTAAAAACATCGGCACGAGTTTGTGTAACGGCACGAAAAACTGATATCCCCATGCAATATTTACTGCGTCCACTGGTTTGCTAAAACTACTTCTACTTTCAATTAAATCTGACGTCAACTGTTGAGTTTCATCATTCTTGCGTACCAACTGATCAACCAGACTAATTTGTGCATTATACTCAATGGGCCAATCGAGAATTCCATCGTTCGGACCTTTCATCACTTGAAGATAAATTGATAAATGAGATCCTTCTGCTGGACCGTCGCCATTTAGACCGAGTTGTAGTCGCAGTTTGTAGCCGTATTTGTCACTATAAAAAGCTTCACTAAACGCGTAAATCTCGATGCCTGATTTAGCTCGAGTTTGAAGATTTGCGAAGTTCTCTACTTTCCAGATGTATGGCGATGAAGAAAGATTCTTTGCCAGTTCGTTTCTCAGTTTGTCTGAAAAGATAGAATAGAATCAGAAACATTTCAATTTACAAAATGCAATTTCCGTCTAAATTTCCATCAAAATATTAATGTTAGTCTTTTATTATTCGTTACCGTATTTCATTTCCAATTCTTCTAGCTTCTTCTGTAGTTTAATTTCTAGTTGGATGTCACTCATCTTTTTTTGAATTTCCATTGAATTAGCTGCGTAGGAAAGACGAGAAGTGAAGTTGTAAAATCAATTTAAGTTTGCTTACTTGTTAGCCAAACAATACCTCGATGATGACTGATGTTTTTGATCACATGACCTGAAAGTGGCGTCCTCTCACGTTTGCTTTGAGAAACTGATTAGCTAACTGTCTTCTTTAGCCAAGCAATACCAAATATATTTAATAGGAGGTAAATAATTTTTGGATCCCAAATTAATTAATAAATAAATAACCTCCAACAGAGAATTTTTTGTTTTTCTTAGGTTCAATTCCAGAGATTGATAATGGAAAATATTACAACTCGTGCGCCGCTTTTGACCCTAATGGCGACATGATAGCAAAATATCGAAAAGTAATATTAAAAAAAAATTATTTATTATTCGTTTTTTAATTTAAAAAAAAAATATTTTTCAGATTTATTTATTTTGGTGCGGGAAACAAACTAGAAATATTAGATACGCATAAATGGATATACTGTACAAACATGCAGGATGTCCGCAAGCCAATGCACAATTTTCATTAAGACAACTTAATTTTATTGCGATTTTAATTCTTCAATGAAAGGACCGAAATAGTAACAAGTTTAAAACTGATTTAAATCACTAAATCGAAGTGCCAAATGAAAATTAAAATTGTAATCAAATTAAGTTGTATTGATGGAAATTAAAACTTATCGAGTCTCTATACAAGATAAAAATTGTCACCGCTTGCACAGAGCACGTGCATTGGATAACCAATTATATGTGGGGTGCGTGGTCCTCGCTAGAGATGTACAAGCTGCTTACGTTGCGTGAGGACATACTTTAGTAGTAAATCCGTAGTAAAAATTGATTTTCATGTCCCAACTGTTGTACCCCTCAGAAATATTCGTCACTAATGTTTTGAAAACTTTCAGAGGCGCTGTCATAGGAAAATTAGACCATTCCGAAGGAGTTTTGTATGCAGATTTAGGTAAATTGAACAGAAACAACAAGAATTTTTTTCCACGAAAAACATTTAAAAAAATCAAAATTACTTATGAACCATGAATCCATTCAATACTGTGGTTATTCCAAGAGCTTTTACCGCGTTTTGCTTTAGGTTTTTTTCGAATTTCTTACAGATTTCGTGTTCGTAAACGAAATTCGCAGCCAAATCCCGGTTTTATCCGGGAAACGGAAGAGCCTGTATCAGTAAATTTAAAAGATGGATGAATAAAATAAACATTGTACCGCAAGAGAAAACAACTTTTATTCACTTTATACGCTGTTACATGTTCAAATCTATTTCTAGTTAATTAATTTAGTGTCGTTATCTAAGAAAACGCATTCAGAAAACAAAGAAAATCTTTCTTAAAACAATCAAAAGTTGAAAATAATGAGGTGCAGTAGTACTTACAAATTCCTACAGAATAGTCTAAGTACTCGTACGGCTTCGTTCCTGGTTCAGATTCCCCACTTTATACCACATGTTTGACAAATCTACGTACGATTCGATAAATGGAAATCTTGTCTCACCTAATCGTCATGAACAGTGTTTAATATAGCAGTGCAAAAACCAAAGACAAATCAAACCATTATAGCCTCCTATTGCATAAATCATTCCATCCAAAACAGCTGTGGCAAAGTTAATTCGCGGACTCAACATGTCCTTAATGCCAACCCAATTGTTTCGTTTTGGATCGTACTTTTCACCTACAACAACGATTTGGATTAACAAATACTACCTGTATACAAAATGGAAATGGGTAGAAATTCTAGAATTTGACATTATCTAACAAAATTTTTCAAAAAAATCCAAACCTGTCAAAATATTTTCTCAAATATTCCGAGTCCTTTTTACCAGACTTAAGAAAAGTCCATTCTTTTTTTTTTGGTTTTGACCATTGCTCCCACCAAAGGCAAATAAAAACGTTTCGTGGGCAACTAATCGAAACCATCTTCTAGGACTTGGCATCTTTTGAACGTAAGTCCAATCATCCCTCAACGGATCATAACGTTCAACCTAGCAACCAAGATATTGTTTTGTTTATAGTAACATTTGATTTCTGTAATATACAAAGTAATTATAACAAAGCCATAAATGTGTCGGTGAATATACAACACTACGATTTTATCCGCACTTTAAATCTAAACATGTGCGGTTGAAATCGTAGTATATGCAACATTTCCAATTTATATCGCAAAGTTTGCAGTTTAAATCTAAACATGCGTTGTTTAAATCGTAGTATATTAAACATTTGCAAATTATATCGCAACATTTGCAGTTTAAATCGAAACATGAGCGATGTAAATTGCAAATGTTGCGATATAAATTGAAAATTTTGCAAGCATTTGCCGTTTAAATCACAACATTTGAAGTATTTGTATTTATATTAATTTATATTTACCTAAATACGGCAGTCAAATTCTTAATTTTGCTTTGGACTGATTTCCACGACCTGATAAAGTTGTGTTCCTTTAACCCTGTCGCGATGTTTTCGTAAACAATGCGATTCCTCTTGGCCCTACGCAAATCGTCATTGTTTTCTTCCCACAGATGAATCAGCAAATACGTCTCATCATCACTCCATATTTCCTTTTTTTTTCGCTGCCTTTTTTCTAAATTATCTAAATTTTCCATTTGGTTGACCACTGGCATGGAAGCTATGTTTGTTTGACCAATAATGGCGATGCATTATGGGTACCATGACATCACAAGCTAGCTTAGAACTAGCTAATCCAGTTCCCAGATCTAGATTATTTTCAAATTTAGTTTCAAAACTGATAAGCTAGCTTAGGATAAGCAAGTTGTGTTCGCACTACAGTTACACAACTAGTTATAAAGAGTTAAGCTGGCTTGACTCTGTAGTGCGAACGGGGTATTACGGAAATTGTTTGGTGCCATCTCTGGGCTTGTTTATGTATAATATTGGTCCCAATTCTGATTTATTAAATCGATTTTGAATTGATTGTAAAATCCAACTAAATAATCGTCCAATCGTGATACCACAAAATAAAACACGAACTTTTATCTAATTAGCAATGAAAACTGAAAACTTTATTGAGTTTGGTGCACATCTTATTTGAATACCAAAAACAAAATAAACTACATTTTATCGCTAAATCATCTGATGATGATATATCACGACCATCTCCGTGATCAAATTATTCCAAATGCCAAAAGACCGCCAACTTGGATCGTTTGAATCGCACGCCAGCTCGGTCAATTTTCAGTTCGATTACACATTACACGAATTTGTTGTGAAAGCCTGCTGCATTCAAATATCTGGTGTAACGTTTTGTCAACGTTTACGCAGCCATTACGTAAAGCAAACGTTCAGTTCTAGTTACTTATAAAAGCACAAGTTTTGTGTCACAGTGGTATATTTCTTTCTACTTTAAACACACACACAAATATAATGGCATTTCGTTACAAATTCACCAACGATTTACACTTCACCGTGGTTAATTTGCACAGCTTGAGCACCACTGTTGGCAACTTGAAATCGGCGATTTGTCAGCAGAGAAAGCTTTGTACGAAAGGCGACAGCGAGCTGCAGATAAGAAACTCCGAAACTAAGGAAATCTACGCCGACGACGACGCTTTGATTGTGCAAAACACGTCTTTGATTGTGGCAAGAATTCCGATTTTCGGCGTAAAAATTCGTCGTGACGACTTCCTGCGCAGATCAAAACCACCGATAATCGCCAGGAGATTACTGACAGTCGAGAAGAACGAACATCGTTCGGAAGAGGAGCACATTAAAGCGCTCAATGCTCGAGTTGCGGAGTTTTACGACACATCCAACTTGCCGAAATCTCGAGCCATGACCGGGAAGATTCCGCCGGACTACATTTGCTGTAGGTGCGGCAAAGGCGACCACTGGGTGAAGGATTGTCCGACGAAAGCGTATAAACGCAGCAGTGGCATTCCCCGCACTTTTATGGTTACTGCTGAAGGACCGGAAGTCCAGGGGGCTCTTCTATCAAGCACTACCGGTCAGTTTGTGGTGCCGGTGATTAATCAGGCTGCCTACCTGGTTAAGAAAAAGGAAAAGCCGATTTTTGTCAAGGAGAAAACACCGGAAAAAGAGGTGGGTGCAGCAATCCCCAAAGAATTGCTGTGCGGAATTTGCAAAGAGGTTATGGTGGACGCCGCTGTGACGCCATGTTGTGCCAATACCTTCTGCGACGACTGTATTCGTCAGGCTCTGTTGGAGTCGGACGAACGTCAGTGTCCAACTTGTCTAAAAAATGAAACGTCTCCGGATGCACTAGAACCGAATTATGCAATCAGAAGTGCTGTTTCTGCATTTCTAAATGGACCAGGACCGAATTGGACGTCGAATTTACCAAACTTTAAGGCACCTTTTCCAATTACACAAATGTTGAATTTTAAACCTGTTTTTACGGGTAAGCGAAAGGTTAACCAAGAAATGGAATGTATAACCAATAAAATATCTCGATTTTCTTGAATGTTTTGCTTGATTAAAACTTTTATTCCCCTTCGTTCCCAGTGGGAAGTTTCCCTTTATTCGTCGCCCCTGGACTGCAGCCCAGTTAGCCCAATGGAAAAGGTGAAACTGACTGGTTGTCAATAATTGCCTAACCCTGCCTCGCTTTTCTCTGCTCTTTCCGACTTGTAGTATTTCATTGGCTTTCAGCGTTTTGCTGGAGATTTTCATTAACTTGTCGGTCGTTCGAGATTCTATGCTGGTTGTCCCACTTCTGGTTTTATTTTATTGGTTTTTTGGTTTTATTGTTTTTCTGGTTTTGTTTGGTTGCTGTTGTTTCTTCTCATTAAAGTTACCACTTACCTCTAAATGCGCTGTGGCTCTTTGTTTCGCCTTACCTACCGGTATTCCAATAAGTTCAGTATTACTGGTCCCTGGTGCTGCCGGACAACTTACCGTATGATGACGGTTTCCTACTTCCAACAGCATTACAGTTTGTTAAGATTTTTCAACAACTTTTTTATATTTAAAACCCAATTGATTTACTGT
Organism: Strigamia acuminata; assembly: GCA_949358305.1. Lineage (NCBI taxonomy): Eukaryota > Metazoa > Arthropoda > Chilopoda > Geophilomorpha > Linotaeniidae > Strigamia > Strigamia acuminata. The sequence continues at coordinate 33,489,564 of OX442314.1, forward strand.
ATACACAGCTTAAACATATGTAATTCATTGAAATTAAAAATCAAAATTATTAAAAGAAAAATCAATTACACGATGCACTGTGGAAATAATGACAACAATATTCTAAGCTAAAAAATCAATTTTCGTGCACAAAATTTTTTCTTCATTTTTTATTTTAAAGAAAAGTCGAAAATAACTAACTTTTACTTGACACGATCGTCATCGTCTTCTTCAGCATCGAAGATTGGTTTATTATCTGATAAAGGATTCGTTCTACTCTTAAGTAATTATCCGTGTTTAGATATGTAGACCCCGTAGAATGATTTGTGTCCTTTGTTCTGCTCGCCGCGTGTGCTCCATCTCTGGTTTCGCTCGTTTATGGCGATATTTGAACAAGATTTTCTGTTCCGATTTGGGTTTTCTTTGTGGAAATTATCGGCTTCTGCAATGTGCATTTAAGTGTTTTGTAAGTTTTCTTTTTTTTTCGGATCGAAATGTTTCAGTGTGAAATTTCCATTTTCTCGATCCGGGTTATAGGCCTATTCTTTTAATATTTCGCCAAATTGTTGTATTTTTATTTATTCTATCAGCTGATAATGATGTATCACGACCATCTCAGTGATCAAATTATTCCAAATGCCAAAGGACTTGGGTCGTTCGAACTGCACGCCAGCTCGGTCAATTTTTTGTTCGATTTGCTTCGTTTTTTCATATTTTCATTTTTCTTTTATGGTCATGGCGGAGGTATCATCTCGCTGGTTGTTTCTCTTCCAATCCTTATTAATTTGTTGCCATCCGATCTTTTTTTCGCCGAATTCCAATCCGCATTGTCATAGTTATCTTCAATTTGTTCATTTTTTTTCGTTTTCGTGAATATAAGCCTAAATTCTCATTTCGAACAACGTGATTTTTTTCTTCACTAAAATGGTGTGTAAATACATTTGGCTTTGATTTTGATTCAGTTGTGCGAGTTTAAAATTGAAACGATGGATCATTCTACTTGTTTTGAACCTTCGCCTCCTTTACCGCTATTTTGACGAATTTTGGTGTTTAATTGAGTTTTATCTCGGGAATTTTCATTCCAATTTTTCTGTTTTTTTATTTGATGTCAAGTTTTTCTCTATTTTTGCTGAATAATAATAATTATCATGCAGCAACTTGATGGCCATTTATCAAAGCTGTTGAATTGTGATAAAAAATAGGCCTAATATTGTAAATAATTTTGGTCTTGTAAGTCTGCAGTCCGATGGATGTAGCATTTACCAATTGATATTCTGCATTCATCTGTGAATGTTTTAAATTATCGCCTTCAATCGTTTGTGGAAACCTTGATCCAATAAGAAAGTGACTAATATTAAATTCCTCCATTTTTGAATCGATTGTCATTAAGTTGCACAGCCACAATTTCTGAGCTCCATGCATCTAAAGTGCTTGAGTTCTGTAATAGAACATAACTCTGTGAGTGGTCTTTTATATCTTTGCAATCCCTTGTGTTTTCAATTTTCTGCTGCTTGAATGTTTGAGCATTTGTTATAAAAAAATTGAAAAAGTTCATTACTGATAAAAAAAGGAAAGGAAAGAACACAAAGGCCAAATGTTGACATTCCTGTATCAAAAACGTGTTGCATTATGTCTTTAATATATTTCTGTCCCAAGTAACATACAAGTAGGTACAATCAAAAGGCATGATCTGAAGTTGTTTTTCAGTCACTCTCATATCGTTAGACTGTTAATTTTTCTTTTTAGTTAGAGGAAGGTTAACTCAACTAAAAACAAAATTCTTAGAAATTATTGCTACGAATTAAAAATACAAACATAAAAACTGTCCCAATGTGTGTCCCTCTCTCCTACACATTTTTTGAGACGCCCTTCGTAACTCTCCTTATATTGTCAGGCCCATTTAGTTTGCGTATTTCTTTAATTCACCAGCTGGATCAAATGGAATCCTCCAGGTTGTTTTAAGTTTTTGAGTAACACCACGTAGATCATGTTTGTGGCTTTCCATTGCCGTCCTAAGGACACTTTTGTACGCTATTCAATATCTGTTCTCTATGTATCTTGCTTGCTACGTGTTCTTTTCTTGCTAAGTGTTCTGTAAGTCAATTTCGGCTTTTTATTGAAGAAAAATAATTCCTATGCATTTAACTTAACCCTACATATTATAATTATATAAAATGTTTAATGGTTGGTAATAAATATATAAAATCTATCTATCTATCTCTCTACTTATAAAAATTAGCTTTTATTCGATGTCAAAACGTTACAATTTGAATAAAAACTTTAGAATAAAGGTAAATATAATGCTTTTTACCTTTCTAAGAATTTTCTCAGATTTTTTCAAATTTGTCAAAATATCTTTCTCAAATATTCCGAGTCCTTTTTAGTTTTCACCGGAGTTAAGAATGGTCCATTTTTCTGTTCTTTGGTTTTGACCATTTGTCCCGCCGAAAGCAAATAGATACATCTCGTGGGCTACTAATCTAAATACTCTTCTAGGAGTTGTCATTAAATGGTATCCTCAAAGGCTAGCTGCATGCTTTCCGGCAGCATAAGTAAGGTCAGGTGATCTGCCCAATACTGTGAGATTCTCTTTTGTATTTGATCGACTCTGGTGGAACCGTTTGTGTTAATGTTGCAGATCTCTGAATAACGACTAAGGTTTCTTTCTGACAGGAATTTGGCTTTAAAGATGTCTGTTGCCTCCGGGGTATGAAAAATTATCTTATGTGCGGCTTCTATATAAAAAACAAGAAATATTGAATAATTAGGATTGTCATTTCTAATATTTTTTGTTAGTTAACGCAAAAAAATAGTATACCTTTTAATGATGTGTTGGCTGGCAGATTTTGCTGGCTTATTTTGCTGGCCTTGATAACAACTCGATAGATTTCTTCCGGTGGGATCAACGAAAATAAAGTTGCTACAACACTGTTTTCAACGGCAACATTTTGAAATAGCCGTGTTTTTGTATGCTGGATGGCTGCACGCCATTTACTTGGTTACCAAGTTGCCAAGTGCACATTGTTGAGTGCACTGTGTGACGGTTATAGTAAAAAAAATATTAATTAAATGAGAGAAATAAATTTTTTAATCTTAAAACAAGACTCAACAAACACATTTGCTAATTCGGGCAAAAAAATTTAAACACTTGAAAAGAATGTTTTTGTGGTTACATTAATTACTTTGCCGAAATCAGGGCACTCCCTTGAGCAGGATTCCGCATTTGGGGCAAGTCGTCATACGCCTGCATGGCAGAAAGAGCAATCCTATTTCTTCTTTTTTGCAATTGCTGCATAGCACCATTTCCTTTAATGGCTCTTGGCTTGAAATAATTTTTAAAAAAAAATTTATTATTTTTTTCAATTTGTAAAAAAATTAAATACCATATATCTTGTGACTAGATATGGTCCCGCCCAGGTGGTTGGGGATTTACCACATGGGATGGGACGCATATACCTCACGTAAGAACGATACAGCGACTAAAATTGTTGGGTTTTGGCCTTGTTTTAGTAACTTCATTATTCTATCCTCAAATTTCGTTGAATCTTTACTGATCTTACTTAAGGACATTTGAAATACTTAAACGAATGTACATATAAGTTACTACTTATATACACTTACTTACTTACCGGTACTTACTTATATGTTGTAGTTTTTTAAACTTTGCTAGAACCACAAGTCTCGATGTGCTGCATGTGGTAACTCATCAATGAACTCTGACACTAGACTTTGTATCCCTGCATCGTGGATAAGTTTGCAAATGTTGGTGCAGTTTTATAATTTGGAAAAGAATTCTACTCATTCATCATTTTCATTCATAATCATCCAACAAACATACATGTCAATTTATTGTTGTTCTTACAATTCAATTCATTCATGGTTGCTACAATACAACCATTCATTACAACAACTGATTGTAAACCGAAATAACTCTAACACTCGCCCATATTAAATACTTAATACATTCATATGAAATTTACAATTAGTTTTCATCCAAAACATTAACTAATCCGACTGCTTCACAAGCTTGCTTCAACTTTATTTCAGAAACCGCCTTGGTCATCATATCTGCTAGCATCCGGTCAGTTGGCAAATAAATCACGTTGTAAACTCCTTCATTTACGTCCTGTCTAATAAAAGCAACTCTCCTATTAAAGTGCTTTGTTCTTGCATGGTAACATGGATTCTTGGTCAAATCAATAGCTGGCTGGTTGTCACAGTAGATCACTATGGGTCTCCTTTCAGTCATCAACTTTAAATCTTCAAGAACATTTTTGACCCACTTTATCTCCTTGGCAACCTCCACCAGGCCCGAGAACTCAGCTTCACAAGAGGACAAGCTGATTAAACTCTGCTTCTTTGCTTGCCATGTAATCGCTGTCCCATTCAATGTAGTAATGAATCCTGCGAACGATTTTGCGTCCGCATTGCAAGCGTTCCAGGAAGAGTCTGTATACCCAATCAGATCTTGACCAGAACTTGTGTAACTCAACCGATAATTCACGGTTCCGATCAAGTACCGTAGTATTCTCTTCGCAGCAATCCAATGGGCCTCCTTGGGGTCATTCAGCCACTGTGAGAGAAAAGATACCGGAAACGCAATGTCAGGGCGTGTGCCCTGAGCAAGGTAAAGTAAGGCGCCGATCAGTTCTCTATACGGCTTATCGCTTGCTGATGGTCCCAAGGGGTAATCCGGAGCATCTAACTTTTGTGACACTTCCATTGGAACCTTCACAGTCCTCGCTTGGTCTAAACCAAACTTAATTGCTAACTCCAGAATATATTTGGATTGATCCAAGGTGATTTGATTTTTCTTCATATTTTGAATTATTCTTATGCCTAATAAACTCTTTATCTCGCCCAAATCTATCACCTTGATGCGTCGTCGTATCTTGGCCATTAATTGATCTAATAGTTCACTATTGTTGTCCAAGGTCACTAAATCGTCCACATATGTCGCCATAATTATTGTTGACCCTCCATGTCTGTAAATATAAACACATTGTTCAGTGGGATGCTTAAAGAAACCAACTTTCAAAAGTTCTTCTAATGTTTTGTGCCAGGCACGACCTGCCTGTGGCAGCCCATATATTGCCTTTTGTAATAGGCAAACCTTATCACCAAATACTTCCATTCCTTTTGGTAACTCCATATAAACCGTCTGTCCCAGCTTTGCATGAAGGTAAGCAGTCTCTACGTCGTGATGCTTGACTCGAAAATGGTACATCACTGCCAATGCCATCAAAATTCTTATTGTCGCAAGTCTGACCACCGGAGAGAAAGACTCATCGTAGTCGACACCCTTATAAATATTATAACCTTGTGCTACCAAACGCGCTTTGTAGCGTGTTACTTGTCCTTGCTGGTTGGTTTTCACTGAATAAATCCAACGTGATCCAACCACCTTGGCATCTTTGGGTCGGTCCACTACATCCCAGGTGTGTTGTTGGGCATGGGATTGGATTTCTCTCTCCATTGCCCGCTGCCACTGGGTAGATTGGTCAGACTCCATGGCTTGCTTGTAAGTCTTCGGTATTAATATACCTTTCTCTTCAGCAATTTTCGCCTCATTTATTAAATTTGAAACGTCAGGGTCCGGGCTTGTCTGTCCACCTCGTCTTTGTCTTGGTCTTTGCCCTGGGTCATATGGGACATATCGGTCCGGGGGCCTCCTCGTCCTTAACGGGTAACGGCGCTCCGGTTTGATTTGACCCGTCCTGGTGGGCATCCTGTATTCTGGTCGGCCCGGAACCTCGTCATAAACTACTGGAACTTGATCTGTTCCATGTAGTTCCTCTTCGTCCAATGTTCGACCGGTCAGCGATTGCGGCTGCTTTTCTGTTTTGAGCAATGTCGATCCTCTCAGTTCCTCGTTGAATTTGACGTCCCTTGCAACAAAATATTTGCCTTTGGCTGGATCAAAAAACTTCCAACCTGCTACTTGAAACGGGTATCCCAGGAAAATGGCTTTTCGGGCTGTTGGGTCTAGCTTGTAGCGGTTCTGTTTGGGTATCCACGTGTAAGCTACGCATCCGAAGATCCTCATATTGCTTACATCTGGCTTATGCCCTGTTAGCCTTTCAATCGGTGTTTCAACGTCAAATCTCCGCATTTTCGATCTATTACACGCGTAGCTAGCTGTCTCAACTGCATCCTGCCAGAACCGCATCGGTAGTCCTGAATCCAACAAGAGAGTCCTTGCCGCGTTCAGTAACTTCCGGTTGGCTCTTTCTGCGACGCCATTTTGGGAAGGGCTCCATGGGACTGTTAATTGGTGGTGAACACCACGCTTGGCCAATAAAGTTTTAAACCTTTCGTTTAAAAACTCGGTCTCGTTATCACTACGCAACCGCTTAAGTTTACCGCCAAACTTATTTTCAAACATGATTAGAAAATTTTCAAATTCACCTACGGTTTGTGATTTCTCCTTCAGAAATCTCGTGAAAATCGCTCTTGAAAAATCATCGACGATTGTGAATATGTATCTACTCCCTAATGTCGATGCAGTACGGAAGGGGCCACACAAGTCAACGTGGAGCATCTCGAATGGCTTAGTTGCAGTAATATTATTCATAGGCTTGAAAGGGGCCCTGATCTTCTTGGCCAATGCGCATTTATCGCATATTTCGGGTATTTTGGCATCCTTTAAATGCATCCCCTTTACCATATCTCTGCTCCAAAGTTCTTTTAAGGAGCGGTAGCCCAAGTGAGCCATCCGTCTATGCCAAGTGACCAGTGGTAATCGCCCAGAAGATGTCTGTATGCGACCAGTAGGCCTGTGCGCCGAGTCGGCTGAGCTGACTCGGCTCGGCGGCTGGTCGGCTGGACCCCAGCCGCCGCCGCCGTGTGGCGACAATTTACAACTAATTACAAGCCGCCGCCGCCGCTGATTTGCCGGCGTCGAACGGCTGAATTTTTTTTTTTTTTTTTTTTTTTTTTTCAGATGATTTTATCGCAAGTTTTTATTTTTTTCTTGTTAATTTTTTTTAATTTTTTTTTTGGAGAGTTTTTTGGTTTTTTTGTTGATTTTACACCGAAAATTTCGGCTTAGCCGATCAGCCGGCTAGCCGCCGACCCCTGCGAACGAGCCGGGTTCGAGCCGCCGCCACCTCGTGGCGACCAGCCGAATCAAGCCGCCGCCGAAAAATTGCGCTCGGCGCACAGGTCTAGCGACCAGGGTGGGCCAATGATGACATTCCTATGTTCATTCTCCGTGGTCCACTCATCTCATTCGAGGTGCTGTTGACTTGAAATAAACCATTGACCTTCCGTGCTTGAAACACTTTTATCCCATCTGACGTTTTGACTTCACAAATTCCATCGCCAAAACATACTTGAAATCCTAGGTCAATAATTCTTCCGACTGATAATAGGTTAGTCTTCAGTGAAGGCACCAAATTCACGTTGTCCAAACGTATCAACTTTTTCTCGCTGCCCAATGATGTGGTCAGCAAGACTGTGCCATATCCGGTTGAATGCACTTTTCGTCCGTCCGCCAAAAAAATATCTTTACCTTGACTCATATTCAGGTAATTAAAACACTCAGCATTGTTTGCCATATGGGATGAGGCTCCCGAGTCCATGAACCAAATGTTCGAATCCCATTTTGTCTTTGTAACTTCAAAATTATTTCTATTCGTCGACATGGCATAATCGACCACGTAATCGAGGTCAGACAGTTCCCTGCTGGCTCCATTTGACTCCTGTGTTACTAAATTCGCACCTTGATTGCGTGCACGTCCAATACCCCGATTAAAACCACGTGCTCTGCCACGTCCTCGTCCTCGAAAATCGGCCACAGCAGCAGGATCCACTGGTTGTCGGCATTCAGCATACCGGTGGCCAATGCGGCCGCAATTCCAGCACTTTGGGCCACCCCTGCCGCCGAATCCCCGACTTCCGCTCGCAACTGCCATTGGACGCCGTCCATTGCCTCTACTGGCACCTCTCGTCCACGTGGCGCTTTCGATCCGCGCTTCCACCGTCGTTTCGATACCGTTCTTCCGAATCTCGGCGGCCAACAGTGCACGGCGGAGCGTGAGTAATTTTAATGTGCTCGTTCCAGCCACGTCGCAGCTTGTCATCACGTTTGCATAATCAGCGCTTAATCCGCGTAAGATGTGTGCGCACAGTTCATGTTCCTCAATTATGACGCCTATTGAACTCAATTCCTCCCGAATTGACACCATTTTGTCCAAATATGTCGCAATAGTTTCGCCTTGCTTCATAACCATGTGTCCCAATTCGACCCTTTTCTGCACTTTTAACTCAGCCAAATCGCCTTGGTTTTCAGTCTTCAATGCTGTCCAGGTCTCCTTGGCTGTATCCTTATTCAATACGTGTCTCAATTGTGCTGAATCAATTGTCTGCAGGATTAAGTTCAATGCCTCAATGTCATTCAAATTCCATTTATCTTGCCTTGCTTTAAAATCCACGTCGCTCTCGCCCAGCGTTTTAATCGGTTGGTCATCTTTAATGACCGTCCAGACATCCTTTGCTCTAAGCAATGTCCTCACGCGGTACTCCCACGACGGATAGTTCTTCCCGTTCAGCTTCTCGACGTACGTGACCGACTGCACATCTGATTTTGTCGCCATTTCCGAACGTGAGTGCGCTGGTCTACCAGAGCCAGAATAGAAGCATGTTGACTAGTTGGTATCCCAATCTTCTCTGCTCTATCTTGCTTAATTCATTTAGCAAGTAAACTATAAGTTTTAGATTGCAATTAATGATCCCCCTGACGTAACGATTCCCCCCCCCCGAAAATATATGTTTGGCCTCCCAAATAAAACTAAAAAGAAAAATCTACTTAGGTCCCCAAAAAACTGATTCCCCCCCCCCCACAAACAGAAATATCAAAAATCACTCAATTACCCCCCAAAATAAGCATAATACGGGGCAGTTATTGCACTACAAGTGCCTTTTTAGCCTTAGACGGCCTGCCACGTTTTGTCTCAAGCGGAACAGAGTATAGCTTCTCACCAATTGCTATACCTAAAGTGTGTTTACACAAGTAGGTCTTAAAAAAATTAGACATGTGCAAGTCCCTTTGTTCCATTTGTTATTTTCTATGATAACAAGCCATAAACTATTCTTCGACTGTGTGTAGGTATTGAAGTGGCGCCAATTTTTAAGGTTAACCTTATGACGGTTTATAAGTGCTATTTATTAATAACACGGATGAATTTTAGTAGTTTTCGGCGAAACCCGCATTTGTCAATGCTCCAAGTCGCCACTAGATGGCGCGATTACGTTTAGCGGTAAATTCGAATCGCGAGTTGAGAAACTAGTAAAATAAATATAAGAATATATTTATTTGTATGAAACAAACACTTTATTAAGATTAATATAAATATATATTAATGATTATTGTTCACATTAAGTGATTGGAATCTCTAGTTCAGCAGAAATGGAGATTTGGTAATCCATCGATCAACCGATCGATGTGATTGGTGGATCCATTTCCGGTCCTGGGTATCCAGTTCCGGTTGTGGTGTGAATTAGCATATTGCTCCTCCGTATCCACTTCCGGTGATACGGGATTGGAGGGATTCGTGGAACCCATGTTCCAATTGGTTGACTGGATTAATCCTTAATCCAGCCAGGTGATATAAACCCAAACAACCGGCAATTCAGCAGCACTGTTTGATTATTTCTGTTTGGTATTGTTACTTAAGAAATATGATTCGTTGTTCACGTAAAAAACCTTTTGGTTCTTTGTTGATTTATTCGCAAAGAACCGCGGCATGATTCTACCGAATCATGCAACCACCGGCAATTGAAGCCGACGTATTGGATTGTTATGTTGCATACATGTTTCAATTTACGGTCTCGCCGAGGAGAACTTGCCTTCTGTGCAATTCAGTATCCTCCGGGCAGGACTGAGTGGTCATTTTCGGTATGAACGCATTTCGTAACCGGGAGTAAGCACCGGGACTGTTGAGAGTTGGTTCCTTCACCTGATGGTGCCAAAGCAGTCTGTTTCACAGTAACCACGAGTAGCACCAAGTGTTTGGCAAACTGATTCTCATGGTATTCGGTGCCAAAGCAGTCGTCTTGTCATTAGTACCGCGAAGGACTAAACTGCTGTGCGGAGCCGCGAGCTATCGACTCCTGTGCACGTGATACCGTCAATCGCTAGACGAACGATCGTGTTGCGGCGCAGGGGACGCTTGATACCGTTCTGCATGGCAGGGCGTTTTCTATCGACGGCAATTGTGTGTTGCGACGGGAAGCCTAACATTTATCCTTTACAGTTACGACAGAACAATATTAACTTGGCAACAAGTTACTCAATCAAGTCGGGAGACTTAAAAGACACGAATACATTGAACTCAATGTGACGAATAAGTTGTCGGCAACTTATCGACGAAATATCCAGTAGAAAAACTCACAACACTTATGAATTAAATATAATTCATAATCGAAATATTGATAAGTAAATGAACACATTTACTTACACCAATATCCAACCTCAGTTGTGGCGGTGCAGACAAAGTCAACCGCAAGGCTCAGATCATTCGATTTATCGACGTGCGATAATTTACACAAGCGAACCAAGGACCCAGCGAAGCCGTATCGAACTCCAGGATGCAGCCATCCGGCTTAGACGACATCTATAATCAGGTCGAGCGATGGGGAAACCGCTCCCATCTTCCAGACACGTAATGGCATTGTTTTAGGGCCAGTCGGTCATTTCTTTGTATAGTTTAATAAGTTGATTTAACGTGCCAAATGTCGGCATTAGTCCCATGTATAATTTAGCTCATTTCATATTGTTTGCCAACAATAAACTGTCTTGTGTTTATCTCGTATTGTATTCACTGTTTATTTATTGCGATCTCTTCCCGGTACCATTGTTAAATGGGAGTTGTGGTCGTCACCGTCACACGTGGAGGTCCCACCGAGATTAGGTTGCAATTAAATTCGATTGAATTGCAACAGTGAATATTGGAGATAAATATTTAACTAAAAAAATTTAGTTAAAAATAGACAGATTAGATTTTCAGTTTATATTTCCATGTGAAGAAGTTAAACTGATGAAATAGAAATATGTAGCAGATTTTCCTTCACTATTTTCGTTCGAAGATTTAAGGGATTTCAAAGACTACCACCTGATCTCACCGAGATAGGTTGCAATTAATTCGATTGAATTGTAAAAATAAATGTTTGAGATATTTAAAGACAAAAACTTTACAATAAAGTTTACTATTACACATACATTTAGTTTTCTCGAAGAAAATGAATAAATACAATTCTGCCCGAAAAGAATTACAACGAGATTCGTAAATCTATCACATGATAAGTGAGATAGGTTTATTCGTAGCGTTAAAAGTTTTAGAATTCAGAGAATTTAAAAATAAAACAAGGATTCGAAAAATAATTATATTTCGGATATCTGCTTTATTCTGAAAGAAATAAAAAGTTCAACGAATATATGGAATTTCGAAGTAAATCCCATATTAAGGAGAAAATTATAATAAATTGAAAACAATTAACAAAGATTGATTAAAAAAAGTAAATTTATTTTATTTTTCGTGAATTATACAATTTTGGGAATATTTACAAATAATCTCTCGAAGGAATTTTATTTTTATCGGTAAAAAACTAAAAAGTCGAAGAGAACGGACTTAGTAGAGAACGGATAACGAAAAAGATACGTTCGTTATATAATCATTTGATAACGAACCAGCCAATCAGGAACTAGGAGATCTAAGGATCCCCAGCCCCCTACTATTAAAGGAGAGCCAGATCAGACTGAGATCATTCGCTTCCAGACCAGACCAGCAGACGTGTTTCAGTAACCATCCTGACCGCGCCTTCCGATTCCAGTTACGATTCGAAGTTTCCACCGCTAAAATTAGTAAAACGACCGATTCAATTATATTGTTATAAAATGGATCCAAACAACCTTCCTAACGAAGGGAAAGTGGCCGAAGAAAAAGCCACAGAAGAAGTATCTAGCTTGAATTCAAGTTATGTAAAACTTTGTGATCAAACGGAAATGATTCCCGATGAACTCACACAGTTTTGTATGCATTATGAACTGGATAGAACACAGTTCAAAACCATAATCGAAGCTTCTGAATTTGTGACGAAGCGGGCGTTACGTAACATACGTATTAACCCCACTCCGGAAAAATGAGCACAACTTTCCAAAGAAAGTTTGGCGGATCATAATTCCGTTACAAACCCAATACCTTCGCCGAAGGATCTTCCCGAAGAAACGAGGTCACGATCAAAAACCCCGCAACGAAAGTTGGGAGATCAAGCAAGAGTTAAAACTCCGTCAGTTCGAAATCAAGATATTCGAGAGTTATTTCGAACATCAAGCAAGGAATCACTTGATCAATCCAGCTTGGGAAATAGAACTCCTCACTCCCGTAACGCCAGTTGTCCCAATACTCCAAGTATTTCGGAGACAGGAGGATCCAATTTTTCAACTTTTCAACCTGAAAATGCTAAAAAGCAACCCAATCCGCATATTTATACGGAGAATGGGACGAGACATTTTGCGAAACAAACCCCTAAAGGGCGAGGAAACAAGTCCGCAATTCGACGGAAATTATCTCCATTACCATCACCCGTCTTAACTCAAACTCGTCAAGAACAATTGAGATTAGACGAAGTAGAAAAGGAGCGACTTCGGCAAGAAGCCATTATTCAAAAGAAGTTTAACGACGAAAAAATTCGTCAAGATATGCTTAACAAAGAAGTTGCCAAACAAAATGAAGCTCGTAAGAAAATAGACGAGGAGAATAAAATCCAAATCGATCAATTACGAGCCCAATGGCAGCAAGAACACGATGACGAGTTCAAAAAACAACAAGATGAACTCGATAAGGAATGGGATAAAGTGACGAGGGTTGAAGACACCCAACGTGCACGAGAAAAATCTCTACCAAGAAATACCCGACCAAAACTCGCGGTATCCAATTGTGCCGGTCGTGGTAGCGAGCCCCGAGACCAGACAAACCCGTCACGAGCATCTACCGATGACATTCCTAGTTCACACTCATCTACAGGAAGCTCTACCGAAGCTAGACCTCCCTCTGAAGGAACTAGTATTTCGTTTGAACATATTTTACAAATGCAACAAAATATGGCCACCCAATTTCAACAACAGTTAGATATCCGATTGAATGCTTTCGTACAAACACAGCAACCCGCTGGGCCTCAACGATCAAATAATCCAGGACCCAGTAAAGTCTTTTTCAAGGGACAAGACCTTCCAGTTTTCGACGGAAAACAGGAGGAAATAGATAAATTTTTATCAGTGGCTAAAACAGTAGCTATTTCCAAGGGACTGACCCTGGACGAGATGGTTAATCAAGGTATTCCAACCTACTTGTCAGGATTGGCCCAACAATGGTATGACGAGAATAAAACTAAGTTTACCAATTGGAAAACCTTCGTAGAATTATTTCGTGAAGAATTCGACATGATTCCAACTACTCGACTCCGAAATTTACGAAAAGTAATCCAAGGAGATGATGAACCTTTATATGAATTTCTAGTCAGATTTACTAAAGCCCAAGGATCGTACTCCGAAAGAGGAAATGTTGCCACGCTCTTCGACAACTTGAACTGGACAAGTTACAATAGATTAATCGATAGAAATCTGTACAGAAGCGATTCGGTAGACAAAATCTTTCAATTCGTACGAATGAATAGAGCTCTCTTTGAACCCCAAAGAATTCGTACAGAGAATTCCAAAGAAATTGATAAAGTGGTATCTAACAACCAAAAGTATTCTAAAGATACCAAAAATACGAGACCTTCCGCTCGATCCACCCAAATGATGGAGATAGAGCCGGAAGAAGAAACGACTGAAGTCAACGACTTGACAGAAAATAACGTATCAATGGATAGTTTATTATGTGCCATGTCAGAAAATCAGACAGGGAAATGTTTTCATTGTAAACAACCAGGTCATTTCAAAAGAGAATGTCCTCTGCTTCCAAAGCGAAAATTTAGTAATAATTTCCCTGGAAATAATAATTCCAATAACAATAGCACTAATCAGCAGCCGAACGAATTTAAGCGACCACGCCAAAATTGGGTAACTGCCGAGGCTATTGATCAAAAAATGGAAGAATTAAAAACTGATATGCATAATAATATGCAAACTACGATAACTAAGACAGTGTCGGATCTGTTTAGTAAATTCTTAGATCCTAAGGATGCGACTACGGCACCAATTACTGAAACCCCACCGGTTCCAAAAAACTAGTGGCGGGGGTCCTCGAACCCCCTATCATTAATTCCGAAGGGATTTTACCACCAGACTTGGAACAAGCTCTTTCTGAAACTTTAGATAACTTAACTATTCAAGATAAAGAAATTAAGCGTGCTCGTCCTAACCGGAAGACACGGAAAAGAAACTGGAACTATAAGTTTAAGGTTGCATCAAATACGCCTTTTTCGGCAGAGGAGACAGCAAACCCGTTCTTGAATTTTCACGACGACCTGTTTTCTCTAGATAAGGGGGACGAATCTTTAGCTCGGCTAATACAAGATACGTCCAATCTTAATATTCGTGACGAATCCACCAGTTCTAGTGGAGGAGTATTCGAGAATTTACAATCTATGATTGATAATTTGAATCTCGACTCCAAATCTTCCAGATTTGCGAGATTGAAATCTTACATTAACGAGAATCAGTTAAAACGAAAAGATGGCATCGAACGAATTAATAGTTTGGGAAATCACATCGATGATCCCCGAATGAAAATTACAATAGGTGGACTCACTTACAATGCTTTGATGGACTCAGGAGCCACACAGTGTTTTATTGGGTTACAATTACTAAGTAAGACTTGTGCATCTCCCGATTTCATACAAGATTGTCCGAAACACATGAGAGTTTGTGCAGTTGGGGTTACTCATATTCCACTGGGACAAATCACTTTGTGTGTACAATGGGCAGACGGAGCGGAATTCACACCGATAAATTTTATCATTTTGGATAATAATGTGTGTGGATTAATTATCGGACATAATTTTATGCGCCGAACTAAGATTAATCTAAATCCAGCACGAGCTGTATTTACTTGCGACAGCAAGTCCGATTGGACTGCCCCCTACGAAACTGACGAGTTAAATTGCAATTTAGCTCGAGTACAAGTGTTGACTGACAACGCAACAGCCACACACACGCCAGATAATTGGGAAGAATTGTTGTTAAAAGATTGTGACTGTTCAGATGAGGAAAAAAGTAAATTACGAGAAGTAATTGCTAGTGTTAAGAACGTCTTTAGAGATAAAGTCGGATGTACTAACATAATAAAGCATAAGATCACCTTTAAAAAGGATGTAACGTGGAAAAAACAACCGTTTCGAATGTATAACCCCGCTAAAATAGCCATTATGACTAAATTGGTAGAGGAATTAGAAGCGGATAACTTGATTGAAAGAGCTACTGGACCTTACATAAGTCATCCAGTGATCGTGGCGAAGCCAAACGGCACTTATCGTTTGTGTATCGATTATCGGTGGTTGAATGCAATCACCGAAATCAATGCCATACAAATGCCAAGTATTGATCTGTTACTTCACAATACTAACCAGGCAAAGTATTTCACCTCTCTTGACCTTACCAAAGGTTATTATCAGGTCGAAATGGACGAGGAAGATAGACAAAAAACAGCCTTTTACACTCCGAAAGGCAATTATCAATTTGTCCGCATGCCTTTTGGTCTTTGCAATGCGCCGTGTACATTTCAGTTCTTAATGGAACGAGTGATGGGCGAAGCATTATACCAACACGCTCTAGTCTATTTAGACGACGTTATAATTTTCTCCACCACTTGGGAGAAACATCTTGGACACATCAAGGATGTGTTAGAAAGATTGGATAAAGCCAACTTATCGGTGAATAAGGAAAAATCAAAATTTGGAAAAACTACACTCAAATTTTTGGGTCATTTGATAACTCCAACTGGATTAGCACCTGACCCAGACAAGATAGTATCCGTTAGGAAATATCCAACTCCTAAGAATTCCAAGGATATTCAACGTTTTCACGGCCTGTCGAATTTCTTCCGAAAATTTATTCTCGAACATGCAAAAATTGCTAGACCTCTAACTAGCATGATGCATGATAAAGCAGTGTTCAAATGGGGAGAAGAACAAGAGAAAGCTTTCGAAGCCATAAAAAATATCTTATGTGATGAAACACAAGTTTTGTTAATGCCAGATATGATGAAACCATTCGTGATTTTGACTGATGCGTCACATGATGGACTTGGTAGTGTATTATGCCAAGATGTGGAATTCTTCGATGAAGGAAAAGGAGAAATGATCATGACTCCTAGACCAGTAGCTTATGCTAGTCGGGTCCTACGAGGAGCAGAAGTACGCTACTCAACACCCGAACTCGAGTGTTTAGCAGTAGTGTGGGCAGTCGACAAATTCCGACCGTATATCGAATATACGACTTTTACTTTGGAATCAGACGCCGAAGCATTGAAATGGCTGATGGGAACACCAGAACCATCGGGACGATTTGGTCGTTGGGCAATTAAACTTCAATGTGGCGCCTTTAAGATTAAATATCGACGGGGCACCCAGAATCAAGTTGCCGACGCCTTTTCAAGAGCTCCTTTGGGCATTGAAGACATTCCAGAGAATGATTATTGTGAGCCAATCGAGATTACTCAATTTTGGCCAGAATGGGACGGAAATCGAGAAATTATTCGAAGGAATAATAGAGAAGATTGCCAATTTCTAACGAATGTACAGCTTCATTTCGATTATTCCAAATTATTATATAATACTTTGGAAAAGGGGGAGGAAATGGATGAAGCTGCAGAAGAAACACTATTTAGTGCTTTAACTGAAGTTTTAAAGGAAGTTCCACCGACTCGAGAAGAAATTATAGAAGCTCAACTGGCCGATAAAGAGTGTAGAATGATAATCGATCATCTGAAACGAGATGAAATCGAACAGAAAAAGTTTAAGAAAACTAAAGAATGGATGAAAGCAGTCCAAGGTTACCAATTAGATTTTCAAGAAGAAAATGGTAATGAAATGCTGATTTATTTCAAACCAACGTTTGAAGAGGAATTGAATGACTCCGGAAACGGATTTAAAGCTGTCATTCCACCTTCATTAGTACGAAGAGTACTGTTTGCCTGTCACGGACATCCATTAAGTGGACATGCAGGGATGAGTAAGACGCTCGAACGAGCGAAACTTATATATTACTGGCCGAAAATGAATAAAGATACTCGCAATTACGTCCGAAGTTGTATTCATTGCCAGCAATACAAGCCCTGTCAGCATAAGAAACATAGAGCGAGTTACACTCCTCATAACATGTCTTACCCGTGGGAAGTAATCTGCTTTGATTTAATGGGTCCCAAACCGACAGGAAGAAGCCAATACAGATTTGTATTAGTAATTATCGATCAATGTACGAAATGGGTAGAATTATTCCCTTTAAGTAAGGCATCTAGTGAATCTATCGTGAATAGGTTAGGAGAAGTGATTCATAGATGGGGATACCCAAAGAAAATTGTTAGTGATAACGGGAGCCAATTCATATCCACGATTTATGAAGAGTTTTGTAAAAAACACAACATCAGAATGGCTCATGTAAGTCCATATCACGCTCAGGCCAATCCTACAGAAAGGGCCAATAGAGACATCAAAATTATGCTGGCTCTTTATTCAGACATTCATTCCCATTGGCCAAGATTCTTAAACAAATTTGCATTTGCCTCAAGAACGGCTAAATCCGAAGCAACAGGTGCGACGCCATTTTTACTGAACACAGGAAGAAATGTACCTCTTCCCTTTGATCCTCGGATCATTCAACATGCAAATGCATTTGACAAGAACAACCCGGAAGAATACGTGTATAATTTACTTGGAATTTTACGTCGAGCACATCAAGAGATGCATTTGCGTATTCAAGCAAATTATGAGCGACACGACAAGATTCACAGGAATAAATTTCACATTTGTGAATATACTGTCGGTGATTTGGTATGGAAAGCCACTCACATTCTTTCAAATAAAGAAAAAGGAATTACTAAAGGTTTCGCAGAGAAACGAGATGGACCGTGGGAAATTACGGAAGTTTTACCAGGAGGTGCTTATAAGTTGAGAAAATTAGTTGATGGATCAATAGAATCATCGATAAATACTGATGATATCTCTCCTTATATTCCATCCTACCCGATTGAGACTTGGACACTTGACCAAAAGAGTGGAAAAGTAGAAAATCACCCAAACCCTGATTGGATGAACGAAAGTTCAATCGTAAATAATTCAAGTGAATTAAATAATCAAGAATTAGGAAATAATTCTGCTAATATGGAATTAGATCCTGAAGAAGTTACGACTCCCGCTTCAAAAGAAAGCGACATCGTAGTTAATAATCCAAAACATGATTATAACCTTAGGAAAAGGAAAAGAAGTTGTGAACTTCCACAACTGCAATCTCGTACGAAGCGAATTTCTACAACAGATCAAGAATGCACAACAGATTTTATACATCTGATTCAAGATCGCCGCTAGTGATAGCGTATTTTTTAAATACATACAAAGTATTTAAAAGATAAAAAATCGGGTCACTTTTGACCCACAAATTAATTATGGTTAAATTCTAACCTATAGGAGAGTATAGTGAAAATACCCCGGGTAGAGAGTAGAAGATTTGTTCTCTCACAAGTTTCACACACATGTGCGAGTCAACTTTGACACCTGTGTCGATAGAGAAGTTCGTAGTGATTTCTTTCAAGAAAACCTCGAGATTCGTGGTAAGACCCATGTATTACCAATAGACTCGGAAATTATGTGTCGGGACTTAATGTTATAATCCTTTCGTGATAGAAAAGGACGAGAGAAAACTTCGGTGATTAAGTTCGTCTGAAAAGAGACGAACACGTGACCTCGGCGTGAGGAGGAAAATTTCTCCTTCGAGAAAATTCGAAATATCATCACGACAGTTCAACGTTTTACTAGAGTGTTACGTGTTACGTGTAAGTAGACCAAGAACACCTGCTGAAACCATGCGCGCTGCGCACACGCACGATCCTGACATCACGGTACCAAGAAACAACTCTTCCATGTTGCAAACACCCTTGGCAACCATGGTGAAGTCGTGCGATCTCCGGGCAACTCCCCTGTTGCCTGTCTGTGGCCGTATAGTGGGTAAAAACTTGAGATGAAACCACTGGCCCTCACCTAGGCCTAAATGGTGAAGAAGAAATAGGCCTGACTGCAAAACTCATCTGGCTGGGCAAAAGCATGGTGCCTCCAGTAGGGAGGAGAGCACACAAAGGCTCTCTACTCACTCATCTCGGTTCTGAACAGCATTAAAAAACTAATCCAAAATAATCCATAGAAAACAAATGAGAAGAACATAAAAAGCTTGTGTTTATTCTAATAACAGTTTCGTAGCAACAACAACTTTTAGGTTTACCACACATCTTCGTAAATCTCCATAATTTTAACTACTGTCTGTGGTGCTGCTGCTGCTTGATGATGATTCATTATTTTCATTTATTGCGGCCATAGATTCCGTATCAAGTGTTGTCGAACTGGCAGACGTGCCGGCCGGTACAGCAAAAGCCAATGGGGCAGGGGACATTGGAGCAAGTTCTTCTGCCGGTACGGTTCGAGTTGCCGCTGTAGCGCCCGATCATCGACGAGTTGATACAAAACGTCCATGAGTGAATTCCGGGATCGGTAGTAACGTTGCAGCCTCATCCAGAGGACAAAGTTCATAGTCTTCATAAAACTCCGAGTCCGAGTCCGAATCCGATTCTTGTAACAGCAAATTTGGAAAAGATGCCGAACGACGTAAACCCTTGCGCTTTTTCGTTGCGCTTTTTTGTTGCGCGTTTCGGTGTAGAATGTTGCGGCGATGTGCGCTGTGATGGAGATTGATGCGGTGAAGAATATTGCGGTAAATGTGGTGGCGAATGTCCAGGTGAAATACGGATTCCACCTGCGGCAACTGATTTTACCGAAGAAGCATGCGACGCGTGTGAACCATCACTACCACCGTCAGAATCACTGTCGGATTACTGGTCCCTGGTGCTGCTGAACAACTTACTGTATGATGACGGTTTCCTACTTCCAACAGCATTACAGTTTGTTAAAATTTTTCAACAGCTTTTTGGACTTCTAAACCCTATGTTTAGAAGGTCTAATAAAACGGTTCCGTCCGTCTGTCTGTCCGCATCAACTCCTCCAAAACGAAAGCAGCTAGAGCCAAACGGTCAACTGCAATGAACTCAGCATACCTTCAATCGGTGCCTAAGGAATTTTCGTAAAAAAAAACAAAATAAATAAATAAATAAATAAATAAGAATACTGTAACTAATTAATTAAAATAAGCTCGCTTACGTTAAAAAAGATTTGGTTCTCACATAGGCGATAGTCATCGTTAATTCGTGGGCACAAAATGACAAACCTGTTTTCGACTTCGCTTGAATAGCAGAGTGTGAAATGTTCGACTGCAAAGATAAAATTTTCGCAAGTATCACATCTAAAAAAAAAAATTAAATACATTACATTATATTATATTGCTACGTGGCCAGGGGATGTAATGGTCACATAGGCAAGTTAGACTACTAGGAAGAATGACTCAGCGTGAGCTGATTTTTGGTGGGGCGCGACGCATTGCTCACAAAAAAATATATTTTTTAAAAAATTTTAACAATTAAACTAACTTATAGACATGATGCCCTCCCCCTAGAATAGTGCACTTGTCTTGTCGGTCTGGAAGAGTTTATTCTATCTAGACAATACACAACTGCAAAATTCAAATCCATTTCAGTTTGTGTGCTCAATTCTATTATGGATAAATGGCTGATAAATAAGCCTTCAAATTATATGTAAAATTGTATGCAATATTATATAAAAATTTTCTTTTTGCTTTTTAGTAGTTAATTTTTGAAAAATTTAATGCACCGGTAGATGAAGTGGGGCGCGGAAGATCGCCTTGCTTAAAAATGGGGCGCGATGCTAAAAAGTTTGGGAACCCCTGACTTAATACTTTATTCTTTATAAACTCAATTAAAAACTGACAAGAACTAAACTAAAGAATGAAACAAGGAGCAATACAAATGTAAAGAAATTGAAGAGGCGCTGCTTTGTCGGCGACGGGATACAATCACTCGGCCGTTTGTAACAGCGGAATAAAAATTTTAATCATACAAATCATTTATGAAAATCGAGATGCTTTATTGGTTATGCATTCCATTTGTGGTTAACCTTTCGCTTACCCGCAAAAACAGGTTTAAAATTCGACATTTGTGTAGTTGGAAAGGGTGCCTTAAAGTTTGGTGAATTCGACGTCCAATTCGGTTCTGGTCCATTTAGAAATGCAGAAACAGCACTTCTGATTTCATAATTCGGTTCTAGTGCATCCGGAGACGTTTCATTTTCGAGACAAGTTGGACACTGACGTTCGTCCGACTCCAACAGAGCCTGACGAATACAGTCGTCGCAGAAGGTATTGGCACAACATGGCGTCACAGCAGCGTCCACCATAACCTCCTTGCAAATTCCACACAGCAATTCTTTGGGGATTGCTACACCCACCTCTTTTTCCGGTGTTTTCTCCTTGACAAAAATCGGCTTTTCCTTTTTCTTAACCAGGTAGGCAGCCTGATTAATCACCGGCACAACAAACTGACCGGTAGTGCTTGATAGAAGAGCCCCCTGGACTTCCGGTCCTTCAGCAGTAACCATAAAAGTGCGGGGAATGCCACTGCTGCGTTTATACGCTTTCGTCGGACAATCCTTCACCCAGTGGTCGCCTTTGCCGCACCTACAGCAAATGTAGTCCGGCGGAATCTTCCCGGTCATGGCTCGAGATTTCGGCAAGTTGGATGTGTCGTAAAACTCCGCAACTCGAGCATTGAGCGCTTTAATGTGCTCCTCTTCCGAACGATGTTCGTTCTTCTCGACTGTCAGTAATCTCCTGGCGATTATCGGTGGTTTTGATCTGCGCAGGAAGTCGTCACGACGAATTTTTACGCCGAAAATCGGAATTCTTGCCGCAATAAACGACGTGTTTTGCACAATCAAAGCGTCGTCGTCGGCGTAGATTTCCTTAGTTTCGGAGTTCCTTATCTGCAGCTCGCTGTCGCCTTTCGTACAAATCTTTCTCTGCTGACAAATCGCCGATTTCAAGTTGCTAACAGTGGTGCTCAAGCTGTGCAAATTAACCATGGTGAAGTTTAAATCGTTGGTGAATTTGTAATGAAATGCCATTATATTTCTTAAACGTGTGTGTGTCTCAAGCAGAAAGCAATATACCACTGTGACACAAAACTTGTGCTTTTATTCAGTAACTAGAGCTGAACGTTTGCTTTACGTAATGGCTGCGTAAACGTTGACAAAACGTTACGCTTAACCCCATGACTACAACGCTATTCCATAACGGCGTTCGCCCGTTTATGAAGGAAGACGGGAGAGTGCGATCAGCAACAATACGCCAGTTCATCCAACATGACACATAAGAGATCGAACAGCAGCCAGTTACTTGATTTGTTAAAAAAGTTCATGTTCATCATGAACATGACTAAGGAACAATCCTTGTTCCTTGGTCCTCGTTGAAAACAGTTTGATTAAAAACGACGATTAAAAATACTGGCCACAGAGGAAATTACAGCTCCGCAGTCGACAGTGCAAAGCCGTAATGGCGTTGATTTGTTTACAACAATGCAGCTCTGCGATTGACCTATATGACGAGGAGATTAAAACAACCAAAGAACATCCAAATCCCAAATCCACTGAAACACTATGGGCTGTTGAACTCCTAGCTGCTCTAGTGATGGCCCTGGTCAAATTCAAAAGAAAACAACCTAATCCAAACGAGAATCCAAGTTCGAACATCGCCGTTGTGAAAATCGGATGATTTTACGTGTGAATTGTTATTTGGATTTCTTTAATATTGTTTAAACTCATAATTGTGTTGATTGAATTGTATTGTTGATTTGTATTTCCATTTTTTACTTGTGATTTTATTTGATTTGTGTATGTTATATTTTCGTATCATAATATGTTTTATTTCCATTTAAATGTTTTAACTTGATCTCTTACAATTGGAATGTTAATTCGTTAATCCTTTTAAGAATGTTCTATTCCTCTGAAATTGTAAGCGCTCGCCATTGGTCCTTTGAGCGCGTCATTTACATACCTCCACCTCGTGATTGCTTGTGATTGGTTCTTCGAACTCGTCATTTACATCACCTGTTTCCTTTATAACTTGAATAAAATTAGTGTACTTTTTCAACTAAAACTGTGTGGTCGTGCTCCTTTATACTCCAACGCCATCTTGGACTTCAACGCGATTTTCAACTGTTACATCCACTTGTAGTCAAGGACTTTAGAAATTGATTGGTAAACTTTGAATATCTTTTTATTTACTTCAAGTTTAACAGCCGTGAACGATCCAAATCAGAAACAAACGAACGTGACAAACATATCAAAAATTTTCAATTGATGACCGAATAATTCTGAGATAAGATAAATTGCAACTTTTGTTTATTTGTGGGACCAGTCGCTGATTTAAAAGCACAATTTATTGAAAATTTTTTTAAGACAAATGCCTAACTAAAAAAGATATTCATCAAAATACAGGATGTGTAAAATTGATCAAGAGTTGCAGTCTTGATTAATAATAATTGATAAACTGTCAAACAAATACTACAGTTTGAAAGTTATTCAATGCGAAATAGTCAATCACATCCCTGAATCTCGTCTTATGTGGAAATATTCCCGACAAAAGTAGGCGAAACTACCTGAAAGATAGTCCCAAATATTTGCCAGATGTACTGACTACTGATAAAAATAAAAGAAGTGGTCCAAATAAATGCCTTACGATGAAAGCACTTTCTTGCTAATATTATAATTGATTATAAATTTGTTTTTTTTTTGGCAAATTGGATTCAAAAAACATCCTTAATGTTGAATCATCTAAATATGGATACGCAATAGCAATTCGTTTTTAGGTCACACGACTGATTGATTTGGCCTCATTCTTCTTAGACAACTTTAATTTTGGATTGTGTCAATGGCCTAGGCTTTCCCAAGAACAGCTGATTCAGCGTTGTGGCTGATATTTGAAGCTGTGTGAAGTGGTGTTTGGTGAGTTTTTTCTGTTTTTTCAATAATTTATCGTACTTGTTTGCCGTTGTGATCTTCGTCTGCTAAAGGGCGGTAAAACCTGGAATGTACGGAGTATTCTCCTCTCCTTTTCCTTTATTTGTAAACAACTCAATTACCACCAGAGCGGTTTAGTTTTTTTGCAGTAGACAACATCCTGATTCTTTCCCACGTTATCCTTATCTGCTTAGTTTTTGGAAAAGTCTGGCTGGATCCACGATTGCAAACAAGATGAGTCTTCTAAGACGTTCTATTTGATGCCCAGTATTTTGATGTATTTGGCATCTTTGATTCGGTCAAATTGCATGTGGAATCTGCTTGACGTCGGCTTCTCGTGGACCAAAGCAGTGAATACACAGAACACAGAACGTAACCGAAACGTGTGGGAAACCTTATACTAACACTACGAAACTGTAACGTATAACTGACGCATACGCATCTTTTTGTATTTATGTACGTTTTAGACGACCTCCTTTCATTTTGTGTTGGGTGCTTCTATTGATTGTTCACGTCGTCTTTAGCATTTCAAACAAATGGATTTTGATTACGAACTCGAAGATTACCCGGATGAGTTCGACGGTATCGACGAAGATGACAACTTGGATGAATTTGCTGATCAACCGGAGGAGGATCGTGATCGTGATGGTGATGGCGATGTTATAGATTTACTCCCTACGTCAGAAGTTTCACAATCTCAACAGACGAATAACAGAACGACAACTCCTTTTATGACTAAATACGAACGGGCGCGGGT
This sequence comes from Strigamia acuminata, assembly GCA_949358305.1. Classification (NCBI taxonomy): domain Eukaryota; kingdom Metazoa; phylum Arthropoda; class Chilopoda; order Geophilomorpha; family Linotaeniidae; genus Strigamia; species Strigamia acuminata. The sequence continues at coordinate 33,514,429 of OX442314.1, forward strand.
ATTGGGCACCAGAGCTTTGCAAATAGCAATGTGCGCGCCGGTTATGGTTGAATTGGAAGGTGAAACTGATCCCTTAAAAATAGCGATGAAAGAACTGAAAGCGCGAAAAATTCCCATAATCATTCGACGATATTTGCCCGATGGAAGCTACGAAGACTGGGCGATAGATGAACTTATTTTGAATGATTAAGTTGGAACTGAAACTCGATTTTCAGAATCTTTTTCAATTCATTTATTTTTCAATGTTTTTCAACTTGTTTTAAATTTTTTCGACTAATTTCAATTTTTTTTCGATCTATTTTAAACTTTTACGAATTAATAAAAAAAAGTGCTTAAAATCACATGTAGAAGTCATTGGAAATCTGTTGCAGCTACGTCATTTTACTTTATTTTTCTGGCTTTTCGGTTTACATCACGTGTAACAAAAACAAAAATTAGAGAACAATTTAGTTTTCGGGCATAAAAAAGTCTGGGTCACGAAGATTCAAGTGACTATGACCAAATTCGTTAGGATGATTCGCGTTGTGATAATGCCCAAGTCCAGAAGTACCGCTGTGGTGGTCGTGGTCGTGGTGGTGGTCGTGGTGGTCGTGGTGGTGGTCGTGTTGGAAGTGGGCACCATAAAGCGACTCGGGAGCATCGCTAACTTTCAGCGAGTCTATCACATTGCTGGGTGCCAAACCCCCTGGCGGCTCATCCATCTTCATGTTGCTTCGTTCTTTTTCGGCCCAACTGACAAAATAATACGTGCAAAGGAAATCTAGTTCGACAGATACAAATTAGCGAGATTACTAAATCAAATTCAGCAATTAGACAGTCGATTATTATTATTATTATAGTTTACATGGAACCAAATAAAATAATTGCCCAGTTATTCTTTCCCTCAAACTTGCAACTCCTTCCGCTCGAGATGAGAAGAACTGCGCAGAATATTTCCAAAGGTTTCTGATTTTAAACATCTTTTTTTTTGTTATAAAAAAAAAAATAACAAATAAAAATACGTTAAAAATATTAATTAAAAAAAAAAAAAACACAAATTTTCATTACTTCGAAAATTGGAACCAAATTGCACAGTATTCTTTGTCGTTGTCATCACTACAACAATGAGCATTGAGCATGAGCCTGGTCACGAGCACGTTATTTAGGCCAACTTTGACTTCTCACCAACAGCCGGCGCTGCGCAACCATTTACTGTATACACAGATTTAATATATTTAATTTATTGAAATTTGAAGTTAAAATCATTAAAAATAAAATCAATTATACGAGCAAATTGAAATAACGACAACAATATATATCACAAAAAAAAAAAAAAAAATCACGTGAATCCCACAATTCACCGCTTTTCATTTTGATTTTTCCAAGCCTTTTTCGGCATCCAAAAACTGTCGTCATTTCTTTCGCTTCGCACCATGGAAAAATTCAGCAGAGATCGCTACGATTTCGCCATGAGCAACCTGAAAAAAATGCTGGACAACAAAATTTACACGGACTGCGTGCTGGAATGCATCGGCGGAAGCATCCGCGCCCACCGCTGCGTCCTGATGGCCGCAAACCCCTTCTTCTACCGGGCATTCACAAACAACCACATCGAAGACACCTTGGTCTACATGGAGTTCGAAAACGTCCCCATCGACGTCATGGAGATCGTCATCAACAGCATCTACGGCCAACCTCCGCCCGAGCTGGGCGAAAACTGCTCGGAAACCCTCAAAATCCTCGAACTGTGCGTCTTAATCGAAGAGAAATTCCTCCTCGCCTACTGCATGAAGTCGCTCACGGACCTCATGAACACCGACAACTGCGTCGAAATGTGGCACAAGGCGATCCACTTCGAGCAGAAGGACGCCGAAGAACGCGTCATGTCGTTCGTGCTGGACAACCTGACCCTGATTTTGCAGGAGGACAAACTGATCAAGGTGTCGGCCGACCAACTGCACGAACTCGCCGCCTACGCGATGGCCACGTCCAAGTGCGGCGACCAACTACTGCAGGCCATCATCAAGTGGGGCAAAAACAACCCGAAAGAGCGGCTGCACGACAGCATCGCGTTGATCGATTTCATGGACAAATCGAAAGTGACGGACCCGTACGTGAAAAAACTGTTGAACACCGACTGGTACGTGAAGAATTCGCACGAACTGAGCACGCTGATCAGAGAAATGCACGCGAAATTCCGCGAATCGGTCGTGGACACGTCGAAACTCAACATCCAGATGCAGTTTTACTGCGTGGGCGATAAGGGGCCGACGGCCGAGATGCTGACGCAGCGGTACGGGCTGCGGGACAAGGAGTGGTACCCGGCCAAGACGGTGCATCTGCCCCCGTCGTCCGCCTTGTGGTATCCGATGATGTCCGTCACGGGCGAACAGTTCTTCTTCGGGATTTCGAACGACAAGAAGTTCGTCGCGTATTGCGACACGAGTCGCGAGTTGCACGTCGGGCCGACGGTGACGTACGAGGCGCGGGTGACGGGGGTCGTGGACGGGCACCTCATGTACGTGTGGAACTACGAGTGCATCGTGCAGTTCAATTCGGCGAATAAGACGTGGAAACCGTTGCCGCCGATCAGGAATGTTCTTTCGCCGAGTAATTTGTTGGCGATCGACGGGAAGTTGTTTTTCCACGCGGTTTTTCCGCCCGCGATTTCGGCTTATAATTTCGCGAAGGACGAGTGGGAGTTGAAGCGGGCTTTGAGGGAGACGTCGAATATTCGGTCGATTAAGTGCAAGTGTTATCGGAAGAACTGTAAGGGGAAGTTGTATTTTGTGGCCAATGAGAAGCAGTTGATGAGTTATGACACGAGGACGGAAGTGTGGGCGGTTAAAGTGTTGCCGGAGTTGCAGTGCAGTGTGCCGTTGTTTATGAATTGCGATGAGAGTTTTATTGTGTTTAGTAACAAACACACGTTCAATAATTTTTTCTTGTATTATCCTGTGACTAATAAATGGGAGTCGTTTGAAAATGAAAATTTCTCGTATAATAATGTGAATTTGGTCACTTGTGATTTGTTTATCAAGTAAAATTTTTTTTAAAAAAATTGAAAAATGTTTTATTATTTGATGTTATTGTATTTGATTAAAAATTGGAAAAAAAAAAATATGGAAATAAGGTTTAATTAAAAAAAAATTTTTTTTAGTGAATTTCTTTAATTTTTCGTTAAGTGAATTGTATTTTTATTTATTATACATGATATAAAACGAGTTTTAATTGGAAATTAAAATTACAATACGGGATAACTTGCTCTGGTGGCAATACCACATTGATTGTCTTTATTCCTCGCCATCAAAATGTATCCTTTCATGCCCCACGTTTCTCCCCAACTGCAGAAAATTAAAGTAAATTGAAAAAAAAAAATTAATAATAAAATATATAAATAAATAACCTGTTTTTGACTATCCAATAATCCACTCCTTCAAGATCGTTGTAACCGACCACGAGCGCTGCGTGATTGAGGTGCTCAGTGCATTGCGAGTCGATGTAAATGCCGCTCCTGTTTAAAGTATAATTTAATGCGAATAATATAAGCGGTTGTATGTGGATATTCTTACTTGTAAAACTGAAACTGGGGAGTGCTTGCATCGATGGCGACTGATATCGGTCCAATTTGAGCAGTAGCCTGTTGCAGAGCCGCTTCGTCTTTCATCTTAATGTATACATAGCTGGAGATTGTGGCGCCCACCGTGCTTTTATTGAACCTGCATTCACCATCCTGCAGCCAAGAAATTTATTCATATTTTCCAACGTTTTCATTCGGTGCTACCGGTAGTTAGAGTTTGGAATTGCTCAAAACCGACTCTAAAGATTGCTCGTTTCGGTTTTTCATTTTTTCTAATTTTTCTAATTGAGTATTATAAAATTAAATTTGTAAAGAAAAATTAATCATACCAAACTACGTAGTTTCTTAATTATCTTTTTTTGGTTAAATATTTATTTTTGCAAAAAAACAAGAGCATTTATCTGATTTATCAGATAAACATGAACGAAGTTAAGTACAAAATTCAAATAAATCAGTAAATGCCCTTCTTTTTTTGAATGGTTATTATTATTTGCAAAAATTTATTTAATTTTAAATTATGACTGATTTTCTTTACAAATTAAAAAGATTAATTTTGTAATACTCAATTATGAGAAATGAAAAACCCAAAAACCGCAATTAACTGAGGTTTTCAATATTTATCCCAAATTTTAGTTGTTACTGTATAGTAATCGTATTTACTGTGCCGTTGTATGGGTACGATTCTTCAGTGTCGATTCCGAGATTGGTAATTATGTATTGGAACGCCTGGCCCATCCAACCGCCACTGCAACCTAGATTTCCTGAGATTAAAAAAAAAATGTTGAACTTTCGAGTCACGATCAGAATAATTTACTCATAGTCGCACACCTTGTTTCTTACTGCAATCGAGCAGATTTTGCTGGCTCAGCGACACCAAATTTCCGGTGCTCAACGCGTGAGCGCCTTCCACCGCCCCGGTGGCCGAAAATGCCCAACACGCTCCGCATGTCCCCTTTGTGAAACACGTCCGAGACTATACTGTACTACTCCTGAACAAAAGTCAGGAAAGCAACGTTAAAAAATAAGTCAGACAGTACTAATTTGATGGTGCTCTACAACTTTGTGATTGGAAATTTTGTTGTATCTTAAACAGTTTATAAAGTACAAAATGAATGACCTTGAAGATGACCTTCCAGGTTAAATGTAAGGTCACCACAGGATAGCCCACTATCGACTTTTTACATGACTACATCAATAGAATTGATATATTCTCAGTCATTTCCAAGAAAAAAAGGTGTTTCCACACTTTTGACTCACCGCGTATAATCCTAATCAATATCTTACTTGGACTTTAACCGGAGTGACCACTCCTTTCTTGCGCCAATCGATACTTTCCGGTAAAGACGAAACGTTTTTGACAGTCATGGTATAAACGCGACTGGCTGCGGACGGTGGATTGGCGGAGTCGAACCCGTTCATCAGAGATCGAAATTCGTTATTGGACTTGATTTTAAAAAAAAAATAAAAAATAAAAAATTTCAAAAAAGACTTTTTGATACTAGAGATGAAAATTAAAATTCTACCATGTCGGCGAAGACATTTAATCCTAACGTGAAAGAAGTCAAGCCCGAATCAAAATCGCGATTGTGACTCGCGATTAATTTCACGTTCGCTTCAAAGATAGTCTTATGAATATTTTCTTCCAAGTCGCTCGAGTATTGTTTGTTGAATGCCACCTGCAATTTAAAAAAAAAATACCAACTCGCTCGTCTACTTCGAAATATTATACCTTGAACGTTTGCCAATTGTATTGCAAATCGGCATCGAAACTCGAAATCGGACTCGTGATTACGACGAATACGGTGAAACAAGTTAGAGAGAACGATGCCATCGGTAGGAGAGAAACGAAACCACCGGCTTCACTATAAGATATAAAATTTTATTACACGTTTTGTGGTTTTATACGAAGCGCAAATCTGTTTACGTAAGCGATAAACGGGAATAGCGTTTGGCTTTGTAATAGTCAAGTCTTCACTTTAGGATGACTGGCATAATAACTGCTTCATTCATGCACGTGAGTCAGCAGGTAAACTCTCACAAACACACAGTGCCACCTTACGGCTGTGAACTACTGTCGGTGGTCAATACGAGGTTGTTCTTCTATGTCATTTCCCCCATCGTTCAAGAAATTCCCCAAATTCTTTGCATACGAATTGGGGTCCGTTATCTGTTGTTATGTTCCTTCAGGTTCCCCATCTCTCAATAATCTCTTTTAACCATTGGGTGATTATGTCCGTTGTCGTTATGCCCTTACAATCTTCATTTCTGGGTCTGTTCTTTGTGCTTTCCTTAATACCTTACATTAAAATGAATGGCATAATAACTGCTTTATTCATGCATGTGAGTCAGCAGGTAAATTCATACAAGGTAACTATATAACACACAAACACACAGTTCCACCTTGTGGCTGTGTACGATACTATAGACATTGTGGTTCACCAGAAACTGAAAACAGGATTTTGTAAAAGAAAAACCAAATCCGCAAAACCGGCTCAGAAAACGGCAAGTTTATTTTTCCTAATTTTTCCTAATTTTTCCTAATTTGTAAAAAAAAAAACATTCCTATTAACAAGTTTTTTTGTTGTACTTTTTCTTTTTGAATAGAAATAAAATGCCACAAAAGATGCTTGCTTCCCTGCACGGCATTTTCGCACAAACAAGCCGTCACGCGGACGAAGGATTGATTGTTCGGCGTCACGAGATTCGCCGCGCACAGAAAATGGATTGCGATGGAATTCAATCTCGGTGAGTGCGTACGAATAGAAAAACTCCGATTTAAAAATTCATAAATTTCGTGTCGTTACCAGATCGATAATGAACAAGAAGTCGTTTTTCACCTGTTGGGCTTGGACTTTTGTCACGCTAGGAATTCTCGTCTTGCTAGCATTATTCATCATCGGTAACATAACGTCATCAAAAATCCAAAATGACAAAAAATAATTATTTAATTGATTTTATTTTTTTTTTAAGTGGGTATTCAAATTTCGCAAAACCGAGATCCCTCGAACGCGTGCGAAAATTTCTACGCGCACACGTGTTCCAAACCATTCTTCGCCAAAATTTTGAACTCGACGAACACCCACACGGAAACCCAGCTCCGTAATTAATTAATTAATGAATCGACCGTCGAAATGAAGTGTTAATAGATTTTGATTGCCATGATTCAGTTGATAACCTCATCAAACAAAGCCTCGAAAAGTTGGCGTCCAGCACGAGTGAATTTGCCCGAATGGTCTACGTGTGCATGAACACGAGTAAATATACTGGAATATTCAAACATTGAAGCACATACGTGCAAACAAACACTTGCAACTATAGGTGATGACAATTCGGATTGGATGGAACCGATGCACGAGTTATTCGAGCGCTTGGGCGCGTTTTCTTCAGGGACGAAAATGATGAGACTGCTGGGTCTTGTGACTCGAGAACTTTCGAGGAACGGCCTTTTCAACGTTTTGGTTGTTCCTAATTTTTTCGATTCGATGCAAAACGTTATTTTTGTAAGTTCATAGTAGGGGTTGCACTGAATATTCATTTTGCATCCGCTTAATCGGCTCATTTGGTCACAAACCGAATGATGTATTCGGCCGAATAAGTAATGATGAAATTTGAATGATTAACATTTTTTAATGTAAAGTTTAGCCTTTTTTAAATGCTCATAATATTCCCTACACAAATTGAATTTTTGGCGTGAAAATTGCATTTTTGGTCTGCAAATTGCATTTTTAGTCTGCAAATTGCATTTTTGGTCTGCAAATTGCATTTTTTTTGTCTGAAAATTGCGTTTTTGGCATGAAAATGGCATTTTTGGCATGAAAATGGCATTTTTGGCATGAAAATGGCATTTTTGGCATGAAAATGGCATTTTTGGCATGAAAATGGCATTTTTGGCATGAAAATGGCATTTTTGGCATGAAAATGGCATTTTGGCGCCGAAATTTTATTTTTAACGTGAGTATTGGTGTATTGGCAGTGAAAATTGCACTTTGGCGCCACAATTGCATTTTTAACATGGGGATATTGGTATATTGGCAGTGAAAATTTAATTTTTTGACATATAAATTGTTTTTTTGTTTCAATTATTTGTTAGTTTTGGTATTCGGTGCAACCCTAGTAATTAGGCCGCTTAGAAATTGCTAAATGATGGAAATTCTTGCAGTTGAGCACGGTCATGGAGTTTGTGGCCAGTCCCACCCCGCACCCGTTTGTCCGAATCCCCAAATTACGCGTCGCTCAAATGGACGAAATAACGCGAATCGTTTTCGAAATATTCACTACGTTGGATGCGGAAAGAAACGTGGGCGAGAAAGATGTGCTGGACATGGTGAAGTTTTGGTTCCGAGTCAATCGAATCAAGGTCGAACCGATTCGCAAGGACTGGGAATCGACGGACATCAAAACCCTGAGCAGAACAACTCACGTAATTAAACCCATCACAATTTAAGAAATGTATACAAAACGAAATTATCAAAAAAAAAAACAGTTAGATTGGCTGGAATTTTTCGAAACGTCGTTCGGCGTCGACGCTCACGTAACGCCGGACAGCGTGGTGATCCTGCACGAAAAAGAGAAAATCTTCGAGACTGCGCGGCTCGTGCACGAGGCGTGTGGTGCTCCTAGGTCCGACATTGTTCCATTTCCCACATTTCCAGTCTTATAACGGCTCAAACTTTCAGATCGGTCGCTAACTACGCAGTCTTCACGGGAATACGACCCCTGCTGTTTCACACCAATTCACAACTGAGAAATCTTTCCATAGAGTTGGAAAAACTCACCACTTTTGAGTCGCAACATTCCACTTGGTATCTGCCCTAAATTATTGGTGCACTAAGGCCAAAAAATCATTGATGGTGGTTCAATAAACACCAAAGGAATAAAATTAAATTTTAATGCGATTTTTCTAATTTTAGTGCGATTTTTCTAATTTTTTTGCGATTTTTCTAATTTAAGTGCGATTTTTCTAATTTTTTTGCGATTTTTCTAATTTTAATGCGATTTTTCTAATTTAAGTGCGACTTTTCTAATTTAAGTGCGATTTTTCTAATTTAAGTGCGATTTTTCTAATTTTAGTGCGATTTTTCTAATTTAAGTGCGATTTTTCTAATTTTAGTGCGATTTTTCTAATTTAAGTGCGATTTTTCTAATTTAAGTGCAATTTTTCTAATTTAAGTGCGATTTTTCTAATTTAAGTGCAATTTTTCTAATTTAAGTGCAATTTTTCTAATTTTAGTGCGATTTTTCTAATTTTAGTGCAATTTTTCTAATTTAAGTGCGACTTTTCTAATTTAAGTGCGATTTTTCTAATTTAAGTGCGATTTTTCTAATTTTAGTGCGATTTTTCTAATTTAAGTGCGATTTTTCTAATTTTAGTGCGATTTTTCTAATTTAAGTGCGATTTTTCTAATTTAAGTGCAATTTTTCTAATTTAAGTGCGATTTTTCTAATTTAAGTGCAATTTTTCTAATTTAAGTGCAATTTTTCTAATTTTAGTGCGATTTTTCTAATTTTAGTGCAATTTTTCTAATTTAAGTGCGATTTTTCTAATTATTAGTGCACCAATAAATGTAAAAAAAAATAATAGAAACATTTCTACTATACTTCGACCACCCTAGGTTGCTGACACACGAACAGCGGTGCTTTAAAAGCGCTGTGGAGCAGCTGCCCTACCAGGCGACGGCGGAACTGTACAAGGACGTGTACAATGCCAAAGACGCCCAAGCCGTAACGATAATGTCGTTTGTTTTGCCGCGCGATAATGGTCTTTAAGGTTTTTGTCAATTTTAGCTGAATTCGATGTTCGACACGATCAAGGGAGAGTTTGCCCAGGAAATATCGAGAAACGAGTGGTTGAGTGCTACGAGCAAGCAGAGAATCCTAAAAAAGTTGGCCAAAATGGAGTTGGAATTGTTCTACCCGAAAATGATAAGCAATTCAAGCATGCTGAACGAAGTTTTCCCGAATTTGATCATCATAAGCGACAACCATTTCCTTAACATGATCACCACGACGAATCTAAATCGATATATGCTGTTCAGCAAACTCTACTCCCGAGCGAACGACCAACAAATGTATTTTCTCGTCATTTTCATCTTGATATACTGTATAGTAACAATTACGCGCTATTTAGATGGATCGCTTCCCCCATGACGATACTGGCCTGGAACCTTCATTACGCAAACAAAATCCGTATAATTTATGATCATTTATTAATTAATTAATTATTAATTACGTAGTATTGTAGAAATACCTATTGGGCTGCTGCTGTACAAGAAGTACAGCTCCCGACTAAGTCTGGTCGAACAGTACTCGGACGTCGGATTCATCATGGCGCACGAGATCGCTCACGGATTCGATTCGACGGGCATCCACTTCAACGAGAACGGCCTAGCGGACCGTTCCCTACTGGACAAGCCGAGTAAAGAAGTGTTTGAAAACAAAATGCATTTTCTGATGCAGCAATACAACAAGTTTTGTCCTCGGCCCAATTTATGCGTAAACAAATTACAATAATTAATTTATTAATTTATTAATTTATTAATTCATCAATTCATCAATTGACAGATCGACGGCGTTAAAACTCTGGATGAAAACATTGCGGACGTGGTCGGTGTGAAAATGAGTTACCTAGTAAGCGAATTTGAGAGGGGTTTCGTTAAAAATGTTTAACGTTGCGTTTTCGGCGTGTCGTAGGGTTTTCTGAAAGCGCTAGAAACGCAAGGACAAAGGTACGCACATTTTCCCAGCTTCATTCCGTTCAACTCTCCGGAAATGCAGTTTTTCTACTTCTACGCTGCAGTAGGATAGACAGAATTCGTTGCAAAACGATGATCGGTTTTACTAAAATTGGAATTGATTTCAGAAAAATTGCATCAACGCCGATTGGGAGTTTGTTAGTTGGATAGTCAAATACACTCAACACAGCCCGAACCAGCACAGGTTAATTTAAAAACAAAAAACAAGCTATATATGGCATTGATTTTAATCGATTTTTTCACAAGTTTTAAGATTTTAATCGACTTTTTCTCGTTTTGTATGATTTTAATCGATTTTTTCACATTTTTTAAGATTTTAATCGATTTTTTCACATTTTTTAAGATTTTAATCGATTTTTTCACAAGTTTTAAGATTTTAATCGATTTTTTCACATTTTTTTAGGATTTTAATCGAGTTTTTCACAATTTTTAAGATTTTAATCGATTTTTTCCCGTTTTTTATGATTTTAATTGAGTTTTTCACAGTTTTTATGATTTTAATCGAGTTTTTCACAATTTGTTATTTTTATCGATTTTTTTTAAAGAATTTCATAATTTTGATCAATTTTTTTAAAAGAATTTCCTGATTTTGATTGATTTTTTTTCTTTCTTTTGCGATGTGCAAATTCTATATTCAAAAACAAACAAACCAGTAAAATTTTGTTTCAGGGTTAACGGACCGTTGAGTAATCTGGACGAGTTCTCTCACGCCTTCAAATGTCAGTGGATCGACTCGATGAACCCAGTGTCGAAATTTACGCTGTGGTAAATCTATAAACTTTCTCGACTCTCAAGCTCCTCCTTTGCTCCAGACGAATGCAGAAGTCCCGCGACATCAACGCCAGTCCCAAGCGGGACTCCGTGTCGACTGTCGAGCTCCGCGCCCTCCTCCGACTTGATGACGAATTACTGCACCAAACTTTTTCGTTTTTAAATACAAATAATAAAAAAAAAAAAAAGATTGAGATTTAAAAGATTTCAAACAAAACTCATTCGCACATCCACAATCGTCTCCAAGATTTCACCCAGAATGTGCATTTCTACGGATGTAAACTAAACTATGTATTAAACATTTGCAATTAAAAATTATTAAATGTTCGCTTTTATTTCTAATCGTCGATTTTTGGTCTAAAACATCAATATTTTGGATAAAACTATCGTTTTCAGTTTAAAATGTTAATATTTAGGCTAAAACTAGGATTTTGCGTCTTAAATGAGAATATTTTGGCTAAAAACGTCGATTTTTTTTTCAAAATATTGAATTTTGGTTTTAAATACTCATTTTTTGTACCCGGACGTTTCGGAGAAAAGAAACGCTGCACATTTGGTCCGTGTAAAAAAATAATGACCCGAATATACGCTTTTATGGTTTCGGAAACATTCTGCAGGAAGTTGCGAATCAACAACGATCTATTGTTAGTTCCTAAACATGCCGACCGACACGGTGACGACGACGGAGGAGATTCAGCGACCTCCGCCGGCTTACCCTCCCTACTACGGGCCGCAATATCCGCAATACCCGTACCCGCAACCGCAACCATATGTCGTCTATTACGATCCGGTGGATGGAACGTACGGACCGCGAGTACGAATACAACATGCGCCTGAAAACGAGTAATTAATACGACTAAATAAATAAATAAAACGTTATTCTATCGATTCGATTTGATTCGATTGAAATGCAGTCGCGAAGAGAGAAGACCGTTTCTGCGATGGTTCGTGACGTGTTTGTGCGTGGTCGCCGGCCTGTTTCTGCTGACCATCATTATTTACTGTGAGATTCTAACGCAGATGTCAAAGAAAAACCATAATCGAGTGTTGTTTTTGCAGCGCTAGTCAGAGCAGCTTTGAAATCGGAGAAAAAGTCGAAATAAATTGCAAACTGTCGTGTTAGTGTTACAAGTTTATGGTGGAAATAAAGAAAAATTATTATTGTTATTATTGTATTATTAAACGTCTCCAGTGCAGCTTGCATGTTTTTATTTTTCTTTCACTACACCAATGTTGAAGTATGACCACTCACCAAAAGAGGTCTCTTTTGGTGAGTGAAACTTATAAGTTTCACGAACATGTCTTTAATTTATTGAACATCTGCAGACTAAAACAATTTTTTATTTAACAAATTTGAAATCGCCACGTTTTACTGGTACCGAGAATGGTCGCCAGGGATAAAACTGTTTCGCCATCTGCTGTTGGGATTTTTAACTTGGGTTTGTCCGTACAGAGAAAATATATTAATAGGGAGAAGTAAAGTTAGGGGAGGTTTTTTTTAGTTTCCAGGGAGGGTTTTGGTTGAGGGGAATTTAAATTCAACTAAGAAATTAAGCCAAAATGGGAGGTGTTTAAATCGATGCCTAGTCGAATGTTCAAAGGAAAAGATATGGGTGACGAAACAAGATAATTCTGTTAAGTGCAGTAAGTATTGCGGTGGCCCGGATGCCACCGAGAAGTTAGCATTTATTTTATTTGGCGATTAAAATGCAGAGAAAATAAGTCAATTTCTTTGTAAAACAGAATAAATAAATCTGGAATTTGTTTGTGTTATTTTAGCAGAGTTTGCTTTATTATTTTTGTATTGAAACCCGAATAAAGATTGTTCGCTTGAATTAAAATAAAGTGTGTTTATTTTGGAATTAATTTGAAAAAAATTAGTAAATTAATTATTTAAATATTTGAGTAATAATTTAATTTAGCAAAAGTTGCTGTTTTATTATTTCTTTGATTTAAGTTATTCAAGGAAGTTGAGTCAATTAATTGTAGCAAATGAAGTCTAGCAAAGTTATTTTTAGAACTCCAGCAAGCCTGCTAAAGTCTGCAAAGTGGGTGAGTGGGAGGTTGCCAGGGCAACCTGCCCACAAGGAGCCAATACAGGAAATGCTTCCTGTCAAATGAGGAAAATTGTGAGAAAATCCTCAGTCTTGTTCCAGCATTTGTCAAATCCAGTCATACAGAAATTGTCCAGAAAAACCTGAAAACTCTGCCTGATTTCATGACAAAATTTGTCAAGCTACGAGACTCACTTCTTGAAACAATAAATTTTGTTGTTTTGAGAGCCCTTTCTTGAATAACCAGTTTGGTTGTTTCGAGATATCATTCTTGTTACTAAACATTTTTAGTAACGAGATTTCACATTCTTGCAACAGCACGAACGCTGTTGTGAGATTTCATTCTTGTCGCTGACTATTTCAGCGACGAGAGTTTTGCGAGTTTAGAGAGCCAAATTGGCGACACCACGTCAAGGTCGTCACTTGTGCCGGCGTGCCAAGTGAGCCCCGAGTCGCGGGAGTCGTTCAAGTTTGAACCGAGGAAGCTGAGTAAGTCGGAACATTTTGTCACCGTCACGGTCGTCTGTCGTGCCGTCGAGCCGAGCAGAGACCCGAGTCGTGTGAAACTGTGTTTCGGAGCGTGTGCGATTGAGAACTTAGTTCGAAATCGTGGAGTGTCGAGACGGAAAGTTTTTCCGTAGTCGTGTAGTTGTGGAGCCGAAGATCGAGGGAAGTCCAACGTCGGACCGACGTCGAAATACGAGGAGAAGACGAGCCACGTCGGAGCCAAGAAGACCGCGCCTGACGTCGCCATTTTGTTTATTCTTTCTTTCTTCATTTCCTTTAAAATTTGATTTATTTCATGTATAACGGTAAAACGTAAGTTAAGCTAAATGTATTTCGAATTATTATTTATTGTATTTGGGATTTATTCACAAAGAATAGAATAAATCAGTGGAGTTTATTAGAGAATATTTCGTGTTTATTTTAGTAAGTTAAATTCACTTAGGCCATTAAGATTAAATATAAATTTAGTGCAGTGATAGTTTTATGAGTATAAGTCCCGTTAAGGCAACCCGAAGTAATCTTTAGTCCTACTTTAGTGTTAGTGGAGATTCTGGATCACATCAGTATTTTAGTAGATAGTAGTAGAAAGAAAATAAAAATTAAGCAAGCCTCGTCAGCATCTCGTCATTAGTTTTTCATGTGAAAAATAAAAATTCGTTCTGATACCAAAAAAAAAAAGAATTTAAAAAATTGTTGAAAACTAAAAAAATTAAAAGATAAAAAAAAATAAGAATAAGAAAAAAGCAAAAATAAAACAAACAAAACACAAAAAATCAAAATTAAAATATAACAACAAAACGAGCAAATTAAATTCTATCTTCACTTGTAGAATCTCGTTGACATTTATTTTTAATCACGAGATGTAGTTACAAAAAAACGAACACTAGAGTTTGCACCAAAAATGCCGAATAATAAAAAAAGAGCAACTTTTATTTTCAAAAAAGCCATTTTTACGTAAAAAAGTGTAACTTTTATCTAATAAATGCAATTTTATATTAAAAAATGCAGTTTTTAACCTAAAAAATCCAATTTTTAAACTAATAAATCCAATTTTTAAACTAATAAATGCAATTTTTAACCTAAAAAATCCTTTCTTATTAAAGTTTTGTCTTAAAAAAATGACGAGGTCCCATCACGACACAAGGAGATAAACGTAGGTATTAGTTAATTGAAAACGTAAGATCGGAGTGCGCAAAACGTTACCACAATCTGCGGAAGTGACTGGAGTATTGAAATGCAAGAAATTGATAAATGCTACTCCGTACTGTGTTTTGTTTCTCTTTTGTTACAGTTGGAAATTATTAGCATTAAAATTCTTGTTCTATTTTACTGCCAGTGGTAGTCTCTGGAACACATCAGTGCGCATGACCGGCGCATTGTTGCAAAAGATAGGATTTGTATTCCCACGTCGCGACAAATTACAGTGGTCGCACGATTCGAATTTCCTGTAGGTGGTCTTCCAAACGAACTCCATGCACACCATAATGACAGCACGGTCTTGATCCGGGTCCTTTTAATATCGGTATTCAACGGACGAACCGATTGCTCGCGAATATCCATCCCAGATTCGGGTCATACCGGGCAATTGTGGCAGATCGTCTTGGCAGGTTAAAGTATTAGCTTGAAAACAAAAAAAAGAATTTATTTCTCATATTACATCACAATAGGTGCAATCAAAGTTCTGGTTTTTAGTGTGTAAACGAAAACATTAAAAGAACCACGAACCACACGCAGTCATACTTAAAAATGTTTCACCGGTGTATATAAAATGAATGATTAATACCGACTGCTTCTACATACTTTTCTCTTGTATATGGACTCGATAAGTTTTAATTTTCATCAATACAACTTAATCTTGTTACCAACAACCACTCGTAAAGCGAAAACTTTGAAAGCACTAAACGTTTATCGTAAGACGTTCTGTATTTCACCTGCGTGTGCTCCTGCTCACAGACCCGATTTCTTCATGACAATCTTCCACTTTCCACCAACACAATCGACAATCTGTACCACTTCATGGTGATTCTCCAAATTGCATCGATACTTGACAACAAGTCCGGAGTAACGTTTGTATCCATCCCAATCCGACAACAGGCCTGGCGTGGCGGGCGGCTCTCCCATGCATACGAAGTACGCTGTTTGAAAATATATTTACATCAAAACGTCACTTTTATTCGCATGATTTCTTACTTTCATATATGTAATATTCGGCGGGAATGGAGATTAGTAGGATAACTATGACTGTAAGGCAACAGCAACAAAGAATTGCAAAGAAAATCGACCGCTCTTGATTCTTGTTCATTCTAAACGAGGAAACAAAGAGAATTAAATATCGTGTCGACAATTCGAGAGAAAAATACGAACGTGAAAATTAGTATTTATCTGCCATTCGAAGTCGATCTCATTGCGAAAATTAAAAGACGTGAAAGAACATACGTCACGCGTGGTGGCACCAACAATGCCAGACGTGGTCCGCGAGCATTCGAATTCGTGTTGTTCTCGTCGATAGACGTTGGAAGCAATGGCTGCTGTTGGAACGTCGGAACAAACTGATCCAGAATCGCCTGAACCCGAAGATGCTTCGAACAAAAATAAGTTGAAGAATAGACCTACTGTTCAAAGCGTGCGACAGATTGTGACAGAGTGAGTGAATTTGAAGTCTGCAAAGAAATGCTGACAGTAATTAATTTGTGTTTACGGAGAACAGTAAGAAGTCCATCGTTGCTATTGCAGGTATTGTCGGCATACTTTTGGTCGTTTCACTTGTTGCCGTGATTTCTGTGGTTACATTGACAAGTGAGTAGAGAAGACCGACGAAAGTATAGGAGAATGTATGAGTTTTGAAATAGATGTGTAGAACGGAGGAGCCTGTCACACACAGGCTCCTCCGTTCCCCACATCCGAGATGTCCGATTGTTGTCAACACACTCTGGTGGCTGTCTTGGCCCAGATACAAACATATATATTAGTACATTTTCTTTTTACCCTAACCTAACCAAACCTAATCTTACCCAATGAGAGAGCGACAGGAATGATGTCTTTAGTCGCTTCTGCTGAGTGTAGTGGCGTAGGAGGTGGGGATGTGGATCTGTTTAAATAATTTTTTTGGAAGTTGTTCACATCTGCCCCAATGTTTGCCATTGTTAGGTCCACTCAACTCAACTCAACTCAACCTGACCTAACCCGACCTAACCAAACCTAACCTAACTTGACCTAACCTGACCTAACCTGACCTAACCTGACCTGACCTAATCTAACAATGGCAAACATTGGGGCAGAAGTGAACATCATCCATTTTTTTGTGAAATTTTGTGTTTTCCAAATAGGAATGTTTTTTTTTTTTTTTTTTTTTTTAAATTGTTGGAATGGTTAAAATTTAGTAGAAAATTTTCAAATTTTTAAAATTCAGCAAAAAATGTGTCAATATTTAGCAAAATTTTATCAAAATTTTCAAAATGCACCAAATTTTTGTATAATTTTTTTAAATTATATAAGTGTTCGCAAATTTTCAAATTTTTTCAGTTTTCGCAAATTTTCTCCAATTTTTGTCAAATTTTTGTCAAATTTTTGTCAAATTTTTGTCAAATTTTTGTCAACTTTTTGTCAAATTTTTGTCAAATTTTTCTCAAACTTTTCTCAAACTTTTCTCAAATTTTTCCTCAAATTTTTCCTCAAATTTTTCTCAAATTTTTCTCAAATTATCTCAAAGTTTTCGCAAACTTTCTAAAACTCTCAAATTCTTTCACGGGGATCCATTTGTGCAAAGATCAGTCGATACGCCAGTGCACGAGATATTGTTCCGCATTTTTTCTTTCAAAGCTTAAATCCATTAATGGCTCCACCACTCATTAGAATTGAATTTCTTGTTAAAGGTCTTAGCCGCTTATTCGGGACTGCAAAAAGAACTTGCTCCACAGATCCACCTACCTACGAACTGCTACGCTCAAATTGGGACGGGCGTACACGTAGTCGTGGCACAGTGGTGCGCTATACGTGCAGTGATCAAAGAGACCAACCTGTTGCAACTGAAGTCAAATGTAAAGATAACGGACAGTGGACGGAACGATTTAGGAAGTTCGACGTCTGCGGACTTGACGAAAAAGGAAGACGAATAATTAAAGAAAAGCTTCCAGGTGAGTTTCCATTTAACCCTTCGGGGCAGTACGAATTTAATGTTAATCCATTTTTGACTGGTACAGAGCCGACGGGTTGTTTAGGGAGTGACCCACCAGCCTCTGGAGCCTTACATCGGGACTGGAATGGCTTATCATGGGGAGTCGAAACGATTATTCATTATTATTGTGATACAAAAATGAAAGTGCTTGCTAAGGTCGTCGAATGTTCAAAGGATAAGAATTGGGTGACGAAGCAAGATCATTCTGGAAAGTGCAGTAAGTATTTTAGTGGAAAGTAGTAGATTTCTTATTGAAATTTTGACTTTAAAAAAGAATGACGAGGTCCATCACGATGTGAGTGTTCGGACGGACGCCACGTGGTCAGGGGAGGGCCACGAGGCGCTGGACGCAACACACACGATAAAACAACCCACGAAATACACGGAGACACAATATAGTTTTGGTTATTGGCTTTATTAGTTGTCTAGGGTTATTACGATGCAGTGCCCATAGTGTATTTCCCTACCGGAAGGGGCCCGATCCTGCTGACCAAAGGCCCGCAGCTCCACCTGGTTGCGGAGGACCGCAACAGGCTGCGCAAGAGACGAGAGGCGCTGGAGCTGCGCCAAGCGCATTGCTGTTGCAGTGCAGCGACCCTGGGCGCAGGGGCAGCTGGTCACAACGACACAAGGAGAAAAACCATAATCGAGTGTTTTTGCAGCGCTAGTCAGAGCGGCTTTGAAATCGGAGCAAAAGTCGAAATAAATTACAAACTGTCGTGTTAGTGTTACAAATTTATGGTGGAAATAAAGAAAAATTATTATTGTTGTTATTATTACTCGTATATTATTAGACGTCTCCAGTGCAGCTTGTTTTTATTTTTATTTCACTACAGTAATGTTGAAGTATGACCACTGACCAAAAGAGGTCCCTGAGCACAAACATTTGAAATTTTACTTTTTCCAGCAATTTAGGAAAATTTCACAAAATTTCTCATAAGGAAATTACTCTGGGCAAGTCTTCCTTACGTGACGTCGTTACGTTATCATAACGTAACCTGCTAACCACACAAAAAGTATGGTTAGCATGTTACGTTGTGATAACGTAACGACGTTACGTACGGACTGCTGTGTTCGGACTTCACTGCATGTTTTGGTGTAGTGACGTTATCTTTGCCTCAGGCGCTGTACCCCCAGCGCCACCTTGTAGCTTGACCCCGAATAAAGCACTTGTTAGTTCTTAGCCTAATATGACTGACCTTTCATTTCAACCATCCTCAACATAATTTGTTATTAGTAAGATATATACTAAATGGCGACGAGATAGGATCCGAAATCCACGTTCAACTAATGAATCCAGTAGCGACGCAAGTTTTTTCGTGTTTTTCGAACTTTTTGAGCGCTTTTTCGGCCCGTTGCTGACCACGCCGTCCCGACGTTAGGCCTACGTTCCATTGTCACGTTTTCCTCGCGTTTCCGTACTCAACGCCGACTTTTGCCATCAATATGTCAGCTCTAAAAGGGACACCGCGGGAATACGATCCAACAGAGGATTGGGGCCTGTATTGCAAGCGTATGACAAGTATTTTTGCTTGCAATAAGATCGTCGATGACCAGGAGAAGGTCCATACGCTCTTGGCGTACGTCGGCATGCCGACCTTCAAGCAGCTGGACACGCTCGCGGCGCCGAAGGAAGCTGCCGAATTGAAGTACGCGGACCTTGTGGCCTTGATGCAGAAAAATGCACGCGCGAAGCCGCTCGTGCTGGGAGAAATTCGCCGTTTTCACCGCCGTGATCGACTGCCGAATGAAACCGTGCTGGAGTATTCTCTCGCTCTTCAGGACCTGGCCCAAAACTGTGAGTTCACCGATAAAACCAACGAATTAAGAAATCGCTTTCTTTGTGGCCTCCAGAATGAGCAAGTGCAACAGGCGCTCACGTTAAAAAAAGATTTGACGTTCGACGACGCGGTCGAGTTCGCTGCCGCTGCTGAAGTGTCGCAAAAGGAATTTTCGACGATCGCGACGCAGAATGCATCGGCGCTGCCGGTGCACAAACTCCACCACGACTCCAAACCACGTCACGATGCGTCAAGGGGTAGAAAACGCTCCTCGAGGGGCACTACCTCGTTTCAACCAGGCCGCCAACCATCCAACTCGAAAGGAAATGTGTCGGCGTGTTCTGCTTGCGGCAGTAAGTCGCACACGCGTGAAGCGTGCCGTTTTCGCGATGCCACGTGCCACGGATGCGGAAAAACTGGCCACATCAAACCAGTTTGCCGGTCGGTCTTGAAGTCACCAGCTCCAGTCCATGCAGTCGAGATGCCACAACAGCTCACGTACTACGCTGTCGAGCCGGATTTGACGACGACCGTCAACGCGATTGGCATTAAAGCCACACAACCAATTATTTTGGCCATTAAAATTGCTAATGTCAATCTCCTAATGGAAATGGACACGGGAGCAGGCGCTACATTTATAAATCTCGAAACTTATACTAAATATTTTTCAAATTTTCCATTGCAGCCCCTTCCGATCCAGATGAACACGTACGGCGGCACAACACTCCGAATGGAAGGGGTTTGCGAAGTTCCGGTTCGTCATCGTGATCGCGATTTTCGTTTGCCGTTGTGTGTGGCGACTCACGGCCCCATTCCACTTCTTGGCCGCGACTGGCTCGAAGCATTTGGTTTGCTGTCGAAAACTGGCGAATTGGTGGGCGCGGAAGTATTTTCGTTGTCCACATCGACGCCATCGCCCGAGAAACTCGATGCTCCGTCGTCCAACAGATTGGACGAGATTTTGGCACGCCATGCCGACGTTTTCCGAGACGAAATAGGCTGTTATAATGTCCACAAGGTCCACATCGACATCGATCCGACTGTTCAGCCGATTTTCCTGAAAAATTATCCGGTTCCGCTCGCAATGAAGCCACGACTGGAGGAGGAGCTGCGCCGACTGCAATCCTTGGGTATCATTACACCTGTCGCCTCTTCCAAGTGGGCGACACCAATTATGCATGTCCTAAAATCAGATGGCACACTTAAGATAGCGGGATGCTATAATAGGACCATAAATAAAGCGGTTCTCCCCAACTCTTATCCTTTGCCTCTCTTCGACGATGTCGCAGCAAAGTTGTCAGGCGGTGAGACATATTCCATTTTGGATATGAATTCCGCCTACAATCAGCTCGAATTAGATCAGGAGAGCAAAGAAGTGTGCACAATTAATACCCACTTGGGTCTATTTACAGTGAACCGGCTCTTCTATGGAATTTCCAGCGCGCCAGCCATTTTCCAACGCGAGATGGACAAATTAACAGCCAAAGTCGAAAGTACACAGCCGTTCATTGATGACTCGGCCGTGACTGGTGCCACAAACGCAGCCCACTTATGCAACCTGGATCAACTATTGGGGCTGAACATTTCCAAGCAAGGAATCACGCCCATCGACTCAAAGCTGGCTCCACTTCGCAACGCCATGCAGCCCAACGATGTGTTATCATTGAAATCGTTTCTGGGGCTCATAAACTATTATGGCAGATTTATTAACAATTTATCTACATTATTAGAGCCGCTTTACCGCCTGACGCGCGACGACACTCCGTGGACTTGGGGACCTGAACAGCACAAGGCCTGGACCAAGGTGAAGGCTGCAGTGACTGTCGATTCGGCGTTGGCGCACTACGACGCGAAGAAGCAACTTTATTTGACCGTTGACGCCTCGCCCGTCGGTGTGGGCGCCTTTATTTCCCACGTAGAAAATGGAATCCATCGCCCAATTGCCTTTGCCAGTTCCCTCTTGTCCAGCGCGCAGAAAAATTATGCGCAAATCGACCGTGAAGGACTTGCGATCGTTTATGGCGTCCGCCGTTTCCACCACCACCTGTTTGGAAGAAAGTTTATTTTGCGAACTGACCATAAACCGCTCGTGGCAATTTTTGGAGAGAAGAAAGGATGCAATCAAATAGTCGCCGCTCGCCTGCACCGGTGGGCAATTTTCCTAAGCGCCTATGATTATGCTATCGAGCATGTGCCTGCTGTCGACAACCAAATTGCAGACGGATTGTCGCGCAATCCTCAACCCGTAGTCGACGGTCGAGAAGACCTCGACATGCATGTTAACGAAATTTTTTCCGTTTCTCTCTCACAGTTTCCGGTATCGCAGGCAGCTTTACGTGCAGCATACGACGCAGACGCCCAATTGCAAGCAGTTCTGCAGTGCATCCACGACGAATGGAAATCAAGGACACCTGACTTACTAAATTTTTATAAGCACAGGTCCGCCTTTTCCACACATGGACAATTCTTGTTCTTGTCGGAGCGTTTGGTCGTGCCGGAGCAGCTGCGTCGTGCAGTCCTGACGGAGTTGCACGCAGGACATTTTGGAATCGTGCGCACCAAGTCGCTCGCTCGTTCAACAGTTTGGTGGCCGTCAATCGACCGTGACATTGAGTCGATGGTGCGTTCGTGCGACGTGTGCCAGCGCGCACTCCCGGATCCGCCTAAGACGTCCGACTTGCGTTGGCCCATTCCCGACGAAATTTGGGGGCGAATCCACCTTGATTTCGCCGGGCCCTTCCATGGCAAAATGTTCCTGCTGGCTGTGGATGCGCGCACCAAGTGGTGCGAAGTTCGTATGATGACCGCCACTACCTCGAAAGCAACAATTGCGGTTTTAAAATGTTGGTTTAAACGTCACGGCTTGCCGATCCACGTTCATTCCGACAATGGGCCGCAATTCACTTCAGCGGAATTTGTTGACTTCCTGTCACGGAACGGCATCCGACAAACTCGTTCACCGCCTTTCCACCCAGCTACCAATGGAGCAGTGGAAGGCTTCGTGAAGACATTTAAAAATCAAGTCGGAAAATTTCTAAATTTGAATTTGAACATTTCAGAAGCCGTTGACCAATTTTTGATTGCCTATCGCTCGACGCCGCACGTTTCTACACGGACTACGCCGTCCGAGGCATTTCTACAACGAACTGTTCGAACTAGATTACATTTGTTGAACCCCCGCTTAATGCCGGAGCCAACAACTGTGGAAACGCGCCGTTCCTTCGAGCCTGGGGAATTGGTGTTCGCGCGCGACTACTTGCACGCCGCGAGATGGGTTCCTGGAATAATATCGCAGAAGACATCGTCCACTACGTACGATGTGGCCGTCGGAAATGCCATAATTTGGAACCGACATGCGGACCAGCTCCGAAGACGCCAGACTTTGCACGCCCAAACTCCGGAGGGGGGAGGGAATCGCGGACATTTTCCTTTGATAATTGACGACTCAAACCTCAGTAACACACTGCCAGTTGTACAACCGCAAGTCCTAGTTGCTCCTCCCAATTCACCCAATTCACCCAATCTCCCAAACGTTCGTAATGCTTCTCCAGCTCCTACACCACCTCCTGTTCCCGTCAATACTCCTGTTGTGCCGTACCGCCATCCCCAGCGTATTCGCAACCCGACACAATTTTACGGATATAATAACAGTGATTAAGTGTATTTGTTTTTATTAATCGAATTGGTACATTGTCTATCGTGAATGAATTCTATTATTGTATTTGTGATTTGATTAATGTGCCATTAATGGGGAATGATGCTGTGTTCGGACTTCACTGCATGTTTTGGTGTAGTGACGTTATCTTTGCCTCAGGCGCTGTACCCCCAGCGCCACCTTGTAGCTTGACCCCGAATAAAGCACTTGTTAGTTCTTAGCCTAATATGACTGACCTTTCATTTCAACCATCCTCAACATAATTTGTTATTAGTAAGATATATACTACGGACGACATGCCCAGATTAATTTCCGTATAAAGCCAGACTTTGTTGAACACGTAATCACAAACCCTAGCGAACATCGCACATCTCATCAGTCAACTTCGTTGCCAAACAAACTGACAGAAACTTAAAAATGGCAAACTTTGACGAAAACGCTTTGGAAGTTCTCCTCAATCGTCTCAATCTCGGAATTGAGAACGAAGACAAGCTTGATCAAGACGACAAAGTTGTTGCAACGACGATTGAAGAATTAAAAGCAGAAATTGCTAGACTGAAGCAAAAGCAAGTGGATGTGAGGCTCGAGGCAGAATCGGATTCACGGTCAATCTACGTCGGGAATGTACATTATTTCGCGACGACCGAGGAGTTGAAACGACATTTTGTCGGGTGCGGGGCAATTTCCAGAGTGACCATTTTGAACGACAAATTTAGTGGCCGCTCCAAGGGATTTGCGTATATCGAGTTTGTGGATTCAGATTCGGTGGCGGTTGCCACGGCTTTTGTGAAAATCGGATGATTTTACGCGTGAATTATTATTTGAGTTTCATTTATATTGTTTAAATTAGTATTGTTGATTTATATTTCTATTTTTTACTTGTGATTTTTTAATATTGAATTTATGATTTTATTTGATTTGTGCATTTGATTTCGATGTTACATTTTTATATTATAACGTATTTTGTATTTCCATTGAGATGTGTTGACCTGTTCTTTTATTGGAATCTTAACTTGTTAATCCCTTTTAATCCCTTTGCATTCCTCTGCTCGAACACGTCATTCCCCTATCTTACGGATGCTTGTGATTGGTTCTGTGAACCGTGTCATTTGCATTTCCTTTTCCTTTTATGAATAGAATAAACTCAGTGTACTTTTTCAACTAAAACTGTGTGGTTGTGCTCCTTTATACTCCAACGCCATCTTGGACTTCAACGCGATTTTCAACTATTACATCCACTTGTAGTCAAGGACTTTAGAAATTGATTGGTAAACTTTGAATATCTTTTTATTTACTTCAAGTTTAACATTGGTGCCGAAACCCGGGAACATTTTGAATTCCGAATTCATCTAAAAATCTACTAAAATGGTGAGAAATTTCGAGTTAAAGAACAAAGCATTCCGAGCGGCCATGATGGTCACGGAAACACTCCTGACCACGATAACCACTGCGCTGAATGGGCGAGCTGCAATTCCGCAAGCCACAATCGAATTATGGCTGCAACAGCTCGAACAAAAACAGAAGCGAGTGCAACAAACGTTCGACGCCACACTGGATCAAGCAAAAAACGACCAGGAGATTAACGAGACCGTAATAGCACTCGACGCATTGGAGGACCGCTTGGCCGCATCAAGAGCCGATCTAAACAGGTACACTCAAATGAATTACCCGCCTAATTTACCCCAGAATCCACGACCGAACGCGGACGCGCAACCGGCGGACATCGACGCACTAGCGGCGGCTATTACCGCAGCAGTGACGGCGGCAACACCACGCACGACCCCGACGAACGGCCAGCCATTCATCAAACGTAAGCCGCTAGAAATACCTAAGTTTGACGGGCGTGAGCCAGAGGAATGGGGAGGGTTTTGGAAGACATTTTCTATCCAAGTCGGAGACGATGAACAATTGGATGGAACAAATAAACTTTTATATTTGAGAAATTACCTGGTTGGAGAGGCGCTCGACGATATAAAAGCACTCGAAATCACCGCAGGAAATTACACCGTCGCAATCGCACGTCTGCAGAAGAAATACGGCGATAAAATCGTACTCGAAAATAAATACCTGTCTAATCTCATAAATTTGCCATCTGTTAGCAGCGAGCGAGATCGAATGGGTTTACAAAAACTCCACAGACACGTGGAAGTTAACATAGAAAATTTAGCCAACATTGACGTGCCTTTGGCAGAAATACAGCGGACCATTTTCCCCGTGCTGTCGTCGGCTGTTCCGCGCAGTATAATCATGGAATATGACAAAGACTGCGACGGAGAAAGGTCGATAGCAAGGTTGATGGACTGGTTGAGTGATCACATAGCTAAACACGCCAAGTACGACATGCTAAAAACCCAATCGAAGCCAGAAACGTCTCACAACAAAACGTCGGACAACAATCTCCCCAACAAAGGACAATTTAGTCGAAAAGAAAAGGAACCTCGATCGGGATCGGCGTCGCAACTGTCAGTATTAATAATGAAATGTCAATTTTGCGATTCCACAGAACACAATCGGAAAAGATGCCCGCTCACGATGGAGGAGAGACGTAAAAGACTGCAGAAAAAAGGGATTTGCATGAGATGCTTGGGGAAAGTGCCCCACAAGACGGAAGAATGTAGGACTCGCATGAAATGTTACAGCTGCGAGGGAGCGCATCACACCCACGTGTGCGACACACCAAAAGCTACAGAAGCCGGCGAGGGAATCACCCACACCAACGCAGTCGTTACCACCTGTCCACCCAAGTCCGAATTTTTGATGGTGCAGATGGTGAAGATGACCGGACCAACGCACTCAGCTTTGGGAGTGTGCTATATCGATGGGGGAGCCCAACGTACCTTCATACGCTCTGAGTTGACTAAAAAACTGAATTTGAGAATTTTAGGCACTGAAACGATAAATTTGGCCGTGTTTGGGCAAGAGCCCAGATCAGAAGTTCGCAACAGAGTCGAGTTAGTCCTCAGCCCCGCCAACTCGAAGTCGCCAGCAGTCACAATTGAAGCCATCGAAGCTGACCACGTCACGTCCACTCCTGGAGAACAACCGAACAAACAACTCAAAGCGGAACTACAACGAAGAAAAATCGAAGTGGCCTGCAAGCAAGTTGCGTTGCATTCGAAGGAAGTGGACCTACTAATTGGAGTGGACCATTACTGGCGAGTGATGACTGGACAAACAGAATTTTTGGAAGAAAACTTGATTGCAGTAAAAACGAAATTTGGTTGGACATTACACGGACAGACTACAAACGGAACGAGAGTCATTGCTGCACCGGTGAGAATTAACAAAATAACACTTACCCCATCAACAGATGATCTTTTGCGCCGGATGTGGGAGCTGGAACCGATCGGAGTCCGCCACGAGTCGGTCGAAACGAACGACGACGCTGAGACGTTGGAAAAGTTCGAAAAGGCAATCAAGTGGACGGGATCGAATTATTCAGTGGAGCTGCCGTGGATTGTGAATAGCAACGAGCTGGACGACAACTATCGAGGCGCCGAGCAACGTATCATGTCACTAATCCGTCGTTTCAGAAAACAACCCAACCTGTATTTGGAATACAAGAAAGTCATCGACGAACAACTGAAAACAGGCATTGTCGAAGAAATTCCGAATCAAACGGCAACAGGACCCATTTACTACATGCCACACAGCCCAGTCATCAAGGAAGAACGCGTAACCACGAAATTGAGAGTGGTATTTGATGCATCTTCACATCGAAAGGGACATCTCTCCTTGAACGACTGCTTGTCGAAAGGTATCAATTTTTTGCCGTCATTAATATTTGTGCTGTTGGGATTTCGTCTCGGAAGAGTGGCCATCGTGGGAGACATCAAAAAGGCTTTTCACATGATCGAAATCGCCTTGAAGGACCGCGACGCAACGAGATTCTTCTGGATTGATGAACACTGGGACGGCGTAGGAAAGGCACTGCTGAAAATACTACGACAAACTCGAGTATTATTTGGCGCTACTCCGAGTCCATTTCTGTTGAGCGCGACCATCCGACACCACCTGCGCAAATTCGAGAAACAGTACCCCAACACTGTGAAGTTACTATTGCGATGCCTGTACGTGGACGACTTCATCTCTTCGCTCAAGAACGACGCTGAAGCGCTGGTAACATTCCAACAAGCTAATCTAATTTTTGTAGCAGCCGGCATGGAACTCGCCAAGTGGCAGACCAATTCGCCAGAACTAAGAACAAAATTTCGCGAGGAAAATCCCACTGACTCTCAGCTGATGTCAGATGAAGAGACCAAAGTGTTGGGAGTCAAGTGGAACCCAAACTCGGACGAATTGGGTCTAGCGGTCGAAGAAACTTGCCCATCTTGCAAGAAAACAACAAAAAGAGAAGTAATAAAAATAACGTCTCAAATATTCGACCCTTTAGGATTTGCCACGCCATTCACGGTGACTGCACGAATGTTCTTCCAATCCCTGTGGCTCAAGAACCTGCCATGGGACGACGAATTGGGCAACGAATTGCTCACCGACTGGAAAAAATGGACCGACCAAATTCCCACGTTGAGATACATTCAAATTCCACGATGGTTAGGATTGGACGAGTTCGACCAGCGTGAAGTGCACATATTTTGCGACGCGAGTCCGAAGGCATACGGGGCAGTGGCCTATATACAGAACAGTACTGGTGATTTGATCAAAACAAATTTTATAATTTCAAAGTGTCGTGTAGCTCCTGTCAAACCACTAACTCTACCAAAACTTGAACTCATGGGAGCATTGATTGCTGTGCGCCTCTCCGACCAAATTAAGGAGTTGGTGACACCAAGTGAAATGTTTTTTTGGACAGATTCGCAGATATGCCTCCACTGGATAGGAAACACGTCCAAACGACCACCAACATTCGTGCATAATCGAGTCTTGGAGATAAGAGAAAAATCAAGAATTGAAGAATGGAAACACGTGCCAGGAATTGAAAATCCAGCCGACCGCCTGACGAGGGGAATGGACGCGGAAGCAATGATATCCGACCGACTTTGGTGGCAGGGACCGGACTGGCTGCGCGGAAGTCGCCAGAACTGGCCAAAAGCGCCATCGAATACAGTCGAGGAGCAAGACGATGAAGAAACTGCAGAAATTCACGTCGAGGCGGTACAAACAACAACAACTAATATTTTTCCGTTTGACAGGTTTGGATCGCTGTCAAAGGCAATCCGAACGCTGGCATGGGTTTTTAGGTTCGCAGACAATGCTGGGAAGCAACAAGCAGATGCCAGTCAACGCGACCGAGGCCCATTGAAAGCAGCCGAGCTGAAACGCGCGAAATTCAATTTGATTAAAATTGCGCAAACGGAAGTTTATGGCCGAGAGATCGAGGGAATGAGGAATGGCAAATCGGTGCATGGAGAGTCAAAACTGCGAGACCTGAATCCACGACTAAACGAAATGGGACTGATCGAGCTGCGAAACAGACTGCATGAATCGCGAGATTTGCCCACTGCCACTCAACCTTTAATTTTGCCACCTAAACACAAACTGACTGAACTAATTTTGCGATTTTCACATTTGCAGGTCCTCCATTGCGGACTGACGTCCACGCTATCCAAATTTCGAGAAAACTACTGGACACCATCCGCAAGGAGGACCTTGAAGACGATGTTGGAACGATGCGTCGTCTGCAAAAAAATCAACGGCCGTCTGATGCGAGAAGTGCCAGGCGCCCTCCCAGCCGACAGGACGTCAAAAACTCAACCGTTTGCAGTCACCGGAGTCGACTTCGCGGGACCAATAATAGTGAAGGGACGGAAAACTAAAGCGTACGTAGCTGTATTTACATGTGCAACAATTCGAGCCGTCCATTTGGAATTGGTGCCCTCGCTAGCAACAACAGACTTTTTGGGGGCGTTCGAGCGCTTTATTGGTCGCCGAGGGCTTCCGAAAACGATGTACAGCGACAACGGAACTACATTCCACCGCGCCCACAAAGAGCTCGCCTCACTCTTAAACCACACGAAGGACGAGACGTTTCGAAATTACTTGGCCCAAAAGGGCATCGATTGGAAGTTCATCGTCGAAAACGGACCGTGGTGGGGCGGATTCTGGGAGAGGATGGTGCAGACGGTCAAGAGGTGCTTAAGGAAAGCTATCGGTTCGGCACACTTGAACTTTTACCAACTCGGAACTTTTCTTGTGCAAACCGAAGCAGTAATAAATCGCAGACCGATCACATATGTATACGACAATCCAAACGAAATTGAGCCACTTACGCCCGCACACTTTCTGACCGGTGTGATGTTGACTCACCTACCCGACTCGGGAGCATCAGACAGCCTCGAACCGACTCAGAAACAATTCATTCGACAATGGCGCTACCAACAGCGTGTGTTGTTCTCATTCTGGAATCGTTGGTCTCGGGAATATTTGACGGATCTGAAAATTCAAACGGGTAAACCAGGCGTGCGAGAACTCCAGTTGAACGACGTCGTTATAATTGAGGAACCATTCAAACCACGTCTAAAATGGAAGATGGGTAGAGTGGTCGAAGTTAAGCAGGGTCGAGATAATAAAATCAGATCATGTGAGATGGTGCTCGCTAATGGAGAACATTTACGTCGACCGATACAACGTCTTGTGCGTTTGGAAGTAGAGTCAAGTGATCCCCGCCCGGCAGTGTGAAAATCGGATGATTTTACGCGTGAATTATTATTTGAGTTTCATTTATATTGTTTAAATTAGTATTGTTGATTTATATTTCTATTTTTTACTTGTGATTTTTTAATATTGAATTTATGATTTTATTTGATTTGTGCATTTGATTTCGATGTTACATTTTTATATTATAACGTATTTTGTATTTCCATTGAGATGTGTTGACCTGTTCTTTTATTGGAATCTTAACTTGTTAATCCCTTTTAATCCCTTTGCATTCCTCTGCTCGAACACGTCATTCCCCTATCTTACGGATGCTTGTGATTGGTTCTGTGAACCGTGTCATTTGCATTTCCTTTTCCTTTTATGAATAGAATAAACTCAGTGTACTTTTTCAACTAAAACTGTGTGGTTGTGCTCCTTTATACTCCAACGCCATCTTGGACTTCAACGCGATTTTCAACTATTACATCCACTTGTAGTCAAGGACTTTAGAAATTGATTGGTAAACTTTGAATATCTTTTTATTTACTTCAAGTTTAACAGCTTTAAATGCCAGTCTTCTACGAGAAAGACAAATCAAAGTAAGTGTGAAACGCACGAATGTTCCTGGGTTTTATTCGGCTACGAACAGGCCACCGAGAGCACATCTTCGAGGAACATGCAGAAAAAATAGTGGAATTGGTCCGAGTCGGAATTCAAGAAAAAGATGTGTCAGGGCTGCGCCGTACTAACAGAAAACGTGGTAAAATGATTTGGCTAAATTTTTAGAATAGCAATTTTTTAGGTTTTGGTTTTTGGTTAAAATCAGTTGAATTATTTTTTAATGCTAATTGTTGCTGATGTTTTTTGTTAAGATAAGTTTCACAAACATGTCTTTAATTTATTGAACATCTGAACAATTTTTTATTTAACAAATTTGAAATCGCCACGTTTTACTGGTACTGGGGATGGTCGCCAGAGATAAAACTGTTTCGCCATCTGCTGTTGGGATTTTTAACTTGGGTTTGTCGGTATAGAGTGGTTAAACTTGTTGAGAAGAAAATAAATTAATTGGAGGAAGGTAAGTCAGGAGAGGTTCTTTTAGTTTCCAGGGGGGGTTTGGGTTGAAGAGAATTTAAATTCAACTAAGAAATTAAGCCAAAATAGGGTGGTGCTTAAATCGATGCCTCGTCGAATGTTCAAAGGAAAAGATATGGGTGACGAAATTCTGTTGAGTGCAGTAAGTATTTTAGTGGAAAATTGTAGGTTTCTTATTGAAATTTTGACTTTAAAAAAAATGACGAGGTCCCATCACGACACAAGGAGATAAACATATTAGTTAATTGACAACCTAAGATAGGAGTGCGCAAAACGTTGACTCAGTCACCATCAACTTCAGGTCACTGCCCTCTGTGCGGTACCGGTATACAATTGTGTCGGTTTTTTTCGTTTTTTTCTATTTCAACGTTTTCTTCCATTTGCGGTATTTGGTAAATACTATATCGCGCCCCATTGCAGCTTCTGATGAACAGGTGGAGTTGCAGTTTCGGATATGGACATGGGAAACAGGTAGTGCCATTGTGGCTCATGTAACCTGGAGTGTTTTACACTCCATTTCTTTCTGTTTATATTTTGTGACGCACGTCAAGCACGTCGTGTTCCCGCGACGTGCGAGAGCGCATGTTGCGCCACCTATGATTTCTATGCAAATAAACATTCATGTAAATATTTCTGTACACCTTGCCTCGTGTCTGATTCGATCCAAGAATATCCATGCAATCCAAGTACATCCAGCTTCCATCTAACAATCCGATACAACCCAGTTTAACAAACACTTCATAACCCACAGGAGTTCTTACAGGAACAGCAACGTAAGCAGTTGCATAACCTTCTCTCTGCACAAGTTCCCAATAACATGACTTACCTGAGCGGTGTAGTGAGTGTCTATCCCACCAATACCCGAGTCTCAAATTTTGGCGAGGAAAGATAAACCGACCACACAGACCATGCAGCCATTGACTCCCATGGTCAAATACACTCTTACCAGTAAGAGGCACTGACGCCTATATAACATGAATAAAGTCTAAGAAATCTAAAACAGTGAGTCTTTTATCATTACTTTACGTGTGTTGTGTCCAGCGACACGTGGTCTTTCCCTGACCACAGGACTTTCAATCACCCCCAATGGTGGCAGGGTTTCTCTACAGGTGGTATGCGAACAAATCAGTTTTATAAACACCCATGTCTCTCAATCAGTTCTGATAAACGACACTCTACCGTACTGAAAACCGTTTTTTGCTGTCTAGAAACCTTTGTAAATTATAAAATCCCAATAGACTTATTCATTCGGACTTCATAGAGACTTGCAAGAATTCCTCTACAAACTGTTATTTTTAATTTTCCAGATTTCAGGAAGCATAAAACGATGGTGGGACCATGATTGGATGTGGAAAGCTATTTGGGTTAACCTGGGATTTAGAAAGGAGCAATTTATCTGTCAACTTAAATATTTTTTTTTATTATCAATAGAAGCTATTTCAATTTAATAATCTAATAAATGCATTTTTATATTAAAAAATGTAATTTTTAACTTAAAAAATGCAATTTTTAACCTAAAAAATGCAATTTTATATTAAAAAATGTAATTTTTAACTTAAAAAATGCAATTTTTAACCTAAAAAATGCAATTTCTTAACCTAAAAAAATCCTTTCTTATTGAAATTTTGTCTTAAAAAAAGAATGACGAGGTCCCATCACGACACAAGGAGATATAGATATTAGTTAACTGAAAACGTAAGATAGGAGTGCACAAAACGTTACGGCAATGTGTGGAAGTGACTGGAGTATTGAAATGCAAGAAATTGATAAATGCTACTCCGTACTGTGTTTTGTTTCTGTGTTGCTATAGTTGTAAATTCTTGTTCTATTTTACTGCCAGTGGTAGTCTCTGGAACACATCACAGTGCGCATGACCGGCCAATGCGGCGCATTGTTGCAAAAGATACGGATTTTTTGTCCCAATCACTGGGCAGGCTCTCGGGCGATTGTCACGGCTCGCTGGTGCAGCGTCGGATTTGCAACACTGGAAATCGCAGCGACTATTTCAATTTTCGTGACAAACTTTTTAAAATAGCGACAAAGTACAGTGGTCGCACGATTCGGATTTCCTGTAGGTGGTCTTCTAAACGAACTCCGTGCACACCATAATGACAGCACGGTCTTGTTCCGGGTCCCTTTTACATCGGTATTCAACAGACGAACCGATTGCTCGCGAATATCCATCCCAGATTGCAATTGTGGAGGATCCTCTTGGTAGGTTAACGTATTAGCTTAAAACAAAAAAAATAATTTATTTCTCATATTACATTACAATAGGTGCAATCAAAGTTCCGTTTTTTAGTATTTGTGTAAACGAAAACATTAAAACAATCACAAACCACACGCAGTCATACTTAAAAATGTTTCACTGGTGTATGTAAAATAAATGGTTAAAGCCGACTGCTTCTAGATACTTTTATCTTGTATATGGGCTCGATAAGTTTTAATTTTCATCAATACAACTTAATCTTGTTACCAACAACCACTCGTAAACCAAAAACTTTGAAAGCACTTATCATAAGACGTTCTGTATTTCACCTGCATGTGCACCTGCTGCACACAGTCCCAATTTCTTCATGACAATCTTCCACTCTCCACCAACACAATCGACAATCTGTACCACTTCATGGTGATTCTCGAAATTGCATCGATACTTGACAACAAGTCCGGAGTAACGTTTGTATCCATCCCAATCCGACAACAGGCCTGGCGTGGCGGGCGGCTCTCCCATGCACATGAAGTACGCTGTTTGAAAATATATTTACATCAAAACGTCACTTTTATTCGCACGATTTCTTACTTTTATATATGTAATATCCGGCGGGAATGGAGATTAGTAGGATAACTATGACTGTAAGGCAACAGCAACAAAGAATTGCAAAGAAAATCGACCGCTCTTGATTCTTGTTCATTCTAAACGAGGAAACAAAGAGAATTAAATATCGTGTCGACAATTCGAGAGAAAAATACGAACGTGAAAATTAGTATTTATCTGCCATTCGAAGTCGATCTCATTGCGAAAATTAAAAGACGTGAAAGTACATACGTCACGCGTGATGGCACCAACATTGGCAGGCGTGGTCCGCGAGTATTCGAATTCGTGTTTTTTTCGTCGATAGACGTTGGAATTGGAAGCAATGGCTGCTGCTGTCAAGTCGAACTCGAAACAAACTCATCCGGAATCGGAATCGCCTAGCCCACGAGAGGCTCCGAAGAAAAATCGGTTGAAGAATAGACCGACTGTTAAATGGGCGCGACAGATTGTGACAGAGTGAGTGAATTTGAAGTCGGCGAAGAAATGCTGGAATTAATTAATTTGTGTTTACGGAGAACAGTGAGAAGTTTATCGTTGCAACTGCGGGTATTGTCGGGATACTTTTGGTCGTTTCACTTGTTGCCATGATTTCTGTGGTGACGTTGAGTAGAGAAGAAGATGAAAGTATAGGAGAATGTATGGGTTGAATGTGTTGAATGTGTGTAGTGGCGTAGGAGCTGAGGATGTGGATCACAAGCGACTAAACACCATGTTCACACCAAGCTTTTGGATCTCATCCAAAGCTGCCGATCTAGATCCAAGATTGGTGTGAAGTGAACACTAAACTCCGTTCGTCAATCGAGTTCCCACAACTCGATTCACGTTTGGATTCGAATTGGAACAATGTCAGCAGTCTGTAGCATTCCATTGTTGCGCATAAAATGGCTAAACTGAGAAAATTCAAAAATGTTGATATAATTTAAAAAAATTACGCACAGTTATAAATATCTCTCGGGAGCTGGTCCTGAATGTCGCGCTCAAAATGCAAATAACAATGACAATTTCAAATTGGAATAATTAATTAACTATATATTTCACAAACAAAAATAAAATAAGAAAAAATAATTGCCATTCACGAAAGTTGTTGTCCCTAAATGCGTGTAACCTTACGGGGCAGTACGAATTTATTGTTAATCCATTTTTGACTGGTACAGAGCCGACAGGTTGTTTAGGGAGTGACCAACCAGCCTCTGGAGCCTTACATCGGGACTGAAATGGCTTATCATGGGGAGTCGGAACGGTTATTCATTATTATTGTGATACGAAAATGAAAGTGCTTGTTAAGGTCGCGAATGTTCAAAGGATAAGAAATGGGTGACGAAACAAGATAATTCTGGAAACTGCAGTAAGTATTTTAGTAGAAAATAGTAGGTTTCCTATTGAAATTTTGTCTTTAAAGAAAAATGACGCGGTCTCATCACGACACAAGGAGATAAACGTATTAGTGCGCAAAACGTTACGACAATGTGTGAAGTGACTGGAGTATTGAAGTGCAAGAAATTGATAAATTCTACTCCATACTGTGTTATGTTTCTTTTTTGTTACAGTTGTAAATTATTAGCATTAAAATTTGTTATATTTTACTGAAGAAGCAACTTACTTATTATGCCATAGGGAGTAGGATCTACTTGTAACACAATGTCGTTGACTCAGTCACCACCAACCTCAGGTCACTGCCTTGTACATTGTGTGCGGTAGTGGTATACCATACCGCGGTATTTTTTTTTACCAAGTATAATACCGTGGTATCCACTATAAATACTACCGCAATACCGCATCAATACCGAGTATCGCACCAATACCGAACATCGCGTCGTCAGTCATCACAAATGTGTTGGTTTTTATAGTTTTTTTTAATTGCAGTATTGATGCGGTATTGCGATATACCCATTAATTGCGGTATTTGGTGAATACCGTACCGCACTCGCGCAAAAAATTTACCGCACACGCCTACTGTACATCATGCAGCCCTACTGTACATCATGCAGCCCTACTGTACATCATGCAGCCCTACTGCAGCTTCCTACGACCAGATGGAGTTGCAGTTCCGGATATGCCCATGGACATGGACAACAGGTAGTGCCATTGTGGCTCATGTAACCCACAGGAGTTCTTACGGGAACAGCAACGTGAACAGTTGCACAATCTTCTCTCTGCAGAAGTTCCCAATAACATGTGGTGACTTACCTGAGCAGTGTGATGAGTCTCTATCCCACCAATATCCGAGCGTCTAAGTTTGGCGAGGAAAGAAAATCGACCTCACAGACCATGCAACCAATGACCACCATGGTCAAATGCACTCTTAAGAGGCACTGACGCCTAGATAACCTGAATAAAGTCTAAGAAACCTAAAACAGTGCGTCTTTTATCATTACTTTACGTGTGTTGTGTCCAGCGACACGTGGTCCTCTCCTGACCACAGAACTTTCAATCACTCACAATGGTGGCAGGGTTTCTCTACAGGTACTATGCGAACAAATCAGTTTTATGAACACCCATGTCCCTCCATCAGTTCTGATAAACGACACTCTACTGTACTGAAAACCGTTTTTTGCTGTCTAGATTTAGAGGCATTTGTAAATTATAAAATCCCAATAGACTGATCCAGCTGGAGCACGGACTTCATAGAGACTTGCAAGAATTCCTCTAAAGATATATTCAGAATGTTATTCTTAATTTTCCAGATTTCAGGGAGCATAAAACGATGGAAAGACCATGATTAGATGTGGAAAGCTATTTGGGTTAACCTGGGATTTAGAAAGGAGCAATTTATGTGTCAACTTAAATAATGTTTTTTTTTTTATTATCAATACAAGCTATTTCAATTTAATTCTGAAGAAACTCAATCAAATATGGTGTTGTAAATTGACCTTACAAGAATTTAAAAGATCAAAACGTGGAAATCAAAAGAAAGAAAATAAAAATTAAGAATGCCTCGTCAGCATCTCGTCATTAGTTTTTCATGTGAAAAATAAAGATTTGTTCTAATACCAAAAAAAAATAGAATTTAAAAAATTGTTGAAAACTCTTCTTCTCTATATCTAATAAAAAATTAAAAGAGAAAAAAAAAATAAGAATAAGACCAAAGCAAAAATAAACAAAAATAAAACAAACAAAACACAAAAAAAATCAAAATCAAAATAACACAACAAAACGAGCAAATTAAATTCTATCTTCACTTGTAGAATCTCGAAAAATACGAACGTAAAAACTAATATTTATCTGCCATTCAAAGTCGATCTCATTGCGAAAATTAAAAGACGTGAAAGAATATACGTCACGCTTGATGGCACTAACAATGCCAGACGTGGTCACGAGCATTCGAATTCGTGTTGTTGTCGTCGATAGACGTTGGAAGCAATGGCTGCGGTTGGAACGTCGGAACAAACTGATCCGGAATCGCCTAGTCCGGAATCGCCTAAGCCCGCAGATGCTTCGAATAAAACTAAGTTGAAGGATAGACCTACTGTTAAATGGGTGCGCCAGATTGTGACAGAGTGAGTTAATTTGAAGTGGGCGAAGAAATGCTGACATTAATTAATTTGTGTTTTCGGAGAACAGTAAGAAGTTTCTCGTTGCTATTGCAAGTATTGTCGGAATACTGTTGGTCGTTTCACTCGTAGCGATGATTGCTGTGGTTACGATAAGCAAAGAAGAAGACGAAAGTATAGGAGAATGTATGACTTGTTTTGAAATGAATGTGGGAAACGGAGGAACCTGTGTGTATTGGCGTACGAGGTGGGGATGTGGATCTGGCAGTGGAAAGAGATGTTTAAAGAAGTGTGTTTTTGAAATTTTGTGTTTTCCAAATAGGGATTTTTTTTTTTTTTTTAAATTGTCAGAATGGTTAAAATTTAGCAGAAAATTTTTAAATTTTCAAAATTTTGCAAAAAATGTGTCAATATTTTGCAAAACTTTGTCAAAATTTTCAAAATGGATCAAAATTTTGTATAATTATTTTAAATTATATCAGTGTTCGCAAATTGTAAAATTTTCTCAGTTTTCGCAAGTTTTCTCAAAGTTTTCGTAAATTTTCTCAATGTTTTCGCAAATTTTCTCAAAGTTTTCGCAAATTTTCTCAAAGTTTTCGCAAATTTTCTCAAAGTTTTCGCAAATTTTCTCAAAGTTTTCGCAAATTTTCTCAGTTTTCGCAAATTTTATCAAAGTTTTCGCAAATTTTCTCAAAGTTTTCGCAAATTTTCTCAAAGTTTTTGCAAATTTTCTCAAATTTTTCTTAAATTATCTCAATCTCAAAGTTTTCGCAAACTTTCTCAAACTCTTTCACGGGGATCCATTTGTGCAAAGATCAGTCGATACGCCAGTGCACGAGATATTGTTACGCATTTTTTCTTTCAAAGCTAAAATCCATTAATTTGAATTGAATTTCTTGTTAAAGGTCTTAGCCGCTTATTTGGGACTGATAAAAAAACTTGCTCTACTGATCCACCTACCTACGAACTGCTACGCTCACATTGGGACGGGCGTACACGTAGTCGTGGCACAGTGGTGCGCTATACGTGCACTGATCAAAAAGGCCAACCTGTTGCAACTGAAGTCAAATGTAAAGGTAACGGAGAGTGGACGGAACGATTTAGGAAGTTCAACGTCTGCGGACTTGACGAAAAAGGAAGACGAATAATTAAGGAAAAGCTTCACGGTAAGTTTCCATTTAACCCTTCGATGCATAAGGAAAAATAAACCCTTGTCGTGTAAGGTCTTACACATTTACGGACAACTTTCACATCAATTAATTAAATTAGTTGCACACTATTATTTATTCTTCGTTGTTGTCCCTAAATGCGTGTAGCCTTCCGGGGCAGTACGAATTTAATGTTAATCCATTTTTGACTGGTACAGAGCCAACGGGTTGTTTAAGCGATAACCCACCAGCCTCTGGAACCTTACATCGGGACTGGAATGGCTTATCATGGGAAGTCGGAACGGTTATTCATTATTATTGTGATACAAATATGAAAGTGCTTGCTAAGGTCGTCGAATGTTCTAAGGAAAAGATATGGGTGACGAAACAAGATGATTCTGGAAAGTGCAGTAAGTACTTTAGTGGAAAGTAGTAGGTTTCTTATTGAAATTTTGTCTTTAAAAAAGAATGACGAGGTCCCATCACGACACAAGGAGAAAAACCATAATCGAAAGTTGTTTTTGCAGCGCTAGTCAGAGCAGCTTTGAAATCGGAGCAAAAGTTAAATAAATTGCAAACTGTCGTGTTAGTGTTACAAGTTTATGGTGGAAATAAAAAAAAATTATTATTGTTGTTATTATTGTATTATTAGACGACTCCAGTGCAGCTTGCATGTTTTTATTTCACGACCACTGACCAAAAGATGTCCCTGACCACAAAAATTTGAAATTTTACTTTTTCCAGCAATTTTGGAAAATTTCACAAAATTTCTCATGAGGAAATTACTCGGGGCACGTCGTCCGTACGAAATGTCGTTACTTTATCATATGTATGGTTAGCAGGTTATGATAACGTAACGACGTTACGTACGGACGACGTGCCCACAGTAATTTCAGTATAAAGTCAGACTTTTTTGACACATTATCAAAAACCCTTGCGAACATCGCACATCTCATCAGTCAACTTCGTTGCCGAACAAACTGATAGAAACTTAAAAATGGCAAACTTTGACGAAAACGCTTTGGAAGTTCTCCTCAATCGTCTCCATCTCGGAATCGAAAACGAAGACAAGCTTGATGAAGACGACAAAGTTGTTAAAACGACGATTGAAGAATTAAAAGCGGAAATTGCTAGACTGAAGCAAAAACAAGCGGAGATGAGGCTCGAGGCAGAATCGGATTCACGCTCAATCTATGTCGGGAATGTACATTATTTCGCGACGACCGAGGAGTTGAAACGACATTTTGTCGGGTGCGAGGCAATTTCCAGAGTGACCATTTTGAACGACAAGTTTAGTGGCCGCTCCAAGGGATTTGCTTATATCGAGTTTGTGGATCCAGATTCGGTGGCGGTTGCCACGGCTCTAAATGCGAGTCTTCTACGAGGGAGACAAATCAAAGTAAGTGCGAAACGCACGAATGTTCCTGGGTTTTATTCGGCTACGAACAGGCCACCGAAAGCAAATCTTCGAAAAACATTCAGAAAAGATGGTGGAATTGGTCCGAGTCGGAACTCAAGAAAAAGATGTGTCAGGGCTGCGCCGTACTAAAATGAAATGTGGAAAAATGGTTTTAATTACTCAAAAAATTGCTATTCTTCCAATTGGATTGTAATTTTAGTTGAAATTAGTTACATTATTTTTAAATGCTAATTGTTGCTGATGTTTTTTGTTAAGATAAGTTTCCAAAACATGTCTTTAATTTATTGAACATCTGCTGACTAAAACAATTTTTTATTTAACAAATTTGAAATCGCCACGGTTTTCTGTTACCGGGAATGCTCGCCAGGGTTAGAATTGTTTCGCCATCTGCTGTCGGGTTTTTTAACTTGGGTTTGTCGGTAACCGTTTAGCATTTTTATTTTATTCTGAATTTGTGTTCCAGCATTCTCGTTTGGTTTTCCTTTTAGTTTCACTGAAAATGTTTTATTCCCTAATTAATTGACACAATCATCATTTGATCATGTCGTGGCGTTTAAAATCTCCAGCATCGACGATTGGTTCATATTTTTTGTAATCACTATCATGCATTTTTTTAAAAAACATGCACGATACCCTTCGTTTATTCATTCTAGGCTTAACATTATGCTTAACTAAAATACAATTTATACAGTTAGATATTTTGCCACTAGATAACTTCTCACACTCTGTACTCTCTGTCTCAACCAGGATGTAGAAGCTCGTGTAGAAGAGAAGGATGGGAAAATGAAAACGAGGCTCAGTTTCTTATGACGTCATACTTCCGCACAAAACTAACACTAGATGTCGCAATTTTGCATACTATTTCTCCAGCAACATGAATAAGAGTAGCATGGTCTTTAGGAGGAATCTAAAGACCATGGGAATAGTATTACCCAAAGATCTAAAATAGACAATTTGATTCATTTTCACGTTTTTTATGACAAAACCTATGTCAAACAGTAAGCATATTTAATGTTACATATTCTAAAATTAAATTAATCTACTCCTATTTAAGTTTTCATACATCTTTTATAATTTCAGCTGACCAAGCCTTGAGCTTATTTAGGGCCATGAAGAAATTGCAAGAATTCACCTGTGATGGTGCTAACATTATTACTATATTTAATGTGTGTGGAAATGCAAAGAGTCTGCATGGCAGCCATTCCTAATCAGACCGCCTGTCACACGTAGTCGGTATTGCTGTTTCTGCCACCCTGTCGTAATGTTCACGAAGAACGTATGACGGAAGTGATCAGCGCACAGTATGTATGTCAATGTTTGCTTGAAAGTTTATTTTATTTTTATTTATTGAATATATTTTTTCTAAAAACAATGTTAAAATCAATAATAATGATAGCACTGAAAAATTTACAACTGATGACAATATTTCTGCTATCAGATATATTGCAGGTTTTGTTTTTCATGGAATTAATCGTAGATTTAAAAGCAAAATTGATTGCAATACATTTTTTAACACATTTGTAACTGCAGGTCCTCAGGATACAGAAGACTAGATATGCAAAATTGATCGAGTTGGTCTGACAAGAGTCAGTCTTAATAAGTGACAAATTGTCAATCAAAAATTACAACTTTAAACGTGTTCAGTCAGTTAGCTTAAAATCTCAACAACAAAATTGCAAGCCAAAACAGCAAATAAAGGCAATGAAAAGAAAATATACAATGTAAACAAACCTTTAAGAAAATCCTTACAAGGCTGTGATTTTTCTCAAGTATCAAAATTTTATTTATGATATTTGTGACATTTGTGATATTTGTTTGTATTTATGAATTGTGATTCTTAAAAACTGTAATTTTAATTTTTTTTAATGTTTTTTAACTGCTGTAATTTTTCTCAGGTATCATAATTTTATAAAAAAAATTTGTGATATTTTTTTGTAACAAGAATTTCAATTTTTTAACTTTTCTGAGATTAACTTCTGCTGTTTTGAACCGTGCTATTTCATTCTGCTGTGATTCCTACCAACAAAAAATTATGATCACGATCAACTTACATAATATTTTAATACACACCTATAATAAAACTATACATTAAAATTTTTATTAATTTTTATGGCATAATATTTCTGTACTTACAGACCAACAATGATAGTTGAGATCATCCATTATGACATCCACATGCAAAAAGCATTGGCGAAAAGCTGCTGCCGCCTAGTGGGAGAAATCACGGTTGTTTCAAGGCCATGACCTGTCTTCCCATCCTTCTCTTCTACATCCTTGCTCCGTCTCACACGCCTTGTAAAGCTGCAAGATGGCAGCCTCCAGCAACAAATCCTTCTTTTATTTCTATTACCAATGTAAGTAATAAATGCATTATTTTTTGTTATAAAACCTTAGTATTTGTAGGACCAACACAGCATACAATACAAGCGAAGCTAGCACTTTCCCGCGTATAAACAGCCCGCCATAAGTTCGCAAACTCAACGTCAATCCTCAGCTCTATTGTTTCCATAAATCACCACATTGTCGCCCTGCCAACGCGTATTACTTAATATTCACGCGCTAAACAATCACAACGAGCCTCCACACCAATTCTTTTGGGCGCAGCAACATGTTCAAAATAATGTTGTATTTATCCGGAGTTACGGGAATCGATAAAATTAAGGCATAATTGAAATTCCCACATCGGTTATCTCGACATCCGCTCGATATAATTCGCGCTGACACTTGGGCCCCGGGTTGCCGTGGCAACCGCGATGACGGCAGTTTCGCATTTCATTCGGTATCTCTTAAAACTTTAGTTTTATTCTCTCCTTATCGATTCGAAGGGGTTGCAAACCGGAAACATCTTTATCTCTATTTAAAAAAAAAATAATAATAATAAAAAAAAAAAATAATAATAATAAATATAAAAAAAAAATATATATATATAAAGTATATATATACACACACACAATATCTATGATAGAGAATCTCCCGAGAGACCGGCGCATAATGGCCAATCGGGGATAATTGAAAATGACAAAGAAGCGTGAGCAAAGGACATCATTACGGCAACTCGACACCGAGCTCAAGGTCCCCTCCTCCCCCGAATAAAAGGAAAAATCAAACGCCTCTTCTCCTCTCCTCCACCAAGCTATATATTATTATTATTAATATTATATCATTATTATTATTGTGTGCGCGTCTTAGGACACAAGGCGCGCGTTGTTGGCGTTGACCTCGCCATTTCACGGGAGACTGGAGCCATTGTGGGGCTTCGGAGCGCACGTGGCACGTCGAAGGTATCCGTTTTGCGAGGGGGTGGAACCCGACTCATTAGTTGGCTGTTTTTCCTAACGATTTAATGTTTGCGGGAGCGTCCTCTGCAGTCGCGGGGCCAAAGTGGGCGCTTGATTGATGAGAATGTTTGAAAAAAAGTCGCCCCTTCCTTCCCCCCCGACCATTATTTAAGACGCCGCATCCGAAACGCGGATGAAATTGCATTAAGGAGCGCGGAGTATTCACTCATTGGAACCGACGTGTTGGTCGGTTCGCTCGGCGAGTCTGGCGCCAGCAGCAACGAGTGTTGCGCCCGATCGAATTGAAATGTGTGCATTTGTGCGCTTTTTTCTCGGCTTTTTCTTTAAGTTTTCGTTCGTTTTTTTCCTTTCTTTTTCTTTGTTTTCCAGATTAGGAGGAGCCATCGGCGACGGCGTCGCGATGAAGCAAGTTGCGCTCGTTTAATTAGTCTCCGTGGTAACGACGGATGGACGGCCGGTTGGTTGGTTACCTGGGGGGAGGGAAGCGTATAACGATCGGAGTTGCGAGGGATCGGATTACGGCACTCGATCGGTCGAGTTATCGACTAAAAGTCGGTTCGCTCGTTATTTCGTTTTTAATTTGTGCGCGCGCCTCTTTTTAATTTAACGGGGGTTCTTGTCGAGCTTCGAGGACCTTTTTATTAAACATTTCCCTCGTCGGACACACTTCAATTTTCTCGTTATTTTCCACCAAATTTACAACACGACATTTTTGCCAGTTTTTGTGCACTTTTGGGCACTTTTGGTTTTTGTCGATTTTCGTCCAATTTCGACTCTTTATTTTTATATTTTATTGCGTTAGTTTGTGGTAGTTGTCGATGATTATCGAGTCGTTTTTATTTATTCGTTATTCTAGCGGGGTTGCGTGGGCGTTTCGAGTGGGGTGCGGGGGGTGGGAGAGATGTGCAGCCTTCATTTGTTGGAAATGCGAAATCGGATCCTCCCGAACGCGCGGAAGGGGACGGGGAGGGTGGGGCGGGGGAAGGGAAGGGAAAGGAAGGGAAGGGAAGGGAAAGAGTGGAACGCCGCGTCCCGCCTTTTGCAGTAATTGGTATCGATCCGTTTAAAGCGGAACGACGAGTCAGCGAGCTTTGTTTCCGGTCATCCGAACGAACAAACACCTTTTTTTCCGCAAAAAAATTTTCCTCGTTTTCTGCACCCGCTGATGCTGCGCACCGCGACATTTCGGATCGCAACGATTCGCGGCATTGTATATACACACGACGATTACGATCGTTCTGCGCAGACGATTCGTAATCGTCGTCTCTCGTTACCCCGTATCAATGTTTTTGAGGATGATGTAAAAGATTGGGTCTGAAATCATCGTTCTTGCACGCTTACTAGACCACGAAGTAATTTAATATAAGTGAAAGTAGGCTTTAGCCTTATTTCGGTCGTTTGTCCGTTTAATTTTTGCGGGGA
The DNA here is from genome assembly GCA_949358305.1 of Strigamia acuminata. Classification (NCBI taxonomy): domain Eukaryota; kingdom Metazoa; phylum Arthropoda; class Chilopoda; order Geophilomorpha; family Linotaeniidae; genus Strigamia; species Strigamia acuminata. The sequence goes on from OX442314.1 coordinate 33,558,969, forward strand.
TCGGTTGGGTTGTGGTTAAAAGTTCCAGCTAACGATTTAATAGATTTTTAAAAAATATAATTTTCAGCTGCATTCAAAATGTCGTGTTTTGAGTGTTCGAAGCGATCGGTTTTTGTTTTGCGGTTTGAAAAACGTGGAAAGAAAGGCGCAAACAATTTGTGTATGTTTTTTCGACAAATTGTGGAAAAGTACAGACGGTGAAATTTCTTAGAACGGTTATATTTTTTTGATCGAGAGTTTTAGTTTTGAGATAGCATGTTCTCGCGGTTGTCGAGAAAAGAATTTGGTCAGGAAAAATTTTGAATAAAGAGATATTTTTTTGGAGTTTTTTTTAATTTGAAAGGACTTTGAGAACGGCTCCCTTTTCAGGATATACATTAATTGAAGTTTTCACAATATTTTCAAGAAAAATAAATGCATTTGAGGCGTAAAACTGCTTTTTTAATGGAAATAAATCATTTAGAGGTGAAAATAATTGAATTTTTATGGGATTTAGATCATTTTAGATCTGAAGAAATTACATTTTTACACTAAACAATGTTTTTTCCTGAGAAAAAAACATTTTCATGCGAAAAAAAAGCGTTTTTATGCGGAAAAAAAACATTTTTACGTGAAATGAAACTATTTTTAGACAAAATACATGCATTTTTAGACAAAAAAAATGCATTTATAGGCAAAACAAAAGCATTTTTAGAAAAAAAACATGCATTTTTAGAAAAAAAAATGCATTTTTAGAAAAAAAAATGCATTTTTAGAAAAAAAAATGCATTTTTAGATAAAAACATGTATTTTTAGACAAAAAACATGCATTTTTAAACAAAAAACATGTTTTTTTAGGAAAAACATGCATTTTTAGGAGAAACATGCATTTTTAAGAGAAACATGCATTTTTAGGAGAAACATGCATTTTTAGGAGAAACATGCATTTTTAGGAGAAACATGCATTTTTAGACTAAAAACATACATTTTTTTACTAAAAACATACATTTTTTTACTAAAAACATACATTTTTAGACTAAAAACATACATTTTTAGACTAAAAACATACATTTTTAGACTAAAAACATACATTTTTAGAATAAAAACATACATTTTTAGAATAAAAAGATACATTTTTAGACTAAAAACATACATTTTCAGACTAAAAACATACATTTTCAGACTATAAACATGCATTTTTAGGAAAAACATGTATTTTTAGACAAAAAACACACATTCTTAGACTAAAAACACATTTTTAGACCAAAAACATACATTTTTAGACTAAAAACATACATTTTTAGACAAAAAACATGCATTTTTATCTGAATAAATGCATTTTACCAGGGGGCCTGAGGCATTAGCCCCCTTGCCTTCCCCCTTAATCCAGTCCTGTATTTGTAGTTATCAAGTTATTTATAATTTTAGACAATTTTTCGAGTTTTCATTGCTTAATAGTGTTCACTTAACTTAAGCATACACGAGGTTGAAAGTTTTGCATTCACAAGAGTGTATTCAGCTGCAAAAGTGTAAAAAACTAGGCAATTGAACGTGATACTCGATCGTGCGGGCGATTTCTTTGCTTCTATCGCGATCATCCGGTTATACACACACCACGTTTTATTAAATTTAAGAAAGAAACGGAAGAAAGGTCCGGGGAATAATGCTTCCCAACTATTCTTGCACGCTTCCGAGGTTTTACGCAAGAAAATGGCCGTTCCGTGACAGAGAAGACGTGATTCACAACTGAATCTCTCTGTGGTAAAGTTATTGCACCAACAACAACACCATAACCCGAAACTGAGATTCCACTTCTTTCTTCTCGTAAACGTTGTGTAAACATTTTTCTCGAATGATTCAACGCAGGCGCGTATCCAGAAAACGTTGAAAGTCGCAGAAATTATTTTGCCCAATTTCTGTCCTCAGTTCGAGCAGTTTATCGCCCAAAAATGCATCTTTTATTATTCTTTCACCAAAGGAAAGTTGCCAAAAACAAATTCTCAAGGATATCAATCAAACAACTTCAGTTTTCTAGTTTTCTACACTAAATTTTGTGTCTGATAAAATAAAATTTAAAAAAATCTTTCTCCTCGTCAATTTTTGATTTGATTTAATTGTGCACTCCAACGGAGTAAGAAATACAGAGGAAGTTTGCGCAAGTTATTGAGTTTAAAGTTGTAAATAAATGCGTATACGAACCTTGAAAGACGGTCTGGCGAGTCTGGTTCGAGCTCGACCTGCGAAATGAAGCGCGAACGGTTTGTGTGTGTGGTTAGTGGTGAGGACTTTGAGGAGGGTTAGGCCCTAAGCCCATTGTCGACCGCTTGTTGACTGCAGCCGCGAGTAATTACTCAGGTGGGCGGATTATTGCGGTGCGGTCGACGTGACCCCCCTACTCCTCCCTTCCCTTCCCTTCCCACCCGACAGGGGTGCGCTTTTGGGCTGGGTTCGATTCTTTTTTAATTCCATCGCCAAAAAAGTGCGAGCAAAGCACGAGAGAAAAAGTCGGGCAAGAAGAAAGAGGACGAACGACACGAAGGCGGTTTGCACGATGACGCCGCGCGTTGGCGGCGGTGGCCCCGCCCCTCGCGCGGCGATTGGACGGGTTTTTGCGCGCGGGCGTCGGGCGAGGTGGGAGCGCGCGGCGACGCTGAGTGGCACACGAAGCGCGCACGAGCTCGGGCGATGCAGCAGCAGCAGCAGCAGCAGCTCGCAGAGTGCGTTCGCGGGACCCATTCGGCGGCGGCGATGCGTCGGTCGACCAAAGTGGGTGTGGCGTGATCGGACCAATCGGCGGCAAGCGGACGGCAAGCGGGCGGCAAGCGGGCGGCGCTGCAGCGATGCAGACCGCGCTGGACGTCGCCACACCGAGCGGTCTGGCCATGTTATACAATTATAAACCGCTCTTTTATTACCACCACCATCAGGTAAGAGTTTCTCCTTATCCGGGCGAATATCGCGGCCGGTCGCGCGTAAAATTGATATTTGATATCGATAACCCTCCCGCCCCCCCTTTTGTTCGGAATTTCGCGTTTCGATGATTGAATAAGTGCTCGATTTGCTCGGTGGTTTATTTGCTCGCCGACGGGGTGCTGGTGCGCACGTTTATTTGTCTACGCGCGATCTGTTTTGTTTCAACGTTCTGCGTTGTAAACACGAAAATAATCGCATTTAGTCGTCCTTCTTCCTTCGTTTTGGAACGTTTTGAGGTTGAACTTTGTTTTTCCGTCGTTCGTTTCACGTTTTCTTCACCTTTCCACCTTTTCCTCCTTCTTCTTTATCCCTGGCTGCTCCGGAGGGGGTTGTCTCGCTCTCCGTCTCCTCCTTGTCTCTCTTTCTCTCCCTCGTCTTATCCCCCTCGCCGTTTCCAGAGAGATCGTTTACGAGCGAGTAATTTCCATTTTGATAAAAAAAAAAAAGTTTTTTAGAAAAAAAAAAATATGGCGGAACGTATAAAAAATGGCGAGTCATCGATCGATCGATCGTGGTTGGGAGGTTGAGGCAATTCGGGGGTCAGTTATGTGCAGCGTGTGCACCCTTCGCGACAAGAATCGGAGATTGAATAGTTTAGGTGACTTTTTGTCAAGATGAATCGGTAATTTGTACGGTGGTAAATGCGAGGGGAGTGAGCGCGATTAGCACGGGTGCGCGGTCGCCCGTGGAGCTCGCGCCGGAGGGGGTCCGCGAGGAGAAAGACGCGGGGAACGAGGGGGGTTCCGATAGGGGCGGTCGCGGCTCCGCGATTTTCAATGCCGTCCCACAATGCCCTCTTTGGCCGCGATTAGAATCCACGTGCACGTCCTTGTCGCGCTGGTGGTGCGCGGCGCACGCTCCGGCTCCGAGGTAAGTGTGACGAGAGTCGCGAGACAGAGAGAAGAGACAGACGCGTGATTAATGCGTTTCGGGTCGTCCGCACGCGCCGCTCCCGTGTTTATACGAGACGCGGACGCGGTTAGTGCGTTTCGGCGCTAATGATGACGATGATTTGTGCGGGTCGGGCGGAGAGGTGAAAGGAAGGGAAAGGAGGCCGGCCGGCCACATTGTTGTGTGTGGGGTGAGCGTTTTCAATGGGGAGTTGGAGTTGGGCCGGGTCCGCCTTTTGTTCGCCGCGATGCGCTTTTGCTTTTGCTTCGCGACGCAGGGAATTCGTCTTTGTTCGTGGGACGAGAGGTCGTGTACGTACTCGTGTTTTGTGCACTTTAGAGCGAGTGGTCGGTCCACCGTTCGTTCGTGAATTCGTCCTTCGTCCTTCGTATAATCGAGGTAGGAATTTTTGCTCTTTCTCTTCGTTTCCGTTTTTGGTTCACGGCGTGTGTGTTCGTTTCTTTTGCTCGGTAAAATTAGATTTTTCGAGCTTTTACGAGTTCTTTTGAAAGGACGTTTCGAGAGAGAGAAATGTCGCTTTTTTATTTGCCGAGAAAGAGATGGAAATAGTTTTTATGGTGGGAGACGAGATTTGATTCTTTGCGCGCGCAGAAGGGAAAAGAGAGACAGACACCTTTTTCAATCGACTCGGTGATTTAGTGCGAAAAGTAAGCCTTTGTTTTCCGTTTTTCCCTTGTTTAAAGTGAAATTTCGGTTTAATGGCAACTCGTCTTATGCTTAAAAATCACAATTTTTAAAACCTTTTTTCCAAATTATCTAAAAAAAAAAAAAAACTTTTGATTTTTTCGTCAATTAATTTTGATTTTTTTTCAATTAGTAGCCAGGATGCGCATTGCGTCATTTTTTTTTTTTCCTTTTTAAATCCAATCACAACGACAAACGATATTTCGTTATCGTGTGCGCAATCGCGCACGCACGCGCGATATTTCATTCCAAAACAACGACACACAAAAAAAAAAAAAAAAAAAAAAACAAAGGGCCCGCGACCCGGCGGGGCCTCCTCAAACCAAACCCTCTAAACTTTTCAAATCGTTTTCAAACGAAACGTTTCCCTCGTTTTCATCAGACAAATGTCACTGTTTTTCCCAACACATGTTTACATCCATTTTTTCGAAGGAAATGATTAGAGTACTCGTCACTCGAGGGTGCCACCGACACCGCACGACAACTCCTCCACACATTTCGCGCCCCCCGCGTCCGATATCTGCAAAACCCCGCAAAACAATCCGTGCAACTTATCCCCAAATTTCAAAATTTTCAAATTTAATGTCAACCCTCGCTAGTTGTACTTTTGAGGTGTTCATTTGCGAGCGGACGACCCAGCGGGGGGGGCAAGGGGGGACGAAGGAAGGAGGGAGGGGGCAACCAAGCTTTGCTCTTTTCTTTTCCCCTCGCAGCTGCGTCTCACTCGGGGTCCGGGGTCGGGGTGGGTCGCCTCTGCACGTGGGGATGGATGTGCGCGCACCCCCGTGGCCGCGAGAGAGGAGAGCGAGCGAGAGATAGAGAACGCCGAAAAGACGAAGGAACCGGCAGCACAACGACGCATCTCCAGCGAGTCTTGTTTAAAGAGCATCTTAATTGATTGGGCAAGGGGGTCTTTACGACCGCTTGTCAATAAAACTTGCACATCTGGAAGAAAGTCTACACACCACACCGCACCACACACACCCCTCTTGTCGAGGCGACTCACTTCAACGCGACTCACTCGGTGTTTACCTCCCTCTCTCAGTCTCTCAGTCTCTCAGCCTCGCCCTCCTTCCCTCCCCGCGTCTCTTTCCCGGCTCCTGCCTAAACCAGATAATAAATGTGGCGAGAAAAAGAAGAAACGCTTAAAAAGGCGGCGATGGGTGTCCGTGAGCTCCGTGTTCGTCGTGTTCGTCGAAACGGAGAAGCAGAAATGGGAAATTGAATTTCTAACCTCGTTTTGGAGCGATCGGCGCATGTCCCTCGAACGGGCGAACTGAACTCGCCCGTCGAGAGGGTGGAGCGCATTTTGCCCGGGATCTGGCGCGGGGGTGGACGGAGGTGGAGACGTCAACTCGACCACTTTTGGCGCTGTTTCGTGCGAATGGTGGATAAGCGCGTCGAAGAGCAGGTAGGTTCGCTCGGCACTCGGCGGTCTCGGCACCTGTTGCCACGCGGCGGAGAGTGCTCGTTTTTTCCGACCTTTTCTTTCTCCGCGCACCCTTTCGCGCGTTTCGATTCGTCCCTATGGCGTTTGTGAAATGTGAAATGTGAGTCCGGCATTGTTTTTCCGTTTTGCTCAACGAGGAGTTTGATTTCTCTCGTTGGTAAAAAAAAAAAAAAAAAAATTGATATAAAATATTATCGACTCGGCGGGTTATCGCGGTCATTCGACACTCGGGAAAAAAATGGAGAAAATGGAGGAAAAAAAATGTGCAAATTTCGCGATGTTGGACTTTGAATCGGCGAAATCGGGGGGTGAAATCCGTGAAATCCGCGAAATCCGGCCGTCGTGTCGTCCATCCGGGCGAGCGTGTTGGCAGAAACTGAAAACAAGAAAATGTCTTTTCAGGTGAAGCGAGCAAACCATGAAACCGAGGCCAACGTTGCCGACGCACCGAACGGTTCTAGGTGAGTATATATACGAGCGACATGTGCGCGCGTCGTACCCCCCAGGGTCTCGCTCTCCTCGCTCTTTCTCGCCACTCCCATTAAGCCATTAACAGCTTGTTGTTGACGATGTGAGAAAGTGTTTTGCCACCGCGCGAGCGTTTTCGCACGTTTAAAAAAACGTGTTTGATTTTAATTCGCAGGTGTTTAGAAAGTCGGGACAACTTGTCTAGTCCGACGAGTCAAGACAGCAACAACAGCCCGTCGCCGCCGCCGCCACATCAGCAGCAACAACAACAACACGTTTCGGCCGCGACAGATTTGAGCAGCATCGCCGCCAATGGTGTCGTCGGGTCCATGGCCAGCCCTGGCGAATCGGTCAACTACTCCACCGATTCGTGGGTGATGAGTAACTCGGATTCGATTACGAGTGAGTGCTTTTATTTAATTTTTAATTTTTTAATATTTTTTAATTTTTTTTAATTTTTTTAATTTTTTTAATTTTTTTAATTTTTTAATTTTTTAATTAAGTCAAAAGTGAACGGGTAAACGGGAGCGAGTCTTCCTCGTTCGCGAGCACGACGGACCCGCTGGGGTCCGCGACGTCGTCGTCGGCCCTCGACTACCAGACCACGTCGTCGTCGTCGTCGTTGTACTCGCCGCAGTACTACAACAGCTCGATGCAGGCGTACCAGCAGTCCTCGTCGTCCGCCTACGCCATGCAGGGCGCCGCGGCCGCAGCGGCAGCGGCCGCCGCCGCCAACTTCTACTCGTCGCAGTCGAATGCGAGTTCGTCGCCGTACGCGCAATCGTACGCCGCCGCCACGGGTGCGTTCCCGTCGCTCGCGTCGAGCGGCGCGCTCTACGACAACTCGTTCGCGGTGGCCGGCACGCGCGCCGCCGCCGCCCAGCAGCAACAGCAGCAGCAGAAGACGAGCGCCGCCAACTCGTACGTGAACGCGTACGGCTCGGCGTTCGCCTCGTCGCAGAACCCGTACGGCTACGGCGACAACGCGGCGCCGCAGCAGGGCCTCGACTACTCGGGCTACGGCTCGTACGGCCAGGCGGCCGGCACGTACGCGTATTACCCGCAGGGCTACGGCTCGTACGTGTCGTCGTCGTCGTCCGCTGCCGCCGCCGCCAACAACGGCTTGCCGCTCGGCTCGACGTCCGCCACTTACCAACTTTCAGAGATCCCCGTCACGATGCCGGACAGTCCGCAGTCGCCTCAGTACTCGTCGGTGGAAAACAGTCCTTCGCCGCCGATCAAACCCGAGTCGAACAACGGCACGGTGCGACGGGGGAGTCGGCAAGGTCGCGGACGGGGCCGGCGCCAGAACAATCCGTCGCCCGATCCCGAGAACAACTTGGAGCGCGTTTTCATCTGGGATCTCGACGAGACCATCATCATTTTCCATTCGCTGCTTACGGGTTCTTACGCCACGCGCTACGGAAAGGTAATTCTTTAAAAATTAGACCCAAGTCCTTGTTTCCAAACTTTGTTTTTGTTGTCTCTCTCTCTCGTCCCCTTCGAGCGCGCATTGAGACCGTCCGAAGGTCAGCGCGGGCCAGCGACTCAACACAGACCCGTACCACATCAACAGCTGCTTGTCTTGTCCCAAGTTTTTTAAAAATTTTTCTCTTTTTTTTTTTTCTTTTTTTTTTTTTTGCAATAAGTCACGCGAGAGGGACGAGTTTATAAATGTGGCGGCGAATTCTCGAGATGTTTGGCGCCTCCTTCTGGCGCAACTGGAAATGGAGTGGATGAATTTATCGTTTTGTTTTCGACTTAATTCGAACGGTAATTCGACGCGCGTGGTCGAGAGGTGGCGTCGTCGCCCGGTGCGGCCCTCCGATTAACTTTGATTAATTTTTCAACTCTTTACGCACCTCCATTTGTCATCGTTTCGATCATTTCACCACGTCCGATGATTCCATTTATTTTTTTCCCTTCCTCCTTCCCCGACTTGATGAATGAATGCGACCGCAAATAGAAAATATACTCATCAATCACTATTTTCCTCAAATTTTTTTCCTTTAAATTTAATTCCAGGACGCACCGAACACCGTTTCGTTGGGCCTTCGAATGGAGGAGATGATTTTCAACTTGGCTGACAATCAGCTGTTTTTCAACGACTTAGAGGTAAACTAAACTAAATTAAATTTAAATTTAAATTTAAATTGAATTTCCTCAAGGATTGCGACCAAGTGCACATAGACGACGTTTCGTCGGACGACAACGGGCAAGACCTGAGCAACTACAATTTCCAAACAGACGGCTTCCAGACGGCCGCGACCAACGCCAATCTGTGCTTGGCGACGGGAGTCCGCGGCGGCGTCGACTGGATGCGCAAATTGGCCTTCCGGTACCGGCGCATCAAGGAGATCTACACGAGCTACCGCAACAACGTCGGCGGCCTGCTCGGACCCGCCAAACGCGACCAGTGGCTCCAGTTGCGCTCCGAGGTCGAACTGACCACCGACAATTGGCTCACGACGGCTTTGAAATGTCTTTCGATGATTCATTCGAGGTTGGGAGACTAAAACGAATAGAAATAGAACAGAAGAGAGATAATATTGCTGCTTTCCTTTCCTCTAGGACCAATTGCGTCAATGTTCTCGTGACGACGACACAGCTGGTCCCCGCTCTTGCCAAAGTGCTGCTCTACGGGCTGGGTGGCGTTTTCCCCATCGAGAACATCTACAGCGCCACCAAAATAGGCAAAGAAACGTGTTTCGAAAGGATTGTTTCGAGGTTCGGGCGCAAATGCACCTACGTCGTGGTCGGCGACGGGCGCGACGAAGAGACGGCCGCCAAACAGGTGATTGGATTTGTTTAGGTTTAGGTTTAACTTTCGATGGGTAAATCATTTGTTTTTGTTGTTGTTTTAGTTGAATTTTCCGTTCTGGCGCATTTCCGGACATTCGGATCTGGCGGCGCTTTATCACGCTTTGGACCTCGGACATTTGTGAGTGAAAAACGGACATGTTTGTGTGCGACGTCGACGAAGCGATGGCGGATGGTTTCGCTCGCCCCGCGCGAGATCGTGCGGGATCGGGGTCTACCAAAGATTTTTTTTTTTAAATAATATTTTTGTTTTGTTTTGTTTTTGTTTTTGTTTTTTTTTCCCGCTCCACGAGGACAGAGACTCGAGTCGGGGAAAAAGTGTCGAGTGAAAAAAATATCATTCCTATGTAAGAGGTGAAAATTAAATGCGAAAACAACAAAGATTAAATTTATTTGATTAACCCATGATAATTTAATGGAAATAATTAAACAAACACGAGATATCGTAGCGATGCGATGGATGTGCCAGCGTGAGAACAAGAGGCGCCGTCTAGTGGTCTAGTTGTAAACTAAACTAAACGTTCGCACGACGTTCGCCCGTTCGCCCGTATATAAACGACAACTCCAGTGTGAAAAATCATAACTGTGCGAATCCGTTCCGACACGATGCCACGATACTACTGCGATTACTGCGACACTCATTTGACGCACGACTCTCCGTCCGTCCGTAAAACGCACTGCGCCGGACGAAAACACATCGATAACGTGCGGGCCTACTACCAACAGTGGGCGGACGAACGAACCCAAGCCGCAATCAACGCTATCATTGCCGCACAAAAGGCTGGACAATTCGCTCCGCCCCCCAACGCCTGGCCATTCGCGCCCCCGTCAAACGCGATGCCCCCCCACATGGGGGGGCATCCTCCACCACCAAACATGTACCCGCATCCCATGGGCTTCGTCCCACCGAACGGCATGCCCCAGTTACCTTACATGGTGCCCCAAGGAGCCAATGTGGGGCCCCAACCCCCAAGACCGTACTTGGGACTCCAAGGATCCAATTTGGGGCCTCCAAGACCTTATTTGGTACCTGAAGGATCCAATTTGGGGCTCCAAAGACCGTATTTTGTACCGCAAGAGTACAATTTGGGGCTTCAAATGCCCAGTATGATGTTTTCTGGGGCTCCGATGAGGTATCCGATGCCGCAGATGCCCTTGGTGGGTCCAACAGTAACGTATGGTGACCCACCACCATCGGGGGCCCGCAACGAACCGGTGTAAAAATTAAATTTATGATTAATTATTTTCCTTTTGTCGCTTTTTTTAATTTGTTTGAAGCAATAAATATTTGGGGTTGGAAAAGTTATTATATATTTTTTATTTCGATAATTGGGTTCCAGGTTTTCCATTTTTCACAGGAAATTCCGTTTTTCGTGCCGGGAATTGAATTTACCAAGAAATAGATGATAAAACGTGGAAAAATGAGATGAGTAAATTGTAAAAATAAAATCGAAATCGAATAGCAATTTTTTGGGTTTTAATTGTTTGGGATGAAATTGTAGTTGAAATTAGTTGAATTATTTTGTAATGTCATCTGTTGCTGATTTTTTCTTCTTTAAATAAGTATTAAAAACAAGTTTGTAATTTATTGAACAGGTTACTAGTAAAACATTTTTCTATTTTACAAGTTTGAAATCGCCACGTTTTACTGGTTCCGGGAATGGTCGCCAGGATTAAAACTGTTTCGCTATCTGTTGTTGGGATTTTTAACTTGGGTTTGTCGGCATCGTTTTGCATTTTTATTTTATTCTGATTTTTGGTTCCGGCATGTTATTTGTTTTCCTGTTTTACTTTAAATTTTTTATTCATTAATTACTTGACGCAATCATCATTTGATCATGTCGTAACATTAAAATCTTCAGAATCGACGATTGGTTCATTCCTCGAGAAAGGATCCGTTCTACTCGTAAGATGTCGTCCGTGTTTAGCAATGTGAACCCCGCAGAATGCAGAATGATTTGGATCGTGGTTCCAGGCGCTACGTTGCTTCGTATCTGGCTTGGTTTTTTTTTTCCACAGCGATGTTAAAACTTGCATTTTGGTTTGAATATGGTTTGTACTTCGTTTTGTCGAATTTATCCGCTGAAGTATTTTTTGAATTTAAATTTTTTCGATTTGGTCGAAGTATCTCGTGGAGCAAGAGGTAAATTTCCATTTTTTCGGCGCCATGTTTAAGTTCATTACAACTTTTAATTTTTCACCAAATAGCTTGTATTTTTATTTGTTACATGTCCATCGCTTCGTTCCAGCCACCAATTGGTTCAGTTGAAGAACATACTAAACTTCTGACTTTTGTTTTTCTTAGTTCTTGTATTTGTAAGCCCACATTCCAATACGAATGTGGCTTTTTACATGATTTTGTACTGTAAGACCACATTCTTGAATGTGTGTGGCATTTACATTTGCATTGTAAGCTGCATTCCGGCATGAATTTAACATTTCAATTGTGTCACATGTGTGGAGTCTTCTACTTTTCCTTCATTTTAATATTTATTTTTGTATTTGACATTCTTGGAAAATGTAATATTTAAATTTTTTTTGTATTTACTTGAAAATATGTGAAATACAGCAGCTGTGCAGGAATTAACGTTGGGCAATGAAAAAATGTAGAATAGCAACAATTAGAAAAATCAAGATGATTAAAGCAATTTTAAAAAGAGGCTGTCTAAAAAGAATGAGGCTGATGTGTTCCATCGCCTAAACTTTGGCTGCTTTTCTAGGGAATTGCATAGTCTACAACGCCACAATACCTTCATTGTTCCTGTCTCTGTGAATTAACGACACAAATGCAACATTCCATCAACACTAGAACAAAATAACAAAATCAACATGTTAAGAAAAAATTGCTTACAGATAAAAAAAAGAAAGGAATTTTTCTTAAACTTAAAGAAATAGCACAAAATCAAATCTTTGGTCAGGCATTGTAAAATAAAACATTACGTAGCACTGCACCACATTCAATAATAAATGACTTAATTTGTGCATGTCCGCTGTGGAGTGGTGCACATCTCCATATCTAGGCTAGGTGTATTAGTCATGTGGCGGTTAGTGATATAGGATTAGGAAAACACCGGTAGTTTCCACAGTTCTCACGGTTACCACAGGTTGAAACGTCGTCGCTTCTGACTAACTATTTTCAATTTGAAATAAATGTGTCCTACATACAAAAACAAAGATATAGTGAGACAACGTTTAATGATCATATGCATGGGAAGTTTATTGTCTACGATGTAGAATTCTTCAATTAAAAAAACATATAGTTTACTTATAAAAAAAAAATTCTTATAAGATAAAGTTCAAACCAGATCATTATTTTACACGCTACCGGTATAATTGGATGGTTTAACAGTCTGGATGCAGGCAGCCATTGAAATGTGTGTTTGCAAAAACGTTTGGCTGGCTGGTTGTACTCGCATCAATTAATAATAGAGGTCTAAAAATGCCTGTGGGGTAACATAAACCTAGATGTGGCTGTTAGTGCCATAGGAGGAGAGTATTGTTAAAAAATATTATTTTTTTCCTCTTATAAATACATTTACAAAATAATCTGAATCCAAAGGATAGAAGCGGCGAGATACGTTATTTCCTTCTTCATCTCACCAAAAGCCAACGCCAAAAGCACAGGGCAACTCGCTAGTCGCTCTGCAGTGTCCGACAGAGAATGAAAACACACTCGGCGTCCTGCACAAATGTATTTTCATTCTCCTCCCCGCCGTGTTGCACAACTTTTCGAAAATCCATGCAAGTTGTAAAATGTAGAAGAACATGTGCACAAACTCAGCAATGGGAGCAATTGGGAAAATTTCCAAATCTGACAAAATCTGGCAGGCAATTTAGGAGAAAAATACTTTCGATAGACGCATTGGTGCGATAGATGTTTAGTTTCTAGCAGTTTGGTGCACTTGCTTAATGCTTGATCCCGATGTCACCAACCCAGAAGCATTCTGATAAATGCAAGTCTGGTAAATTTAAGCGTTGAAGATGTGGCAATGTTGCGGGACATGCGGGAGTATGTTGACATGATCGAACTACTGAAGTCGATCAATTTGCTGGAAGGAAGATAAATCTAAATTCACAATACAGGAGATCTACTAATGAAAAATAAATAAGTCTCAACACACGCACATTAATACATTTGGCATCAGATGTACCGGTATTATTGCAATACACTCGATGAACCACTATACGTATACATTGAGATTATAAATATCAGATAGATGTATCATATTCTCAAGTAATGACACTACAATAAAACAAAACTACTTGTACATCTCTTAATCAACAATTGTCATAAAAAAAATGTTCACGCTTTGATGAACTGGGTCACCAATGCACAAAATACAAAATAGTCGTACGGTACTATGAATAAATAGTAATCAATAATGCTCAACTTATGGGCTAGTGTTGTTATGAAGAAGCACTGAGTCATAAAAGTTCTACCAGCGGTCCTAACAAACTCTAACACCCAACAACTTTGTTATGGGGTCGTGGTCGATAATTTCGAATCTGTTGGCAATGAGACGCTAAAGTTGATTTCGAACATTGTTGGAAGAATAGAATAAAACTGTCATCTACAGTATGTATACTAACATTATTGCAGGAGTCCTGACATGCAATTGTAAGCTGGGATTTTATGAACGTAGTTGTACACCTTGTTCAAGGTTATAAAATTTGCCCCCAGAGACAGTCTTCCCGACGAATAGCAGTATTATGCAACGTAGAAATTCCCAAATTGTGATTACATAGGAATCCAGCAAGTTTGTTCGGTAATACTGCCAGATCCAATCTTTTCCACGGTGGCAGTGCTAATTTCGAGTAGATTTTTTTAAGCATTCCGGTAAATTAGTTATTTCGTAAACGTAATGGTGGATGGTGATGAATTTCAGAAGTGACACACGGGTTTAAGTATGTGAAATTTATCAAAAAATAGCACATTTCGACTGAAATTGGTTGTTCACAAGTACTACATTAATGCGTATGGACCTTAACACGTCCCGGTTGTTGATCTTTTCGGAGGTGTCGTGGAACTGTTTCGTCGGTGGGTCTACACCATACAGTGGATGGAGAAGGGAAGAACACGTCATACACAAGTTACAGGTTTGAAGGGTCCAAAAGTGCACTCGCATCGGGAAGAACGGGCAGAACAGGGAAAGCAACTTGATGTACAACGGCTAATGAGGACATGTTTGCATCAACTGGTCTTTGTGAGATGCCCAAATCGACACGACGTTGTATCGTATAAAATGTGGTCTTGATCCGTTGTTTCTTTGTGAGATGCTCAAATCGACACGACGTTGTATCGTATAAAATGTGGTCTTGATTCGTTGTTTTTGGTTGGGGTTGCCGGACTTCCTGTTCGAGATACGGTCTCGGATGACCGGGTTCCACAGGTTTTAGCGTTGTATCTCTATCACAATTGGTTGTGGTCTATCGTCCAGAGGATTGTGAAGAACGTTCACAAATACAAACTCAGCACTGGGAACAATTGGGAAAATGTCCAAATCTGACGAAATCCGTGTCATACAGGACATACAGGAGATCTAATTTACTAATAAAAAATAAGTCAACATACGCACATTTGGCATCAGATATACCGGTATTATTGCAATACACTCGAGTCCTACCTTTCAGATCGCACATTTCACATTGCCTCCGACCCCCAGACCACTGAATTTCCAATTTCCCGTGGTGTCGTACAAGGTACTGTCTTAGGTCCTTTGTTGTATAACGCGATCACTGTACCCATTTTGTCTCTGCCCTTAGAATCAAAGGCACGCTCCTACGTAGATGATAATTTCCTTACCCAAACTACTGAGTCTAACTTAACTACCCCTGCCCAGACCCTTTTCGCCGCTGACTTGTCTAGTTTGTCCGACTGGTACACCGCCCACGACATGAGTTTGAACAAGGAGAAGACCGGTTTTATCACCTTTAGTCGACCCCCCCGGGCGGTGACCCCCTACCCTGTTGATACTGTCACAGTTTTAGGCTTGATCCTTGACCCTCACCTCACCTTCGCCCCTCACATCCGCCACATTAACAGGTTTCTCTCCCGCACAGCGTACATTGTGAAACATCTGAGAAGTGTATTATCTCGCACAGAGATGATATCCTATATCCGCTCAAAGGTGCATCCCACCATATTGTATGCCTCCCAATTTTGGAACTCCTCCCCAAACCGTTTCAAACACCAACTTACGACTGCGTATAACCGGGTACTCCGTGTCGCCTTCAAATTTCCTGACAAGACCCACGTAACTCCGTTCTACAACACGCTGAACATCTTGACGCTGGACAACTTACTGCTTCTGAATGACTTATCATCACTGGCGGACGTCATCCGGAACCCAGATCATCCTGCACGAACCGTAGTGGATTATTACCATTATGATTTGGACACCCGTACCACCAGACGTCACAAATTTGAAATCACTGCCGATATTTCCACCTATCTTAGGAAGACCTACCCCTATCGGTGTACGTCACTCTGGAACGATCTTCCATATGATGTCAGATCCTCAGTCCTTGACTGTTCTGCGTCCCGTTGTCGTTACCATTGCAAGCACATGCGTAAACGACTGTACAATCATGTTTTAAAAGTTCAAAAGACTGTTTAATTTTTCCTCTGTATTTACTCCATTGGAGTGTTTGAAATAAATAAATAAATAAATAAACCACTGTATTAGTAAATACATTGACATTATAAATGTCAAAACGATGTATTCTAAAGTAAAGACACTACAATAAAACAAAATTACATCTCTTAATCAACAATTGTTATAAAAATATGTTCACACCTTGATGAACTGGGCCACCAATGTGCATTGGACCCTCTGAACGAATCAACTCGCGACATACAAATATACAAATATACACAAAAAAAAAACAAATTTAATAAACCTAACTCATGGGTTCTTTGCTGACACTTTGCCAAAACTCTGTCTTCTTTCCTAATCTCCTTCAAAACCAATTTCAAAGTGTATTGACCACATGTATTTCACTGTGTGATTTCACTTTGAAGAGACTGCCATTGGGTTTGTACACTGCATTCATGTCGTCACAGACCTCCCAGTACCAGCTCCCCACCGGAGATGCTTCTTGTACATTCATACATAGGTTATATCTCGAATTCTCGATCACAATTGGTTCTGGCAACTAACATCTATGGGGGATTCTCTAATGAAAAATAAATTATTACGACCCCACTAACCGGTATCATTGCAATACACTATGCAGTATATCGATGAACACTGCACCAAATATAAGCCTTTCATCTTAAAATTATCCAAACACTGTTGCAATAAGATAACACACTATAAATGTTGTAATATACACAGGAAGGACTCACTTAACATAAAATGTCACCCACATGTTACCCACAGGTAAGGTGAAAACCGTGGTCAGTATACTTAAACACCACAGCCCATGTTTAAAATGGTGTATAAGAATAGCTACGAAATGGCCAGTATTCTAGACGCCGTGAAATTAGCAAAGTGTAAAAGGAAAGGGTATTTACTTTGGCGGGAATTTCTCTAAACAAGTATAGGGCGGACACATCCAGATGTAGGCAACAAAACTGATCTACCGCCTTCACTGCCATTCTGGCTCCCAGTGGAACTTAACCATTCAAAAAGCCTTTACGCAATCAATCAGTAATCAAATTGTACCAAGTTGTATGCTTTACAAGGTAAGAGCACAATTTCTTTGTACAATCTGTGAAGATTCTGCTTAACAATATTGCTGATAAACAAAGTGTATTACTGACTGAATAAAGCAAGACAAATACTTGACAAGAGTTCAAAACCCATCATCATTTATTGGGGGATAGATATATTCACAACTGTGAATATTCTGACCTATATCATTTAAACTACTAAATACATGAATAAAAGGGTCGGGGCTTTGCCAGCGTCGAAATGCGCCAGCTTCTCGTGCTGTAGCGTCAGTCTATTATTATTTTTATTATTATTTTCAATAATATTTTGCCAGCTTCGGATGTTGCCAGCGTCTATTGTTGCCAGCGTCAATAGGTTTAAGCGCATATTAAATTAAATATTAAAAAAAATAATAAGTAAAAAAAAAATATAATAATAATATAATAAATTTATTGGATTATAAAATTAAAACATTTTATGCAAGCTTAAAATAGCCTGCCTGCATGTTAGACAATAAGGCTCGACCTTATCCCTAATGAAATTGTCAAGACAGGCGGAGCAGAAGCTGTGTCCACATGGCACCAAGAAAATGTTTTTCCTATTGGATGTGCAAATGGAACACTTGTTAGCTTCACAATCAGACTCTTCTGCATCTGCACCTTTCACAACTACTCTCAAATTGAATCGGTGCTGTACGTGTTCCGCTGTTTGTTCTTTCCACGCATTTCGTGCGTTAAAAGCGTCAACAACGGATGGTCACCTCACTGGTCTCGGGAGGCTCTGGCAGAGGCTTGATGTTAACGGCCTGGGTCAGGCTCAAAACTGGGTTTGAAAAGTGCACTAGTATTGGTTTGAGGTTGAAGCGTCGTCGTCTCTAACTAAGGGCAGAGGCTGTAGATTTCTCGATGTTTGGTCTAGGTCGTCGAGCGCACAAACTCAAACGCGGCAAAGGTATCGCAACATCTTACACAATTGATAAAATAATATGGTTTCTAATTAAGTGCCACAAGCACGAATTCAATTCTTATCTCAATAAAATGGGAGAGTAAACATTCTGTCCCAATTGTGTGGCTTGGCGCAAAAAAAAAGTCATTACAATCAAACCAAGTGGTGACCTTTGGATATTAAATTAAATGATAATCCAATTCGTTTATTCACTTGTTGGAAATACAAACATTGTGTGGACTGAAAAGTGGTGCATACATTGGTTTTTGACATTTTCTGGTTGACATTAATCAAGACTGCATCCAGTTGACTGAATATACAGAATTCGTGTTTGGAATTGTTTTTGGTTTTGTAATATATCCAAAGTTGTTGCTTTCCAACACATGACGTCTAGGTCCGACAAGTGAGTGCCTGGGCGGCTTCTGAGAAGATTTCTCGGGTCAAATCTGCAGCAGATTCTGCAGCATTTCGACTAGACCAGAGGCGTTAAAACGTATTAACTATTTTCAAGGTGAAATAAATGTGCCCTACGTACAAAAACCAAAATAGTTAGTCAACGTTCAATGATACGCATGGGAAGTGTATTGTTTTCAATGTAGAATTTTATCACACATGTTATAAAAAAAAAATTCTTAAAAGATAAAGTTTAAACCAGATAATTATTTCACATGCTAAACAGAGTGGTTTAATGAATGCAAGCAAAGCAGCCATTAAAATGCGATTGCAAAAACTTTTGCGTGGTTGTGCACACATCAATTAACAATAGGAGTCTAAAAATGCCTGTGGAGGGGTAACATAGATGTAGCGGTTAGTGCGATAGAAGAAGAGTATTTTTATCCAAGTAATACTAATGAAAAACGAGTCTCAAAACACGTACATTTGGTATCAGGTATTATTGCATCGTATTATTGTATTATTGCAATACACTAGATGAACCACTGCATTAGTAAATACATTGAGATTAAAACTATAAACAGATGTATTCTAAAGTAATGACACTACAATAAAACAAAGCTACTAAATCTCTTAATCAACAATTGTCATAAAAAACATGTTCATGCCTTGATGAACTGGGCCACCAATGCACGAAATACAAAATAGTTGTACGGTACCATGAACGAATAGTAATCAACAATGCTCAACTTTTGGTTTAGTATTGATGTGAAGGAGCGCTGACTTGTGAGTCATAAAAGTTCTACCAGCAGTCCTAACAAACTCAACTCCCAAAAACTTTGTTATGGGCCGAGGTCCACAATTTCGAATCTGTTGGCAATGAGACGCAAAAGTTGATTTCGAACATTGTTGGAAGAATAGAATAAAACTGTCATCTGTGTATACTAACATTATTGCATAGGTCCTGATACGCAATTGCAAGCTGGGATTTTATGAAATCCAAGATTGCATAATGTCTGTTGCAATTTTTGGTTCCACAGGCGCCTGACTGATGTAGTCCGTAAAGTGAGTTGGTGAAAACGCAATGATGTGGCACCAGCAGGTATCCGCATATACATCTGACGTTCCAGTTCACCGTACAGACACGCGTATTTTACGTCTAATAAATTAAAAGGAGAGAAAACGCTATCATAAAATGTCGAAAAGCTTAACAAAGGAGGAAATAATAATAATAAATAATAATAAATTGAAAAACTAAAAGGAGAGGAAACGCTAAGAAATTAAAAGCCTAAAAGGAGAAGAAACGCGAAGAAATTAAAAGCTTAAAAGGATAGGAAACGCGAATAAATACAAAGCCTAAAAGGAGAGGAAACGCTATAATAAAAAGTCTAGCATAAAATGAGAAAGAACGCGAATAAATTAAAAGCATAAAATGAGAAAGAACACGAATAAATTGAAATACTAAAAGGAGAGGAAACGCTAAGAAATTAAAAGCCTAAAAGGAGAAGAAACGCTAAGAAATTAAAAGCTTAAATGAAGAAGAAACGCTAATAAATTAAAAGGAAAATTGAAAAGAATAAAGACGAATAAAATAGAAGCATAAAACAAAGAATAATGAACTAAATTAGGATTAAACTCACCAAAATTCAACGTCCTCTCTCTGGCAAGGCGAAATTACTACTGGCCAAAACCGAAAGACAAAATAAACATGGTAAAAAATTCGAATATAACGCCATCGTGTTGTATTCGAATACAACACGATGTTGTTATATTCGTGTTATATTCGAATTCTTGCTTTACGCAACCAATTTAAATGGGGTGCGCTACTGATTTGTGCGCATAATGGTCTAACCCCGTGTAATGCTGGCTCCGTTGATGTTATTTACACAAAGTCCTAGGAACTAGAAAAAATAAAGATAAAAAAAAATAAAAAAATAAAAATAATAAGTCACAATACACGCACATTTGGCATCAGATATACCAGTATTATTGCAATACACTCGATGAACCACTGTATTAGTAAATGCATTGAGATTATAAATATAACATTGATGTATTCTAAAGAAATGACACTACAATAAAACTACTAAATCTCTTAATCAACATGTGACGATTCTACTTTTAGGCTATTTTATTAGCCAGTTAAGAGAGAGATATCGGTTTAAACAAGACGTTGTTAAGACTAACAACAACCTAACCGAGATAAGCTATGGAATTTCGTGTGTCATAAATAACTAATCGAGCAGAAATAACTTACAGTTTTGTGTGACATAAACATATTTATTACTGAGTAATAACAATAGATAAGGGTTCTGGGCGCGTGTAAACGGGCGGCATCAACTGGTTGAGGATCCGGGCGAAGCCAGAGGGATACGGCTGACTTGCGGCATCGTCACAAATAACGCTACGGAGACGTATTGGGTCTGCAGCTCGATTATCTAATAATGTGAAGAGTCCTTCGCGTGGATAGGAATATTCGGTAGAATATTCCATGTTCCAGAAAATAAAAGTAAAGTGATTAGTGAAATGTAACAAATGAATTGTTATATTGTTATTAATTGGGCGGGGACAGTGACGACAGTCGACAGGACCGTCGCGGGAGTTGTTGAGGCTCCATCCGCCAGCATGCCTTACGACAACAAGATCTCGTGATCAGGCGCCGAGTATTTGTTTGTGCACGACAAGTCGCTGTCGGTGGTACCAACCACCGGGTAAACATTCCTATGGAAATTGCCAAGACAGGATTACCAATACCCGAGTAGTTGTTTAACGTAATATCTTCACGGATAATACTCACGAGCTACCAACCCGGCGTAGTGTGCCTGTAAATAGACCATTCACCGACCACTAGAGTACGGAAGGACCTATGTTAAGCAATTTACCATGAGAAGACATTTGTCTGTGTTTGTTTCGTGCTCGGGTGGGACCTCCCGCACACATACTCTTGGCAGAGCATCTGACCCATGACCGAGGAATCGCTCAGATAGATGCGACTATCACCGATCATATAATTTGACATTTATTTAACGGGTTAGTCAATCCCGTGCATGGACGACACACTATGCCACCGTACGAACTTTAACTGTCCCGTAGAACAGCAAGCTAACGTTACGGGACCATTTCATGTTGTTAACATGTCTATTACCGGAGTTAGCCTTCCCGAAATAGCCCTTCAACAGCAATAACAAAATAGTATTAATACTAATTGTGGAGAGCTGAGGTGGCCTGATGTGTCGATAGAGAAAGTGAGATCAAACGATAACAACAATTCAACTACAGACAATATAGACATATTCAGAATCAAGCCAGGGGGGGTCACTGGGTGGAAAACCAGAGCTTATATAGTTCTTGAGAACTATGATATTGGCGACAGCCAATCAGGTGCATGAATCGGTGGATTCGTGGGTCACTAGTCCGGACCTAAAAGAGACAGGGGGTTCGGACCTAATATGGAATTGGGTCAAGAAGGGTCCGATTGGTCCCCCTCGAAAGGTAAGTAAACGTTGATATTGATTCGATAGAATCAATATCGTCAAGTAAGTTATACTTAATTTATATTGAATAAAATAGTTATATTTTACTCGCCGTGTCAAAGTAATGATTCATCACAACCTTTAGTTTTCTCGAGTTTGAATTACGCACGTTCATTAAACAGCGCCATCTATTGTGAACATTGATAAATACGGATTTATAATCATCACAAACAATTGTAATAAAAACATGTTCACGCCTTAATGAACTGGGCAATTAACAGCTGGTCTGGCGTTGTTCCTTCTTGCCACACATTGCAGTATATCCTTCTCGAGGATTCTATTACGCCTTCCATAATCACGTAAAATTAGAATAACAACTGGAATAAATGGAAAGAAATGAAATGCGACAAGCCCCGAAACAATAGAAATTAGCGCGCGCAGCAACGGCTTGTTGTGCGCGCAAATGGCGAGAACGAAGTTCTCGTTGTCTTCTTCACTCCGGTACTCGCCGTACGATGGCGATGGTGGGAGCTCTGGACACGTCAACGGCAGTCCCTGTGCTGAATCAATATGTAAATTGGCAGTGGAAAGGTTAATCAGCCATAAGTCATCATCTATGAGTTGACCTTGAAGTGTCCAGTTGAGTAAAAGAAATAATTCCATATAATATAATAAACTAAACTAAAGTTTTATCCTGGGACCGTTCTTCTATAACCAAACAGGAAACGCACATCCTAAATCCTGTACCAGATGGTTAGATGCAGTTTTTATGGTCTCTTCTAGAGGTACCAAGTCAAAGCTTGGTACCTCTATCGGTACCAGGTCTATAAATATAAATTTGTTTACTTTATCTCGTTTTCCATACCGGTATTCCCGTGTAAACTTCTAAGGAAGAAGAAATATTAATCACTTTTTCATTTTACTCTATTTTTCATTTTACTTCATTTAGCACAAAAATAGTTTATATTTACCACAAAATTTCACCGATTGCACACAATAACACGTCCAAGACTGAATAGAAGAATGATTAGAATGATTAGAAATCTTTTTGAAGGTTAAGATATAACACGTTTGACATAATGCACGTCTGTGCACCTGAGTCCATTATCGCTATAAACTCCACGTCAAACCCATTCTATCTTCACTATGCTGCATTGCGATCCACCGGTCATCAAATATCCGACAAAGAGTTTAGGCTCTTTCGAAGCCATCAATTCAGGGGGCGACAACATCACAAAATTTGATAAGCTCGTCATAATTGGAGGTGGAACTGTTTGGCTCAGTTATTAGTGGTAGTTTCACTGAATCACTTGCTTCACTAGACACTTCCGCTGCTGGACTTATTTCGGCGCCGGGTCCACGACAGAGAAAGAAAAACACTCTTCGTCCTGCATAAATATATTTTAATTCTCCTCCCCGCTGTGTTTCACAACTTTTTGAAAATCCACAAAAGTTGTAAAATGTAGAAGAACATGCGCACTAACACAAACTTTTAAATGGGAACAATTGAGAAAATTTCTTAATCTGACAAAATCTGTGTCATACAGGACATACAGGAGATCTACTAATGAAAAATAAGTCTCTACACACGCAGATTTGGCATCAGGTATACCAGTAGTAAATGCATTAAACATTGTTGGAAGAATAGAAGAATGCGTAGTTCCTGACACGCAATTGCCAGCTGGGATTTTATGAAATCCCAGATTGCATAATGTTTGATGCAATCTTTGGTTCCACAGGCGCCCGACTGATGTAGTCCGCAAAGTGTTTTGGTTAGGCCAGGTATCCGCATATACTGTACATCTGATGACGTTCCAGCTCGCCGTAGAGATATGCGCATTTTACGTCTAAATGTGTGTCCTTCCTACCCTTAAGTACGACAAGAAGGTAAAAGAAGAAACGTAACAACACGAAGTTTACCACGGGACTGAAAACCACATCATGGTGGAGTGCACAAACACAAACCCGGCAAAAGCACGGCAACGTCTAAAACAATTGATAAAACGAATGATATGGTTGTGACAAGCCACAATTCTTATCTGAATAAAATAGAGTAAACATTCTGTTCCAATTGTCCTTGGCGCAAGGATGAAAAAGGTCTTCACAATAAAACTAAGTGGTGAACTTTGAATATTAAATTAAATGATAATCCAATTCGTTTATTCACTTGTTGCACACATCAATTAATAATAGAGGTCTGAAAATGCCTGTGGAGGAGTGCACAAATATATTTTTATTTTTCTTCCCACCCTGTTCCACAACTCTTCGGAAATCCACGTAAGTTTTAAAATGTAGACGAACATGTGCACAAATACAAAGTCAGCACTGGGAACAATTGGGAAAACGTCCAATTCTGACAAAATCCGTGTCGTACAGGACATACAGGAGATCTACTGATGAAAAATAAGTCAACATACGCACATTGTACACAATCTGCACTAATTCCAACACTAATCTCATCTTCGTTGACATTCGCCGTTTTCTCGGCGTTGTTGGATGCCAAGACATCATAAGCCTCAGTCAAATGTTGCAAATTAAATAGCTGAAGATTTTTAAAAAATAATTGCTGCGATCCGGGTCTTACAATTACACAAAATACACTAAATGTAATTAAACGCAGGTTGAATGCCGTTTATGACTTAAATCTGGCATGTGAAATGTCTAGGGGTTCAAATATTAAATGAATATAAGGTAAGTAATATAAAATGCACAAAGGATTTATTCGGTTAAATACAATAAGAAGAATTACGGTTAAATAGAGCGGGATAAATGGAAAGAAATGAAATGCGACAAGCCGCGAAACAATAGAAATTAGCGCGCGCAGCAACGGCTTGTTGTGCGCGCAAATGGCGGGAACGAAGTTCTCGTCGTGGGTCTTCTTCACTTTGGTACTCACTGTACGATGGCGATGGTGGGAGCTCTGGACATGTCAACGGCAGTTCCTGTGCTGAATCAATATGTAAATTGGCAGTGGAAGGGTTAATCAGCACGTGGGTCGTCATCTATGAGTTGACCTTGAAGTGTACAGTTGAGTAAAAGAAATAATTCCTTGTGATATAATAAACTAAACTAAAGTAGTTTATTCATCTGCTACTTGCATTGAATATAGATGATACATAATACAACTTAAACATAAATATAACTTCACAGTTTGAAGTCTACAAAGCAAGTGATAACTCTGCGGTACTGCCACACACCACCGTACGACCCCAAAGGTCATCCCCTCATTGGGTGAACTGATCCAGCCCACATTCCCACATAAATGTGGCTTTTTATATGATTTTGTACTGTAAGACCACATTCTTGAATGTGTGTGGCATTTACATTTGCATTGTAAGCTGCATTCCGACATGAATGTAACATTTACATTGGGTCACTTGTGTGGAGTCTTCTACTTTTCCCTTATTTTAATATTTATTTTTGTATTTGACATTCTCGTAGAATATAATATTTAAATTTTTTTGGTATTTACTTCAAAATATGTGAAATTTTTGCAATGAAAAAATGTGGAATAGCAACAATTAGAAAAATCACGATGATGAAAGCAAATTTAAGAAGACGCCTTTTTTAAGGAATTAGACTAAATTCCTGGTCCAATCTTGAAGTGGACCATCGCCTAATCTTTGGCTGCTTTAAAATTTTAGGGAATTGTATAGTCTCAACGTCACAATACCTTCATTGTCCAGGTGTCTGTGAATTAACGACGCAAATGAAACATTCCGTCAACAAAATAACAACACAACCAACATGTAAAGAAAAAATTGCTTACAGATAAAAAAAAGAAAGGAATTTTTCTCTAACTTTTCTTTTAATAGCACAAAATCAAATCTTTGGCGAGGCATTGTAAAATAAAACATTGCGCAGCACTGCACCACATTCAATGATTAATTAATTTGTAAACGTATTATATGTGGATTAGTCATGTGGCGGTAAGTCAGATAGGAATATACCGGTAATTTTCATAAATTCACTCGTACCGGTAATTGCTGGTCGGTTACGACAATTTCAGCGCCTATCATGCAGACGATTGCAATGCCTTCCAACTAAAAAATAAATGTATTTGTTTAAAATTAAATTAAATTAACACGTAAAATAGTGACGAGACACAGAATGAGATGTAAGATTTTATCGTAATTGTTAGACCCCGGATATATATGTGAAATAAATTTCGCTTTATGCACATAAAATATGCACTAAAAATCCCATTTTATGCAAAATAAAAAATTGAAATATGCAAAATAAAAAATTGAGATATGCAAAATAAAAAAATTTATTTTAGTCAAATCATTTGTTGCAATAACAAATCAGTGCTATTTTTAAGTGCTGTGTGGTAAAACCGTGTTGCTTGTCAGTAAGCACAGACTTATTTGGGAAAAAAACCGTTCAACATCGCGTCGATCTAGAATTGACAACTTTCGGCATTGTTGTAAAAGAAATGCAATGAAAACAATACATGTATTTAAATACAGAAAAGGCCTTTCGTTAAGTGATACGTAAACAAAACATAGACGGGTTACGTATCATGTTCGTATCAGAAAAAAAGCCAATTTATGCAAAAAAAAACCAATTTTCGGGAAATATGCAATAAAAACCAATTTCGGCTTTTTATTGAATATAAATATATTGTATGCATTTATGCATTTATCCGGGGTCTAGTGATTGTGATAGGATCCTCACACAAATTGAATATGTTTGGCTGCATCATATAACTTAAAATTTTTGTTAGATAGTTAAAATTAGTAAAAGAAAACAGTACTGATTCTCTCCAGACAAATAAAGATGTTAGAAAAGTATAATTAGTATTTGCAAATATCCTCGTAAAAAAGATGTGCGGATCATCTCTAAGTTTATGCCTCCACATGTTAATTGTTCAATAGACCAAGTCCCATCTTGGATTAGTTGCGCGATTTGATCAACGTACACTGGTGGCGCAAATTCGTTGAAAGTGTTTAAGATGGCGAGTGTAAGAAAAATTGCTGCTAAATGTTCGCTTTCATTTTTGTGATCCATTCTGACGCGATCGGTGTGAGGAGTAGAATGAAACTGCTGAAAAACTGAGATTATAGTTATAAGAGGGCGCTTGTGGGTAACATGCAAATATTTCAACCAATTACTATTAAATGCATTTAATTTTATTTTTGGTTTTGAGGTTCTACCTAGTGACAGTTTATTTCAGGCTGAAGCGTCGTCGCCTCTGACTAGGGACAGAGACTGTGGACTTGAACAATTGATAAAACGAATGATATGGTTTCTGATTAAGTGCCACAAGCACGAATTTAATTCTTATCTCAATAAAATAGGAGAGTAAACATTGTCCCAATTGTGTGGCAATCAAACCAAGTGGTGATCTTTGAATATTAAATTAAATAATAATCCAATTCGTTTGTTAGAAATACAAACATTGTGCAGTGTAGAGTGGTGCATACATTGGGTTTTGACATTCTCAGGTTGTCATTTATTAAGTTTACATCCAGTTGCCTGATAACAAAGATAGTGAGACAACGTTCAATGATGATATGCTTTGGAAGTGTGTTCTGTCTTCAATGTAGAATTTTATTATTAAAAAAATCATGTAGTTTACCTATATGAAAAAAAATTATTCTCATAAGATCATTAGTTTGCATGGTTTTGCAGGTTAACAATCTGGATGCAGGCAGAGGCAACCATTGAAATGTGTTTGCAACAACCTTTGGGTGGCTGTATACACATCAATTAGCAATAACTACATAGAAATAAAACCAACACTAGTACGAGTGTTCGTGTAAACCGCGTAAAGAAAATATCATTGGCGAAATGCGCACAATAAGAAGAAACACTGGCGCTGGGCGCAATAAAAAAAATCAACACATCACAGTACGTAAACTGAAAAGGAAGCACGAATAAAAATAAAATAAAAGCAATATCACAGATCGAGATAAAAACAATTTGGTGAAACGCCTCTCTGCCATCAATATATTGGAAAAGTTAATATCTGAAATGTACCGTCGTGAGGAATTGAAAACGGCTTCTTCCATCTGCAGGAACCTCGTCGTCTCTGTTGACAGATGAGAAAATCCAACCAATATGTACAATCAAATGGGTTTGATGCAACTTCTTCTGTTGGGTTATTGATTGTCCTGTAGCACACGAAGAATTACAATACGATCGGAGGAGGACTATAATACGGCGCCCAAAATGGGCCCCGCCCAAAAAAAACTAAAATATAAAAAGTTGTAAATATTTTATTTAAACATTTAAAAAAAACATACCCAATGGTTTGTCCACATCCCTTTTACCATTGCGGGTCCAAATGAACGAGCTGGATTAAAGGCGGCCCCTGTAAATGCAATCTACAAAATATAAAAGAGAAAATAAAATAAAGATAAATTAAAAAATGAATAAATACAAACTTACAGCGCCGACTTAAGCAACAATTATTACAAATCTGATTATTAATTGCCTGGGCCAAGTTGCTTTCTATATAAAAACTTTCAGGAATTGTGAAACCCATTAGGATTATCGGAAAACAAAAATAGCCTCCGATCATGGTTGCCAAAACTGGATTTAAACCACTGATTACGTAGTATTGCTATGAAGGAGCGCTGACTTGTGAGTCATAAAAGGTTTACCAGCGTTCCTAACAAACTCAACTCCCAACAACTTTGTTATTAGGCCGAGGTCCAAAATTTCGAATCTGTTGGCAATGAGACGCAAAAGTTGATTTCGAACATTGTTGGAAGAATAGAATAAAACTGTCACCTGTGTATACTAACATTATTGCACAGGTCCTGATACGCATTTGTAAGCTGGGATTTTATGAAATCCAAGATGTGGTGATCTCAAAATATTCACCAACTTAGAAGATTAAATTAATTATCTTCTAATTAATTTGACTGTGGCACACGCCAAGTCAGATCATGTGACCGAGGGGAGAAATCCTCTCTAGGCACATATCACCCCAGGTTGTCCGGGGTGAAAACGGTTATTAGCCGTTATGGTGCAATATGGTGTAATAACCACTAGTTGCACCCATTTGAGCTAAGTGCGCAGGTTTTCTGCGCAATATTGAAGCGTGCTGGGCTCGCGTCTTGGCTCAAATCGGCACTCTGAAAAATACAACAACAACCTCAACATCACTGCGATATCTGCTCCGACAATACGTATTGATAGAGGACCGTTGTAACTCAGTTTCACCTGCTATCTTTGTGCCACCCAAAGCACAAAGCCAGCAATTCTGCTTGAATTAGCCGTAGCTAATTCCAGCAAACGAGAAGAAGAAGTTTCCCGACGATCGTGAACCATCGCCGTCGCTGCCGCGCGAACGACAGCCACCGCCATCGTACGAGAGCCGGACGCCTACAGCCGTCAACCACCGCCGCCGAGCCGTCGCACGAGCCGTAGAAGGAGCCCACGAGAACCATCGTCTTCGACCATCGTTCGTGAGTTCAGCAAACGAAGACAATTCGCCTTCGCCTAACAACTGTGTGTTGTTTAAGCGCCATTTTAGCGCTTTGTAGCTTGCAACAGTCGTTGCAAGCCCTTCCATTGTTCCCGCTCATTTCATTTCGCGACTTGTCGCCATTGTGATATTTGTAACTAGTCATTGTAATTTAAACGAATAAATACATATTTGTGATTTTTATTAATAAAACTGTCTTTTTATTTCTTTTCCTTAAACTTAACCCCTAGATAATTTAAGGCCGCCGATTGTAAGTCTTTTATAGCATTCACCTGCGGTTTCTGCTTAATTTATTAGAAATTAAGTGGATAAAAACCCGGATCGCAGCACGTGGGGGCCTGGCCGGGATAGTCATTGTATAACTTTGTTAGTTAAAATTTACCCGCCATTTTTATCTTGCTTATCTTTCTTCTCTATCCTTTCTTTATCCTCATTGAAAAATGGCGACTCCTTCAGAGAAGAGACCGAGAGGAAGGCCGGCGAAGAGACGAGTGGCGATCGATCTACCAGTCGTGGATCAAGAAGTGACTGAGTCACAAGAATTGTTTGAAGCCATGGATCAAACAGCTAACTGTAACTCGGCACAGTTAATCGTGAATGAATTCACGCAAGCGTTGGAGCGACAACAGCCATCCCCGCCCAGCGGCCAGTTGGACTTAAACAATCCAACTGGAAGTGGCCGTTCCAAGTCGCAAAACGATGATTTGAATTTACGAATTCAATCATCAAGTGCAGAGCACTCGCTGAATTCATCACCGGTTCAAGGTGCAGCACAACAAGATTCTGAGAACTCCAATATGGAAGTTTCTCATTCTCCCGTGCGTGTTACCATGATGGACGCACTCCGTGAGCAAGCTAGGCTCGAGGGAGTAATAGTCACTAGCGAAATGACTGTGGAACAAATCCACAAAGCTATGGTTCGCAAACAAAGTCAAAAAGACGTTGAAATCGTCAGAACAAGCTTGCAAGCAGAGTTCGAGCGAATGCATGCAGAAATGCAGCAGCAGAATGCCGAACTAAAACAACAACGTGCGAATAACCATGTTAAGTTGTTACAATTAGAGCAGGAAAAAGCTTCCTGGCTAATTACTGACGAAGAGCAACAACAAAGGCTCGAGCAACTAAATCAAGCCCAAAAAGATTTAGAAATTGCTAATGAAAATTTGAGATTGGCCAACGCAAATTTGCGAGAAGCCAACACGAATTTAATGACTGCCGAACTAACCGCCCCAGTTCGAGCGAGGGAAGAAATTCCCTCCACTTCTCGAAATTACGAGAATCATGCTGCAGAGCAAGCAGCAAGAGCTAAGAGATTAGCACAACGAGAAAACGAAGTATTTCTCGCTCGACAGCAGTCCGTAATTGATGCTGGTCAAGCCGCCAAAAGTCAAAGTACTGCAGAGCAGTTATTACGTGCCGACTTAGCTGCGCAAGCTCGTGAAAACGAAATTCTTCGCGCAGATCTGTTGACGGTACAAGAGAACTTTGCAGTAGTCGTACAAAAAGTACAAGACGTTTGCGGCGAAGATAATTTTGCAAAGCCAGCCCCAGTTTTGCAAAAAGGTGCTTCCAAATCACCTGAGTTGATTGATTTAACATCAGCTAAACCAAAAGTCAGTCGACAATCAAGTTGGACTGACAGCGATGACTCACGCAGTAGTCGTGGAAGCCGTAATAGTCATCACAGTCGCAAAAAGAGAAAGCGACAACCAGACCCGACCGAATATCATTCCCCAAAAGTTCCGCAAAATTCGGATAGATTCTTTAGCAATAGTGACCAATTAATTGGATTGCTGGCGAAAAAGAATAAAGAACGTGAGAAACCACACGATCGTGGACGGTCACACGATAATCCGCGAGAAGGCTCACCAAAACGAGATTGTCACAACGACATCCGTGATGGGCCGAGATACCGTGGAAATCCGCCAGGTGGTGACCCACCAGGTGGAGACAGTTCAGATGGACATGGAGGTGGCCACTCACGTGACCACAATTCGAATGGCAATCGAAATGGAAGGGGACCACCAAATGGAGACCGTCGTCCGCCAGATGGCGACGATCCTCCGGACCCTGATCCGCCGCCAAATCCGAATCATGAATCTGCGTCAGATACAGATTCCTCACGTCCCAGTGTGAGAGGGCGATCTCGTCACAGAACACGTAGTAGAACTCAAAGACCCGATTTTTACACGAAAGATGAGATTGACCAGTTGTTGAGGCAAAATGCTCAACAACAGCGAAAAAGCAGAAGGGATAAAATTATTTTGCAAAAAATAAGTGAATTTACTTCTGATAAATGGACTCATCAAACAACAGATGAAAAGTTCATTAGATGGGATCGAGTTATCCCACATGCCTATAATGGAAATTGGCAAGCAGGGTCAAACCTCTTGCTGGAAATATTCGAACTAGGCAAAGTTCACAGTTTTAGCTGTGAAGGTGCATTGGCCCATCTAGTACCAAGAATACTAGTTGGCGGTGTCAAGGAGTGGTTTCGCAGGAAAGACTTCACGAAGTGGGATGACTTCGTTAAACAATTTATGTTTAAATTTGGTGAATCGAGCGAAGACATCAAGACGCTTTGGAGATGTCTTAAGCAACGAAAAGGCGAAAGCTTACATTCGTACATGCTAAGAGCAGAGAATCTGCTTGGCAGAATGCCACATGCTGTTACTGATGCAACAGCAGATGATCAGTTTAGAGCTGGCCTCACAGAATATAGTAAAAATATTCTGATGATGTCGGACGCTCCCGACCCGGGGAAATTCTCCGAGTTAAACGAATTCATGGAAGTCAATCAATTGCGCATTGACGAAAAGTACAAAGCTTACCTTACAGAAAGCGAAAGGTCAGCGTACTTAAAGCGAGAGAAAAGACTCGCTGAGCAAAACAATGAAACCTTTAATGGTTTGAAATTGTTGCAGCCACCTAGTTACGAAGACTTTCTAGACGAAGTGGATGAGAAGAGTTCGAAAAAAGAATCTTCCAAAAAGGACGTCAAAAATCCTCATTCAGTTCCTAAGTTACATGCAAATATAACTGGAGCTGAAACTCCGTCGTCTGAAGCTGAAGAAGCTGAAGAGGAGGAGGAAGCAGGAGATGAGACGTTGGCTTTATTAGCCAAAGCAGCGGCGCTGTTAGCAAAAAATAACCCCGTTGCAGGCAAATGGAAGCCAAAAATGAAACCAAAAAATGTTTCATTTGACGCATCAAAGGTGAATACCGAAAGGAATTCAAAATCACCCGCGGTGTCGCCAGAGCGCCGGTCTGACGCTCGTTCTCGTTCTGCCTCGCCAGCAGCAACGAAAAAGAAATCGCCTGCCACTGATCCATGCAATTTATGCAAAAAATTAGGGCATTGGCAAAAAGACTGCCCTTCCTCTAAAAAGGACAAACCAGTGTCAACAGCTGAGTTTGAAAAAGCAGTCAAGATCATAACTGACATGTTTCGAAAAAACTTGTAGACGCAGATCCATCAGGTCTAGTGGACGCTGCGTCACCTCCGAAATCGGAATCAGAGAATGAAAATCTGAAGATAATGGAAGATGTTGGAGAAGCTATTGATGAATTAATTCGTCAAACTGAACTAAAAGAAAATGGATCTCTTGATGTAAAAAAGGAGATTGTCGGCGAAACCCCGACTGAAGAAGACACTTCCAATATTCAAGATAAAGTCGAAGTTAAAGACGATAGACCAAGCTCAGTTCCAGAGACACCTGGAATTGAGGAATGCATTAAGTTATTTGCAACTACAACTCTTGATACCAATGAGTTATTAGATGAATTGCCTTTGGAGCCTCCAATTACAATTCCTCATAAATTGCGCAAGTTTGAGTGCAAAGTGGCTGGAATACCAAACAGCCAAGACCTTCCGACGTTAAAGTTAGAAACGTTAAAAGGTGTAATAACCGGAATGTTGGACTCAGGAGCAAATAAAAGCTTCCTAGCCACTTCAGTTATTAATCAATTAGGTCTAGAAAAATATCTACGACCTATCGGACCTGGTGTCAGAGTCACGACGGCAAGTGAAGAAGTCACTCCAGATGGAACCATTCATCTTTCATTTCGATGGACACATGGCACGTTACGTCATCCGTTCATCGTAATACCAAATAAGTATCCAATGGTACTATTGGGTTGCGATTTTATGAATAAATTAAAAATCCAACCTAATCCACAGACGATGTCTTGGAATTTCACGCAACCTGTGGATGCAGATTTACCCTACATTCCACAAGCGTTGCTGGATCGTTATTTGGAGAAAATAGAGGAACCCGATTCCTCATTTGTGACCTTTGCAAAAGCTTACGCTGCAAGTGTAACTCAAAGCAAAATTGATGAAGAGAATTTCATCCAAAAGTTAGTCAAAGAAGCTAACTTAAATTTGGAGCAATCCAAATTATTAGAAAAGATGTTATCCAAACATAAAAGGATTATTTCTAAAGATCCAGGTAAAACACACCTGGTTAAGCACAAAATTGAGCTTGACACGGAGAAACCCATCCGTGTCCCCTTTAAGAGCATAAACCCTCAAAAAAGGGAAATAATCAGACAACTTTGTCAAGACATGATTGACAAAGGCGTAGTCGTCAAAGCTGAAGGCGATTACGGAATGAGGCCAGTCCTAGTCATGCGACCAGGAAACGACCCACGCTTGTGCATTGATTTTCGCCCCATCAATACACATACTAAGTACAACCCACCTCAAATGCCAACAATTGAGGAAATTCTGCGAGAAATCGGAGAATTCGAGTGGGTCAGTACTATAGATCTGACCAAGGGATATTGGCAGATAGAATTGCGCCCTGAAGACAGAGAAAAAACTGCCTTCTGGAGCCCAATGGGAAGACTAATGTTTTTAGTCATGCCTTTCGGATTAGTAAACGCACCAACTACCTTCCAAGAATTGATGGAAAAAGTTTTGGGTGACGTTTACAGAAAATTTGCATGGGCATATTTGGATGACATAATTGTTGTATCTAAATCGTTCGAAGAACACATTAAACATTTAGATATAGTGTTTAAAAAATTGGCAGAAGCTAATTTACATGCGCATCCTGGCAAGACGCATCTCTGTAGAAAGGAATTAATTTTTCTAGGCTACAAAGTAGGAGTAGAAGGACTTGCAGTAGACCCTAAAAAAGTCGCTGCAATTACGCAATTTCCGGCTCCTACCAATCTTAAGGAATTACAAAGATTTCTAGGCATGGTGAATTTCTTTCACCGCCTAATCAAGAATTTGGCCACAGTGGCAGAACCACTAAGGCCACTCTTGAAGAAAGATGCGGAGTTCGATTGGGAACTGCATCATCAAGCAGCATTCGACGCAATAAAAGACCTGCTTACGAATGCTGAAACAATGAAGATGCCTGACTTGTACATGCCATTTATTGTTCATACTGACGCCAGTAAACAAGGGTTGGGTGCAGCCCTTACACAAAAGAAAATTGTGGATGGCCAAGAAGTCGAAATGCCATGCGTGTATGCAAGCAGAAGCTTGCAACCCGCTGAAAAGAATTATACTGTGACAGAATTAGAATGTCTCGCAGTAGTATGGGGATTACGCAAATTTCGCCCATACTTAGAGTACACTACATTCACTGTACAAACGGATCACCAAGCACTTAAGTGGTTGATGTCGTTATCTGACCCGTCGGGCAGATTAGCTCGTTGGCAAATGGAGCTAATGGCGTATTCGTTCGAAATACAATACGTCAAAGGTCCGCTGAATGTAATAGCAGACGCATTGTCACGTGCACCTGTCAGCGCACCTGACGAACCAGAAGACGATGGCGATAATGATGATTTATTATCATATTGTCCATCTCCTTGCCGAAGTTGGCAAATGGGAAAATTGAACGAATTACCCAAGTCAATAATAGTTAATGACGACGATCAAGCATTAATTAATTTTTGTATTAACATGCATGATCCGTCAGGAACCCCTGACGTCGAATTAAGAGCTATGATGGCTAAAAAATTCGAGCTGCCAACAACAAATGTTTTAATTAAAGCATTTGCAGCTAAAATTGCGAAGCAATTAGAATGTGATCCTCCAACGAGAGATGACATTATTGCAGCGCAAAAAGCAGACGAATTTTGCCAACATATTCGCAATTACTTGCTAAACAAGCAATATCCAAGTTACATAGTAACTCGTCTTCAAAGAAGAAACTTTGAAAGACACGCGAGTACTTATCTCATTGAAGAAGATATGCTACTCCATTATCATCCTACCTCCACCGATGAATTGGGAGAGGATGGTAGGGCACTTAAAGTTGTTGTGCCAAGAAAATTGATTTATAAAATCATTTGGTTGATGCACGGACATCCACTGTCCGGCCACCCAGGCATTGCGAGGACAATGTACCGAACTCGAAGAGTTTATACCTGGAAAGGTATGAAACGTGATATTACACGTTTTATTCAACATTGTCAAGGATGTCAGGCATGTAAGCCGAGATCAAAGACCGAAATTGAAGGCGCTCAAATTGGACCATTTGGACCATTTGACTGCCTCAGTGTGGATTTGTCTGGTCCCAAACCAAGAACCAGAAAAAACAATACCCACATTTGCGTCATCGTAGATGTCGCTACACATTGGCCCGAATTATTTCCAATGTGTAATCCAACGGCAATAAAAGTTGCCAACACAATTTATCACTTATCAATGACTTTCGGATTTCCGAGACAAATCATAAGTGATAATGGACCACAATTTCGATCACAGGTCTATAAAGAATTTTGCAAAAAATTCGACATGTCGCGAACACCGACATCGATTTATCATCCACAAAGCAATCCTGTGGAGAGAACCAATCGAGATATTAAATATTTAGTTTCGATTTATTTAGATATTCATGACCAATGGGATGAGTATCTACGCGAATTTGCATTCAGTTTGAGAACAACTGTAACAAGAGGCAGAGATTATTCTCCTGCTTTCTTAAATTTTTTCCGAGAATTAAGAATTCCTTGGGATCCAAGAATTCCGGAAGGAATTTTAGTCATTGATCCAAAAAATCCGCATTTATATGTTCAGAAATTAGAAACAATAATTGCAGAGACGTATCAGCATATGATGTCTCACGTCTTAGATTTGAGACGCCGTGTCGAAGCTGAAAAATCAGATAAGAAATTCGACAACTTCAGACAAAATGATTTAGTCTGGCGAGAGTCTCATATTCTCTCAAATGCCGCTAAAGGAATAGCAGCAGGCATTTCACCGAAAAGGAATGGGCCTTATGTAATTATCAAAAGGTTACAAGGAGGCGCCTTTCAACTTCGACGGCTGAGTGATAATAAAATTTATCCAGCTGTTCACGGCACTGAATTAATGCCGTACTTTCCCGTTTTCAACCAAGAAATTTGGCTGGAAGGGGAGGAAGTGGGTCAAAAAACAAAGAATATTGTTAATACCTTGGATGATGCTAAATTATCCAAAATTCCTGTCGAAAACACGGAATCGAGTAAAAAATCGAAACTCAAAAATAACGAAGTCGATGAAATAAACCAGCGACTTGAAAATGTTTCTCTTGATGAAAATCTAGAAAAGGAAATGTTTTTAGAAAAAGAGAAAATTTCAAACAATGAAGTATATAACTCATCTGACATTGGAGACGATGCTGATGACAATCTAAACAAGTTGGATTGTACTTCGCGAAAGTCAAAGTACAACTTGAGATCTCGCGTTCCGCGAGCCAAGACATAGTGTTGTCTTTCACCTTTTGGGTTTACCCAAAAGATCCGAGAAAGCAATCTCGTGACGTCATTCGTAGTACCCGCTCAACGTTAATCATACGTTATAATTAGTGACGTCACAAAGCGTCTCTAATCCAAGTTCGTGTTTGCAATCAACGAACTTAGTCACTTTTTCAAAAGTTTCGAGAGTGTATGCATCGCATCGCCTACGTTACGACCCGAATAGTTCGACAACCTGATCGTAAGTAATTTTTCTGTATGAAAAATTTGATAAAACATAAGATTTATGTATTATTTCTCTTTCAAGACGAAAGAATTTCCGAAATTACCGGAAAACGAAAGAGAATGGACGAGGAAGCGATCCAACTCCAGGCGGACGGAGAAATGCCCATGGAAGGGGCAAATGAAGACGTTCAATTGACGCTTCAACAACGGGTAAATTATTAGAATAAATTTTTACCAAGTGTTTAAGTCAGAAAAATTGAGTAATTTCACTTTTCCTGACTTCAAACACAAGCCGCTAAAAAATAAAAATGGCGGCTATAAAAGTCACGTGCTTCAAGCATGTGCGAAGGGAGTTGCCATGACAACCAACATCCCTTAGTGACTCACAGCCACAAGCGCTAAGCTTAAAAAATATTTCAAATAAGAAATTATTTGTTTATTTTTAAATAAACTAATTTATTTATTTTTCTTCGAATATAGATCGAGAGGGATCGAGAAACACCATTCGCGCTTCCCGATCACGTGCCGACTCAGCACCCGCTGATTTTTCGAGCGGCATTGCCCGAAAAAATCAGAAGACTGAAGACGGCAAACAATACCTGGTGGAAGTTGCGCCACGACTTCAGCAGATCAGCGCTGCAAGGATTTGGTGCAAAAGGAAGATTCATCGAGCGCCTTCACGTGGACGGTGTCGACGAAATCGAGTGGACGCTCGACGAGAGCCCCCCAGGACCGCTTGCAGCAGAGTTGCTGCACAACCAGTGGCCAGTGACGCCACGAGAGCGTCACGAGCGCAGAAGAGCGCTAAAGAGTACCGGAATTAATTACGGTGCTCTAACCCAATTGAGGAAGAACCTCAAGACGACACAACGCGAAGTCGTTAAACGGTATCGCAAATCCGTTCGTGACGGGAACCCACAACTTCCCGTCACACAAACCGAGCTCCACCAGTTGGCGCTCGCCGGGTGTTTTAACGATTTTCCGGGATTTTTCCCGTCCAAAGCACTCCGAGCTGCCGCGGTGCAGCTTCGCGTCGACGAAAATCGACAACTGGCTCGAGAACACGAGGCAGAGGAGCAAGCGCGTTGCGCTCTCCCTTTTTATCAAGAAGATGAAATTCCGGCCCCAGCGGCCATCAATCCTCCGCCGCAAGACGAGGATTTGAGGGTGGGGCAACTCCCTCCGCCGGTTCCAGTCCGACCGATGTTCCGCGAATCAAGCCGCGATCGAGAGGAACGTCAGAGGCGATCACGCCCATATTCGACTGACGCGCAGCCATCACGCCCGCAGTCGCGACGAGGACGGACACCAGAGTCGTTTGGCTCGTCGTCTTCGCTGAGTTTCGAATCGGACTCCACAATTAAGTCCGCCCGAAGTAGCCGAACCGCCTCCACGTTCAAAGTGGACAACCCGGCTACTCCATACGCCATGAGACGTGTCGTCGGTGATATTTCTCCCGACTGTAGTGTGCCTGTACCTGGACACGCTAGCCGCTTGCCCGAACAAGGTTATGTTTCCCGCTTGCCGGCTGGAGTTAGCAACCTGCAACTCCGGCCATTTTTCAGTGAGTCGTTCGGCCCACAATGGACCTGCTACGAGCAGCAACCCATTAGAGCGCAGCAGGAAGTGCTCCAGAAGCTGGACGCATACCAAAGCGCCCAGATCGCCGAGTCACAGAAGGACTGGCAGAGACTAGCTGAAAGGCTAGAAGTCTCCGACATCAATACCATTGATGATCCCCGCCTGATGGATTTTCAGCGTCAGCTAATTCCGGGGATGACTAGGGTGTTGTACCCTGGTGTTCTTCCTTCGCCAGGACAGGCGTTAGCGGCCATTACGTACCTTTGGACCGCGCCGATGGGCCTGTCGGAGAAGAAAGTCGAGCTGTGGTACCACCTCAGGCTCGACCCGCCTACGATCTTAGCCGAGCTAATAAAGCAAGTCGTAGCAAACGGTGAGACCGAAGAAGAGGCCGCCGTTCGGTTGCGAACCGAGTGGTCCTTTGCGAAGGCCACGGCGCGAATGACCGGAAGACCACCGCTTCCAGTTACAAGCGCCACAGCAGCTGCGTCACTGGCTGTTTTCCAGTCGGCCCAAGAGGGCGCTGGATGTTCATTTTGGCCAGAGAACGCCGGAAGTTCTCAAACTCCAGCCGGAGTTCAACGGGTAGTCGAAACCCGTCAGCTCCCCGGTGTGGGTCGAGCACCGGGACGAGGCGTCACACCCTCGTCAACCTCCGCACCCGCGTTGGTTTTCTTGGGCCCGCAGTGCCATTTTGACGATGCCACGACGGAAGACTCACGTCCGCCGCCGCCGCCGCCAGCCAAGCCGGAGACGAAGGTCAAGCCGCTGAAAAAAGAGTCGGCTTTCAAGACCCTGATGCGCCTGTATCCGCACTTCTATTTGACGCCGGATACGCGAACACTGCTTAGCAACAACCACAAGTTGTCGAGGCAGGTGTTTATGTGGCTCGAGGACCACATCCGGGTGTTAAGCCCACCATCAGTGCTCCACGATCGACTCCTGAGAGCACGATTGGCGCCAGAGGATCCCATAGAGTTTGCGGCGCTAGGATTTTTCAACCGAGCGAACTCGGCGAGAATCATCCAGGTTTGGCTTCATGTCAACCCTGGAATGGTCTCCGGACCAAACGCAGGTCGCGACCTGTGTACGGTTAACGAGCGGTCCAACCCGAGGGACGACACCACGGATATGATGCGCCCGTTGACGCCTGAGCGAACTCAGACCATGGACGAATCATAAATTGGTTCGTTCATTTTCTCTCCATGTAAGATTCGTCTTAAATGGGGGGATGTGTGGTGATCTCAAAATATTCACCAACTTAGAAGATTAAATTAATTATCTTCTAATTAATTTGACTGTGGCACACGCCAAGTCAGATCATGTGACCGAGGGGAGAAATCCTCTCTAGGCACATATCACCCCAGGTTGTCCGGGGTGAAAACGGTTATTAGCCGTTATGGTGCAATATGGTGTAATAACCACTAGTTGCACCCATTTGAGCTAAGTGCGCAGGTTTTCTGCGCAATATTGAAGCGTGCTGGGCTCGCGTCTTGGCTCAAATCGGCACTCTGAAAAATACAACAACAACCTCAACATCACTGCGATATCTGCTCCGACAATACGTATTGATAGAGGACCGTTGTAACTCAGTTTCACCTGCTATCTTTGTGCCACCCAAAGCACAAAGCCAGCAATTCTGCTTGAATTAGCCGTAGCTAATTCCAGCAAACGAGAAGAAGAAGTTTCCCGACGATCGTGAACCATCGCCGTCGCTGCCGCGCGAACGACAGCCACCGCCATCGTACGAGAGCCGGACGCCTACAGCCGTCAACCACCGCCGCCGAGCCGTCGCACGAGCCGTAGAAGGAGCCCACGAGAACCATCGTCTTCGACCATCGTTCGTGAGTTCAGCAAACGAAGACAATTCGCCTTCGCCTAACAACTGTGTGTTGTTTAAGCGCCATTTTAGCGCTTTGTAGCTTGCAACAGTCGTTGCAAGCCCTTCCATTGTTCCCGCTCATTTCATTTCGCGACTTGTCGCCATTGTGATATTTGTAACTAGTCATTGTAATTTAAACGAATAAATACATATTTGTGATTTTTATTAATAAAACTGTCTTTTTATTTCTTTTCCTTAAACTTAACCCCTAGATAATTTAAGGCCGCCGATTGTAAGTCTTTTATAGCATTCACCTGCGGTTTCTGCTTAATTTATTAGAAATTAAGTGGATAAAAACCCGGATCGCAGCAAAGATTGCATAATGTTTGATGTAATTTTTGGTTCCACAGGCGCCTGATTGATGTAGTCCATAAAGTGATTTGGTCAAGAGTCAAGACACATGGATGCCGGCGCCGGCAGGTATCCGCAAATACACCTGACGTTCCAGTTCACCGTACAGACACGCGCATTTTACGTATAAATGTGCGTCCTTCCAACCCTTAAGTACGACAAGAAGGCAAAAGAAGAAACGTATCAACACACAGTTTACAAGGGGACTGAAAACCTCATGAAAATCGATTCCCAATGTCTGATGGAATCCTTGTGCTACAAAGCACGTGCGCCAGCGTGAGATTTTCTCTGCAGCATCCATTTTTAAATGAAAACTCAATTTGCAGCGAAGAACTGTACAATTTAGTGGCCTGGGAACTTCCTTGTAGACATCACGTTTTTTAAACGTTGAAAATTCTTCATGATTAGCCTCTTTGTGAAAACTGGCGTTGTTAGAAGTAACAAGGTCGCACGAGTTCGAGGGAAAGAGCACGGCGCAGCACAGAGAAGCCAACCTGCAGGAGGTGTTTTTGAGTGATATTGGATGACGCGTGACCGGAAGTGCTGTAAAAGTGTCATAAATTATCTTGTTTCACCCTTTGTTCCCCTGAATTTGTACTTGTGACCCCCAGAAATTACAATAAACTTGTTCTTAACCCAAAAAAGACATGCTTTATTTCGAGAATTCATAAAAGTTAGAAAAGTAGTAAATTTACACAGTTTTAGTCAAAATTAGTTACAAATCGACTTTGCGAATCTTCAAATGGTGCCGAAACCCGGGAAAATCAGTGAATCCGGACAGAAATAAGTAGAAAACAGCATCGTAAAGCCGACCACGCCGAATTTTGACCGAAAATTTCAAGATGGACGCCCTTGATCGTTTGCGCGCTCAACAAGCCACGTCCAGAGAAGGAGCCAAGCAGTTATGTAATGCGGTACTCGTCGAATTAGCCAACGTTGCTCCAGAAATCCTCGCGTTGAAACGATTAAAAAACCAGTTGTTAGCAAAGAGTGAACAATTGACAGCGCTCGACGATAAGATATCGCCGATGATTGTTACGCGTGCGGATTTGGAGAAAGAAGAAAGCGACAACGAAGATTTCCGTGAGTTGATAATCGACTCTCTTACCGATATTGAAGTCAAATTGGAAGAACTTTTACGGCCACCAGCACCAGTTATACCCCCAGCGATTCCAATCGGCGGCAGCGCCACGAGCAACTCAGGCGAAGGGACAATAAAGCTGCCAAAGTTAGTAATGCGGAATTTCAGCGGGAATCCTGTTGAGTGGTCAAAGTTTTGGTCCAATTTCGAGTTGAGTGTCCACGGCAACGGTTCACTTACAGCAAAAGCCAAATTCGTATATTTGAACTCAGTTCTCGAAGGTACTGCAGCAACAGTTGTTCATGGTCTCAAAATCAGCGATGAGAACTATGAAACTGCAGTGACTTTACTTCAAAATCGATTTGGGCGAAAAGAAGTCATTGTGAACGCTCACATTCAGACTTTGATGAAACTTAAACCAGTAAAACGAGTTAGCGACCTCGTTGAGTTGCGTAGACTCTACGACACATGCGAATTGCATATTCGAAGTCTCGAGACTGAAGAAATCGATACAGCCACGTTTGGAATTGTATTGTGTCCATTGATACGAAATGCGGTGCCTGACGTTATTGCACTTGATTTTGCACGCAAAAATAAAGAAAACACTCACGATATGAAACTGTTTTTGGAGTTTTTCAGAGCCGAACTGGAGTTACGAGAAGAACACGTAGCCGTGAGCGACCAGACAGAGAAACCAGCCGCCAAGACGTTCGTCGACTACAAGAAGCCGACGCGTAACGACAAAATAGCCTCAGCCAATGCATTGACTACCAACGTTTCATCATCCAGTTGCGTATTCTGCGACGATGCGTCGCACAAGAAGGAAGATTGTCCGCTCAACATTCCAGATCGATTGAAGCGGTGCATGTCAAAACGAACGTGTTTTAGATGTTTGGGCAGCAAACATATGGCGCGCAGCTGTCCCCAGAAAGAGAAG
Organism: Strigamia acuminata; assembly: GCA_949358305.1. Classification (NCBI taxonomy): domain Eukaryota; kingdom Metazoa; phylum Arthropoda; class Chilopoda; order Geophilomorpha; family Linotaeniidae; genus Strigamia; species Strigamia acuminata. The sequence goes on from OX442314.1 coordinate 33,601,917, forward strand.
TGTGTGAACTGTGAGCGGTTTCACCATATCCTGTTGTGCGAAGCGTCGAATACCAAGCCAGAGACCGTGCTTGTGTCGACGTTGACAGCAGCAGCAATTACAGCAGAGAACACTGACTTATTTTTGCAAGTATTAATGACAAATGTGGAATCGAATTGTAAAACCAAGGCTGTGCAGTGCATGTTTGATGGCGGAAGCCACAGATCGTTTATTAGCCAGAAACTAGTGAATGAACTCGATGCCCAAGTAGTGGGAAAGCAAAATATGCAGATTTCCAGTTTTGGCGACTCTAAAACAGAGAGCGTTTGTCGTCGTCGCGTGAAAGTGACTTTAAGAAATATTACCGATACTAATAAGTTTGTTGATTTAGAATTGATCGAGGTGCCACGAATAACTCACTCAGTCGCGAGGCAGTCGGGTCCAAACGTGCGCGAGATGTTGCGCAAACACAAGATCACCTTAAATATCGACCAGATGTCGACCCAACAAGACGAGGTGGCAATTCTAATTGGAGCGGACCACTTTTGGCGTATCGTAACAGGCGAATCGAAACGTTTAGATGAGGGATTGATGTGTCTTCACACGTCTCTCGGTTGGACAATCCACGGCGCGATCAGAAGCCAAGATGAAACGGTTAGACAGTCAGCAACCCACGTGAATCTTGTGCAGTATGAAGACCGACTCGACCACCTTCTTCAACGTTTTTGGGAGTTGGAAGCAGTAGGCATTCCCCACGAAACTCTCACCAGCGCCCAGGACGAAGATGATCAAGCAGTAGCAAAATTTAAAGAGTCCATCAACTGGACGGGTGAGCGGTACGAGGTGCGACTGCCTTGGTTGCTGGACAAATCAGAGTTGGACAGCAACTATCAAATTGCACTTAAGAGACTGTGGAATCTTGTTCGCAAGTTTAAACAAAATCCGGACTTGTACCACCGCTATAAGAAGGTTCTGGACGACCAGAAAATCGCTGGAATAATCGAAACGGCCCCAGAAGTAGCCAACCAGACTGGGTGTTACTACCTCCCACATCGACCAGTAATTCGAGAGCGGAGAAGCACCACAAAATTGCGCATAGTCTACGACGCCTCGTCGCACGCGCAGAAGAGTCGCTCTCTCAACGACTGCCTGTTTACAGGGCCAAATCTCCTTCCAGAATTAATCAATGCCCTTTTATTTTTCAGACAATTCATTGTGGCATTGATTGGAGACATTAAACAAGCGTTTCATCAAATTTTGCTGGCGTTAGCTGACCGAGATGCGGTGAGGTTTCTGTGGATCGCGGATGGATGGGACGTTGAAGGACCAATCGTGTTGGAGATTCTCCGACAAACCAGAGTCCTATTTGGAGCATCTCCAAGTCCCTATCTCTTGAACGGAACGATACAACACCATCTCGAACAATATGCAGATCGTTTTCCCGAATTAATTATGAAATTGTTAAAGAGATTTTATGTTGATGACTTTTTGAACAGTGAAAAGACAACAACAGAAGCCATTGATGTCTACAAGAAGACGTCAACAATCATGCTCGAAGCCAATATGGAACTAGTGAAGTCGTACAGCAATTCCCCAGTGCTACGAGAGCAATTTGCTGTTGACCATCCAACTGCAACGTTCGAAAGTGAGCAAAAAGTGTTGGGCCTGAAGTGGAATGGTGAGAGAGACGACTTGTCACTAGAACTCGAGGATGTGAAAGCAACTTTGGAACGTGAATCGAACACTAAACGGCAGGTTATTCAATTGGTTGCACAGATCTTCGATCCGTTAGGATTTGCGTCGCCGTTTACAGTTTCAGGAAAGCTGTTTTTCCAGCAGTTGTGGAAATTGCAGATTGGATGGGACAGTCGTCTCTCCCTCGAACTTCTCGAACAGTGGGAGAAATGGAAAAAGCAGTTGCCATTGTTGGAAAATATTTGCGTGCCACGACATTTTGGCTTGGATGCAGAATTGAATAATCACGAAATCCATCTGTTTTGTGATGCGAGCCCCTTAGCGTACGGGGTGGTGGCGTACAATCGTGTGCGTCACCCAAATGGAAGTTGTAATGTATTTTTTATTCTTTCCAAATGCAGGATCGCGCCAATTAAGACGATTACGTTGCCCAGACTCGAGTTGATGGGAGCTTTGCTGCTGGCCAGAATTGCGCACAGACTGAAACAATTCACCACTGCAAAAGTTACAGCTTGGACAGATTCGACAATCGTTTTGTGTTGGTTGAACGAGAAAAGGAAAGCCATTCCATTTGTAGCCAGGAGAGTGGAGGAAATCCAGATACACGTACCTTTTTCGAGTTGGCGACACTGTCCAGGAGTCCAGAATCCAGCAGACCTTCTAACACGAGGGATAGATGCAGAGGCGTTGATTCAAGCGAATACGTGGTGGAATGGCCCCGAGTGGCTTGTGAAGGACGAGAACGAATGGCCAGACATTAAAATAGACGAGAATAGCGACGAGATCGATTCAGAGGACTATTTGGCAGCAGCAGCCGTGATTCCAGAGCCACCATTGATGGACGAGCCATCAAAATACGGCAGCTGGAGACGATTAGTACGAGTGACCGGATGGGTGCAAAGATTCGTCAAAAACACCAGAGACAAAGTTAGAAATGGCGCACCGTTGACGGTGGATGAATTATCGGCAGCAGAGCTTTATTGGCTTCGTGTAATGCAACAATCGAACTTTGCAACAGAACTCGCAGCACTCAGCCATCGTCAGGAGTTCGCTCATAACTCTTTTTTGAACAAAGTCTCGTGTTATATAGACGAAAATGGTTTAATGCGATTGAATACCAGATTGCGATGGGCAAAAATCGACAGCAACATGAAAAATCCTTATGTTTTGCCCTCAAATCACATTTTAACCACTCTTATCGTTTCAGAAGCACATCAAAGAATTTTCCACGGTGGACAGGGAGAGACTTTGGCAGAAATTCGTCAAAAGTTTTGGATGCCAAAGCTGAGAAGGACAGTAAAAAGCGTGTTACACAAATGTTTCGTGTGCAAGCGAGTGCAAGGACGTTTCGTGCGCCAGGCAGAATCATCGTTGCCACCAGATCGTGTCACTCAAGCTGAGCCATTTCAAGTCGTTGGAGTCGACTTCGCGGGCCCATTGTACCAACATAGTGGAAAAAAATGCTACATCGTCGTGTTCACGTGTGCGGTTGTTCGAGCCGTGCACTTGGAATTAGTTTCAAGCATGAATACGGAGCGATTCATTCAGGCATTGAAACGATTTTTTGCGCGCAGAGGAGTCCCAAGCACGATCTACTCCGACAATGCGCTGACGTTCAAGCGAACAGAGAAAGAACTTTGTGTTTTGTTGAATGCAGTGAGAGGCGAACAGATACAAGGATTTCTGACCGAACGAGGCGTGAAATGGCGGTATATAGTCGAACGTGCACCGTGGTGGGGTGGCTTTTGGGAGCGAATGGTGAAGTCAACTAAGTCCAGCTTGAAAAAAGTCTTGGGAAAGTCATCCCTAGATTTTGAAGAATTGACAACCATTCTCTCGGAAGTCGAGTCGTGCATAAATTCGCGACCACTCTCCTACGTATACACTGAAGACGAAGACAGTCACCCACTCACTCCAGCTCATTTTCTGGTCGGAAAACGAAGCTGTACTTTGCCAGACCCCAGCCAAAAAACGATTCAACAGTTGCCATCGACATCAGTCACGATTTTGAAGCGTTGGAAACTCCGTCAACTGAAGTTAGGACATTGGTGGACGCGATGGCAAAAGGAATATCTCACCGAGCTGAGAGTTCACCGTAAAAATGATAAGAATTCACGAGAAGTTAAACAAGGAGATGTAGTTCTCGTAGAAGAGTTAAACCAGCCCAGGATGACCTGGAAAATAGGAAGAGTCGTTGAGATATTCCGTGGACGAGACGGTCGTGTTCGCGCATGTGAGATAAAGTTACCAGTCGGAAAGAACTTGCGTCGACCAGTACAGCGATTGTGCGTTCTGGAAACTCACGACATGGAAGAGTTGAGTGGTGATACCACTCCGGCCCCAGTGTGAAAACTGGCGTTGTTAGAAGTAACAAGGTCGCACGAGTTCGAGGGAAAGAGCACGGCGCAGCACAGAGAAGCCAACCTGCAGGAGGTGTTTTTGAGTGATATTGGATGACGCGTGACCGGAAGTGCTGTAAAAGTGTCATAAATTATCTTGTTTCACCCTTTGTTCCCCTGAATTTGTACTTGTGACCCCCAGAAATTACAATAAACTTGTTCTTAACCCAAAAAAGACATGCTTTATTTCGAGAATTCATAAAAGTTAGAAAAGTAGTAAATTTACACAGTTTTAGTCAAAATTAGTTACAAATCGACTTTGCGAATCTTCAAACTCTTTTCATTTTACAGCGACTGGCGATTTAACAGCCTCCGTGTAAGTTGATGGCTCACGAACTGTGAGTAACACTACTGGCGGAGTAGAAAGGGCTGCGAGGACAGTGTGTTCTAGGTTTCTGTAAAGAACATGTCAACATACCGGTATGGAATGTTGTACTTGATGCAACGTACGCCTTGTTCAGGATTATACTAATTTTCGACCTTAACACGTCCCGGTTATTGATCTTTTCGGAGGTGTCGTGAAACTGTTCCGTCGGTGGGTAGTGCATCTACACCATACAGTGGATCGAGAAGGGAAGAACACGCCATAGACAAGTTACAGGTTTGAGGGGTCCAAAAGTGCACTCGCATCGGGAAGAACAGGCAGAACAGGGAAAGCCACTTGATGTGCAACCGCCAATGGGGATATGTTTGCATCAACTGGTCTTTGTGAGATGCCCAAATCGACACGACGTTGTATCGTATAAAGTGTCGTCCTGGTCCTTTGTTTTTGGTTGGGGTTGCCGGACTTCCTGTTTGAAAAACTGACTCGGATGGCATAGAAGACGCGATAGACTACGGTGGAGATACTGAATCATCCGAATCGTAGTTAGTCGTCTTCGGAGTCTGAACGTTTACTGGGCCATGAGACGTTTCGGATCTCATCTTCAAATGTCACATGAGGGGTCGTTGACAGCGTGGGGGATGTCGATTAATCGGATTAGGATTCGCGATTCGATCCGCCGCAAGAGCGTTAGAATGAAGATCGCTCATCCACACGCGCAAGTGCTGTCTGTACAACTTTATTGTCTGCCAGGTTCCACAGGTTTCTGAGGTTATATCTTGATCGGATTTGGTTGTGGCAACTAACATCTATGGGGATTCTCTGATGAAGAAAAAATTATCACGACCCCACATTGGTCTTATAGCAATACACTATGCAGTATATCGATGAACACTGCACCAATTATCCTAATAGGCCTAGATAACACTAACCATCAATGTTGTAATATACACAGGAGGACTAACTTAATGTAACATGTCACCTTGCTGCGTTCCTGAATTTCCCAACAAACAATTAATCAAACTAATTAAGTGATTAAATTTGAAATGCCCCGGTATTCAAATGGCGGAACCAGTTGAATGACATTTCAGGTCATCTATCTAATTTGGCGAGTAAATTTAATGTTTAGGGATAAATAATTATAACGAAGTTATGTTTCAAATGAATTAATGTTTATTACGATAAATACTAAAATTACAATGGCTTGTCCAATTTAATGTACCAAAATCAGTACGTTTAAAGAAGAAAACCGTCAGGTAGCGTGCCCGATAATAGGGCTACTGCCACTACTGACCACCAAGCTTTGTAAAAATTGTAAAAATAAAATCAAAGTCAAATAACAATTTTTTTGATTTTAATTGTTTGGAATGGAATTTTAGTTGATATTTAGTAATGACTTTCTGTTGCTGATTTTTTTCTTCTTTAAGTCTTAAAAACAAGTCTGTAATTTATTGGACAGATTAAAACATTTTTTTATTTAATAAATTTGAAATCGCCACGTTTTACTGGTACCGGGAATGGTCGCCAGGGTTAAAATTGTTTTGCCATCTGTTGTTGGGATTTTTAACTTGGTTTGTTGGCATCGTTTTGTATTTTTATTTTATTCTGATTTTGGGTTCCGGCATGTTATTTGTTTTCCTGTTTTCCTTTTTTATTCACTAATTACTTGACGCAATCATCATTTGTTCATGTCATGACAGTAAAATCTTCAGAATCGACGATTGGTTCATTCCTCGAGAAAGGATCCGTTCTTCTCGTAAGATATCGTCCGTGTTTATCAATGTGAACCCCGCAGAATGATTTGGATCGTTGTTCCGGGCGCTACGTTGCTTCGTTTCTGGCTTGATTTTTTTCTTCACAGCGATGTTAAAACTTGCATTCTAATTTGAATATGGTTTGTACTTCGTTTCTGTCTAATTTATCCGCTGAAGTATTTTTTAAATTTTAATTTTTTCGTGTCTGGTCGATGTATTTCGTGGAGCACGAGGTAAATTTCCATTTTTTCGGCGCCATGTTTAAGTCCATTACAACTTTTAATTTTTCGCTAAATGGCTTGTATTTTTATTTATTACATGTCCATCGCTTCGTTCCAGCCACCAATTGGTTTAGTTGAACCACTTACTAAATTTGTAACCTTCGTTTTTCTTAGTTCTTGTATTTGTAAGCCCACATTCTCATACGAATGTGGCTTTTTACATGATTTTGTACTGTAAGACCACATTCTTGAATGTGTGTGGCATTTACATTTGCATTGTAAGCTGCATTCTGGCATGAATGTAACATTAACATTGGGTCACTTGTGTGGAGTCTTCTACTTTTCCATTATTTTAATATTTGTTCTTGTATTTGGCATTCTTGTAGAATGTAATATTTAAATTTTTTTCTGTATTTACTTCAAAATATGTGAAATACAGCAGCTGTGCAGGAATTAATATTGAGTAATGAAAAAATGTGGAATAACAACAATTAGAAAAATCGAGATGATGAAACCAAATTTAAGACGAGGCCGTCTAAAATGAATTAGGCTCAATTTCTGGTCCAGTCTTGAAGTGCTCCATCGCCTAAACTTTGGCTGCTTTTCTAGGGAATTGTATAGTCTACAACGCCAACCTTCATTGTTCATGTGTCTGTGAATTAACGACGCAAATAAAACATTCCATCAACACTAGAACAAAATAACAAAACCAACATGTTAAGAAAAAATTGCTTACAGATAACAATTTCCTAAACTTAAAGAAATAGCACAAAATCAAATCTTTGGTGAGGTATTGTGAAGCGAGTGTAAGTCGAACAAGGTTTATTTTTTAAATAAAGAACCTCACATAAACATGAATGTTGTATGTTTGAGAAATCGTATCCATGTATAAGTTTCAAACAAATTATAGATAACCTACGATAATTCGTTGAGCTAATTCATCACTGCACCACATTCAATGATAAATGAATTAATTTGTGCATGTGCCCTGTGGAGTGGTGCACACTTCCATATCTACGTGCCAACCAATCTCGCGAGTAGTAAGCGTCGCCCTACGTGGATTAGTCATGTGGCTGTTAGTGAGATAGGAATATACCGGTAGTTCCTATAAATTAACTTCTACCGGCAATTGGTACAGTAATTGCTGATTATTGCTGATAGGCGTTGAAATTGTGGTTTGCAGAAGTTCTTATATAAATTAAAATTTTTGTTAAAAAATTCAGCCACCTTAGCAGGAACCACGGAAGTAGCCACCTTAGGAGGTGATTTAGGCAGCACCGGCTCAATCGCCTTTACTGGCGTCTCTTGAGCCTTAGGTGTTGCCATTGCGACTACCTTAACTGGAATCTCAGGGGTTTTGGGTTCAACCGATTGTGAGGGCTTATCGGAAGTTATTGGAAATAGGATTACGGGTTCTGAATGCCTAGCCTGCTCTATAGACATAAAGCTATGCCTTTCTTCACACCCATCCAAAAACCAATAATTTCTCCCGTGATTCACACACAGACTGAATAATGCGCGCAGAGCTTGCCGCACGTGCGGAAACAAATTCACATAGAGCCGCGTGAAGTTTCTCATCCCTTCATTTTTTAACTCATCCATTGTTTGTTTTTGTTTGTAAGATTTTGTCAAAACAACAATAACATGAAAAAATTTGAATTTTTTTTTTTTAAATTTCGAATTTTTTTAGATATTTAACCGGAAAATCGAAATTTCAACAAGTTGTCAGACTTGTCACCCACCGTAGTTGTTCTCCACTGTAGTCGATTAGATCCTTATATACCCAGATCTAATTCTGGAACATTCATGGGACTTTAAACTAAAAAGTAAAAAAAATTTAAAATAAAATAAAAACTTACTAAATGGCAGCATGCAATGCAACAACCAATCATCATTCCGATGAAAAAAATCATTACTATCAGAGCTAGAACCACTATTACGGACGGGGATATTGGCACTATAGTTTGCAACAAAAAACACTCCTCCTCGTTCTGCACAAATATATTTTCATTCTCCTCCCCGCCGTGTTCCACAACTCTTCGAAAATCCACGAAAATTGTAAAATGTACACAGTAGAAGAACATTTGCACAAACACAAACTCAGCAATGGGAACAATTGGGAAAACGTCCAAATCTGACAAAATCCAAGTTCACAGGGGGTTCGTGTTCATTGGCCAAATAAAATCTTCGGTGTTGCACCGTCTAATATAAATTTGCATTGCGGACATCACGTTGTATTCTTTGTATCTGCTGCTTCTAAAAAAAAAATTAAAATTACCGTAGTAAAACAAAAAGGGTGATTCTCTCCAGACACAAATAAAAATGTTAGAAAAGTATACTACACCACAACGTGGTCTTGACTCGTCCGTCGTCCCTGATAGTACCAGGATACCAAAGAGCTCGCTAAATCTGAGATTTTTTTGGGTGGTGCTGGTCGTATGTGTACTGTTGGATGGACACCTCGCTGGTCTCGGGCGGTCTTCGGAAAGAGCTTTGGTGTTGTTGGCCTGGACCAGGCTACAAACTGGGTTAGAAAAATGCACCTGTATCCGTTTGAGGTTGAAGCGTCGTCGCCTCTGAATAAGGGCAGAGGCTGTGGACTTCTCGATGTTTGGTTAAGTGGTGGAGCGTACAAACAAAAACACGGCAAAGGCACGGCAACATCTTAAACGATTGATAAAACGAACAACAAGAAGAAACACTAGCGCTGGGCGTAATAAAAAAAACACAACACATCACAGTACGTAATCTGAAAAGGAAGCATAAATAAAAATAAAATAAAAATATCACAGATCGAGATGAGAACAATTTGGTGAAACGCCTCTCTGCCATCAATATATTGCAAAGTTAATATCTGAAATGTGCCGTCGTGGGGAATTGAAAACAGCTTCTTCCACCTAAGAATCTTCTGCAGGGACCTCGTCGTCTTTGTCGACCGATGAGAAAAGCCCAGCAGCTTTCATTAAACAGTGATTTAGGCAACACCGGCTTAATCGCCTTTACTGGCGGTATTTTCTTTTTCTCCTCAATTCGACATTAAATGTGAAGACTATTTTAGCTTAATGCAACTTCTTCAGTTGGGTTATTAATTGTCCTGTAGCACACGGAGAATTACAATACGGTATGAGGACGACGACAATACGGCGCCCAAAATGGGCCCCGCCCAAAATGGGCCCCGCCCAAAAAACCTAAAATGTAAAAAGTTGTAAATATTTTATTTATACATTTAAAAAAAAAAATATACCCAATGGTTTGTCCTCATCCCTTTTACCATTGCGGGCCCAAACGAACGGGCGGGATTAAAGGCGGCCCCTGTAAGTGCAATCTACAAAATATAAAAGAGAAAATTATTACCAAACAGGCAAAACCAATAATGGATTTTTAATTTTTAAATAAAACTTTAAAAAACCAATATCAAATTGGCACTGCCGTCCGTTTGTGACATTGGCACTACCGTTTGCAAAAGAGCTACGAGAGTTTGCGACATTTGGCAGCAGATATACCGGTATTGCAATACACTCGATGAACCGCTGTATTAGTAAATGCATTGAGATTATAAATATTAAGTGGCTGTATTCTAAAGTAATGACACTACAATAAAACTACTAAATAAAGTAAAAAGCTGTAAAATCGATCTTCTGGCCTTAATTCCACTTGCCAGTACCCTTTTGACAAATCCATCGTCGTCACCCATGAGAAAGGGCTAAGTTTTCTCAGAATAGACTTAGCGAAAAGTACTTACATATCGAATGGAATCATTGCAATCCGGGCAGTGGGCTGTCGGCACTATAAAGAAATTTATTATTTCGAATTCAAATTGCAGATTTTCTCCTTGATTGATAACTCGATTGCAATTTTGGTTTCTGCATCTAAAAAACAAAAAAAAAAAAGAATTACGAAAAAAAAAATTTTACCTGATATCAAACGGAAGTTCTAAAAAAAGAAGAATTACGAAAAAAAAAATTTACCTGATATCAAACGGAAGTTCTAAAAAAAAAGAATTACGAAAAAAAAATTTTTACTTGATATCAAACGGAAGTTCTAATGTTTCTGCTATCATTGATCGGCGAATCAAAGCCAAATTCATTAGAAATCGTCACAAAGTTAAATTATTAATCGGGCTCAGCTTGTACTGCGGTGGCGCTCTCCTGAGTCCTAAGTCCACTATGGACTTTCCGATCATGTGAAGCTTGAGTTGTGAATCCCACGATTGAACCGGCAGGATATTTCTCTCTGTTGTCTTAATGATTTCAGGTCAATGCTTTTAGCTTGGACAAAGCACACACATTGCACTGGGGCAGCTACCTCGGCAAGACAAGAAGTTGATCATTCCTATGAAACATTGAACTCCTTTGACATCCTCTGGTTGTGGAAAGTGCTGTATTCCTTCCACTTTCTCAGGACCAATTGAAATGCTGCTGGTCCCGATTAGATAACCCAAGAAAGCCAATTCCTTTCGGCAGAATTTGCTCTTCCTTGGGTGCACATGAAGTCCAGGTTTTGCCAATCGAGTAATCACCCTGTCGATGTAAGTGATATGTTCTTCGATGTTGTCGGAAGCGATGGCAATATTGTCTAGATATTCCATCCCGGACGAATTGATGTAGCATTTTGTCTAAAACGCTCTCGATTAAATACTGGAACTTACTCGGGGCATTTACGAGTAAATTGGTGAGTAAAAAGCTGTAAAATCGATCTTCTGGCCTTAATTCCACTTGCCAGTACCCTTTTGACATATCCATCGTCGTCACCCATGAGAAAGGGCTAAGTTTTCTCAGAATAGACTAGATAGATGGCATCTGGATGGGATCGATCACCGTCACCGCGTTCAAGGGGCGGTAGTGAATGAAAAATCCCTATACTAGTAGTATACGTACTTATTACAGGGTACCATATATGATTTTACTATAGGGTACCACATAGGATTTTACTATAGAGTACCATATAGGTACAATAAATCTCCAATTGTCATAAAAACATGTTCACGGCTTGATGAACTGGGCCACCAATGCACGAAATGCAAAATAGTTGTACTGTATCATGAACAAATAGTAATCAAAAATTCTCAACTTTTGGCTTAGTATTGCTATGAAGGAGCGCTGACAAGTTCTACCAGCAGTCCTAACAAACTCAACTCCCAACAACACGTTTTTCCTGGGCAGATTCTGCTGAATGTATTTGGGTTCGTGTTCATTGGTCAAATAAAATCTTTGGTTTTGGACCGTCTAATATAAATTCACATTGCGTATGCGTGCATCAGGTTGTATTCCTTGTATCTGCTGCTTTTAAAAAAAAATTAAAATTACCGTAGTAAAACAAAACGGTGATTCTCCCCAGACACAAATAAAAATGTTAGAAAAGTATAATTAGTAATTAACAACACCACGACGTGGTCTTGACTCGTCCCTGATACCTGTTGTAACCGGGACCAAGGAGGTCGATACATCTGGGTCGTAGATTAAATGGTCATCTCGCTGGTCTCGGGCGGTTCTGGTAGAGGCTTGGTGTTCACGGCCTGGACCAGGCTCAAAACTGGGCTCGTATAATGTATCGGTTTGAGGTTGAAGCGTCGTCGCCTCTGACTAACTATTTTCAAGTTGAAATAAATGTGTCCTACATACAAAAACAAAGGTAATGAGACAACGTTCAATGATGATATGCGTGGAAAGTGTACTGATATTGTCTTCAATGTAGAATTCTATTATTAAAAAAGCGTATAGTTTACTTATATGAAAAACAATAATTCTTATATGATAAAGTTCAAACCAGATCATTATTTTACATGCTATTTAGGGTGGTTTAACATTGTGAATGCAGGCAGCCATTGAAATGTGGTTTGGGTGGCTATACAATGTACATACATGCATCAATTAACAATAGAGGTCTAAAAATGTCTGTGGAGGGGTAACATACTGTAGATGTAGCGGTTAGAGAGTATTGTTAAAAATATATATTTTTTTTTATTATAAATAAATTTACAAAAAAATCTAAATCCAAAGCTCAGAAGGCGGCGAGATACCTTGCAAAAACATTAGTCTTGTATTCCTTCCTCATCTCGCCAAACCCAAAAGCGCTGGGCAACTCGCTGGGCAACTCGCCCCTGATCACAAGTAAACACATAAGGCACCTTAATGCTCAAAAAATCAGTATTGATTCCGTTGCATCCGTTCTATGCTGCAGTGGAGCTAAGGGGACCTCTGGTTATTGAAAGTTTACGATATATGTAACGTCGACATGACGTTACACGATCACCAATCACCAATCAATGATCAACCAATCACAGTGTATCTTGTAAAACGTTTGATGTGTTTAACTTGTGGTGACCCTGCGGGAGGTCGTCCCTCCAGTGGACGCCATCCGCATGAGTCACTAGGAAAGGTCAGTTCCCTCGCGCTGGCTTCGCCTTCCCCCCCCTGGGAAGCGCGTGCCCCGAGGGGGTGAGATGGCGCGTGGCCGGCCCCCATTGGCCGAGCCAGGCCCCTCACCCTGGCCTATATCAGGTAGAGTTTCGCGCCCTACAAGCAGAACTTACACAAACGACACCAAGAACACAGCAACTACCTCACCGTCAGGCCAACTTCACTAAAAGTTAGGATTGATCGAGGACCGCTGATTCCAGTGCAACTGTAACTCTCACGAATTTACACTGTGTGTTATTTCCCCGCGAAAGCAGGAAAATAACCCTTGTGGATTCACACCAAATAACCGACCCACGGTTATTCCATCGCGAAGTGTCCGAGCGCCCTGTAAGAAACTCCACGTTTCTGGTCAGAGCCTTGAGACGCCAAAACCAACCCCTAGACAACAGGCACGGATAGAAGACTCGAAAGAGCATTCCACCGCGTCCGTGAACGACGAATCCGTGACAAATTAACGACAACTCGAGACGCCACCTTTGTTCCGCCGACCACGCGGAACTGACGACGCCATCTTGGGAAATCCTCTGTTCGACTCTGACCAAGTCGACTCTAGAATTATACTAAGTGTATTTAAGGCATCAAGCCTATTGAATAAAACCTATTTGTTCATTTACATATACTTGGTATTCTTTATTTGGGTATTTGCATAATAGATCACAGGTAAAGTATCACACGTTAGCTCATTAAACCTATCACCAGGTAGGACGCGACAAACTTTTTTACTACACTGCAATAAAGGAGAAAGCGGCAGGAAAATCGGCACATTAAGTTGGGCCGAATGGGAAGCAGCTACGTTATATGTGGTTTTTGCTATCCGTAAAGTACGGAAGGGCGAGAAACAAAAGCATGATGGAGATGAGGATGGAGGAGCGGCACGTAAGAAAGAAAACAACAGTTAATTCATCTGCAATATCTGTTAGATACAAAAGTGAAGATCCACGAGCTCCAAATTACAACCCAACTATTTTTCCTGAAAAGTATAAGAGACAACGATTACCCCATTCAGCATCATCTTGAAAGCATCATTTGAAAGGTATTATGATTTTGAAAGCCAATAAACGAATTTAAAAGACAAAAATCGATTAATTTACATTCAATACATTGAATCATATGAGGTCGTCATTCAGAGTTAATTAAATCGACAGTACCAGTAGCCTTGTGTGCGGTAGCGTAATACCGTATCGTACCGTACCGCGGTATTCACAAAACGGTATATCGTAATACCGCAAATACCGCATATTCTGCAAATACCACAATTCAAGTGTGTTTTTCATCGTTTTCTTCCATTTCTTGTTTGATTTTCATCATTTTGATTCATTTCTAGTTTGATTTTCATTGTTTTGTGGAATTAAAAACAATAAAAACAATTTTTAATTGCACAAAACGATGAAAAACACTTGAATTTGAAGAAAACGATTAAAAACACTTGAATTTGAAGAAAACGGCGAACAAGTTTGAACTTATATTTGTCATTTTGCGATGTGCCGATGTCATTGAAATTTGCCAAAAATTAAAGTTGAATTATTTATTTATTTATTACTTGAACAACATTTAAGATAAAAAACCACTCAATTAGGTCTTAAAGCAGACCTTGGCGTTTTAAATCTAGATAGGTTTTCTTATTCACTACGTTGCCCACACCGTCTTCGAACTCTTCGTTGCCAGGATTCCATCGCTCCGATTCCTTGTTCGTTCTCAGCGTGGCCCAAAGAGCCATCGCTTCCTCGATCTCAACTATATTAGCAAAATGCGCCGTATTAGGAATACCCAAGCTCTTCATTCCATGCGCGTGACGCCATTCGGCAAAATGCCTCTGAAACGCCTTCGGTCCTTTGTACGTACAATTCCCACAAATCTCACAACTATAACTAATATTCAGTCCGTGCAACTTGTAAAGCCAATACGGAATAGGTTTCCCGTCCCAACCGACCGGCAAATTCTTGGGATTGTACGGCACATCCTCATCCTCCTCTTCCTCCTCCTCCTCACTCATTTCCGCATCCGAATTATCCCGCTCGATCTCACAACCCGTCCTAGCCTGTTTACGTTGCACATTTTCCTTCGTCGACTGCCGCTGCACTGACAATATCTCAATCAGCCGGTAAACGCGCGCTTCGAGCAACGCCACCTCCTTGTAACGCTTCATGTCACGCATTTTATTCGCTTTATTCGGTTCCGTCTTCGAATTCTTCACTTCAGTCCCTTTACTGTTAAACAAGCGCTTGGCCCGTTCTTCTAAGGTTCCTCCGCACTTCAATTTCAACGCCATCGACGCGGATTTGAGTCGATCTAAGCCGAGCAACGTCAGTTCTTCCCAGGACGAAAATGCCGACAGATCCAACTGAGCTCCCGCGTGCGTCAACGCGCTCGCCGATTCCTTCGGCCAGCCGATGAAAGTTCCCGCTTCGAAATCGAGAGCGAAGTCGGATTGAACGACGGCCATTTCTTCGTTTAGATTCAGCAGAGGTTTCACTCGCGCGCAGTATTTCTCCAAGTATTCGACCAACGCGTGCAGATATTTTTTGTAGTCGTTGTTTTTCCGTTCTTTGGGAATTTCGAAGAACTGGTCGAAAATAGTCAGATATTTGATGTAATCGATTTCTTCGATTCCTTTCAGATTCAGATACGTCTGATAGCATTCGTGCAAGTCGAGGAATCGGCCGTACGCCTCCTCGTCGGTGAAAGCGACTGAGTTTGTCGTTTCTTCCGAAGGATTTTCACGGGTGAAATTTAGCTTTTCGAATTGCACGTGCATCGGAACCGAAATCTCGTTCGGACGATGCCGATGGAAGTCTTCGACCGTCTTGAGAGAATTGTAAAAGACGGCGAATTCGTTCGGGCCGCCGGATAAAGTTGACTGTTCTTTGCGTAGCGCATCTTTGTCTTCGTACAATTCGTTTAACTTGACGGTGCATTCGGTGTACCTGTCCATTAACGATTTCGTCCTGTGATCGGAGTTCACTTGTTCTTTATGCGAACGTTTTTCAGGCACACCTTCTTGCACCATCGCGTCGATCAATCTCTCCCGTTCCTCGAGGTAACTTCGCTGCTGTTCTAATAAAGACTCCATTACAAGAATTCACTGCAAGTTTGTTGGAATTCACCGGAACGACACGAAGGTTAAATACATCTAACAAGATTACACACTAAGCCATGATTGGCTTATACAACGAACGTTTATTGAAAGTTTATCGTCGTTGCATACACGTTCCGTTCAAGCGCCCTCTGGTGTGCTTTGACGTCCGTATAATGAGCATTAGCAGAGGATGGTTGCCAACGTTAGGACAACTTGATAACAACATTTATTGGGTTGGCGGTACGCGGAAATCAATTTCGAGACGTTTTCGCAAAGTCGGAAAAAGTGCGGAGTTTTCAATACGTGCGGGCCGAACCAGACGCACCGACGACGGCATCGAAGATCGTCGATTACCGTCGAAACGAACTTTGTCGACATTTTCGCATGATAAAGCGAATTCAACGTGAAAACTACGTGGAAATTAATTGTTTTATTTCCCACACGAAAATGAATAAAATTGAACATATTACACAATAATTAATTCTGGAAGAAGAAAGAAATATTGTTTTGTACAGTAATAACAGTTAACTCATTCATTTCAAACTCGATTTTAATTTTAATACAAAAATAAAATAGAAAAAGATAAAGTGAGGTAGAAATTTAAAAAACAGAATCAATATTTTATTGAATTTGCTTTGTCGTTTGATGATGAATTGGGGAGTGAAATTGAACTGACACTGTCTGGCGACAGAGGCGGGATTTGAGTACACAATGCACAGCCATTTCCCACGTGTTTGACCCAGAGTGCTAATAAATCTCGCAACACGTTCGCTTTGCACACGTAGACTAGAAAGAGGAAGAATCCCTGCAGCCCGTTGATGATGTCTGTGAAGTACCAATATCGGTCGTCCTTTTCTACTACGCCGGAAACAATCTCCATGATCCAACATAATCCCATCACCACCAACAACTTCATGTACATCCTGGTCCTGCAAAAATAAATAAAATAAAATAAAATGAATGTCAAGCCACCAAATCTCATCTTGAGAACGGACAAGAAAGTAGCCAATCGCAAAAATTGCTTATAAGATTCCGAAATCCTGTTAAATCTTTGAGGTTTTAAGTACGAGTATTCCATGGATTTCAGAGATTTGTAGGATTTCAAAGGTTTGCTAAAGATTTCAAAGGTTTGCTAAAGATTTCAAAGGTTTGCTAAAGATTTCAAAGGTTTGCTAAAGATTTCAAAGGTTTGCTAAAGATTTCAAAGGTTTGCTAAAGATTTCAAAGGTTTTCTAAAGATTTCAAAGGTTTGCTAAAGATTTGCCATTGATTTGAAGATTTGAGGAATTTGCAATTGATTTGAAGATTTCACGGATTTTCTATTGATTTGGAGATTTCACGGATTTTCTATTAATTTGAAGATTTCACGGATTTTCTAGTGATTTAAAGATTTCACGGATTTTCTATTAATTTGAAGATTTCAGGAATTTGCAATTGATTTGAAGATTTCAGGAATTTGCAATTGATTTGAAGATTTGCGGGACAATTTCATGAATTGCGAGGATTTTTAAGATTTTACAGATTTACTAAATATTTCAAGGATTTGCTATGTATATCGGGACTTTTTCTGACTCTTTGGACGAATAAAGTTTGGCTTGCCTCTAATTTATAAACGAACCTCGTTTCGTTCCTAACTACGTCCTTGGAATGAAATTTATGAATTTTTATCGATAACTTATTTATAGGATCACGCAACACTTGGCAATCGGTAGTTTTATCATTAAAATCTAATATATTTTTATAAATTAAAAGGAAACACTCTTTCCGGTGGATGGTGTACAGCACATATTGATTATCGAAGAGAGGAGCAAAGGCTATCCGATTGTTTTTCTTTTTGTCCCTTCATGTTTAAGTGAAGATGACAATGAGATTGAGAACAGCTGTTGGTTCCAATTTCATGCAGTAGTGTGTGTTTTTGTGGATGACTTTAATCACTTGTTTATGCTTTTCCTTGAGGTTGTTGGGTTTTGAAAGGCTTCAAATGACTTAGCTGTTTGTCTGGGAATACCTTGGATACCTTGGAATGATGTTTTTCCTGACCCCTTAGACCCAGGGGATACAAACATCAATTTTACTTCGAAAAAGTGCACTCTTTGTAGATAATTGATTGCATTTTTGTGCATGATAATGTTTGTGTGTATTAAAATGTGTAAAAATATGCATTTTTTTTCGTTTTCTAATTGCTTTCAATTTGAAAAATTGCATTTTCTGTCTAAAATTTAATATCTTCTCCCTACACTTATGCTCAAAACAATGCCATTTGTGGTCAAAAAGTTATAATTGCCTTAAAAATTTCCATATTCTGCACAAAAATTGACTTTATCTACATAAAAATTAAATTTTACTGCCTAAAAATTCTACCTATAATTGCATTTTTGACAATAATTGTATTTTTCTGCAAAAATTGGCATAAAAATTTATATTTTTGTGTATATTTTTGCTTTTGCATGTATAATTTATATTTTTGCATGTATAATTCATTAATTCATATTTTTGCATGTATAATTTGTATTTTTACATGCATAATTCATTAATTCATATTTTTGCATGTATAATTCATGTTTTTGCACGTATAATTCATGTTTTTGCATCTATAATTCATATTTTTACATCCCAAACAAAATAAATCCTCAATCCAAAACAATACTTACAACTGCGAATGAATCTTCTTATTGACCATCATCGTATCCTTACTCAACCTCTTCAACCTCCACACCGTAAGTCCAAAAAACACAATATTCGACCCCAAAACCACCGCAGCAGGCCCGTACAAAAACACCACCTTCGCCTCGATCCCCGCGAACCAACACTGCCTCGCGAACTCCGGCTTAAACACGTTCCCGTCCGCCAGCAGCCAATCCGCCACCGCCGCGCACGTCGCGATCAGCCCGGGCAATCCCCACGCGTACACCGACATCCAAACGAACCTGCCCCGCGACGGCACACCGACCTTCGCCGCGAACCGCGGCAAATTCTTCCAAATATCAAACGCCAGCACATTAATCCAGAAAAACGACGCCAGGAAAAAGTAGTGCACGGCCACGCTGAACCACCCGCACAAACTCGGGCCGAATTCGGGGCCCCACGCCCGCGCGACCAGCAACGAATAGAAAACGAGCAAACTCAGCATGTGACACATCATTGTTTTCGTCTGGTAGCTCAGCTTTCGGTTCGTGACGGCGTAGATCGCCAACGAGGCGAGCAAACTCGCGGCGGAGATGATCCACGACGTGGCGTACGCGTCGACAACGTACGTTTTCGACGCGGAATTGGCGATGCAGATGACGCCGAACTCCGCCTCGTTGACGGTGAAGTCCCCCGCGGATATCGTCGTGTTGGTCTGGGTCAACAGAAGTGTAAGTCCGCCGTCCGCCAGTTCGTACTCGTTGGGGTAGACGCCCCATCGTTGGCAGGCGCGGAATCTCGGCGTGAGCGGGTAACAGAGCGACACCGAGTTGTCGCCGCGCACAAAATAGTCCACGGTCGAGATGTTCGGCGTGCTTTTGGTTACGTACAAGCGCCCGTTTTCGATGGTGACGAAATCGGGCGACAGTGTGATGTTCTTACACGAAGGACGTTTTTCGATGCGATGCGCGGTCTCGTTGTCCACGCACGTTCGCGTGACTAAGTTGAAGCTGAATTCGGGTGCGCAGTCGATTGTGGTGTTGTTTTCGGCCGGTGCGGTGCCGAAGATGGTGAAAATGATGATTAAGCAGTAGAATGTGGTGAAATAAGTGCTGTTGGTGAAAGGCTTCATGTTTTTTGGTTTGTTTTTTCGTCGTTTTCGGCGGTTTTAGTGAGGAATTGGCATGTTTTGGGAGCGCGAGGCGAGGAATCGGTGTGGAACGACCTAAGCTTGGTGTCTTGCATCGGGGAGTGGTTAGTGCGAGGGTTGTTCCGAGTGGTTTGTAGGTGGCGGTAGGTTCGTGACCAGTCACGTGGTTGTTAATTCACGATTTGCGCGATACTTCATCGCCATCTGGTGGTGAAAATTAAAATTACAACTTGGGTCGAAATTTACTCGTTGTCATGGGCCGATGGAATTGCGCTGCGCCTTGTTGCCGCAATTTTCGTAAAAAACGTGGCAACATTTTAAATTGTCATGCCTTCCTTACGAAGCTCTGCTGGGGCCATAAAAAAAATGTTAAAACTCGTTTAAACGAGTTTGCAATTCGAAATAACGAGTTTACAACTCGAAGTAACGAGTTTGCAACTCGAAATAATGAGTTTGCAACTCGAAATAACGAGTTTGCAACTCCAAGTAACGAGTTTGCAACTCGAAATAACGAGTTTGCAACTCGAAATAACGAGTTTGCAAATCGAAATAACGAGTTTGCAAATCGAAATAACGAGTTTGCAACTCGAATAATGAGTTTGCAACTCGAAATAATGAGTTTGCAACTCGAAATAACGAGTTTGCAACTCGAATAATGAGTTGCAGCCAGACGACGGCCGACTTGTGCAGCGTGCGCATCCACGCGGGTCTTCAGTCCTCGTCCTTGTTTTTCTCGTGGTCGTCCACGAGCGACGGCATCTTGAGCAGCTTGGCGATCGCGTCGTCACAAATTCGTCGCAAATTTGAGTCATTTATATGTATATATATAGAATGCCCTATAATAAATATTATTTCCCACACATTATAGATTCACACTTAAATATAACTCTAGATCCTAGATCCTAGAATTAAAGAAATTGAGCGCTGAATCTAGAAAACGATTTGGTCCTATGAAAAATTTTACCATTTGTTCCCCGGGACTCAAAAAGTGAATTTAAAAAAATAACAAATCTTTAAATGGAAGCATTGTACACAAGGCTGGACTGGGAACAAATTTATTGCCGGGAAATCTGGGTGTCCGGGCCACAATTAATGAAGTCGGGACAGGCCACAGCAGGCTGCGACAGACCACAGCGGCCACGGGCCACCGGGAAACTCCCGGTAGCCCGCCGGGCCAGTCCAGCACTGATTGTACATTGATTGCACAGATCTTGCATTAATTAGTTCGACTTGAAATCAAAGTTAGCAGGTGTGTTTAAATCAACAAAGGCCAAAAATTGTTGAAAAAATTCGCCATCTCCAAACTAAATATATTAATATCTAAATATTAACAGCAAAAATTCTAAAACTGCCACTTACAACTATTTTTTGCTCTATAAACTATTAAATATCAATAATAACTCTATAACTAACAGCCGACAGTCAACGGCTAATAACTGACGGTCAACGGTCGACAGTCGGACTCGCACGACGAAATACACACGCTCGCCAACACGAACACACGCTCGTCATCGCCAACACACGCTCGCCGATACCAACACACACTCGCAAGTCGCCAACACAACACACACGCTCGCCAATACCAACACACACTCGCAAGTCGCCAACACAACACGCACGCTCGCCAACACGAACACACGCTCGCCAACACGAACACATGCCCGCCAATACCAACACACACTCGCCAGTCGCCAACACACGCTCGCCAACACGAACACACACTCGCCAATACCAACACACACTTGAAATGTGCTCCGGTGCTGGTGCTGCACTGATTAAATGACCGTTGGCAGCAGGCGAGCGCGTTGGTGGTCGGCGAGTGGGTTCGTGTTGGCGAGGGCGAGCGTGTGTTGGCGATGGCGATCGTGTGTTCGTGTTGGCGAGCGTGTGTTGGTGTTGGCTAGTGTGTTGGCGATGGCGAGCGTGTGTTGGCGATGGCGAGCATGTGTTGGTGTTGGCGAGCATGTGTTGGTGTTGGCGAGCGTGTGTTGGTGTTGGCGAGCGTGTGTTGGCGACTTGCAAGTGTGTGTTGGTTATTGACGAGCGTGTGTGTTGGTGACTGGCGAGTGTGATTCAGTGTTGGCGAGTGTGATTCGGTCTTGGCGAGCGTGTGTTCGTGTTGGCGAGTGACCGAGCGTGTGTTGGTGTTGGCGAGCGTGTGTTCGTATTGACGAGCGTGTGTTGACGAGCGTGTGTTGGCCATGGCGAAATTTATTTCACTCTTACCTATATTAAATTCAGTTCAATCTTTGGTTATATTTAGTTTTATTATACTCCGTATTTAGTTCAATCTTTTCGATGTTGCAAGTAGACGACTTGCTTGGACGACTTGGGCACAAAAATCGGGGAACATGTGCCCCAGGTTGTAATTTCGTATGTCGCCACCAGAGCGTGCTAAACGACTGCGCATGCGCAGTCTGGGATCGCGCAAATCGTGAATTCGGAATCTTTTTTTTGTTTTTTGATTGTGTTTTAGTGGTTTTTAAATTTTAAAAGGGTTTTTTTTTTTTTTAAGGAAAAAAAAAATGTTTTGGGTGGTTTTATGCTTTTGGTTTTAATGTTTTGGGGGTTTGGAGAAATGGGAGTTGGGGGTGGGGAATTTATTGACAAAAAGTTTTTTTTTTTTTAAAAAAAAAAGAATTGAGTTTTAGTGAGTTTATGGAATTTTTTAGTGAGTTTATGCAATGTTTTTGATGATTTTTTGCAATATTTTAATGATTCCATGCACTTTTAAAAAATAATTTTGTGTAATTTTAGACTTTTCTGCACTTTTTAATGATTTTCTGCACTTTTTGCACTATTTTATGCACTTTTTAATGATTTTATGCATTTTTTAATGATTTTATGCACTTTTTGAACTATTTTATGCACTTTTTAATGATTTTATGCACTTTTTAATGATTTTATGCACTTTTTAATGATTTTCTGCACTTTTTGAACTATTTTATGCACTTTTTAATGATTTTATGCACTTTTTAATGATTTTATGCACTTTTTGAACTATTTTATGCACTTTCCTACGATTTTCTAAACTTCTTTAAAAATTCAATGTTTTTAATATTAAAAAATTTTTTTTTGGGAGTGTAGTGGTTGGGGATATTTATTGGAAAAAAAATGCCTTTCCAGTGAGTCAGATGGAATTCAGAGTAAAGGATTAGTATTTTAGGTGGTGTCAATGAGATTACGCTGATAAATCGGTCAAAGGGAAGGGTGAAGGGTGAAGGTTAAGGGTCCAGAATGTTTTTCTCTCTCATTTTTCAGGGTCAAGGGACTGTTGTGGTGAAATTAACATTCAGGTAAACATTAAATATTAACATCACCTTGAATTGCATTCAGATTTTTTCTCTCTGCTAATCTGCCGTTAAATTATGTGCTTCCTTTGTGAGCTGTAGTGGGAATAAATTGGCGGAAGTAAATATTAAATAGACAAATCTAAGTTGTGAGCTGGCAATTTGTATGGTCAGATTTACAGGGTGTGTGATTGTGTGTAATACTGTATTTTATTTTATTTATTTTTATTTTTATTTATTTTTTTTTCATTTTCTGAAAATAATAAATTATTGCTGGTTTTAATTTCCAGTGAGTTTTCTTTGCAAATGCTCAGCTTGAGGCTGTGTATTTAGGTCAGCTTTCAGGAGGATTATAAACGATGTGCACGTTTTGTGGTTAGTGATAATTGAACCAATGAGTTTTTAATTGGTTTGGTTGCTGGTCGGAAGAAATCAAATGTCAAGTGATCGAAGCGTGGATTAATATGGTCAAACGCAGACGGTTTGGCTTTCTAGGATTTTTATGTGGATTTCAGGGCTTTCGTATGGATTAGGGATTTTGTAGGGATTTTTTGTAGATTTTAGGGATTTCGACGGGATTTTAGGGATTTTTTTAGGAATTTACTGTAGATTTCTAGGATTTTGCAGAGATTTACTCAATATTTCAGGGATTTCGTAGAGATTTACTCAATATTTCAGGGATTTCGTAGAGATTTACTCAATATTTCAGGGATTTCGTAGAGATTTACTCAATATTTCAGGGATTTCGTAGAGATTTACTCAATATTTCAGGGATTTCGTAGAGATTTACTCAATATTTCAGGGATTTTGTAGAGATTTACTCAATATTTCAGGGATTTCGTAGAGATTTACTCAATATTTCAGGGATTTCGTAGAGATTTACTCAATATTTCAGGGATTTCGTAGAGATTTACTCAATATTTCAGGGATTTCGTAGAGATTTACTCAATATTTTAGGGATTTCGTAGAGATTTACTCAATATTTCAGGGATTTCGTAGAGATTTACTCAATATTTCAGGGATTTCGTAGAGATTTACTCAATATTTCATGGATTACGTAAAGATTTACTCAATATTTTAGGGAATTCGTAGAGATTTACTCAGTATTTCAGGGGTGTCTTGGATTTACATCAGATTTCAAATGAATTTCATATAAATTGACTGTAGATTTGGTGTGTATTTTAGAGATTTCAGGAATTTGTTGGATTTGAAAGGGATTTGGTATTATTTGACGGATTTCTTAGCGAAACAATACGAATTTGATGGGATTTCCTACAGATTTGCGATGGAATTGATCGGGCTTTCAGACATTTTCTGCAACTCTTCTCACATGATTTCCTCAAATTAATAAATCTTAAATTGGCTCGAACGAATGTACAAATACCGAAATTAAAAATATTTTTCCTACATTTTGTAATTATTTTTAAAAAAATACATACCACCGAGCACGTTCTTCTTACATTCAACACCATGTTAATGGTAACTTTAAAAATAAAATCATTTTTGCATACTTGTTTTCAATTTTAAAATTCCCGCCGCATCATAACGTCAATCCGCCATCTCACGACGAAAAACTCAACCAAACACCAACCTCGCTTTCGTAACACATTTCCCATGATCCCTAAAAGTTCACCATGGTATAGTTGGCACCACATTCGCCCAGCACTACATTCGCGCTCAGGCCAGACTTTGGCGGTAGATAAGCGGTAACACTAAAAGGCGGCGCAATGGTAGATTTGGAAGGAATTGAATTGTTTAGGTCTATTATTTATTATTTAAAGGTGGTTTAAAATAAGAAACAAAATAAAATAAAATAAAATAAATAAATAAAAAAAATATAAAAAAAATTTCCAAAAATAAAATTTTTTATTTATTTGGTTTTACAAATGCGGTGTTTTGTCGGGTTCGATCGTCGGGTTCGATCGTCGGTTAGGTAGTCGGTGCGACTGCCCGTGCGACCGCCCGGGCGACAACCCGTGCGACAACCCGTGCAACAACCCGTGTGACATTAAATCTACCCCTCCCCCTCCCTCTTCCCCTCCCCCGACTTCGACCCCGATTGTTCCTGCCACCGTTGTTGCCGCCGTTGTTGCCGCCGTTGCCGTTGCCGTTGCCGTTGCCGTTGCCGTTGCCGTTGCCGTTGCCGTTGCCGTTGCCGTTGCCGTTGCCGTTGCCGTTGCCGTTGCCGTTGCCGTTGCCGTTGCCGTTGCCGTGGCCGTGGTCGTTCCAGCCACCGTTGCCATGGCCGCCGTTGCCGCGGCCGCCGTTGCCGTTCCAGCCGTTGCCGCGGCCGCCGTTGCCGCGGCCGCCGTTGCCGTTCCAGCCGTTGCCGCGGCCGCCGTTGCCGTTCCAGCCGTTGCCGCGGCCGCCGTTGCCGTTCCAGCCGTTGCCGCGGCCGCCGTTGCCGTACCAGCCGTTGCCGCGGCCGCCGTTGCCGTTCCAGCCGTTGCCGCGGCCGCCGTTGCCGTTCCAGCCGCCGTTGCCTTGGCCGCCGTTGCCGCTCCAGTTGCCGTCCCAGCCGCCGTTGCCTTGGCCGCCGTTGCCGCTCCAGTTGCCGTCCCAGCCGCCGTTCGAGTTGCCGTCCCAATCGCCGTTCGAGTTGCCGTCCCAGCCGCCGTTTTGTGACTGCATCCTGATCAGTTGTGATCAGAATGTGTTCAGAATGTGAAATGAGTTGACTTCAGATTATCTCTGCTTTAATCCAGTAACAATGCAATAACGTATTTATTGGAATTTAATCTTTGGAATGTGACCTACTTCTTGTTCTGTGACCCACTTCCATATTTTGACCCTTTTAATCCATGTCCCCCATTTGATTGGAGTGTGGGTATTTATGACATCATTGGCTATTCTAAGGAATAATGTCAATTGTATTGTTCTTTTTATTTTCCTTGTTTTAACAACGATAATAAAAGTTAGTGTAAATTTTGCATCCATCGACTGTGTGTGCGCATGAGTTTTTTCCGAGATTTTTACATTCTTCAAGCTGCGACGAGCTTGAATCGGGTTTAAACAATTGGACTAAAAGATTTACAAGAGGCGACGCTCTTGTGTCGTTTTTGATCACATTTTTGAGAACTTGCAGTGTGTTGGGGTACCGTTGTTCTCATGTACGTACAAAACGTAAACAAAAAAACAAACCGCACAGATAAATAATAATAATTTGCCAAAAATTTACCCTAAATTCATTTTACATATGTGAATTTTTGTCGAAATTGGCTGAAATTTACTCAAAATATGTGAAATTGTGTCGAAATTGGCCGAAATTAGCCAAAATTTACCCTGAAAATCTGAAATTTTGCCGAAATTTTGCATAAATTTTGGAGAAATAATGTCGAGATGCATGAAATCGGTTAAAAGGGCTTGTAAATCAAGGTTACATTGCACGTACTAATTGTATTCAGCAAACAAGTTTTGTTGAAAATTGTAAAAAGTTCAATTTTTATAAAATAACAAAGAAATTAAATTGATGATGGTTTATTTTTTTAAAAAAAAAATCACTTTTTTGTTTTCAATTCTAAATCATTTTTCCAAATAAGTTCTTTCAACTGACGTAAGCCTGAAATTGCAAGTCGAGGAATTGCAGAGCGAAATAAAAAATTCTAGTGAAATTTGTCAAATATGAGGTAAACTGGTTAAATGGTTAAATAATAAAAAAAGGATTATTTTATTTAGATAAAATATTATAATAAAACAAGTACAGTGTGCTGATCGCACGTGTTACGTCTTTGGTCAAAGACGTGTATGTTACACATACATTATTTCTGGATGTATACTGTAAAAACTGGCGTTTGTAGAGAGAGTGGAGTTCGTACGAGATCAACAGAACAAAACGAGGTCAAGCAGTGAAGTCGACTTCCAGGAGGTGTTTCTGAATGAGATTCGATGACGCGCAACAGGAAGCGTATGCAAAGTGTCATAAATTATCGTAATATTCTTTTGTTATCTTGATTTTGTATCTGTGAACCCCAAATAAAATCACAAGTGATCCTGTTTTTGTGAGTGAAGCAAGATTTTTTTCCGTCAAAGTTAGAATCCAGCAGAATCGTAATTATACATACTTTTTTCGGGTGGGTCCAAATGTGCGCAAGAACGTATACAAACGTTACAGCTTTTTTTGTAGACGCTAATTAAAAAAAACGGCTGCCAAACTGCCGGCCTTTGATAACTGCGAGATCTTATATTCATGTGCGGTTTAGTGCGCGCGTTTGAGATCATGTTTTTGTGGTAATTAATTTGGCCATGCATATTTTTACATACGTACGTAAGAATAGCCGTACGCTATTTTCACGTATTTACGTGAGAATAGCCGTCCCTGTTGGGGTACATTGTTCTCATGTACGTACAAAACGTAAATAAAAAACAAACCCCACATATAAATAATAATAATTTGCCCAAAATTTACCCTAAATATCTGAAAATTGACCGAAATTTATTTTACATATATGAATTTTTGTCGAAATTAGATGAAATTTACTCAAAATATGTGAAATTGTGTCGAAATTAGCCGAAATTAGCCAAAATTTACCCTGAAAATCTGAAATTTTGCCAAAATTTTGCATAAATTTTGGAGAAATAATGTCGATATTTACAAAAAATCTCAAATTATGGCAAAATTAATTGAAAATTTCTGAAATTATTGTAAGTATATCCACAAATTGTGGAATTTAGTTGATAATACAGGAAAAATCTTGACAGTTAAATTGACATTTTAATTTCCTTTAAGGAATTGGTTACATTGCAATCCTCGTACTCGCTGCGAGATCAGTTCGATGTTCAATCTTGGGATTTCTTCCTACACCATGCAGAAAGATTAAAGACGGAATGGAAAGTGATTAAACACTTAAAATATGAAATTTAAAAAAATATATAAATGTTTTTAAAGGCTTTTATTAAAGGCTTTTATTTAACTTGACATGAACGTTTGTGTGTGTGTGTGGGGGGTTCAACTTCCGGTTTGTGCAATACCTCAAGAAAATGAATTAAGAAATGAATGAATTAATTAATTAATTGACTTTTCTGGTGCAGTTTTTGGTTTAGTTTTCAACAAGATGATAGAATAAACAGTTAATATAGTTAAAAGGAAGAAAATGGCAAATTACTGAAAAATTTTGACAAACCGGAGCGCTACCTGGCGGATTCCGTTTGCTACAATGTATGCCAAAATACGTTTTTTAATGTTTGCTATGTCGAAACCAAGCTCATTTTGAAGAGCGGACAATTCCGCACAAGCCTGTATTTATTCTATTGCGATTCGGTCGTAAAAGAGTATCGATTCGGCGATCTTAGCGGGCGATCGAATAGGAAATTTATGCAAAATTTGGATTCGACCAATAAAAAATCAAATATTTTGAAAAAAGGACCAATTAGAATGTTTAAACAAAGTTTCCTGTGTAGATTTTGCCGCTGAAAACGATGGCGCTAATAACTTTTCGACCAGATTAACGGTTGACTTTTTATCAGCAAAAAATGATCTTATTTGTGTAATTTCATCCAAAGTGTACAACATAAAAGCCTTTTTCCAAAAACGTAGTTGTTTTACTTGTTCATTTCCAGGTGTTAATGGTGTCTGACCTAGTTCTAAAACACACGGTACTGGGCGTTTTGTTATGTTCTGGTTCATAATTTCATTAAAATTCAGCTTATTTTATTTATCTGTGTGGTTTATTTTGTTTACGTTTTGTTTCGTGAAGAATTGTGTGAATTTAATTTAATTTAATTATATTTTACTTTATTTTATTTTAATTTAATTTTATTTATTTACAATGCGCCCAATCGCAATGCGCCCATTTGGTCCCTGCCCAGCTTTTTCATCAAAATTACTATGAATTGGGCTTGTGAATTTTCAAATATACATATATCTGTGCTCCAATTTCGCAGTTTATCACTGATCACTGATCACGACTAATACGGGCAAGTTCTACGACTACAACGAATTGGCAAGTTATTTGGTAAGTATTCTGTAAATTATTTAGTTATTTAGCAAGTTTAGCAAGTTTAGCAAGTTTAGCAAGCTTAGTTATAAAAAAAATGGTTTTTAAATGTAAACAGACAAGAGATATCTCTGATCATGATTTATTATGTGCAATACAATCAGAAATTAAAACCAAGGCTGAAAACCCAATCTTTAACCAATGGACTAATGAAAATTGTTTTTGGGCCGATATTCTTTTTAGACTTGATTATCCAAATAAATACCTGTTTCGAGAGCAGCTTTATGATAGGTGGTTTAGGAAAATTAAAAAACTCTTTGATGAGAGTGAGATTGAAATTGATTGTGCTTTACCTGTCATAATTCCACATTTAAGCAGTGTTGCTGAAATTGATAGAATGGATACTGTTTTGGCTTTAACAAACCCACGAAGCAAACTGAGAATACAACCACAAAAAAGTAGTAAAGTACTAGCCAACAAACTAGCCAATCAATCTAAGCTAAGAAAACATCCACCAAAAAATAGTAAAGTAATAGCCAATTACTCAGAGTTAAAGACATTCTGTTTTTGCAAAAAAGTTAATGATGATGGACATTATGTTGAATGCACAGATTGTAAAGATTGGTACCACTTTAGTTGTTTAGGAGTGTCTGATAATGATTTGGATAGTATTAATGCTATAAGGACAAATGAGAAGTGGAAATGTTCTAAATGCAAATGGAAAAATGATAAACCAAGAGGATTTGTTAATGGTTTTAGTAACTGTTGGCTAAGTAGTTTAATGCAGGCATTGCATTCAACAAATGCTATTGAATGCATCTTAAAAGTTGATTCAACTAGTCCAAACAAGTGCTTGTTGCCTTTTCAATCACTGTTGAAAGAAATGGATAATAAAGTAGTGAAAACGGCAATTCCATGCAGTCTATTCCAAAATCTTTTGGTTAAAACTGATTTTCATATCTGGCAGTTTACAGATAAATCAGATCCAAGTAAGCAACAAGATCCAATAGAATTTTATAACGTTGTTTTGGCTAGATTTCTGGAATTATTGAACATAAATCCATTTACACACAGCACTGAAACTTATACATGTGAACCGTGTAAAATTAATAACGAAATGAATAGTCCTTTAGCTGTAATATATGTTGGAAAAAATTTAGATAACACCTTACGGTCAATCAATAAAGATTTCTTTTCAACATATACACAACCTGTTCAAAGTGAGTGTTTTCGTTGTTTAGAAAATACTTACTGGACAAAGAATGTTATAAAAGAAGTTCCAGAAACATTACTCTTCTCTTTTCCTAATAAAGTTACACATGTCTGCAATGAGTTAGAAATCCAGTGTGAGAATGGTGATATATGGCAATACAGATTGCATTCTAATATTTTATATCGCAATATAGATGACAATGACAATAAAGGCCATTATTTAACATGCAGATGGTTAGACTTTGAGTCAGTAGTTTTGTGTGATGATACAAAAGTAGAATTTGTCAGTGTGCCATGTGCTAATCAGCTTATTAAACAGGAAGGTGTTGCAGCAGTGTACAATCTGCAAAGTAAAAAACAAGCAACAGAAGAACGCACCAATTGTAGCAGCCTAGTTAAAGAAAATAAGATAACTATGGAAGAAACAGATAGCGACACAGAGTCTTACAATAGTCCTGAAGTGTACAATCTGCAAAGTAAAAAACAAGCAACAGAAGAATGCACCAATTGTAGCAGCCTAGTTAAAGAAAATAAGATAACTATGGAAGAAACAGATAGCGACACAGAGTCTTACAATAGTCCTGAAGTGTACAATCTGCAAAGTAAAAAACAAGCAACAGAAGAATGCACCAATTGTAGCAGCCTAGTTAAAGAAAATAAGATAACTATGGAAGAAACAGATAGCGACACAGAGTCTTACAATAGTCCTGAAGGCACTGATTCAAATAGTGAAACAATGACCACCAATGCAGATGGTGGTGTTAACATCTGTACTTCTGAGCTGCAAAATGAGTTTTCAATAAAACAACATAAATGGGAAAAATTGACTGTAAAACAGAAGCGTAATACACTTACAAGTGATTGGACAAATGTTTTTGATAAATGGTTGCGTAAGCTAAATCCATACTGTACCCTCTGTTTTAAAAAGCACTATGTTCCTACCAAAAACAGTAGAAAAATAAAATCAAACACTATATTCCGGACAAACGGAAAATGTATTAATGAGGATTGCACATGTAAGTTTACTGTTGTAATGTCTCAAGATCTGTCCTGCGAGGTAAAATGGTTTGGTAAAATTACACATAAGCCCGGATCATATTCTGCCAGAAAGATATCATCAAGTGTTCGCAGATCTTTGAAAAAGGAGTTACGATATAGTAAAAATCCAAAAGCTCTTTATTTTGAAAAGCTGAAAAATATTCCAGAGGAGAGTTTTAACGCTGGAAATTTAACTGGGGTGGGCCTGAATGCTAAAATCTACAAGCAAATTGCGCATGAGGCAAGAAAAGAACATAGAAAAGATGACAACATTTTTGTAAGTTTAGATAAAATAAAAACATGTATAGATAGTAAAAACCTAGTAAAACCCAAACTAGATGGAATTTTTTTACAAGCCATCAGCATGCATCCTGCATATTATATGGCATGGACTGATTATGGGATTGAACTTTTTCACAAATATGCAGTTACTGATGCAGTTTTTATTGATGCGACAGGAAGTGTTGCTCACAACATAGGTGGAAATAAGAATAAAAAATTTTATTATTACTCCATTATTATACGTAATCCAAAGGCTGTTAATACAATGCCATGTTCTGTAGCAGAGCTAGTTACAAGTCAGCATAATGGACCCATGATTACTAATTTTTTGTATAAATTCAGATATGATGAAAAACGTTTATATGGTCACAATGGTAATTGCAGCCCTAGAATGTTTTGTTGTGATCAAAGTTTAGTTCTGATAAATTCTGTACTTTTTGTTTTCAATCTTGAAACGCTCAACGAGTACTTGCAGAGGTGTTGGAAAATATTGAATGGTGATGCATCAACTGAAGAGTTGAAAAAGACAATAATTCATTGTGGTACTTGTCATATAATGAAAAATGTTAGCAAGCACTTAAACACATGGAATAAAGAAGTTAAAAAACCTTTTATGTACATGTTTAGTGCACTTCTGAATTCTACAACTCTTGATGAGTATAGGCGTCTACTGGAATGTATCATTACAATTCTTTTATGTCCATCACAATGTGACTTTTTAACCAAATGCCTTTCGCACATGGTAGAGGTAGTCAACTGTTTAGGAATCAAACCTCTTCCAACAAATTTTGAAACAGCAGAAATTGCAGATGCCACGCACATAAATTCTAACATAGCTTGTGATGATGGTGATGATGATGATGAAACAGAAGAAGAGGCCTTACTTGCAAACAGAGAATCACCTTTCAAACGGTTGGCAGATGATGTGACATCTAAAGTTAGAACAATTTTAAATAACAATATAAAAAACAATAACAATACAAAAAATTTGTACTATGATGAGGACATATATAAGAAATTTAAGAAATGTTATTTTGCAATCGCACCTTTGTGGACAAATCTAATGATGGGAGATATTAGCAGGCATGGTAAAACTGAGCCATATGAGTCCTACTGTCCCATCAAGGATTCCCTTAGGAAAAGTAGACCAATAAATTTTCTAGATAAACCCCCAAATACCCAAGGGATCATTGAGGTTCACCAAAAAATATTTAAATATATTCATCTGCACAATCGTGTATTCCGATTAGATGAGTTAGCAGACGAACATTACAAAGCAGTTATAGCTATGCAAAGAGAATTTAAAAAAGAACTAGCCATAAAAAATAAGAAGAAAAACAATAAGAGAGTGATTACTAAAAAACAATCCAAAATGAGTAATGAAAATGAACAGTGCATGTTAAAAGTTAAAAAGGCAACCCAACTTGTTGTAGAAACATGGGATAGATCGCCTGCACAGACTGCAAACGAAATGCAGTCTAGAAGTAATAAAAGAAAAGGTGCGTACCAACAACCACCACGAGGAAAGAAAAATATTTTCGATCTTACCCTGAGTGTTCCCAGAAAAAAAATAACACCTACCAATCCCAATAATGCCAACAAAGTTGTGCCAATGGAAGGTTTATTGCCTAGAAGTAATAAAAGAAAAGGTGTGGACCAACAACCACCACAAGTTAAGAAAAATATAACACCTACAATTCCCAATAATGCCAACAAAGTTGAGCCAATGGAAGATTTATTGGATCTTAATGATCCTGAATGGGTGGATATAAAAAATTCAAATGGAAAAAAACCATACATATTTCTGTGGGAGAACAGAAGGAGAGATGAAGCCGAGTGTATATTGAAAATAAACAATGTTTCAATTACACTTCTACAATTACAAACATTGTTGCCAAAACGGCATTTAGAAGGAGATGTACTAGACTGTTATCTCGAAGTATTGAAAGTAGACTCAAAGAATGCTATGTACGCTTTCAATAGTTATGTCTATACAAAATCCAAAAATGCAAATGCAAATTGGAAAAATTGTCTACCAAATTTGTCGGTTACACAAAATGTAAGATTTTTTGTGCTACCTGTTTGTGAGAGAAATCATTGGAGTGTAATTGTGGTTGATATTCAAGATGAAGAAAACTATTTGTTAAACTCATTAGGCCAAACCACTGAAACTGAGAAAAAAGCATTGGAGTTTTTACAAAAAATCCCCAATCTTTGTTCAAGGAGCCAAACATTGAAAAACTTCTATAATATAGAAATGCAAAATTTGGTGAGAACACCATGTATCATTCAGAATAACGATTGGGACTGTGGAATATTTGTTTGTCGCTATGTTCAACAATTAATAAAGCATGACAATTTGGAATTGGAAATAAAAGAAAGTAACACAGCACGGGCAGATATTCTGCAAGAGTTAATAACTTTCTCTTCAACAGCTGCAACTGAAGAAAGTAATAATAACAATCAAGCAATTTCCTTCAGAAAAGAAATTGTTTCATTGCATGCTGAATTAAATGACTTAATGAAATTTGATCCAAAAGAAGAAAAAATTCAAAATCTAGAATTACATCTTCAAAACCATTCATATTTTTTAAGAAATAGAAAACTAAAAAGGAAATTAAAGTTTCCTAATTTGGAACAGTCGGAAGAAAGTAAATTGCATTCACTAAGCGAGGAAGAAAAAGACAAAATATCCGAAGAATTGCACGAGATATACCTAACTCCCGATAAATGGCTAATTTCGCCAGTTGATGCAGAAAGTTTAAATGCATACCTAGATAAAGATAACGATTTTGATGGTGTTAATAAGAGAGGAAAATCATTAAGATATTTAGGTGAAGTTTTATTGCCTGAAGTATTAATATACATTACACACCAACGTTCCGGTCTTTGCATTAAAAAATGTCGGGTCTTACTATCTTTAGAAGTCATTGGACAACAAATCAATGTAGACAATTTAGCAACACAGAAAGTTTAAATGCGACCAATTAACAGTAGCTGCATTCAATAACTTTAAAACGCCTCTAAAACTCATTTTGTGTCTGCACATGTGACGTCATTCCCATCCATGTTATTCAATGGGATTGATGTCACACGTCACACGTCACACGAAACGAGTTTTAGAGGCGTTTTTGAGTTTTTGAATGCAGCTAGTGAGATTTTTAGTGAACTTAAAGCAAATTTTGTTTTATAATCCAAATATTATGTATTAAACAGACAGTTATTTCTTTTTTCCATATTTTATTGGTATATTTCTAAAAAAATAAAATTTTGAAAGTAAAATTGGAAATGTAAACAAATTTGAGAAAAAAATAATTTAATATTTACACCAAATTTTTGATGCAAAAATACATTTTTTTGGCAAAAAACACGATTTTTTAGGCAAAAAAAGCAAATTTTTACTTTTTATTTTGTTAATCAATATAGTTTTTTTTCATACTTTTAACACAAGTTTGATTTGTTCTATACCAAACAAGAAAAACAAAACTCCTGTGATGGTTTGGGACCTTGACGTGGTACAGGAGCTTAGTTATAGTGAATTAATAAAATCATGGCTCCATTCTTAACTTTTAGTTAGGATTGTTGATTTTACTAACGCTATATGATACTAACACCAAACCGAGATTGCAGATTTTAAATCACTGCCAAAAACCACTATCGGCATGAAAGCCTTTTTTCAAAAACATAGTTTTTTTGTTTTACTTGCCTCATCTGAAGGCAATTTGAAAATAAAAAATAAAAAACGAGGATAACAAAATAAACAACCTTTTTATTCCACGGGTTAATGATAACGAAAGCAAAATACACACAAATCATTGGTTGTAGCAGAAGCCACGCATGCGCATATCCGAAAACGGCACGCGCCAAGCCTCTGTCGGCAAAATTATAAGTTGATAACAATTCGTTGCTATGCAACGGAGGAAAGATGAAATCACAGCAAGTTTGGCATTAAACAGAAAATACACTAAATTACAGTTGAAATAGGTCAAAATGACCACAAAGACACAGTGAATAAAAAACGCAATTGTTAATAGGTTCGAAAATAATTCTAAATACATGAAAAATGACAAGAACGGAGTTCGCACTCCAAAGATCGGGCGCAGCCAATCAGAGCGCAGCATCGAAGCGGTTGAGATCAAGTTTGAATTCAAACCTGACCAAACCAAACAAAATGTATTTTATAAACACACATAATCATAAAAATCAAATAGTATTTCTAGCAGTTCAAAACAATAAAATGAAAAGAGAAAATTAAACTAAAAGCATTAAAAAATTAGCATTGGATCTGAAATGTAAACAAAAGATTAAAGTCAATAATAAATATGAAATTAAAGAATAAATACATCTTAAATCACGAAAAAAAGAAGGATATTCCACTGAGAGTTGCCAGGAAGCCGAATGGCCAAAGCAACCCACCGAGATACGCAGAGAAGCCCTTCACACAATTCTGAAAGCTGGAAAAAAATTCCAAACTTTTTCATTTTTGGTTTTTAAAAGTGCAGATGACAGACAAGGTCTGTTTGCACATTCTGGCCAATTTCCATGAATATTCTATGTAGGGGTCGTGATAAAACCCCGTTTTTCTGTTTTTTGGACCAAAAACAGGTGAAAAAAATTCCAAACTTTTTCATTTTTGGATTCATGGGGGTTTTTAAAAGTGCAGATGACAGACAAGGTCTGTGTGCACATTCTGGCCAATTTCCATGAATATTCTATGTAGGGGTCGTGATAAAACCCCGTTTTTCTGTTTTTTGGACCAAAAACAGGTGAAAAAAATTCCAAACTTTTTCATTTTTGGATTCATGGGGGTTTTTAAAAGTGCAGATGACAGACAAGGTCTGTTTGCACATTCTGGCCAATTTCCATGAATATTCTATGTAGGGGTCGTGATAAAACCCCGTTTTTCTGTTTTTTGGACCAAAAACAGGTGAAAAAAATTCCAAACTTTTTCATTTTTGGATTCATGGGGGTTTTTAAAAGTGCAGATGACAGACAAGGTCTGTGTGCACATTCTGGCCAATTTCCATGAATATTCTATGTAGGGGTCGTGATAAAACCCCGTTTTTCTGTTTTTTGGACCAAAAACAGGTGAAAAAAATTCCAAACTTTTTCATTTTTGGATTCATGGGGGTTTTTAAAAGTGCAGATGACAGACAAGGTCTGTGTGCACATTCTGGCCAATTTCCATGAATATTCTATGTAGGGGTCGTGATAAAACCCCGTTTTTCTGTTTTTTGGACCAAAAACAGGTGAAAAAAATTCCAAACTTTTTCATTTTTGGATTCATGGGGGTTTTTAAAAGTGCAGATGACAGACAAGGTCTGTGTGCACATTCTGGCCAATTTCCATGAATATTCTATGTAGGGGTCGTGATAAAACCCCGTTTTTCTGTTTTTTGGACCAAAAACAGGTGAAAAAAATTCCAAACTTTTTCATTTTTGGATTCATGGGGGTTTTTAAAAGTGCAGATGACAGACAAGGTCTGTTTGCACATTCTGGCCAATTTCCATGAATATTCTATGTAGGGGTCGTGATAAAACCCCGTTTTTCTGTTTTTTGGACCAAAAACAGGTGAAAAAAATTCCAAACTTTTTCATTTTTGGATTCATGGGGGTTTTTAAAAGTGCAGATGACAGACAAGGTCTGTGTGCACATTCTGGCCAATTTCCATGAATATTCTATGTAGGGGTCGTGATAAAACCCCGTTTTTCTGTTTTTTGGACCAAAAACAGGTGAAAAAAATTCCAAACTTTTTCATTTTTGGATTCATGGGGGTTTTTAAAAGTGCAGATGACAGACAAGGTCTGTGTGCACATTCTGGCCAATTTCCATGAATATTCTATGTAGGGGTCGTGATAAAACCCCGTTTTTCTGTTTTTTGGACCAAAAACAGGTGAAAAAAATTCCAAACTTTTTCATTTTTGGATTCATGGGGGTTTTTAAAAGTGCAGATGACAGACAAGGTCTGTTTGCACATTCTGGCCAATTTCCATGAATATTCTATGTAGGGGTCGTGATAAAACCCCGTTTTTCTGTTTTTTGGACCAAAAACAGGTGAAAAAAATTCCAAACTTTTTCATTTTTGGATTCATGGGGGTTTTTAAAAGTGCAGATGACAGACAAGGTCTGTGTGCACATTCTGGCCAATTTCCATGAATATTCTATGTAGGGGTCGTGATAAAACCCCGTTTTTCTGTTTTTTGGACCAAAAACAGGTGAAAAAAATTCCAAACTTTTTCATTTTTGGATTCATGGGGGTTTTTAAAAGTGCAGATGACAGACAAGGTCTGTGTGCACATTCTGGCCAATTTCCATGAATATTCTATGTAGGGGTCGTGATAAAACCCGGTTTTTCTGTTTTTTGGACCAAAAACAGGTGAAAAAAATTCCAAACTTTTTCATTTTTGGATTCATGGGGGTTTTTAAAAGTGCAGATGACAGACAAGGTCTGTGTGCACATTCTGGCCAATTTCCATGAATATTCTATGTAGGGGTCGTGATAAAACCCCGTTTTTCTGTTTTTTGGACCAAAAACAGGTGAAAAAAATTCCAAACTTTTTCATTTTTGGATTCATGGGGGTTTTTAAAAGTGCAGATGACAGACAAGGTCTGTTTGCACATTCTGGCCAATTTCCATGAATATTCTATGTAGGGGTCGTGATAAAACCCGGTTTTTCTGTTTTTTGGACCAAAAACAGGTGAAAAAAATTCCAAACTTTTTCATTTTTGGATTCATGGGGGTTTTTAAAAGTGCAGATGACAGACAAGGTCTGTGTGCACATTCTGGCCAATTTCCATGAATATTCTATGTAGGGGTCGTGATAAAACTCCGTTTTTCTGTTTTTTGGACCAAAAACAGGTGAAAAAAATTCCAAACTTTTTCATTTTTGGATTCATGGGGGTTTTTAAAAGTGCAGATGACAGACAAGGTCTGTTTGCACATTCTGGCCAATTTCCATGAATATTCTATGTAGGGGTCGTGATAAAACCCGGTTTTTCTGTTTTTTGGACCAAAAACAGGTGAAAAAAATTCCAAACTTTTTCATTTTTGGATTCATGGGGGTTTTTAAAAGTGCAGATGACAGACAAGGTCTGTGTGCACATTCTGGCCAATTTCCATGAATATTCTATGTAGGGGTCGTGAGAAATAGATGTGTCTGTCAAATTTTCATGCAAGCTGCGCAGGGTAGCCGAATAGCCAAAGCAACCCAACATGGATTAAAAGAGTCAAAATATGGAAGTGGGTCACAGAACAAGAAGTAGGTCACATTCCAAAGATTAAATTCCAATAAATACGTTATTGCATTGTTACTGGATTAAAGCAGAGATAATCTGAAGTGAACTCATTTCACATTCTGAACACATTCTGATCACAACTGATCAGGATGCAGTCACAAAACGGCGGCTGGGACGGCAACTCGAACGGCGATTGGGACGGCAACTCGAACGGCGGCTGGGACGGCAACTGGAGCGGCAACGGCGGCCAAGGCAACGGCGGCTGGAACGGCAACGGCTGGAACGGCAACGGCGGCCGCGGCAACGGCTGGAACGGCAACGGCGGCCGCGGCAACGGCTGGAACGGCAACGGCTGGAACGGCAACGGCGGCCGCGGCAACGGCTGGAACGGCAACGGCGGCCGCGGCAACGGCGGCTGGAACGACAACGGCG
Source organism: Strigamia acuminata (assembly GCA_949358305.1). NCBI lineage: Eukaryota > Metazoa > Arthropoda > Chilopoda > Geophilomorpha > Linotaeniidae > Strigamia > Strigamia acuminata. Next base: position 33,640,980 of record OX442314.1, read on the forward strand.
GCCGCGGCAACGGCGGCTGGACATGGGCTATCGAACGAGATATTGAACGGGATATTGAACAGGCTGTCGCACGGGCTCTCGCACCGATCGCCGCATCTGCAATCGCAATCTCACCTGCAGACTATTTAAAAGAGTTGGAAAAATTGAATTCCGACGTATCTTTTATAGATACTCACTGCCATTTGGATATTTTATTCAAACAAACATGCTTTAGAAAGGTAACAAAAATCTCTTCAAAAATTTACGATAGGGTTTTAATTATTTTATTTCCGTTTCAGATTTCACATTCAGCGTATCAGAAACTTCATCAAAGTAGTTATCCGTCATGTTACGAAGGTTGTGTGGCTGTATTTAGCGACCCTAAAACGTTTAAAGAGGTAAATTGACCATGAAATTTCTTTAGGACTAAATTATTTAATTTTTAATTCATTTAGGACACGTGGAAGGAAATACTCGAAGAAGATAAGGTTTGGGCAGCATTTGGTTGTCATCCCCATAACGCTAATTCGTACAGCTATAAGATTGAGAATGACATGAAAATTGCATTAAAACATGAAAAGGTTGTCGCGTTAGGTGAGATTGGATTGGATTATTCAAGCAGGTAAAAATTTATATTTCTAAAAACTAAGCATACGTGATTTTTATTCAATTTTTTTTTCTAGAAATTATTCAAACCGTCAAACACAAAAAAAGGTTTTCCGCAGACAACTGAAATTAGCAAAACAGTTGAATTTACCCGTTGTAATCCATTCACGAGATGCTGCCAAAGACACGTTAAAAATCATGAAAAAGGTATATTGATGGTTTAAAATTTTTATGATGTCTTTCAAACTTCTAATGCCATTTTTATTCCTAGATTTTACCACGGGATTTCAAGATTCACAGACATTGCTTTACTACAGATTGGACCGAAGCACAAATATGGCTAAAAGAGTTTACTAATTTATATTTAGGCCTCACCAATTTAGTTACGTTTGAAGACGCCGTAGAACTTCATGAGGTGGCAAGGAAAATTCCACTCGAGAAGTTACTACTCGAAACCGATGCTCCGTATTTTGTACCCAGATTGGTAAGTTTAGATTTCATTTATTGTTTGACTTGTAATTAATACGGAGAAATATTTTTACTTTTTTTAGGAAAGCAAAGGTAATAGACGATCACATCCAGGGATGGCTATTCACGTAGCGTTACAAGTGGCTTCGTTACGTTCTGAGCCGTTAGAAACAATTCTGAAATCAACCAGAGAGAACACTAAAAATATGTACGGCATTTAGATAACAACTTTTGTTGTAATTAAACGTTTTATCTTACAGTGAAGTAATGAATCATTATGACAATGACTTTTTTGTTTCAAAATTAATAATTGTAACTTAAGTAATAGAAGAAATAAAATGAAATAAAAAAAAAGACCTAGTCTTTGTTAATTGTTACTCTCTTTAGTCTTTTTGCACAAATAAAGTGTCATTTCAAGATAGTAAAGTACGAATTACTGAATCTAAAGCGCCGCCTTGGCGCTTTACTGCAACGCACCAGGCAAAGTTGATAAACCCCGTCATGGAAACGTTCAAAAATACGAGTCAGCAACGTTATAGTGTAATTTTATCAAATTTTCATTTTCATTTAAATACAAATAAATAAGTTTACCTGATATTTTACAAATTTCACTGAAATTTTACAAATTCCACTGGAAATTAAAATTCGCTCTGCAATTCCTCGACGAATTTGTAGGATTAGCGGTGATTTAAAGTTGTTTTTGCTTGTTTTGAGAAGTATGCACAAAAAAGTGCGTGACACCTTCGAACTTCGGCAGGAAAGCCGCCTTTGCCTCAGAATGAATACAAAATTTTATTTTTGGAAATTTTTTTTATATTTTTTTTATTTTTTTTATTTTATTTTATTTTATTTTATTTTATTTCTTATTTTAAACCACCTTTAAATAATAAATAATAGACCTAAGCAATCCAATTCCTTCCAAATCTACCATTGCGCCGCCTTTTAGTGTTATCGCTTATCGATCGACTAAGTCTGGTTTCCCTGCGAATCTGGTGCTGGCGAATCTGGTGCCAACTATACGTTAGTTAAAAGTTCCTGTATGTTCAGTGTCGCCATCTTTCAACTTCCTTAAATCAGTTGGTTTGTCAGCATCAGAATCTCGGCCTGAAAAAGTATAAATTTACAGATCACCCCCAACTTTTTAACAAGAAATGCCGAAAAATAAAGGTTCGTACATTCACCAACCGACCAAAAAACTCAAAAAAATCCCAAAAATCCCAAAAACGGACCGAATAAAGGCCGCGACGTGTGTCTCTCCAAATCTAATGCGACATATTTGTTTTGACTAGGAAAGGGAGGCAAAAATCGCAGGAGAGGAAAGAACGAAAACGAGACCGAGAAGCGAGAATTGATTTTCAGAGAAGACGGGCAAGGTGAGAAACAAACCCAAAATGTGCGATTAAACCTGAAATAACCTCATTTTATGCGCAGAATATGCTCAAGTGACGAAAATGCTGGGCAACGGCCGATTGGAGGCCATGTGCTTCGATGGCGTCAAACGTCTTTGCCATATTCGAGGGAAACTAAGGAAAAAAGTGTGGATCAACCAAGGTGACATCATTCTCGTCGGTTTGCGCGATTACCAGGACGCAAAGGCCGACGTGATCCTCAAATACAACGCCGATGAAGCTAGAAATCTTAAATCATACGGCGAAATCCCAGAAACAGGTTGCAAAAGGCGAAATCACACCCGATGCTGTTTATACGCGGTCGAGAAAAATTTACACGATTTATTTTCATTTAACACTGTTAAATGAGATTTAAAATTTTTATTTTAAGTTTAAGGAATAATATTTCCGTTAAGTGTAATTTTGTGGGAAATATTTATATTAATAATTAGGGAAAACTCTTTTTTTTTTTTTTTTTTGGAGCGTGTAAACAGAATTCGGGGTTTTTTTGATTTTAAATTTTCTCACCGTTTTGTTTGCTTGTTTTTCAGCTAAAATCAACGATACGGTTACTTTTGTTGAGGAGGGATTGGATGATGACATTAAATTTGGAGAATTGAGCGGCGATGAAGATATTGACGAAGTGAGTATGATATAATAACACTGCGGCCAACTGCAGGGGAAAACGAGCAAGTTGCATTTGTTTACCACTGAAAAATATATCTATATATATCTATACATATATATACGTATAATTTATTGTATGCATATTATTTCTTAAATGATAAATATCTACACAATAAAAAATCTATGGTTGAATTGGGAAATAACGAGTCATTTGACAAATGTTTACACTAATGTTTGTTATAGGGTTGCACTGAATGTTGTGGATTCGGCTGAATATCAACATGTTATTCGGCTGAATACATAATAATGATAAAATTAGAATTATTTGCATTCTTAAATGTAAAGTTTTGCCTTTTTAGAGTAAATACTGATAATTTTAGCTATACAAATTGCATTTTAGAAGACAACTTTACGTTTATAGGTCAAAATTGCATTTTTTAGGTTAAAAATTGCATTTTTTAGGTTAAAAATTGCATTTTTTAGGTTAAAAATTGCATTTTTTAGGTTAAAAATTGCATTTTTTAGGTTAAAAATTGCATTTTTTAGGTTAAAAATTGCATTTTTGAGTTTAAAAATTGCATTTTTGAGTTTAAAAATTGCATTTTTGAGTTTAAAAATTGCATTTTTTAACATAAAATTGCATTTATTAGATAAAAGTTACACTTTTTACGTAAAAATGGCTCTTTTGAACATAAAAGTTGCTCTTTTTTATTATTCGGCATTTTTGGTGCAAACCCTAGTGTTCGTTTTTTGGTAATTAAACTTGGAAGTACACCTCGTGATTAAAAGTAAATGTCAACGAGATTCTACAAGTGAAGATAGAATTTAATTTGCTCGTTTTGTTGTGTTATTTTGATTTTGATTTTTTTTTTGTGTTTTGTTTGTTTAATTTTTGTTTATTTTTGCTTTGTTCTTATTCTTATTTTTTTTTCTTTTTTAATTTTGTATTAGATATAGAGAAGAAGAGTTTTCAACAATTTTTTAAATTCTTTTTTTTTTTTGGTATTAGAACAAATCTTTATTTTTCACATGAAAAACTAATGACGAGATGCTGACGAGGCATTCTTAATTTTTATTTTCTTTCTTTTGGTTTCCACGTTTTGATCTTTTAAATTCTTGTAAGGTCAATTTACAACACCATATTTGATTGAGTTTCTTCAGAATTAAATTGAAATAGCTTGTATTGATAATAAAAAAAAAAATTATTTAAGTTGACACATAAATTGCTCCTTTCTAAATCCCAGGTTAACCCAAATAGCTTTCCACATCTAATCATGGTCCCACCATCATTTTATGCTCCCTGAAATCTGGAAAATTAGGAATAACAGTCTGAATATATCTTTAGAGGAATTCTTGCAAGTCTCTATGAAGTCCGTGCTCCCGCTGGACCAGTCTATTGGGATTTTATAATTTAAAAATGCCTCTAGACAGCGAAAAACGGTTTTCAGTACAGTAGAGTGTCGTTTATCAGAACTGATTGAGGGACATGGGTGTTCATAAAAATGATTTGTTCGCATAATACCTGTAGAGAAACCCTGCCACTAATTTTGAGTGATTGAAAGTTCCGTGGTCAGGGGAGAACCACGTGTCGCTGGACACAACACACGTAAAGTAATGATAAAAGACGCACTGTTTTAGGTTTCTTATACTTTATTCAGGTTGTCTAGGCGTCAGTGCCTCTTAAGAGTGCATTTGACCATGGTGGTCATTGGCTGCATGGTCTGTGAGGTCGATTTTTCTTTCCTCGCCAAACTTAGACGCTCGGATGTTGGTGGGATAGAGACCCATCACACTGCTCAGGTAAGTCACCATGTTATTGGGAACTTGTGCAGAAGGAAGGTTGTGCAACTGTTCATGTTGCTGTTCCCGTAAGAACTCCTGTGGGTCACTTGAGCCACAATGGCACTACCTGTTGCCCATGTCCATGGGCATATCCGGAACTGCAACTCCATCTGGTCGTAGGAAGCTGCAGTAGGGCTGCATGATGTACAGTAGGCGTGTACGGCGAATTATTTTGCGCGAGTGCGGTACGGTATTCACCAAATACCGCAATTAATGGGTATATCGCAATACCGCATCAATACCGCAATTAAAAAAAACTATAAAAACCAACACATTTGTGATGACTGACAACGCGATGTTCGGTAAAATAGAACAAAAATTTTAATGCTAATAATTTACAACTATAACAAAAGAGAAACTAAACACAGTATGGAGTAGAATTTATCAATTTCTTGCATTTCAATACTCCAGTCACTTATACACATTGTCGTAGTTTTGCGCACAAATACGTTTATCTTCTTGTGTCGTGATGGGACCTCGTCATTCTTCTTTAAAGACAAAATTTCAATAAGAAACCTACTACTTTCCACTAAAATACTTACTGCACTTTCCAGAATCATCTTGTTTCGTCACCCATTTCTTATCCTTTGAACATTCGACGACCTTAGCAAGCACTTTCATTTCTGTATCACAATAATAATGAATAACCGTTCCGACTCCCCATGATAAGCCATTCCAGTCCCGATGTAAGGCTCCAGAGGCTGGTGGGTCACTCCCTAAACAACCCGTCGGCTCTGTACCAGTCAAAAATGGATTAACATTAAATTCGTACTGCCCCGTAAGGCTACACGCATTTAGGGACAACAACGAAGAATAAATAATAGTGTGCAACTAATTTAATTAATTGATGTGACAGTTGTCCGTAAATGTGTAAGGCCTTACACGACAAGGGTTTATTTTTCCTTATGCATCGAAGGGTTAAATGGAAACTTACCATGAAGCTTTTCCTTAATTATTCGTCTTCCTTTTTCGTCAAGTCCGCAGACGTGGAACTTCCTAAATCGTTCCGTCCACTGTCCGTTACCTTTACATTTGACTTCAGTTGCAACAGGTTGGTCTTTTTGGTCACTGCACGTATAGCGCACCACTGTGCCACGAGTACGTGTACGCCCGTCCCAATGTGAGCGTAGCAGTTCGTAGGTAGGTGGATCCGTGGAGCAAGTTTTTTTATCAGTCCCGAATAAGCGGCTAAGACCTTTAACAAGAAATTCAATTCAAATTAATGGATTTTAGCTTTGAAAGAAAAAATGCATAACAATATCTCGTGCACTGGCGTATCGACTGATCTTTGCACAAATGGATCCCCGTGAAAGAGTTTGAGAAAGTTTTCGAAAACTTTGAGATAATTTGAGAAAAATTTGAGAAAAATTTGAGAAAAATTTGAGAAAATACGCGAAAAATTTGAGAAAATACGCGAAAAATTTGAGAAAAATTTGAAAAAAATTTGAGAAAAATTTGAGAAAAATTTGAAAAAAATTTGAAAAAAATTTGAGAAAAATTTGAGAAAAATTTGAGAAAAATTTGAGAAAATATGCGAAAAATTTGAGAAAATACGCGAAAAAATTGAGAAAAGTTTGAGAAAAGTTTGAGAAAAATTTGAGAAAAATTTGAGAAAAATTTGAGAAAAATTTGAAAAAAATTTGAGCAAAATTTGAAAAAAATTTGAGCAAAATTTGAAAAAAATTTGAGAAAACTTTGAAAAAAATTTGAGAAAAATTTGAGAAAACTTTGAGAAAACTTTGAGAAAATTTGCGAAAACTGCGAAAACTGGCCTGATTTCTGGGCCAATGGGAGAGCAACAGAAATGCCGTCCTTAGTCGCTTGTTGTGGACCTGGCAGCGGAAAGAGATGTTTAAATAATTGGTTTTGTGAAATTTTGAGTTTTCCAAATAAGGATGTTTTTTTTTAAAAGAAAAAAAAATTTGTCGGATTGGTTAAAATTTAGCAGAAAATTTTCAAATTTTCCAAATTTAGCAAAAAATATGTCAATATTTAGCCAAATTTTGTCAAAATTTTCAAAATACATCAACATTTTGTATAATTTTTTTAAATTATATCAAAATTTTCGAATTTTCTCAGTTTTCGCAAACCACCCGTGTGTTTTGAAGCCATTTTATGCGCAACAATGGAATGCTACAGACTGCTGACATTGTTCCAATTCGAATCCAAACGTGAATCGAGTTGTGGGAACTCGATTGACGAACGGGAGTTTAGTGTTCACACCAATCATGGATCTAGATCGGCAGCTTTGGATGAGATCCAAAAGCTTGGTGTGAACATGGTGTTTAGTCGCTTCTGATCCACATCCTCAGCTCCTACGCCACTACACACATTCAACACATTCAACCCATACATTCTTCTATACTTTCGTCTTCTTGTCTACTCAACGTCATCACAGAAATCATGACAATAAGTGAAATGACCAGAAGTATCCCGACAATACCTGCAATCGCTACGATAAACTTCTCACTGTTCTCCGTAAACACAAATTAATTCATTTCTTCACCGACTTCAAATTCACTCACTCTGTCACAAGCTGTCGCGCCCATGAAACAGTAGGTTTCTCCGACCGATTTTTCTTCGGAGCCTCTCCGGACTTAGGCGATCCTGGGCCAGGCGATTCCGGAAGAGTTTGTTTCGACTTCACAGCAGCAGCCATTGCTTCCAACGTCTATCGACGAGAACAACACGAATTCGAATGCTCGCGGACCACGTCTGGCATTGTTGGTTCCATCACGCGTGACGTATGTTCTTTCACGTTTTTTAATTTTCGCAATGAGATCGACTTCGAATGGCAGATAAATACTAATTTTCACGTTCGTATTTTTCTCTCGAATTGTCGAAACGATATTTAATTTTCTTTGTTTTTTCGTTTAGAATGAACAAGAATCAAGAGCGGTCGATTTTCTTTGCAATTCTTTGTTGCTGTTGCCTTACAGTCATAGTTATCCTACTAATCTCCATTCCCGCCGGATATTACATATATGAAAGTAAGAAATCGTGCGAATAAAAGTGACATTTCGATGTAAATATATTTTGAAACAGCGTACTTCATATGCATGGGAGAGCCGCCCGCCACGCCAGGCCTGTTGTCGGATTGGGATGGATACAAACGTTACTCCGGACTTGTTGTCAAGTATCGATGCAATTTGGAGAATCACCACGAAGTGGTACAGATTGTCGATTGTGTTGGTGGAGAGTGGAAGATTGTCATGAAGAAATCGGGTCTGTGTGCAGCAAGTCCACATGCAGGTGAAATACAGAACGTCTTACGATAAACGTTTAGTGCTTTCAAGGTTTTGGGTTTACGAGTGGTTGTTGGTAACAAGATTAAGTTGTATTGATGAAAATTAAAACTTATCGAGTCCATATACAAGATAAAAATATCTAGAAGCAGTCGGCATTAACCATTTTGAATGAATTGACCATTTTTAAATATGACTGCGTGTGGTTTGCGGTTGTTTTAATGTTTTCGTTTACACAAAAATTAAAAACCGGAACTTTGATTGCACCTATTGTAATGTAATATGAGAAATAAATTATTTTTGTTTTGTTTTCAAGCTAATCCGTTAACCTGCCAAGACGATCCGCCACAATTTCCCGGTATGACCCGAATCTGGGATGGATATTCGCGAGCAATCGGTTCGTCCGTTGAATACCGATGCAAAAAGGACCCGGAACAAGACCGTGCTGTCATTATGGTGTGCACGGAGTTCGTTTGGAAGACCACCTACAAGAAAGACGAATCGTGCGAACACTGTAAGTTGTCGCTATTTGAAAAAGTTTGCCGCGAAAATTGAAATAGTCGCTGCGATTTCCAGTGTTGCAAATCCGACGCTGCACCAGCGAGCCGTGGCAATCGCCCGAGCGCCTGCCCAGTGATTGGGACAACAAAACTCGCGACGTGGGAACACAAATCCGTATCTTTTGCAACAATGCGCCTCATTCGCCGGTCATGCGCACTGTGATGTGTTCCAGAGACTACCACTGGCACTTGCTTACAGACACAAAAGAAAACTGCCGTTTGTTGATGATTGTTGTACGATTTTAAATTTTTAAATTTATTTTTATTTTTGATGTAAACTAGTGTGTGGACAACCGATTTACTATCCGCTACCGATCCAGTACGATTGGGATAGAAAAACTTTGGCTACGGGACTTGAAGTGAATTATTGGTGCTCAACGAATATGGAAAAAGTTATTTTCATGTCAATCAAATGCTCGTCAAGTGCAAGTTGGATTGTCACAAAAAGTGGAACATGCAGTAAGTAATATTGTCTGGTTTGATTGAACAGCAAAAGTACAAGCTTTGGACGACCTTAATGTGTTTTTGTTGTTATTTTCAGCGTATTTGATCGATCGACCCATGAATTTTACGGATGCCAACAACTATTGCTCAAATATGGATAGTACAATGACAATACCCAACAATGAAACCGAATTGGAGGGCTTAAAAACAATGTTGAAAGAAGAAAAAACATTCGATTCGGCTTGCAACCACAAGGCTTTTGTTGGTAAGTGCAGATCTTGGAGTTTTGGCTCAGTAGGGATGCCCAAAAATATATTTTACAAATTAATAGCACGCAAAAATGTATTTTTGAGCTATGTGGGTATGCTGAAGATAATTATTTATTTTTTTATTTCAAGGTATTCGAGAAAACCCATCAATGCAATGGGTGGTCGACAGAGAACACGAACCGACACATTATGTAAGTGCCTACTCGTCCATGTGGCATACGCTGGACGAGGGCCGCGAACACTGTGCTGCAATGCAGCGAAGCGTCCATTGGGAATTGAATAATGTTTTATGCAATGGTGGAATACGCTATTGCTCTATTTGCGAAGTTAATGGTAATTTTAATGAAATTTAATTTTTTTTTAATAATTTTGACGAAATTTATAATTTCTAAAATAATTTTAATGGATTTTTTAATTTTTTTAAAATAATTTTAATGAATTTTTTAATTTTTTTAAAATAATTTTAATGAAATTTATAATTTTTATAATTTTTATGATTTTAAATATTTTTTTCAGACACCAATAAGCACCCGATGCGTGTGTGTTTACCGTCTCAGAAAACGTGCTTTTTGGCAGTTTCTGGTAGTAAAGGAGATTACGCATTTCATAAGAAATTTTGTGAGAACATTGGAGGACACGTGGCTGCTCCGGTGAGTCGAAACATATTGGACGAAGTGGTCAAGGCGGTGAAAATGAACGTGACGTATGAAAACGCGTGCGATTTCTCTTATGTTGGTAGGATGAATTGATTTGGATGTGTTGCACATTTGGGTTTTTGATTATTTTTTGTTTTGTTTTGAAAACAGCGTTGATAAGCAAGAAACGTTACTACGAGACGGTTGAAGGGACAGAAGTTAGTTTTCAACCTTTTGAACACGACCGTGTTAGAAGCATGGCTCGACATTGCGCTGTAATACACGAGAAAAACCAGTATAAGTATGTGGATGAACATTGCCAGTTGAACACTTGCTTCATGTGTACAATAAGCGGTCAGTATGAAATGTAAACACTTGCAATAAAATCTAGGTTTTACAATCTAGGTTTGTGCTTAAAGTTGCAAAAATATTCATTTTACTTGCATAAATGATCTGATGTGCAGAAAATTCAGGTTTATTTGCAAATGTGTACTTTTATATACAAAATGCACTATTTATCAGCAAAATGCACTATTTATCTGCAAAATGCACTATTTATTTGCAAAAATGCACTATTTATCTGCAAAACTGTAGCTTTCAAGTGCAAAAATGCACTTTTATGTAAAAAATGCAGTTTTATGTAAAAAAAAATGTAGTTTTAAGTGAAAAATGAAGTTTTATGTGCAAAAATGCAGTTTTATGTGCAGAAATGCAGTTTTATGTGCAGAAATGCAGTTTTATGTGCAGAAATGCAGTTTTATGTGCAATTATCCACTTTAAAATAAATAAATACGCTTTTATGTGCAATCATGCACTTTTATCTACAAAAATGCTCTCTATTCTGCAAATATCCACTTTTAATCTGCAAAACTCCACTTTTAATCTGCACAAATTCACTTTAATCTGCAAAATCCATTTTTTTATCTGAATAATTGTATTTTATAACTACAAAAATGTACCGCAAAAATGTAAATTTCATGTGCAACAAATGAATGTTTTTTTTCCTGCAATATGTTCTCCAGTTGGTTGGAAAAAATACATACTTAAAAAAACACGTTTCAGGTCCACCACTTGGAACCGTAATAAAAGGTCACGTAAATAAATTGAAAGATTCTGGACTGGACGTGAAACTGCAAGCGAGACACATGCAGTCATCGGTTGGATGCAAACAAGATTGGATCTCCGACGGCTTTGGTTGTTTCCTATTCAACAGCACTCAAGTCACTGAGCGAGTAGCAAGAGCAACATGCCGCCATCACTTCGCGGATTTAGCATCGCTGAGCATACCAATTGACCGACAATTTATCTCTCACCACTTGATCCGCCATTTTTCCGGCACGGACAATTTGTTGTGGCATGTCGAGATGAGTGGAGACTTAGAGGATGCAGAGGACTTAGCGATGTAATTATTTTTAAAATATTTTTTATTAAAAAAAAATAAATATGTTGTTTTGTGTATTGCAGGGAAGTCGACTTCGATGCCAATTGCACTGTTGTTCATCTTCTGCCACAATTTGGTTGGAGTTTTATGGATTGCACTACAAAAGCGGCATTTATTTGCCACGATTGAAATTTTGTGTGTGGGATTTTGAGTTCTTTAAATTGAGTATGAAACTGTTAAAATTTGTAGTCGACAAAAAAATATAATAAATAAAAAGTTAGAAAGCTCTGCATTGTATTAATACAAAAAAAATAATTCCAATCAAATTAATAAATTATAAACAATATTTTATTTTATTGTTTCGTTGCCCAATTTATTTGAAACAAACCTTAATGCAGAACAGAAGTCTAGACGTGATTTAAAATTCCACAAGCTTTGCAAAAATATTTAATTTTGGTTTCTCAGTATCAATTGTTTTTCTTTCTCGAAATGAAAATAAATAATTAAGCAAAATTCATCGGAAATTTCTTCGCCAATCCCTGCTGCAAGAGATTATGTTACAGAGAGCCAGTCAAGGTTGAAAATGATTATTCATTCCTGCTGCAAGAGATTTTGTTACATGGAGCCAGCCAAGGTGTAGAGTTGCAAGCCATGTTCCCGGCATTCACTCCGCACTAGCTCTTTAGCCGCTCACTTGCTCACAGCTTGTTCGTCCTCGTCCTCGTTCTCTCGTTTGAAATCGTATTCACGTCGTGTTCTTTAGCTGGATATTTACTTCGTCGTGTTGGTGAGCTATTAGTTTGTTGAAATTTACGTAATTTTTAATTTATCTTTTGATATTTACTAATGAATTTCTGTATTTATCAGGCGTGGTCGTTTTTTGCCAACATGGCGTCGTCTTTGTTGTTTGTCTCGTTCGTGCTTACCTCAGATTTTTCCAAGGATTTTACGATTCAATTGTGCTCGGTTGGTGGTTTTTACTTTATTTGACAAATTAATTCTTTAAGACTAATTGTTTCACCTTTTTTTTTTTTCTCTCTATCCATCAATCACTTAAGTGGAAACTCGAAATTTGATATCGCGACCAAATTTAGTCGCGATATCAAATTTCGAGTTTCTATTTTTTAAAATGATTTTTTTTAATGATTTTTTTGAAACTGATTTTTTTTGTTATTAATTTTATTTTGTTTTTTCTATTTCAGGTGCTGCGATGCCTGCCATTCACCGCATTCCACCCTATTCTGTAACGACACAACTGAGCATTCACTATCGGTTGCTAAACTAGCACGATTTCGCTTGTTTAACGGGGGGAGAAAAATATCCATGTCCCAGCCTTCTCGTGGCCTCCCCTGGGTACACTGCAGGAAACTGCAGTGGAGCCAATGGGACCTCTGGTTTTCTGTGATTTTCACTAATTCTTGTCACGTCTTATCCACTGTCCTACACTTTTTTCTTGTTTTGAAGTTGGCAAAGCAGAATTGTGACAATTTCATTTTTCTTCTCGGTTTTGTTATTCCGAATGCAATTAGACAACGGAGTCTTGGTTTTTGTCCAATTCAATGTTAGTTGAGGTTGTACTTAATTGTATTCTTTTGAAAAGTGAATATTGCAAGGCTGCATTCTAGTTTTATGTTTGTAGCAATACCAACAGAATACCATGCAGTTAATATTGGTATTGTAAGCCTGCACCAATTTAGGAGTGTGGCATTTACCAAAACAGAAAACTGTACAGATAATATTGGCATTGTAAGCCTGCACCAATTTAGGAGTGTGGCATTTACCAAAACAGAAAACTGTACAGATAATATTGGTACTGTAAGCCTGCACCAATTTAGGAGTGTGGCATTTACCAAAAACAGAAAACTGTACAGATAAGATATGATAACTTAGGTACTATAGGCCTAGCTAAGCCCTGATGGCCCTCACGCAGCTTGTCAATGATCTGCTTTCTCAGCCTGGTCGGGATGAAAATCCTATCGTCCTTCAAAATTAGTTCCTTGCACATGGTCAAGTTACCCCGATCTCGCCAGGGGCAGACTCTGCTTTTCCGAAATTATCGATGATGCATATGCAGACCAACCCCTTCGCCTGTTGCAGCAACACTGCCCCCTGTACGAATGAAGACTCGTCTTTCGACCAACTCCACATTCCTTGACAATGTCTCCTTAATGCATGCAAGCCATCCTGCTGCAGTCGATCCCACCTACACATAAAGTCCCTTTCGTCCTTCAACAATAGGATGAATGTTTTCCGAAAGTTGCGGCACATGCTGGTTCACCAGCCCCATCAACCTTCTTCACGCTCGAAACCAAAGTTGCTTGTCCCATCTCCACAATCGCTGCCACCTACTTTGGGTCCGGCAGCTGTGCTCACCAATGTGCACTCCCAGAAACTGTCGTTTCTACAAAATTCACATGTCCCTCTTCAGGTTCACCCCCGCAGCACCACAGTTAGTCGATTATCATGTTTTGTCTCGTTTGATTGTGTACCAAAATATCGTCTGTTTGGTATTCACAGCCCTCGCATTCTTGTGACTGGTATGGTCTTACCCACGACAGTCTGGGGATTGACTACCATGGGAAGGACGCATACTCACGTAAATGATTGAGACAGGGTCTCCGGATTGTTGGGTTTTGGCCTTAAATCGTTGTCCAGGCGTCGGAGCCTCCCATCTACCCATGTGTGGCAGTGCTGTTAGGCATGCTGCACCAGCAGCCGACCCGTCACACACAGGGCCTTAGCCCCATGGGTGACGTGGCCGATCACTAACGTACATTCTGTCGTACTTACTCGGTACGATCCATGTAGCCGCTCGTGGAAGCTGCAACAGGCACATCACCATGTTACTGAGCGTCACAGTGGTGAATGGTGAGAGAGTCAGCACCTTCGCATGTCTACTCGACTCGGACGTCTGTTCTCTCTGCTCCCTCGGCTCCGTCTCTCTCACCACACCAGTCTGTTCCATCCATCCCTAGTTCAATCCACCCGCAAGGGCCGACAACCTTAGGGCTACTGGGCGGTGTGTGGAGTGACGCAGGTCATCGTGGGTGGCCAAGTGGCCACAAGCTTCCAAAATTATTTATTCGTTGTTGAAAGTACTCTGATGCTGACGTTATGTCAAATGGCAGTGGTTAAAACAAAAACGTCCAAATGGTGTAATAAATGTCATCAAGAGCTGTCTCCTCTCTGACGGTGCCACCTGCCAGAATCCATGGAAAGCATCGAGTTTGGTAAAACATTTTGACCATGCTACCGACGCCAACATGATATCCACATTGGACATCATCACCATCCTTGGCCTTCTTACTCCCTTGTTCATAGGTTGTAACTGATATGGTCTTCGCCAGTGCATTCAGGGGACTGAAGACACTGGTTTGGGACGCATACTCACGTAAATAACGGAAACTCCCTAATATTGGTTGGTTGGCCTTTATTAGTGTTGTCTAGGGGTATGGGGAATCCTGTTACCCAATGCGGGGGTGCCACGAAGGCACGCCGCACCGGCAACTGACCTGTCACACACTGGGCGTCAGCCCAATTGGTGACGTGGTTGGTTCGACTAAACATTCATGTCGTACTTACCTACGACCCGCGCGTCCACTCATGGAGACGGAATTCGCCGTAGCACTGAGTATCAACGTGGTGAATGGTGAGGAGTCCACAACCCGGGACACGTCTTGTTCCTTCGATGATGAATACCTTCTCCTCCTGGACTGCTAAGCAGTCGGTGCCCAACACACTTCTCTCCTCTCCTCTCCTCTCCTCTCCACACCACTCCATTCCCTCCTCCCCCAGGCTAGGTCAATCACCCACAGAGAGGATGACCTTTGGGGCCGTATGGCGGTGTGTGGCAGTGCCGCAGGTCACTTGGGTGGCCAAGTGGTCACAAGGTATTAAGTTGACGCATATTCGCATGTCCTGTTTTTCATCCTCACTCCATCCTCAAACGCCTTTTCCTCCTTTGGCCGTGACCATCTTCACGCACCACTCAGTTGGGCCTTCCATTCGACTGATAATTGTCTGCTCCAACATCAAGTCCAACTGATTCTTCACTCGCACTAAAGTGGGATCGGTACCAAAATTTAACGGTCATTATCCGGCTCTAATTCAATATCATATTGTGTTATAAGTTTTGCGTGTTATGAGCTTGTCATTTCGTCGTACCGTTGAATGGAATTTGCACAACCTATATGACCCTGTCATTTTTATCAATTGTGACGTACACCCCAGGCTGAGCTGTGAGGTTGTATCTGGGGAAACACTCCCGCATGCTTAAAAAAAATAAGAATCCCTTAAAAACATTTAATAATAAAGAATAGCAACAAAATTTTGATTCTGGTTGTGATGTCACTTGTGATGATCCGGTACTGCTCTTGGTGGGTTCGTGTTGGTTAGTGAAAACCAACGGAGAAATAAATGTATTCTCTTTTAGATGTTTACTTTGTCAAAACAGGCAGCAACTGATACAGGCTAATATTTTGATTTTAAAAGGTAAACTAAGATAGCAAAAGAACAATACAACTAATGACGCATAAAAATGACACACATAACATAATATTTCAACTAAAAATAAACACACTTCAAATAACATACGAGAATCCAGATACCATGACATTACATAATTTAATAATAATGATAAAAACCCCAAACCTTACACACTCGTATCGGTTGGTGCATCAACTGCTTCTGTGTTGGTGATGTTGCTACTAGTTTCGGTCAGTGCAGCATCTCGTTGCGTTGGTTTGATGTTCGTCGCTTGTATCGGTCAATGCAGCATCTCGTGTTGTACAGTATTTCCGTTGTTGTTGCTAGTATCGGTTAGCAATTCATAAATCGCAAAATTTGACATGTTTGGCTCGTGACTGATGACTTTAAACAGACTTACATTGCCATTTTCGTCTTGCAGCCAAGCAATGCCCGCTTTTGCTTTCCAATGAGTTCCAATGATGAGAGGAACAGGCAAATTCGGGATAAAATTTGCGTTTTTGATTCGGGTTTTGAATGTTCCAAAGTGGACTTCCAAATCTACAGTTCCGATGGTCGGAGCATTGTCATTTGCAGTGTTGATGAAAGTTGATGGTGGTTACTGTCGAATTTGTGTCTTGGGCAGTGTGATGTACACCCCGACCGAGCGATGCAATTCGGGTGTATCACGGGGAAAGTCTTCACTCGACTCAAATTATAAGAATTCCTTCTAATAACATTAACATTGATTTAATAATAGAAAAGATAAAATAAATACTCGACACAGAGCCTAATGACCATTCTATAATTACTGTTCGGTTGTTAGTTCGTGGAACATGGATCCTTCCTAGTGCAAGTGTCTTGAATTGACTATGACTGCATGAAATTATTTATTTAGTTTGAGGACATTTAGACCAGAATAAGTTGACGTTTTTAGTTTGGAATAATTGTTAATACAAACAAACGAAATAGGAAAAAAAAAGGAAAAAAAATTAATTGGAAAAATATTTTTATCTTACAAGTACAGAATATATATGATTTCAACCCCAAAAAAACTTTCATAAATTTATCTATTCTAATTCTTTAATGCACATATCCCTTATTTTGTGAAAGGATTTAACTGCCTCCCACTGGTGTTGGAACTCTTCACTGCACGACTGTTCGGCCGCCGCATCACAAATAACAATTATCTTATCGCAAATTATTGCTTTCTCTCCAGTACACCCCATGTAACCGCTCATGGAGGCTATTATAGTGGGCCCATCGCCACACTACTGAGAAGTGAGCGTCGCAGTGATGAATGGGGAGGAGAGCAGAGTCAGCAGCGGGCAAGACTGCCCTTGCTGGCTCAGGACCTTCTTAACACGTACACTTGTCTCGTTTGAAACTGTAATGTGACCCCAACTGGTTTCTTGTCCTGTTTTATTACCCAATTCTTAAGATTGCAAATCCAATTAATTTGTGAGGTTTTTAGTAATGTACTTTAAAATTATTTATTAAATCACGTAAGGAAAACAAGATACAAATACCAAACTAATAAAAATATTATCCACTATAATTATAAAGAGATTCAACATTGAAATGGAAGTAACATTCAACTTACATGTTCGATTACCTGAATCGATACAACACTCTTATCTCAGCAAGGGACTGACACACGAATGTATTCAAAACATGATCATGGTTTTTGTAAATCAAAACTTTTCGTGATGCATCAGATCAATCGCAACGCCACATGACGTTGCGGCTGCTCACAAGACCAAGCACTCTTCCTCGTGACCTCTCAGCAGTGGTCGCTCGCTTTTTTTCTCTCTTTCTCTGTTTCTCACACCACTCCTTCCCTCACTTGGTCTAACCACCCCGAGAAAGAGGGATGACCTTAGGGTCACTGGGCGGTGTGTGGCAGTAATGCGGGTCACATAAAAGTTGAATATCCCACTGACGAGTTGTGTTCAGTCATTGGTTTGACAAAACAATTCTTAAATTTACTTATATTGGATATCAATTCTTTTATATGACCTTGGGTGGCCCAGTGGTCACAGCCGTATCTTTCAACTCACTGACTGATGAATAGGTCATTGGTTGAGTTTGTAACGAGTTTTTTACGTTTCTAAGTTCTAGGTTTTCTAACATTGCATTTTTGCCATAGATGCTCTATGTAATTGTTTCGGACGATGAAACCTGGCGTGCAGCTTGATAAATTAATTACTTTCGATGTTTAAAACGGTCGCAGATTTTATTTTTCCATAGGTCCCATGTTGCAATTGTTTTTCCACATGTTTTCTGCCAATTTGACCAAGTCGAGTTCAATTCCAAAGCAAGCAAAACAAATTGTACTCACGATGTTCCCTCGCACTTGTTTAAATCTAAAGTTTATTTTTCTCAACAGCATTTAGTTTGCTCTGTTGACTGCACCATGTGAGAATTGAGACTTGTGAAGATGAAGCAACTAATGAGTTTAAAGGAAAACTCCTTGTCTAAAGTACTGTACATATGCTAAAGCAGCAGCTGGAGCTAGGCCTAAATGCCTTGCAATGTTGTTGTTAGTCCTGTTGCTTTTGGGTCCGGTCGGGACCGGTGGGGCGGACCGGTCAGGGGGCAGGCGCAGGGGAGGGTTGATAAGGGGTCGAGGTCTTGGTTTGTCCGGGGGATGTTGCTTCCGTATCTAATCTAACCAAAAAGATGCACATAAAGAACTATACTCACATTGAACCAAGTGCCATATGCCGCAGCTCAACTTGTGCTATGATCGCCGCATCCAACACTTTCTTGACATTTAGGATGGCCCGTATACGCATTCTTCACAAAAAGATCTTGTTGGTTAGTTTCTCCACCGTCGCAATGTTTCCAATGGATTTTTCTGCGCCTTTTCCAATGTGGAATTGAAAACCAAGTCAATTTTCTTATTGTAATAAGAGAAAAAATATACTTTACAATTATTGTGCCTGATTATTTCTAGACACAAAGAGTCGATTGACGGTTGTTTTCATTTGTACTCGCACTCGCAAAGTGGATTAATCTAGATAATTATTGGCGAAATATAGATGAGAAGCCAACCACACTCTGCTACCAATTGTAATGCACGGCTGGCGCCGAGTTTCCAAACCGTGTATTATTAATATAAAACGCATGTAATTAAAACAAGTTATTTAATCAAACACAAGTTAACAATATAAACAGAAGCATATGAAAAGAGCAACAAAACGTATCTCATTCAATGACACACAAAAGTTCTACTTAAGGTTTTTTTTCGTCCGAAGATCTTGAAGATGGTGTGATATCCCGTCTCACTACAGTGTTCCATCAAGAACGGCTCCAACACTATTGTTCACATTTGGTTCACATTTAGAGAGCAACACAAGGAAACTGAATCTGTGTGTAAGTCACAGCGAGAAGCAAAGTGTGTGTTGTCTCTCTCTCTCAAAATCAATTTGATATATCAGTTCTCCCTCATGAATCATCATGACTCATTGAAACAATACAATACAATAGAATACAGTATTTCAATCCACCTTCTTCCATTACACTCATCTTGTTACACTTGATCATATTAATAATTATAAAGCTTTGTGAAGTTTTCCAGTCTTCTCCTCCTGTGGGTTCGTCTTGGTTAATGAAAACCAAGTGAAAAATGAATTTCGAGTCTCGTGGGCACAATTGTGTTTTTTGAAGTTTTATTTGCCAAGCGCAAACAGCAACTAACTAGTAATACAATTTTGATCAAAAAAGTAAACTAATATCGAGAAAAATGATATTTTTTTAAAATGACACACAAACACTAGATACACTATACTATGACTAACAAGTAATATTATATGACAAAAAAAGGAATTTAACACGTCTAAGATATTATTACTAATAATTATAAAGGAAAACTTTTATAAAAGAAAATGACAAAAAAAATACAAATCTCACAGCTTCAATGTATAATAATATATAATATATAATAATATATCAGACCTGCAACCATGTCACACAATGTTGTTAAATAATATTGTAAAAGG
The DNA here is from genome assembly GCA_949358305.1 of Strigamia acuminata. Classification (NCBI taxonomy): domain Eukaryota; kingdom Metazoa; phylum Arthropoda; class Chilopoda; order Geophilomorpha; family Linotaeniidae; genus Strigamia; species Strigamia acuminata. Next base: position 33,660,892 of record OX442314.1, read on the forward strand.
CGTGGACTGTCTGCCTTTGAAGTCAACCGGCAAGGTCATTTATAGAAAAAAATACAATCCGTCAGAACGTCGCATATACTTATACGACCTCTGGTGTCAAAATACAAAAATAAATAGGAATATGCAGAGCAAATCTAATTACATATGTATTTCTCATATAAACTATATGCTTGCTTATGTAAGAGAACTTTTAAAAATTCATCGTTTAATTGTACGATTCTCCTTTCTTTCTTGCGACAACCATTGCAATCCATACAATCCAACACAAAAAAAACATGAAACACACACCAAGTATACAGTGAATACTAGTAAATGCTATAATTAAACATTTTAAAATCTTTTGCGTATATCTCATATAAGCCATACACTTGATTTATAGGAGAGATCGTTTAAAAATTCATCTTTTATTTGTACGATTCTCCTTTCTTTCTTTGGAAAAGACATAACTCTACTGGTCTTAATCTGACGTAAAACTACATCAGCGTCTTCGCACAATGATTCTAATTTGCCTATTAAGACAAACTTAATATGGCATGGATGGCATATATCATGAATAGGCATCCAGTGTTCGTTGAACGGAATTTTCTGGGTTTTAGGATCGGATACATACTGTAAAAATTCCGACAGGGTAACGTCACTACCATGTCGCAAAGATTCTTTGCTTGCGTTAACCCGATATTTTCGAATTATTTTACGACCGTATTTGGTATGGAAATATAAATTGTATTTGTCAGTGAATTTATTCCTGTAAGCTGATAACAGTTGGTCAAATGGACGTCTGATGAATAGAAATTTGAAATAATGCTTTAAACATTTCTCTATCTCTATTTGTGTGTACCTGTTTAACGTGCAGAAAATATGTAGTCGGTGAGACTCATGTGTTGGAATATCGAGTGGTTTTCTGAGATGTGTATAATTTCTGAGCAGCATCATGATTTTTTTCCAGTTGGTACAAGCCACCTAGAAACATGAAAAAGTGTAAAGTTTTTAACTAAAAACGAATTGACTAATGTGACAACTTAATTTTAAAAATTTTTTAAAACCGAAGAGTCTGGCAGAAACTAAGGCGAAGGTAAAGTGCCAAGTTGACACGACCCCACGGATGACTGCATTTATCCATTTCCACTGTACTGCAACTGTCTTCCAAACTGCACAGAGTCCAGTGAACAAATTATCTGTACGCAGTTTGCAACTCACACTTCCCGATGATTATTGATTTTAATTGTAAGTTTTTAGTAAATGTAAAAATCCCATCTACTGCATATATTAACTTTTAATAGATCTTCCTGATTATCGCTTCTTCACATACAAAACCTACCTTTGGCACGTAACAGTAGAGCAATTCGTGTTTATCGTCCACGATGACATGTTTCAAATTTGTATGGGTGTGTACTAATGGTTCTCGGGTTTCACAAACACTTTGAAGTTTGAACCCTGTCTCTCTGGTTTTCATCGACAGTCGAATCAAGATCCTTTATAAAGAAATAATATAATATAAAAATATTAAAATCATAATTTCTTGTTATACATACCAAAAAAAAGGTAATGGAATATTCTTAGTACTTGTATTCCGTGTGAGAACTGTGAAGTTTCCAGTCTTCCCTTCCTGTGGGTCCGTCTTGGTTAATGAAAACCAAGTTGCAGAAATGAATTTAGAGTCTCGTGGGCACAGTTGTGTTTTTAGATGTTTATTTTGCAAAGCGCAAACAGCAACTAAACTAGTAATATAAATTCAATCGAAAAAGTAAACTAATATACAGAAAAATGATATTCGTTAAAAATGACACACACAAACCTCGGATACACTATACTATGACTAAGCAATATTCAAATGACACAAAAAAGAAAAAGGAATAAAAAATTCTAGGATATTATTACTAACAATTAGAGAATATTAAAAAAGAGAAATAACAAAAATACAAATCTCACAGAACTGAAAAAAAAATAATTATTTTAAAAAAAGTGTTTGGATAATTTCAACAAAAAAAATCTTAAAAGAAAAAATGTGCAAATCACTATTGAAAATTGTATTAATTGTTACATCGTTTGATATATAGAATAAATTGTCACAACTGCATTAAATGAGATGAACATTAACTGCCGTTTATTCACCGGGACGCCATTACAATAACTCTCGGTTTTATGAACAACCAATCACAACATTACAAACACTAGCACCAACTGGTGACAATAATTGAACTAAATATATCTGAGCAAACACTACAGTTACATGGTTGGATTTTACCACAAATAAATTTAAACTTAATCCACATCTGTTATCTATATATATAAATAAAATATAAATGTCTTCTTCACCGATTGGTTTCAAATTTTGACGTAACGTTGCATTTGAATAAGGGAGTGTTTTTATGTATTGTACCTGTGATATCAGGCATCCAGTGTTCGGATGGATACTGTAAAAATTCCGACATGGTAACGTCATTACCATGTCGCAAAGACTCTTTACTTGCTTAGCCCAATATTTTCGAATTATATACTTGTAGCGACCGTATTTGGTATGGAAATATAAATTGTATTTGTCAGTGAATTTATTCCTGTAAGCTGATAACAGTTAGTCAAATGGATGTCTGAAGAAAAGAGAGATTTGAAATAATGCTTTAAACGTTTCTCTCTCTCTATTTGTGTGTATACATGTTTAATGTGCGGAAAATACTGTGTGTGGTTGGTGTGGTTCATGTGCTGGGATAAAAAAATATATTTTGTAGAAAAAATCTTTATAAGTTAAATGCCCCATATAATGAAATGAAATGATATCCAAACCAAATTTCTATTATTGTTTATAGACTTCAGACCCTACTCCATAACTTCAAACACAACAAATATTTCCATCATCTTTCTGGAATCTATTTACATGTTTATATAACGCAACTAAAAAAATATTTAAATAAAAATTTATCGCACCTAACATCAAACTCTGTTTAGCTGCATGAGTACAGTATTACATTATATGTATAACTAATAGAAAATAATTCAATTTTTTTTTAGTTTAAACGAAATTGGTATTCCAACATAGTTGAAACAAAATACTTTCAAGACTTAATGTAAAAAATTTGAAGGTCAACACTTTTATATAAAATATGACTTACCCAGTCTGTTTTGTAGTGTGATATACGGTAGATTATAATTAAAGGAGTTGTCACAATGACTACAAAAAAAAATAATTTGTAAATTTGCGAATTTGAATACATTTTCAATGTGTGTTGCTGTTCACAAATCCCAGACAAACTAACCAATTTATCCGTGATTGCACAACAAATGTGAAGTTCCCGGTCTTCTATCTCTGTGGGTTCTTCTTGGTTAATGAAAACCACGTCAAAATAAATTTGAAGTCTTGGGGCACAAACGTGTTTTTGAAATCTTTTATTTGCTAAGCGAAACAGCAACTGACTAAACGTACATTTTTTATTGAAAAGGTAAACTAATACAACAAAATAAAAATGATATATATATATATATTAAATGATTCACACACGACACACTGTGACTAAGGCTATTCAAACGACAAAGAATTTAATTCTAACAGGATAACATTACTGTGATTTTTTGGTCCTTCCTCTATGTGGGTACGTGTTTGTTAATGAAAACCAACTGAGAAATAATGTGAAGTCTCTTTTGGACACAAAATAATTTGTACTTTACAAGTACTCTTTTGAAAGCAAGCAGAAACTGTACAATCATAATGTTTTAACTTAAAAGAAAAACTAGTACAAACAAAAGAACAATACAATGACACATAAAAATGACACACATAACATAATATATTAACTAAAAATAAACACTATTCAAATGATAACACTGATACTATGACAAATTTTTCTTAATATTTAATAAAAATGTTAAAACCCCAAACCTTATATTCTCCCCCCTTAAAACTAAAAACACCTTTTTAAATAATATAATTAAATCCTTAAACATAGGAAATAACAAAAATTTACAAAATTGAAATTGTGATGATCCGGTACTGCTCTCGGTGCGTTCGTGATGGCTAATGAAAGCCAACGGAGAAGAAATAAAGAAACTTCTTTTTGGGCACAAAGTGCTTTGGTATGTTTACTCTGTCGAAGCATGCAGCAATTGATACAACTTAATGTTTTGATTTTGAAAAGAAAACTAATACAACAAAAGAACAATACAACTAATGACCACACACAGCATAATATTTTGACTAAAAATAAATACTCATCAAATAACATGAATCCAGTTACAGTGATAAACATTATATAATTTATAATAATAATGAAAAACCCCAAACCTTACATCTTCCCCCCCTTAAAACTAAAAAACACTTCTTTAAAAATAGAAATAAAACTCTGAAACATAATAAAAATTTACAAAATTAGAACACGAACATCTTAAACATACGAAATATAATGAAATAACACAAGATAGAATTCACACACACGCACACACACATATATATATATAAAAGAAGGAAAACACAATATTCTCTATTAATATGGTCCCCAACCATCATCCTCGTTTTCCTCTTCTAGGGCACCTGCATAAGCCGCTCGAGCAGCTTCAGCCTCTGCTTCTAATGCCACATTCCAAGCCTCATCCCTCTCCATGCGTTCTCGTTCCATTCTCTGCTCAACTATTGTCTCCCTCTGGTTTATTGGAGACGCCTCTCTGATGGGTCTGATCGACGGAAAACCCAGACGTTGATGCAGAAGGGCCCGACCTCGTCCAATGGGTCTGCTTCGCCCCTCCTGCATCACCCAGACTCCTCGTGGCCATACTATTCCTGGATGAACTGGCATTTCTCCTGGGTTCCTTCTCTCATACCTGAGATTTATTTGTGTTTCTTGTTGACTCGGTTGGCTCTCTTCGGATTTTTTCTGCAACACCTTCTTATCTTCTTCCTCTTTTTGTTGATAATGTATTTGCAGCTTCATGATGAACTGCACACACAAATTACATAGTGATAACAAAAACTCCAAAATCATTAGAGCAATCATTGTGACAGATGTGTTCGCTTTTAATTTTAATTCAGATAAAAGCATTAATTCTGAATCAAGCAAATAATGTGGCATAACTGGGAGAGAGAAATTTTGCTTTTTGGAATCTAAAGAAACAGTTCCATGAAAAAAGGAAGACAACTGAAATCCTTCTCCAATGAGTGTGCAAGAAGGTAGCAAGGTCAAGGTACCGACTCCAACAGCAAGTATTTTTAAAGTTTTTATACTACCGTAAGTTGAATCCAACACACTGCAAGCTTCGAAAAAGCAATCGATCGGTTTAAATAATGCAAAAGAGTCGCCTCTTGCAAATCCACTGGTTCAATTGTTCAAAATCTTATTCGGGTTCGTCGCAACTCGAAGAATGTAAAGTTTCACGGCAAAAAACTCACGCGGACACACGTTTGTTGGTTGCAAAAATTACACTGATTTTATTTCTCAAGTTTAAGACAAAGAAAAGGTTAAAACAATACATTTGATTCCATTCGTCAATATATCGAATGACATCACAAAAAGGAGGTGTCAAAAAGGATTAAGGTTTATATCAAAACGAATGTGGGTCAAATACAAAAAGTAGGTCAGATTTCTTAAATTCCAACCAAAAAGTCAAACACTAAAGCAAACAATCAATTATTAATTAAATTCGAAGAAATAACTAAAAGACTAAAACAATTTCCACAAATTATCAAAAACAACATTTTTGTAAAAACACTTTAAAATTCTCAATTTTCACATTGGGCCCCGTTGAGCTCGCTCTCAACCATCTCCTCGTGGGATTCCAAAACACACAGTCTCTGAATCGGGCGTTTCAACCGCTTTCCCGTGGCCAAACGAATTTCACAAGACCGCACTTTTCCATCTCTCCCTGGAAACACGTCGACAACCTGTCCCATTAACCAAACCGAACGAGGCTGATTCTCGTCTTGAATAAGAACTACATCATCTTTACGCAATTCTTTTTTCTCCCGTGCGGTCTTGAAAACTCTCAATTCAGTCAAATACTCCTTCCGCCATCTGGACCAGAAATGTTTAATTAACTTCTCTCGCAGCTTCCATCGTTTCAACAATTCCACGGAATGAGACGGCAGTTCTCGGGTGTTGTGGTGGTGAGTTCCTGGGAGAGTTACTTGGCGTTTCCCGACCAAAAAATGAGAAGGTGTTAACGGTTCCCTCTCGTTGGCGTCTCCGTAAACGTAGGATATTGGTCTCGAATTGATCATAGCTTCAACTTCACATAATGCCGTAACCAATTCTTCAAATGACAATACTCTTTTCCCCAAAATTTTCTTCAAACAAGTTTTCACAGAGCGGACCATTCGCTCCCAGAATCCGCCCCACCACGCCGCCCTTTCTACTATAAACTTCCACTCCACACACTTGGTCACCAAAAAATTGTTCAGTTCTCCGGTTTGAATGCCACTCAACAATACACGTAACTCAGCATCTGCCCGCTTGAAAGTTTTAGCATTATCAGAGTATATTACCGTTGGAACTCCTCTCCTCGCAAAAAATCGACGTAATGCCATGATGAAATCTTCGGTGTTCATGGTTGTTGCCAACTCGAGATGTATCGCTCGTGTCACCGCACACGTGAAGACAATGATGTAACATTTCTGTCCCGCTCTCTGGTACAAGGGTCCGGCAAAGTCTATTCCCACTACCTCGAATGGGTCTGCCTTCTTCGTCCTGTCCAGAGGCAACGGAGCTTCTTGTTGCTGCATCAACCTTCCCTGTACGCGTCTGCAAATGAAACAATCTTTGATTACTCGTTTGACAAAACTTCTTGCACGTGGAATCCAATATTTGGTCCTAATCTCGGCCAATGTATCGCTCAATCCCCCGTGGAACACTTTTCCATGCGCATGTCGTACGATTAATCCAGTCAAATAATGTTTATCATGCAACACACAAGGTCCATTCGTTTCTTGATTTACTTCACTCCATCTAACTCGCGTTCGCACTTGCAATAAATCATTATTATTCAAAACACAGTCTACTTGTCCCAATGTTGACATCCGATCTCGTTCACGACCCATTTGAATCGCTTTTCTTTCTTTGGAATAATGAATTCGTTGTATTTCTCGAATCCAATAGTTCTCTGCTGCTCTCATCTCAGCGATTGTTAAAGGTGTCCCATCTCTCGTTTTTTGCCTCAAGTTGTTGATGAATCGCATCACCCATCCGGTCACTTTCAAAAGTCGAGTCCAGCATCCGTAATCGACCGGGTTCAAGATTGACTCTTTACCGTCGTAGTCGTCGATAATCAGGTTAGTCATCTCGTCCAATTCGTTCTCGTCGTTTTCTGTTGAATTTACGAGTTGTGGCCATTCTTTTTCGGTTTGAATCAGCCACGTCGGTCCCGTCCACCAAGTTTGGTCGTCCACCATCTTCTGGGCGTCCAACCCTCGCGTCAGCATGTCCGCTGGATTCTCCTTTCCAGATACGTGCCTCCACTCGGCCTCTGGCGTGTTCGCCCGAATCTCTTCAATGCGTCTGTTCACAAAGGGGTCCGTTCGTGCTTTGCTGCTCGTGATCCATGCCAGAGCGATGGTTGAGTCGGTCCAACAAATCACTCGTTTCACCGACAATCGATTCAATCGCATCGCCAAGCGCGAAGCCAACAATGCACCTAATAACTCCAGTCGTGGAAGTGTTATTGTTTTCACAGGAGCGATTCTAGATTTAGATAAAATAAAGGAAACAACATTATCACACTCTCCCCTCGTTTTCAAATAAACAACGACTCCATATGCCAATGGACTGGCATCACAAAATAAATGCAGTTCTGCGCTTGAATTGTCACTTCCCAACCCCATCCATCTTGGCACCTTGACTTGTTTCAAAACGGGAATTTGTTCTCTCCAGTCACTCCATTTCTTGGCTTCTTCCGTTGGCAATGTCACATCCCACCCCATTTTTGACTTCCACAAGCTCTGGAAAATTAACTTCCCTGTTACGGTGAAAGGAGCGCAAAATCCTAATGGATCGAAAACACTAGCCACCACACGAATGACCTGTCGTTTTGTGGCTTCTTCCAACAAATAAAGTTCCATCAATTCGCTCATTTCTATCGACAACTTATCTTTTTCCAACCCCCACACCAAACCCAAAACTTTCGACGACTTCTTCAGTTGGTTTACTTCTTCCACCATGGTCGCTCGTACCAGTTCCGAGTTCGAAATCCATTTGGTCATTTTCATGTTGGCTTCCCCTAACACCTCGGTGACTTCTTGGCAGGTTTTCAACAGCTTTCGATCGTTCAACTGGCTGTTAATGAAATCATCGACGTAAAACTTATTTATTATTAGTTCTATAGTTTCCTTAAATTGATCACGATATTTTTGTAAATGTTCACGAATTGTGGCGTTCAAAAGAAAGGGACTGGGCTTAGATCCAAACAACACTCGAGTATAGCGCAAAACTCGTATTTTAATCGGCCCCTCTCCATCCCATTCCTCCTGCACCCAAAAAATGCGCAGACAGTCACGATCTCCCACGTACACATCGATTCGGTGAAATGCTTTCTCAATGTCGCCCGTCGCTGCAAAAATATACATTCGAAAATCAATCAAAACATTAAGCACTTCGGGTAGCAGATAGGGCCCCGTGAACAAACAGTCATTTAGGGATAATTTTCGAACTCCATGCGAAGACGCATCGCACACCACTCGTAACTTCGTCGTTTCACGCTGTTCTTTGATTACCGGACTGTGGGGTAAATAATAGCAACTCTCGACATTGTTCGGTGTAACAGGGACGTCCTCCAAAATGCCCTCTGCCAGTTGAGTCTGTATCACGGCCTTATATTGCGCAAACATCTTGGGATCTCGCTTGAATCGACGCACCAAGTTCCAAAATCTTTTCAATGCTATGGAATAGTTGTCGTCCAGCTCGCTTTTGGCCACGAGCCAAGGCAATCGCACCTCGTAACGTTCTCCATTCCAACGCAAGGTTTTCTGAAAAGTCTCAAGTGCTTGTAAGTTTTCATCTTGTTTATCATTGTTAGTTTCGTGCAAAATCCCCAAAGTGTCAAGTTCCCAAAACTTCTGCAGTTTCAAATCCAGTTTCTCCTCGTATTTGGTCAAGTGCACCTGCACCGTTAAACTCGATTCCTTCGTTGCTTGCCCACTGGATCCTACGATCGTCCACCCGAACAGAGTCTCAAGTCCAACGAGTCCCTGACCAAGTCGTTCGATTCGTCCCGTAACAATCTGCCAAAAATAATCAACACCGACCAAAATGGATACTTCTCCTTTTTTAACTGTCTCGTGGTCAGCATTCATTGGTATTCCTCGAGACTTCATCAACGCTTTGACACTGGGATTAATCGACTTGGCCACGGAACTCGTTATCCACGGCACCACGATTGCATGCACTTCGATTTCTCCCTCGTTGCCGTTCGTCGACTTGAGTGTGACCTGCACCAGCTTGCGCTTCTCCGCCCGACTGTCGGTTTCTCCAAATGGCACGATGTTCATCTCTCGTTCCCCAATCTCCTTCGCTCCCAATTCTTGAGACAGCTTTTCAGTCACAAAAGTACGATGGCTTCCACTGTCAAAGAAGCACTGGACGGCTTTGCATTTGGACTGTGACTCCACGTTGACTGTCATCACCTGAAAATACAAATTGGCAGGATTATGTTCGACCACCACGGTCGCTTTGGTCTCTTCTTCGTCGTCTTCCTCGCACAGCATCGAGTGGTGTCTTCTTTTGCACTTATCACAGCGCGTTTTTGATTTGCACACCGTTACTCTGTGTTGTTTGTCCAAACACAGAAAGCAACGTCCAGCACGCATGCAGTTCCTCCTTTTTTTGTGAGGGGGTAATGGGCACACTGTCGTCCCATGGTCTGACACTTCACAAAATATGCAGTCTGTTGAGCTCACCGACATTGCTGACACGGCGGGTAAAGACGTTTTCTTCTTGGGCCAATCTCGTTCCTTATTGTTGGTGGTTTTGGCTGGTTTCTTGTCTTCACTCGGTGCATCCTTCTGGTAATTGTTGGCCTCAGCTGTTCGTTCACGCAAGCCTATTTGCTTATTCAAATAAATCAAAAATGCTTTAATGTCACACTCATCGTCGTCTTCATTTTGCGCGAAACCGTTCGCCAGGACATCTGGAATGGCTGCCATCAATTTCGGACTCAACAAAGCGCCAAACGTTGACACTTGCACCTCCAAATTTTCTAGACACCGCACATGCAACTCGAATTCGTCGTACAATTTGCGTAAACCCACCAAATCGTTATATTTCTTCACGGGCTGCACTCGCTCTAAAGCACGGAGATGTGCATTTATGACGGTGCTTTTCTTACCAAATCTATTCGTGAGTAAAGTCTTGGCCGTTTCGTAATTTGCATCGGTGGGAGCGAGTCCGGCAATTACACTAGCAGCTGGCCCTTCCAAGAGTGTTTTCAAGTACACTAGTTTGGCCAACGGTTTAATCTTGCTGTTCCCTGCCACTCCAATCTCAAAATTCGACCAAAACTCATACCATTTGGTAGGATCGCCATTATATTTTTCCATTTGCAAGGTGGGAAGTTTCATACTACCTCCCTCATTGTCCGCCTCCGTCGCGTTCGCCACCGGCAGTACACGGCCTTGAAGTTGAGCAGCAATCTGCGCCGTGATCGTCTGTTGGTTGACCGCCATCTGAGCAGCGAGAGCCGCTTCCAATTTCGCTTGATTTGCCGCCGCCGTCGTTTGGTTCATCAAGTTGTCCGCGTTTCGTCGCTCGCTGGCCACGCGTTGCGCCAAATCTTCCATCTGGTCAATAATACGCTCCTGGTAGATATCCGCTTGCTCCATGTCTGCGGTCGCCTCTTCCTCGTCTTCGATCCGATTGTAGATTGACCCATCCAAATCCTGCAAAATATCTTTCTTCGCCAAAAGTTGTGCTTTGTGGCGGTTAAGTTTCTGCAGGTCGATTGGATTTTCATCCAGCAATCCGGCCGTTGAGTTGGTCAGCCTCGTGCAGGCATTTCGCACGGTCGTGCGTTGACGTTTCAACTTATTTAATTCTTCCATTTCAATTCAAATTCAAAATCTTCAAAACTTACAGTTTTCACTTTGTTCCGGTTCAAGTTCTTTGTTCCCGGGTTTCGGCACCAATGTTGAATCCAACACACTGCAAGCTTCGAAAAAGCAATCGATCGGTTTAAATAATGCAAAAGAGTCGCCTCTTGCAAATCCACTGGTTCAATTGTTCAAAATCTTATTCGGGTTCGTCGCAACTCGAAGAATGTAAAGTTTCACGGCAAAAAACTCACGCGGACACACGTTTGTTGGTTGCAAAAATTACACTGATTTTATTTCTCAAGTTTAAGACAAAGAAAAGGTTAAAACAATACATTTGATTCCATTCGTCAATATATCGAATGACATCACAAAAAGGAGGTGTCAAAAAGGATTAAGGTTTATATCAAAACGAATGTGGGTCAAATACAAAAAGTAGGTCAGATTTCTTAAATTCCAACCAAAAAGTCAAACACTAAAGCAAACAATCAATTATTAATTAAATTCGAAGAAATAACTAAAAGACTAAAACAATTTCCACAAATTATCAAAAACAACATTTTTGTAAAAACACTTTAAAATTCTCAATTTTCACACCGTATCCTTCTTCTCGAGGACAACTCACTATGACTTTCTGTTCATATGCAATGCTATATATCCACAACCCTTCTTTATTTAACTTAAAGTTGGCCAATATCCTAAAATAACTTTTCTTTCACAACTCTTTGTAATGATATCCATATCTCCTAAGAACAATGCATATTCACAACTTTTATACGGTTATCTTAGAATAGAACCTTCAGGTGTACACACTTGAAATCGATACTTTTGACATCTTGCCATTGCATAATCATCTAATAGCATATAGGCCTGATTGTCTGCAGAAACAGCTATAAATTTATAAAGGGTTGAATAGTAAATTGAAAAACCTGTTTTATTGTCAAAAATGGGCAAGGCTAGTGTCCTATAAATTTCAAAATGACCTAAGGTAGAGCGAAGTGGAATTTTGACACCTAAACTTAATCTATTTATAGTAGCGATAGCGTAAACTGTTACTCCTTCATAATATTGCTATAAATCATCATCTGTTAATGGTACAATTAAATCTAAATTTCTGGATAATTGCTTTTTTATTTCTGTTAATATTTGCAGAAAGATTTTTGATGAAATAAAATAAGGACTCAACCTTCTCTCCGATAATAAGTTCAAGGCTTCTCTCAAATTTCCTAATTCTTGTGAAACTGAAAAAGCTGTCCTCTCGATTTTCCTTATACATGGGCTAAAGAATGACAATCTTTCAACAATTTCCATTCGTTGTTCAAATTTCAAAACTTCTTGGGCTAATTTCTCAAGTGCCTTTCTATTTATTTCTGTTTGTTCTATATTATGTGACAGAACCGTAGCTTGTTCTTCTAACAAATGGTGAATTTTCCCTGCTCTTAATTCTAATTTATCTACTCTATTACACAATGCTATTACATCATCTTCCTCTGGTGTTCCAAATAAGAACTTTATTGCTTTTCCTACTATATTAATTAATCCTCTCTTTAGTCTTCGAATTGTAACTGATGAGCATAGTGAAGTCTCCTAACTAATTCTTCTTTGTAGTTAGTTTCTAATGCATAATGTCTTAATGTGGTTGATTAGGTGTTGGATCAAACAAAAATGGTAAATGTGGTTGTTGATCATATCTAAGAAAATATGGACTCTCATTTGTGCTTGTATGTATTGTCGTGTTATAAGCTGCCACAGCAAAAGGAACCCATGCATCCCAATCCTTCTGATCCTTATAAATATAATGCAACAAATGTTCAGTCAAAGTCTTATTATATCTTTCCGTGACCCCGTTAGAAGCTCGGTGGTATGCAGTTGCAGTCGTATAAGTTTTCTTAATATGCAGTCATAAATCTCTTTCAACATCTTTGTCATAAAATTTGATCCATGGTCATGGCACTGCATGTCGTAAGATGATATTATGCACAAATGCTTTTGCCACTGTGTCTGCTTTCTGATTTGGCATTGGAATTGCTTCTGCACAGTAAACACAAGTATGTACTTATTGTTTTCTAAGGACACTGGCAATAGTCCAAGTATATCCATTGATGTTCTCTCAAAGGGAAAACTAATTGGTGGAAAATCTCACAATGGTGCTTGTTTTCTGTTTGGTGTTTTTGCCAGTTGGCACCAATGACACTGTTCACAATAAATTTGAACATTTTGTTTTATATTTTTCAATCCAATTTGAAACCTTTTATATTTATAAACTTTTATACTTACATTCTTTATAAATAAGACCTGTTTTAAATCTCATTTTGTCAAATTTCACATCTTTCCCTTCTTAAACAAAAAAAGGAATCTTTTTGGAATTATTTGAGTCTGAAATCCAGTGCTTAACATAGTGTTCACAACATTTTGTAATTTATTCATTAAAATTTTCAAATTTTATGTTATTATTCTAACAACATTAGTTCAGTCCAACATAGCTCAAAGCTGAATTTAATTCTACCAATTGTGAAGTTTCCCGGTCTTCTCTTCCTGTGGGTCCGTCTTGGTTAATGAAAACCGAGTGAAAAATGAATTTCGAGTCTCGTGGGCACAATTGTGTTTTTTTGAACTTTTATTTGCCAAGCGCAAACAGCAACTAACTAATAATACAATTTTGCTCAAAAGGTAAACTAATATACACTAGGAGAAATATAGGTGTTAAAAGGTGTAAAGTTACACTTTTATAGGTGTAAAACACTTGTCCCTATACAGACTCCTTTTTTGAGTAAACTTACACCATTGAGGTGTAATGAACAAAAGGTGTAAATATTACACCTTCACGCATTTACACCTTGTGGGTGTCATGGTACACCATTAGGTGTAAACTTACTCCTTGAAACCATTTTCAAAAAAGGTGTAAGTAGATTCCATTATGTAGTGAAATTGCACCTTTGAGGTGTTGATTAACAGGTGTAAAAGAACTCTATTATGGAGTATAATCACACCCTTGAGGTGTTAGAAAACAAGTGTAAATTTGCCCCACTATGGAGTAGCATCACACCCACATCAGTTCACACCTCCCAGTTACACCTTGCAACAACTATATGCACCTTTTAGAAGAATTACACCTTTTTACCAGAAGGTATAACTCTGCCATTTTACACCATTTTCACTCTATTTTCGTTCACTTCTCCCTGTTACACTCTTTAACACCTTTTACACCTTTTTACACCTATTATTTCTCCCAGTGTAGCGAAAGAAAAATGATATTTTTTTAAATGACACACAAACACAAGATACACTATACTATGACTAACAAGTAAGCAATATTACTAGTATATGACAAAAAAAAGAATTTAACACGTCTAGGAAAAAAATTACTAACAATTATTAGAAAACTTTATAAAAGAAAATGACAAAAAATACAAATCTCACACTTTCCCCCTCTTAAATTTAAAGACGCTCTTTAAAACATAATTAAACCCTTAAATATAATAATATAGTAAGATCATAAAAAGAAAATTGATATTTTAATACACTAACACTCAAGTACAATAAAAGAAAAATGCAAATAGAATAATATAAGAAAAAAAAGAAAGATAAAATTTAGAACACATACTGTCCTTCTATTGTTCCTGTCCCCACAGATAAGCTTCTTCATCCTCCTCCAAGGCCAGCTCATAGGCAGCCAGAGCATCGTCCTGCTCGATTTGAATCCGCTCTTCCTCCTGTCAGCGCTCCTGCCTCCTCCGTTCCTCAGCTATCGTTTCACGTTGATTAGACGGAGCCATTCCTACGATGATTCTCCCCGGTCTTGGGGTCGGGCCATGTCTGCCAACCGCTCGTCCCTGTCCGATAGACCAGCGTGGTTCTTCAGGCGCAGCCCGTACTCCTCGGGGCACCATTTCATAGCGAACTGACCTTTCGTCCAACACAGGAAGTTCTGCCTGAACTTTCTCCTCTTTCAATTGTTACATTAGGACTATTTTGTCCTCTATCATTATTAATCTCATCTACTTCTTCCAATCGAGTATTATCCAAATCAACTTCTATACTTTGCTTTTTATTCTTCTTATTTCTTTTGTTTCTATTTCTATGTCTTAAGGTCTGATATTGTGATGATCCGGTACTGCTCTCGGTGGGTTCTTGATGGCTAATGAAAGCCAACGGAGAAGAAAATAAAGAAACTTCTTTTTGGGCACAAAGTGCTTTTTAGATGTTTACTTTGTCAAAACAGGCCGCAACTGATACAAGCTAAATATTTTGATTTAAAAAGGTAAACTAAGATAGCAAAAGAACAATACAACTAATAACGCATAAAAATGACACACATAACATAATATTTCAACTAAAAATAAACACACTTCAAATAACATAAAATCTAGTTACAATAACAAGCATTAAATAATTAATAATAATAATAATAAAAACCCCAAACCCTGCATCTTCCCCCCCTTAAAACTAAAGACACTTCTTTTAAATAATAGAAGAAAACATGAAATTGAAACACACTAAAATAACACACAACCACACTAAAAAATTTCAAACACCTAAAATACAGCAAGTCTATCCCCATGGCAATCCTTCCTCTTCTTCTTCTCCCTTGAAGGCGTCTTCAAATCGAATCTGGGCCTCTTCCTCTTCCATCATAATTCGGACTTCTTCCATTTGCCGTTTTTCCTGTCTTCTTTGCTCTGCTATCGTTGACCTTTGGTTCGTTGGAACCACTTCCCCTATCTGTCTGTGGTGGTCGTCTGGCAGCCCTTCCTCGTCCAAAGTTTCGCTGCACGGGCACCTCCTGTTGGAAAGGCAAAGAGACTGATCTTCCTTGCAACATCCGCTCTTCATTTCTTACAAATCGGTAACTGAGCTGCATCCGTAAGACGAATTGCGTACAGAGATGCAAAACTGTGTGAAGTTTCCCATCTTCTCTTCCTGTGGGTCCGTCTTGGTTAATGAAAACCAAGTTGCAGAAATGAACTTAGAGTCTCGTGGGCACAATTGTGTTTTTAGATGTTTATTTTGCAAAGCGCAAACAGCAACTAAACTAGTAATAAGAATTCAATCAAACAGGAAAACTAATATTGAGAAAGTAAAATGATATATATTTAAAATGACACACATGCAAGATACATTATACTATGACTAACCAATATTCAAATGACACACAAAAAAGGAAATTTAATACTTAAGATATTATTACTAACAATTAGAAAACTTTATAAGATAAAAATGGCAAAAATACAAATCTCACACTCTCCTCCCCTTAAAACTAAAAACACCTTTTTTTTTTTTTTAAAAACATGATTAAAACCCTTTTAATATAATAACATAATTGAACACACACACACTAACTTGAACACAATAAAAATAAAAATAAATAAATACAAACAAAGTAATAAAAAAAGAGAAGATAAAACCCAAAACACATACTGATCGTTCATTGTTACTGTCCCCACAGAGTTGCTTCTTCCTCGTCTTCCTCTAAGGCCAGCTCGTAGGCGCCCAGAGCATCGTCCTGCTCCATCTGGAGTCTCTCTTCTTCTTGTCTGCGCTCCTTCCTCCTCCTTTCTTCTATTATAGTCTCACGTCGCTGAGACGGAGCCACTTCAGCGCTGGGTCTTCCCAATCTTGGGGTCGGGCCATACCTTCCCACTGCTCGTCCCCGTCCAATTGTCCAGTCTCGGTTTTCGGGCACTACCTGCACTCCTCGGGGCACCATCCCGTAATGAACGGACCTTACCCCTTCGTTTGATAAAGAAATCTCTAATCGGTCCGATGACCTGCTTCGTGCGGTAATTCGTTGGGTCCTCTCTTCTTCTATCGATCGATAATGTGCCTGTAGTCTCGCCACAAGCTGGGAACACAAATTCAAAATAGACGCAACAAACTCCAGTACTATTAGAGCCAACATTATGAATGTTATGATTCCTATTTCGACTTCTCTCTGTAGAACTCGGTTCCTCTCCAGTTTCTGATCAAATTTCGACTATCAGTCTCCTGTTCTCTGACACACTAATTCTCACTTCACTTTTTCAATTGTCACTTTCACATATACACTATGACTCAATTTTCCCTTAGATTAAATTTTTACTCTATGCACTTTATAATTGTTTACACTCAATATTTCTAACTCTAACAACTCTTTTTAAAATAATTATCAAAACAAAATACAAAATTTATGCATCAAGCTTACAATTTTCAGAGCAAAGCAGTGTTAAGCATAGCAAAAAAAAATATTTATCAAATCAAGTTTCTATAATTCTTCTCGGAGTTCTGCCTGAACTTTCTCCTCTTTCAATAGTTACATTAGGACTACTTTGTCCTCTATCATCATTAATCTCATCTACTTCTTCCAATCGAGTATTATCTACTTCTATACATTGCTTTTTATTCTTCCTATTTCTTTTGTTTCTATTTCTATGTCTCAAGGCTTGATATCTTACATTCCAATTATTACATATGACTTTACCCACTATGAAAAGAATAATTAATGAGGTCAAAACAATATTAACAATTGACAAGACATGATAACTAAAGTTATTGTGTATCGTGTAAACTGATTCCTCCTCATTCATTCTACTCAATTCCATCCGTATGTGACTCATGGTCACACCATCTCCTCTTGTAAAATTACTCCCCATATCAGTTATCAAGGATTGAATGATTGATGTGTTTGCTTTTAGTTTTAATTCTGATAAAAGCATTAATTCCGAATCAAGCAAATTATGGGACCTTACTGGAACAGAAAAATTTTCTTTTTTGGAATTCAAAGATGCAGTTCCATGAAAAAAGGATGATAGCTGAAATCCCTCCCCAATGAGTGTGCATGAAGGGGGCAAGGTCAAAGTACCGACTCCAACGGCAAGTGTTTTCAAAGTTTTTATATTTCCATATCCTTCTTCTTGAGGACAATTTATTATTACTTTTTGTTCGTATGCAATGCTATATATCCATAACCCCTCTTTATTTAACTTATAAAAAGTTGGCCAATGACCCAAAATGACTTTTCTTTCACAACTTTTTGAAATGGTGTTCATATCTCCTAAAAACAAGGCATATTCACAACTTTTATATGGATATCTTAAGATGGAACCTTCAGGTGTGCCCACTTGGAATCGATATTTTTAACACTTTGCCACAGTATAATTATCTAACAACATATAGGCTTGATTATCTGCAGATACAGCTATAAATTCTAAAAGGGTTGAATAATAAATTGAAAAACCCGTTTTATTATCAAGAATAAGCGGAGAGAAGTGGAATTTTGACACCCAAGCGTAATTTGTTTATAGTAGCAATAGCGTAAACAGTTACTCCCTCATAATATTGAAACAAACTATCTTCTGTTAATGGCACAATTAAATCTAAATTTTTTGGTAATTGCTTTTTTATTTCTGTCAATATTTGTAAAAAGGTTTTTGATGAAATGAAATAAGAGCTTAACCTTTTCTGTGATAATAGGTTCAAGGCTTCTCTCAAATTCTCTAACTCCTGTGAAACTGAAAAAGCTTTCCTCTTAATTTTTCTGATACATGGGCTAAAGAATGATAATCTTTCAACAATTTCCAATCTTTGTTCGAAGTTTAAAGCTTCTTAAGCGTCTTCCTATTTATTTCTGTTTGCTCTATATTATGTGATAGAACCGTAGCTTGTTCTTCTAACAAATGGTGAATTCTCCCTGCTCTTAATTCTAATTTATCTACCCTATTACACAATGCTATTATATCATCTTCTTCTGGGGTTCCAAATAGGAACTTCATTGCTTTTCCTACGATATTAAATAATCCTCTTTTTTTTCTTCGAATTGTAACTCTATCTCTTTTGTCAAAAAATTCTGCTCTCATTTTAAAAACAGAATCTATTAATTCATCCATTTCACTCTCTAATGCTTTCGAAAATAACATCTCATAATTTGTAGATTGATTTAAATTCTGAAGTATAACCTTGAATTCATGTAATTTCCTTGATACTTGCAGAATAGCTTCATCATATTTGTGATATATCCGTGAAAAGAAAGACATCATGAGGAACGAAATTACTAAGTTGTTTTACTTAACAGAGAGATACAGAGAGTATAGAGTTTGTTTACATTCCGTCATAGAGGCTCAAGTTTACAGGAGTGGCAAATAACACAAACATTGCACTACTAACTACATCTAGTAATATTTCTTGAACTACTGATTATACAGTATAGCTAATTTAAAACTTACAACTAACAATATTTCTCAAATCCTACATCTATCATTATTGTCCAACTATTTCGAGTAAATAAGTAATCTCCTTCTTTTTCAAATATGACTCCCTGGTCCATATGAAAAGAATGCACCGCCATAATAACTCCTGTGCCAAACAACATAGCAAAATAGAGACCTATGGTCTGAAATAATAACAAAATAAAGCTATAAGAAATTTGTGATAGGCGCAAAATTAATGGATATTATATTTCTGGCTAGCTAATAAATCTAACTCATTATCACTTTCCTCCCCTTCTAAAACTAGGCGAAGCCTACTAGAAGACATAACCCAAGGCAAATTCGAGACGGGACCTCTACTACGAAGTGCGGCGATCCGGGTTTTTACTTATTAAATTATATAAATTCAATAAGCAATCGTCGTAGAGATGCCGTACAGGACTTCTACTCTGTGGCCAAATGTTTGTCTAGGGGAATGATTTTACACAGAGTAAAGGAAAAATTAGATAGTTTTAATTAGTTCAAAATACAAAGGAGGTATTATTCAGCAAAAAGATAATGTTTGGGGTCGATCTGGCTTCTTCTCACAAATATACACTCACAAATAACGGTCGGCTCCAAGATGGCGTCGATGGCGTCGTGTGAGCGCGGATTTTGGCGGAGTAAACTCAACGCTAAAATACGCCTCTAAATATACTAAAATCCTCGCGGAGCAAGCTCAACACGAGAATACGTCTTGCACACAGCGGTTTGATTATTACGGAGCAAGCTCGACGTAACAATCGGTCTTTACACAAATCGCTTTGTGGAGTTAAACTCGACACAAAGCCTTCAAACTAACAGAGTAAACTCGATGTTAGTTTCACACAGAGATGGCTTAAATTACACGTAGTAATTCAAGCTAGAAAGTTGCTATTCCGTACAGTGGGTACAGACCAGCGATGAAACTCAATTCGTCCAAGAATCACAGATCACACTTTGCAGTTTTGGCAGAAGTTTGACACGGTTGTGAACAGTTTGGAGGTGGAATCAAGAGTGCGGGAAGAGTGGGCCAAAACCGTTTGGCTCACTCCTAAATCTGCTCAGAAAAGCTGCGCAGAAGACGAGTTGCACAAAGATCACACACGGCCGCCTTCGGGTCGTGTGCAACAATTGAGCCGGGCACGCGCGAGGGGAAGGGATGCTCCGCCCAGGCACACGCCTAGCAGCATCATCAAAGCAATGCACGCCGCAACGTGATTGGTTGACGCTGTTGCCGGGCCAAAACTTGCTGCAAAACACAATATTATTTGGGTAATATTGTGTCTTGTTTTATATTTTATTAATGTATGTTTTATTTCAATTTACATTGAAACAAAACATATAAGCTTGTTGAATATGTTTATAAGACAATTTGGAAATATGGTGCGCACTCAAATAGGAATATTTGAGGTCACCACACTTCCCCCCCTTTTAAGAAAGAATCTTATTCTTTTCCAAAAAGAGACAGGTAAGTATAGGAATAAATACACAAGGTTTCAAAGTAAAAATGGAACAGGATATTTATTCTTTTTTATTACAGTAAAAAAAAAATAAAAAAGGAATTATTTTCAATGAATGGGCATGTTCCCTAATTATTTAGGCAACATGTCCGTTGAATGATCGTTTGGATCTTTGTGCTCTGTGACGGTGCACAAAGGTCGGCCGGCGTTTGGTCCTGACCGGAAGCCAGGGTTGATGTGGAGCCACACTTGCTTTATGCGGTCCACACCATCCCTTCGTCCAAAACCCATCTCGAAATACTCCTGCGGGTCTTGAGGCGTAATTCGGGCGAACACCAGGCGTTGATGTAGGATCCACGGCTGTTGTTCCTTGATGTGGTTTTCCAGCCACGCGAGGACTCGGTTGCATAAATCCTCGCTGTTCTGGAGAATCGTTTTCGTCGCGCTCGTTATGTAGCAAAAGGCGTATAATGAGCGCAAACGTTGATAGGCGGTGAGGTAGGTGGCCATCTTTGATCCCCTATCTCTCGGTGGCGAATCCTTTGGCGGTGGCGGTGGTGGCGGCGACTTTTTGCAGATCGAGAGGGATCTGGATCTGCGCGAAGCCGGGGTGCGCGTCTTTGGTCTGGCACCGCTGGCCACAGGCACGACGAACTCGCGATCGTCGCTGTCGAGCCACTCCATCGGAGACGAGATGTTGCAACTCGGTGCCTCGGTTGCACGGGAAACACTCAACGTTGCCGCGATGGCAGCGTGGAGTGGAGCTGCGGATGACGGTGGTGCGCCAGCGGGACGGGCGGTGGCTCGTTCCGTTGCGCGCTGCTGCTTCAGTGTAGCCCATTCCTGCCGTAGTCGAATGGCGGATCCAGCCGGAGTTTTGCCAGTCGCCTCGGCTTGTTGCGTCAATTCGGCGAGCATCGTTGGAGGATCGGGGCGAACTGACTCCCAATCGTCCAGCAAGGCTCGTGGAAGCCCTAACGGCACGGTCCACAATCGAGTGGCGGCCGCCAGAGCAATCTGCGGGTCGGGAAAGACTCCTTGGAACAGGATTCGAAGAAGTCCCTCCGACAACTTCCTGTTCATCTTCTGCAGCGTCCGTTGCAGTTGCTTGTCGGACTTGCACGACGCAAGCTCTCGCGCAAGCCATTGCCATTCTTTCTCACCTTCGCGGATCTGAGCGAGTTGGTATTCGTCCAGATGCGCGAGGTACATCGCTTGGGCTGTCTCGGGAAACGATGAGAATCGCCTCCAGAGATCAGCGCACTCCTGTGCGGGAAATGGTTCTTGAGAGACGTATCCCTCAAAACGGATGACCGATGTCACTTGTGGCACGGGCACCGATGGGTCTGGTCGCATGTCGCTGGTGACTGGACGGCAAGCGAACGGCAAAGAGGTGTTGACGTCTCCTTGACCGGCTTGCAATGCGGCGATGCGTTGATCTTCCTTCGCTATCTCGTCTGACCAGTCAATCCGGCCGGAGGAGGAAGCGTTAAGCTGTGAAGCATTGGATCGTTCTTCACGCGACGAGAGTGAACTCCTCGTGGAAGATTGGCGCGATTGCACTCGAGGTCGGCTTCGGGACGAGTGTCTCGAAACGGACTTTGAATGTCTTTTTGGCGGCGTCGACTCGCGTCGGTGATGTGAGCGATGACGAGCCTTCTGGAGTGGAGGTAACCCTCCAATGGCGCCTTCCCCCGACGACTGTGTTGGGGAGGAGCGACGGCCACTGTAGGGCAACCTCGATGATCGTGACCTCGACGTGGAGCGCGGTGGCACCACGTGGATGGTGGAAGCGACCTGTACCCGGGGCTCAGGCTCTGGATACGGGTTTGGCACGAAATCAGCATGGAAACATCCGCCCATGGCTAGTTGATGCATTTCCGACTGGCATGTCGGCACCCAACGTTTCTTTCCGTCTGTAGTCACACGGAAAGATTCGTGGTAGAGGCGCACAACCTCGGCTTTGGTTTGGTCCAAGCGTTGGAAAATGTCCTCTAGAATCTGTCGACGCTCCCACGCAGGAGCGTTGAAGTAACGGCGATGGTCTCGCGTTTCTTGAGCGATCACTACAAAGGCGAAGTCGAGCAACACGTTTCGTAGTGGTCCGAAGGTGTCGCGCTTCATTGCCCACTCGAGGGCGTCGCGATGACCGAATCCATCGATTAAATAGGCGATCCGAAACTTTGTTCCCCATCGCTTGTTTAAGGCTTTGGAGAATTTGTGTCGGGCCGCCCAAAACGTCAGTCTCCCCTTGGACTTGATGATTTCCGGCGGCAATGCATGTCGCCAGACTCCAGGAGCGGTCGGAACATCGGGGTGCAGTTCGAGATGCGTCTCCCGAAGCTGGATGATCTGTAAAATATTCGAAGAAATAATTAAAATCCATTTTTTCGTTAAAATTAATTATTTCCGAATTTTCAGTGAATAAAATCACGGGTGAGATTTCATTCGACGGTTTAGATTCGTTAAACTTTTCAAAATATTTGAAAAATCGTGAAAAACGTTGTTTCCGACGGCTATGTTTCAGTGTTTGGAGCGTTACCGTAGCAACGCCTCAAAAACGAGACACAGCGCCATCTGATGATAAAAATGGCGGCGCCTTCTTGCGAAGGCGTTACCAACGAACTTTTCGCTTTTTCCGAGTGAAAATGCACTTTTAATTACTTTTCATGACTGAAAGGTAATTTTATTTTAAATTATTTACCCGTTCGTGTCTCTGTGCACGAGTTTCGCCGTTTGGATCGGCGAATAGGCCTCCTCGTAGTCGGGGCTGAGACGGCGTGACTGGCAAACGGGCAGCAGCGTCGGCCAGAGCGGCTTGAGCTTCGGCGGACGCTTCGGCGGACTCCTCGGTGACATCCACGGATGTATTCGAGGTGTTTGCGGAACCAAGCAACGTCGAATTTGTTTCTAATTCGAGGCTGTTGGCGCCGGCTTCGCTTCCTTCTTTCGGTTCCTCTCCTTCCATTTGAACGACTAATCCAAATGGAAAAGAAAAAACGAAAATTAATTTATTAGTTTTTCTTTGGAAAATTCCAAAGAAAAAACTACTTACAATTGAAGATTCGGGAGAATTTATCCAACGGTTTCTCTTTTGGTTTTGGGGATGAGCACTTAACACACGTGTGAGATCGAAGTGAACTCAGACGCGAAGTGATCGTTTCAAATACCGGAAGTTACGTTTGGGTAACGTCGCGGTTAGTGACGTCATCCAATCTTACTGTTTGATTGGTTTGAGTATGGCTTGGGGAATTGCTCCTTACGTCATACGGCTGATCCCTGGATCTCGAGGTTAGCGAGGGGAGAAGACACATGTTGTTCTTTCCTCTCGGTTTACGAGTCCGAAGATTATATCTCTTTGTCGGCGAGGGATTTATTGTATTTAAATCGCCGTCTTCATTGTCATCGGAGACTGAGTCAGATGAGTTTTTTATTTCAGATGTTTTTTGTTTCTTTTCTAAAAACACCTTTTTATTTAATTTTTTAGCAATTTCAAGTTTTTTGAAACTGTCACGAAGCTCAACGTCGTTATTCACGAGGTCTGACTCCATTTGTGGTTTGGATGAATTATCGACAGGTATTTTCTTTAATTCATCGTCATTTAACGTATTAATTATATTTTCAGTCTTTTGACCGACTTCTTCGCCTTCTAACCATACTTCCTGGTCGAAACTCGGGAAATACGGAGTTAATTCAGACGAATGGACAGCTGGAAATATTTCGTTATTCTCTAGCTTTCTCAATTCTACCGAACCTCCCTGTAATACTTTGGTTATTACATAAGGTCCTGTTCTTTTATCAGCGATGCCAGCTGCAATGCCGCGGGCAGCACTCGACAAAACATGAGAATCTCTCCAAACTAAATCATTTAATTTAAAATTGGAGAACTTCTCACCTTCTTTTTTAAGATTAACTCGTCTACGCAAATCTAACACGTGTGACATCATGTGCTGATATGTTTCGGCGATAACGGCTTCTAATTTTTGCACGTATAAATGTGGGTTTTTTGGATCTACGACCAAAATTCCTTCAGGTATTCTTGGATCCCAAGGTACTCTGAGTTCGCGAAAAAAGTTAAGAAATGCGGGAGAGAAGTCTCTTCCTCTCGTCACCGTAGTTCTCAAACTAAATGCGAATTCACGCAAATATTCGTCCCATTTGGAATGAACAGATGAATAAATTGCAACCAAATATTTGATGTCACGGTTAACCCTTTCAACCGGGTTAGCTTGTGGGTGATATGTTGAAGTTGGTGTTGGAACCATCTTGAACTTTTCACAAAATTTTTTAAAGACTTGGGCACGAAATTGCGGGCCGTTGTCAGAAATAATTTTACGAGGGAATCCCATGCTCATGGAAAGGTGATAAATGCAATTTGCTACTTTTCCAGCAGTGGGGTTACACATTGGATATAATTCTGGCCAATGAGTTGCCACGTCAAGTATGACTAAAATATGTGTGTTGTTTTTGCGCGTCCGAGGTTTCGGGCCGGTCAAATCAACACTTAGGCAGTCAAAAGGGCTGTAAGGACCCATTTGCGCTGCTTCAATTTGTCCTTTCGTTCGAGGCTTGCAAGCTTGACAACGCTCGCAATGTCGAATGAATCTCGTGATGTCAGATTTCATGCCTTTCCAGGTATAAATTCGGCGTGCTCGATAAAGAGTCCTTGCAATTCCTGGGTGGCCAGAAAGTGGGTGGCCATGCATTATACTTCAATGTCTGAGGTACAAAAACTTTGAGTGCTCTCCCATCCTCCCCCAATTCATCAGACATTGTGGGATGAAATTGCATTAATAAGTCATCTTCAATTAAGAAGGTGGTTGCGTATTTTCTATATTGTTTCCTCTGCAGTCGCGTTGTGACGTCAGGCGGAAATTGATTGCAATCTAAAAAATTACGCATCAATTGGCAAATTTTATCTTCTTTTTGGGCCTTGATTATGTCTTCCCTTGTGGGAGGTTCACAATCAAGACGCTCTACGATTTTGGCGACAAATGCTTTTATTAAAACATTCGACGAAGGAATTTGAAATTTCCTTGAAATTTGCGCTCTTATGACGTCATCTGATTCCTCAGAGGGGTCATAAATTTTAGTCCAGTAGTTGACGAATTCGTGATCTTCCTTTTCCTCCAGCGTGGAGATAGGAAGTTCATGAAATTTTCCCATTTTCCAATTTCGTTGAGGTGATGGACAGTAAGATAATAATTCGTCATTATCTCCATCATCTTCAGGATTTTCCGGTTTGTCAATCGGTGATCTGGATAAAGCATCCGCTAAAACATTTAGTGGACCTTTAATATATTGTATTTCGAAAGAGTAGCGCATCAGCTCCATTTGCCAGCGCGCTAACCTTCCGGCAGGTTCGTCTAACTGCATCAACCATTTTAATGCTTGATGGTCAGTCCTTACTATAAATGTGGTAAATTCCAAATAATGTCGAAATTTACGTAATGCCCAGATTACCGCAAGGCATTCTAATTCTGTGGCGCTGTAATTTATCTCAGCAGGTTGTAAACTTCTGCTGGCATAAACACAAGGCACTTCGATATTTTGATCATCGATTTCCCTCATTTGCATAAGCGCGGCGCCTAGTCCTTTCCTGCTAGCGTCGGTATGCACAATAAATGGTTCTGTCAAATCAGGCATGGCCATTGTTTCTGCATTCGTTAAAGCATCTTTTATTTGATCAAAAGCTTCTTGATGAATTTCTGACCAAATAAATTCTACATCCTTTTTGAGTAAAGGACGTAGAGGTTCTGTCATGACGGCTAGATTCTTGAGTAATCGGTGAAAAAAGTTCACCATTCCCAAAAATCTTTGTAACTCTTTCAAGTTTGAAGGAGCTGGCATTTCTTTAATGGCGGCGACTTTTTTAGGGTCGACACTAACTCCTTGAACACTTAACTTGTAGCCAAGAAAAGTTAGTTCTTTTCTGCCAAATTTTGATTTTTTTGGATGAACATGAAGATTTGCATTTTCAAGTTTACTCAGAATTTCTTCCAGATGCATCATGTGTTCTTCAAAATTTTTTGATATTATAATTATATCATCGAGGTATGCCCATGCGAATTTTCGATAGGCATCCCCCAAAATTTTTTTTATCAACTTTTGGAAAGTTGACGGCGCATTTACGAGACCAAAGGGCATGACTCGAAATTGTAGTCGACCCAAAGGGCTCCAAAACGCAGTTTTAGCACGGTCGTTCGGATGAACCTCTATCTGCCAATAGCCTTTTGACAAATCTATCGTTGTGACCCATTCAAATCTTCCGAGTTCTCGCAAGATTTCCTCAATGCTGGGCATTTGAGGAGGGTCGTATAATGTATGTGCATTGAGTGGTCTAAAATCAATGCAGAGTCTCGGATCACAATCCGGACGCATCACTAGAACTATTCGCATCCCATAGTCTCCAGTGGCTTGTTCAACGTACCCATTATCCAACATATCTTGACAGATTTGACGGATAATTTCACGTTTCTGTGGATTTACGCTTTTAAACGGAACTCTAATAGGAACTTTAGTGTCCAGTTTAATTTCATGCCTAACGAGGTGTGTTCTACCTGGTCGGCGAGATAAAATCTTTTCATGTTTCTTTAATACCTTTTCAAGCATTAAATTATTTTCCATTGACAAATTAGCGTCGCTAACAAGTCTTTGTACTATATTTTCTTCCTCGGCAACTTTAGCTTGACATGCAGTGGCGGAACCAGCTTTCATGTGATTTGCTTTAATAAAGTCGCGTCTTATTATTTCTTCGGGTGGATCAAGGAACTCTTGATAACGATCAAGAATCGCTTGAGGAACGAAAGGTAAATCTTCTTTCAAAGACTTGACAAAATTCCAAGACATGGTCTTAGGATTTGGTTGAATATTGAGTCGATTCATGAAATCACATCCTAATAAAATAATAGGATATTTATTTTTTAAAATTATGAATGGATGACTTAACATCCCGTGTGTCCACGCAAAAGAAAGTAGGAGAGTTCCTTCAGGGACTACATCTTCTGAAGCAGTCGTAACTCTCACATCCGGTCCAATTGGTCGAATTTCATCTTCCAGTTTCAGCGAAATTACTACGGAGTAGGCCATGAAGCTTCGATTAGCTCCAGAGTCTAACATCCCTGTTATCATACCGTTTGCCGTCTGCAATCGAATCGTCGGCAAATCATTGCTGTTTGGTATGTCCGCGTACTTGCATTTAAAACGTCGCGGTGGCTTAATTTCTATCGGCGGATCCAATGGTAATTCGTCCAATAAATCATTAGTGACTAGCGTTGTAGCCATTAATTTTTCAATACAATCGTCAAGACCAGGTAAATCAATTTTATCTGACCTTTCAACAATTTCAGGTGTTGGCCTAGCTTTTTCATCTAGTAACGTAACAGCATCTTTTATTTTAGATTCCCAATCAACTTTTATTTGTTGAACTTTTTCTTTAAAAAATTCTTCAGTGATGTTTTCATTTTGCAGCACAAGCCTTAAACTGGAAACATCAATTTTTGGAAATATTAAATTATTTTCGATTTCTAATTTAATCTGAGTATTCAAAAATTCATCTAAAATTTGAGATGGTGTTAGTTCATTTTCCGAGGCGGTAGGCGTCGCATCCACTAGACCGTCTGGATGCGCGCTTACAAGTTTTTTAGAAGTTCGCCGATTGATTTCATCGATTTCTCGAACTCTTCTATAATCTTGTCTTTGCTCGATTTTCTGTCAGGACATTCTTTAGCCCAATGTCCCAATTTTTTACAAATATTACACGGGTCAGTAGCAGGCGATTTCGCGACTTTTGGCGAAGGCGAACTTGAACGTTTGGCTTCGTCCTTTTTAGGGGTCGGCGACTTCGATCTACTGAGCGCGTCTGTCTTTGGTGAACCAAAAGTAACGTTTTTAGGCGCCATCTTTGGTCCAAATTTTCGAGCTACTGCGTTATTACGGGCTAATAAAGCAGCTGCAGCCTCGCTTTCTGGTTCCGAGTCAGATTTCTCTGGTTCAGAAGCAGTTTCCATTTCTGTCACTTCGGCTAAGTGAGCTTTAGGGGTTGGATGTGGATTTTTCCCATCCGATCCCTTTTTAGATTCCTTAGCAGTCTCTGCCAAAAAATCTCCTCGTTTTGGGGGTTGCAAAAGAGGGGTGTTAGCAAAACGTGTGTCTTTTGCCAACTCCTTTCTCCGTTGCTGTCGCTTAGCGTACGCAACTTTTTCATCAGCTGGTAGATAAGCTTTATAATTTTCGTCAATCCTTATCTGATTGGCTCGCATAAATTTGGCTAATTCAGCGAAACCACCCGGATAAGGTGCTCGTACAGAAAGTAGAACATTTTTTGAGTAATCTGTCAATCCACGACGGAATTGACGATCAATGGCTGCGTCTCCCATTGTATAAGGGAGAGTGACCAATAAATCCTCAGTCCTTCTTAAATAAGAGCGAAGACTTTCGCCTTTATTTTGAGAAAGATTATCCCACATTTGTAGTAAGTCTTCACTTGACTCTCCATACTCAGTCATGAATTCCTCTACAAAGTGATTCCAATTTTGAAATTGTTTAGAATAAAACCATTTCTCAGCTTGATCTATAAGAGCTTTTGGTACTACTCTTTTCAAAGCAGTGTGACATGCAATGCCATTCAACCTTGAAATTCGTAAAACTTCATCTAAAAGAGTGGATCCAGCTTCCCATTCTCCATCGAATAAAGCGGGTTTGATGTGATCCCATCTAATAGTTCTTTCATCAACTAGATCGTGAGTCCAGTTGTTGGCAGTGTATTGTGCAATTTTCTGTCGTAATGCAATGTCAGCATTATCGGCAGTAGTGTCAGATCGATCAGCAGATCGACAATCAGCTAATAATCGATCAATTTCTTCAGCAGTGTAATAATGTGTATTACGCCGAGAAGAATGGCCTCGATGTCGACGTCGATGTCGATTATCGCGTTCTTGTTGCGCATTCACATCAGAATCCGACCTTGAATCAGATTGTGAATTTGAAGGCGTGTTAAAATGTGGTGTTTCAGGTGGGTCGGGTGGGTCGCCGTCATCGTCTGGCGGTCGACGTCCACCTCCAGGTGGTCCATCTCCATGTCCATCTGGATTTCCTCCATCTGGTGGATTTCTCCTATACTGACCCCCACCTGGCGGGCTTTCATGTCCGTCCGGCGGTTCGCGTGCTGGATTCATGTCTCGTCGACTTCTTTTCGACGAGTCTTGCTGTTGAGCCAGTGGTATCGTTCGAGCAACATGAATACCAGTTTCATGCCGTCTATTTCGATCGTCTACCATTCCCAACAGTCGGTCACTATTGTGAAAAATAGGGTTTCGATTACCAGGGAGCGGATTGCGATCAGCTCTCCGTTCCTCAGAATCTGAAGGACGTTTTCTTTTTGAGCGATGGCGACGACGCGAACGTTGGTCGTCATCACTCGATAATCCAGATTGGCTACTTAACTCTGAAACAACAGAAATTGTTATTGTTTCGGGAGTCAAAATAGGAACAGTTGGCGCAGCCATTTCTGGTTGCACCAATTGGTCAGTATAGTTTCTTGCTTGCAAACGATCTTTCATTTCTGCAAGCTCTTCTTGAGCGCGCAACAAATCAGCTCGGAGAATTTCATTCTCATTTATTTGATTTCGCAATTCTTCTGGTTGTAATCGCTTAGCAGGGCCGCTAGACTTGACTTGTCCGCTCGTACGGGGTTGATCCAGCGAGTGGAAAATCTCGTCTTCACGCTTAGCTATTTTGCTTTCGCGAGTACGCTGTGTTTTAGCACGTGTGTCTAATTCAGCAGCATATCTCACTAGTTGATTATGATTGCGTTGGTAGTGGTCTGCCAAATCAATCAGTTTTTTATTTTTCTGCTCCAGCTTACTTTTGGTAAGCTCGAGCTGTCTTCGCGCCTCTTGGTGTGAGCGAATTGAAAGTTCATTTCTAGTATTCATTTTAGAAAGATCTTCCACTTCACCTTTTAATCTGTATTCCCTAGCTTTCTGGGCTAGAAATTCTTCGTTTTGTCGATTGAGTTCCATGTGTTGAAGCTCAACTTCAGCTTTTTGCTGTTGAAGCTCGGCTTCTTTCCGTTCCATTTCAAATTTTAAATCTGAAACGGCGCGGTCAGTGTGAAGTCGTATCATGGCGCGATGAATCTCTTCCACCGTCATGTCGTCCGTTATTTGGGCGCCATCCTGGCGTGCTTGATTTCTCAAAGCATCCAGCATGGTCATGCGAGGAGGTGATTCGTGAGACGATTCACTTTCCATTTCTCGTAACGTATTTTCCACTTCCTCCAGTGGAAGTGGCGGGAGTTCTTGGTCGTTAGAACTCGCACTTGAAGCGCTTAATGCTCTAGCAACTTCATTTTCAGCATCCTTAAGTTGTTTCGGATCTGGAACTGGTGTTATTTCTTCGGAAATAATTTTCTCCACAAGCATTTCAGGCTCGAGAGCCGGCAAAACCGTTGCTGCTCGTTTCTGAGTGCTTGGTCGACCTCGCTGTCGTTTCACAATTTGCATTGGCGTCGCCATTTTGTCAAATTGAGAGAACAATGGAAATAAAGGATCTTTTTGCAAAAATCGGATTTTAACAATCAAAACTATCCCGGACGGGCCCCCAAGTGCGGCGATCCGGGTTTTTACTTATTAAATTATATAAATTCAATAAGCAATCGTCGTAGAGATGCCGTACAGGACTTCTACTCTGTGGCCAAATGTTTGTCTAGGGGAATGATTTTACACAGAGTAAAGGAAAAATTAGATAGTTTTAATTAGTTCAAAATACAAAGGAGGTATTATTCAGCAAAAAGATAATGTTTGGGGTCGATCTGGCTTCTTCTCACAAATATACACTCACAAATAACGGTCGGCTCCAAGATGGCGTCGATGGCGTCGTGTGAGCGCGGATTTTGGCGGAGTAAACTCAACGCTAAAATACGCCTCTAAATATACTAAAATCCTCGCAGAGCAAGCTCAACACGAGAATACGTCTTGCACACAGCGGTTTGATTATTACGGAGCAAGCTCGACGTAACAATCGGTCTTTACACAAATCGCTTTGTGGAGTTAAACTCGACACAAAGCCTTCAAACTAACAGAGTAAACTCGATGTTAGTTTCACACAGAGATGGCTTAAATTACACGTAGTAATTCAAGCTAGAAAGTTGCTATTCCGTACAGTGGGTACAGACCAGCGATGA
Organism: Strigamia acuminata; assembly: GCA_949358305.1. NCBI lineage: Eukaryota > Metazoa > Arthropoda > Chilopoda > Geophilomorpha > Linotaeniidae > Strigamia > Strigamia acuminata. Next base: position 33,692,731 of record OX442314.1, read on the forward strand.
AACTCAATTCGTCCAAGAATCACAGATCACACTTTGCAGTTTTGGCAGAAGTTTGACACGGTTGTGAACAGTTTGGAGGTGGAATCAAGAGTGCGGGAAGAGTGGGCCAAAACCGTTTGGCTCACTCCTAAATCTGCTCAGAAAAGCTGCGCAGAAGACGAGTTGCACAAAGATCACACACGGCCGCCTTCGGGTCGTGTGCAACAATTGAGCCGGGCACGCGCGAGGGGAAGGGATGCTCCGCCCAGGCACACGCCTAGCAGCATCATCAAAGCAATGCACGCCGCAACGTGATTGGTTGACGCTGTTGCCGGGCCAAAACTTGCTGCAAAACACAATATTATTTGGGTAATATTGTGTCTTGTTTTATATTTTATTAATGTATGTTTTATTTCAATTTACATTGAAACAAAACATATAAGCTTGTTGAATATGTTTATAAGACAATTTGGAAATATGGTGCGCACTCAAATAGGAATATTTGAGGTCACCACAGAAGTTGATGATGACTTTGTGTTGGAGGCAAAGCTACTGGTGTTTGTGGTAAAACAGGATGTTCTCTTTGTCTTACCGGAAGTATCAAGTCTAATTCCTGGTCCCACACATCATCTAAAGAATCTGTTTGGTCAACCTGATTTGTAGAACTATCTAGTTGAATATTAATACCTTTTGCTAACTTCAACCTATTTGCATGCACATGGAGTGTTTCATTTTCAAATAAACCCTGAATTTTAAAATTTAGAGGTGAAGTTTGTTCTACAATTCGATATGGTTCCTTCCATTTATGAGAAAGTTTTCTTGCTAATCCAGGCTTCACTACAGGATTACTCAAATATACCCAATTGCCTACGTCAAAAGTGACTTCCGTTGAATTCTTATCATGATATTTCTTTTTAGCTGCTGCTGATTTTAATAAACTAGCCTGTGCCAACTGGTGAGCATAATGTAGTTTCCTAACTAATTCTTCTTTGTAGTTGTTCACAACATTTTGTAATTTTTTTATTAAAATTTTCAAATTTTATTTTCTTATTCTAACAATATTAGTTCAGTCCAATATAGCTCAAAGCTGAACTTAATTCTACCAATCCCTTACTACTAAAAAAAACCCTAAACAATAATTAAAACAAGCGATGATATAAAATAAGCATTAATTCTATTTGTTTACAATTCCCAAAAAGGACTCGGACAAGTCAGTGTCTCAACTTTTGATATTGATTTATTTTCTTGCATTGGTTGATCCAATTCTTTGTAGTTGCCCTTTGATTTTTTGTTGTCCTCTTCTGATTGTCAATGTATCTTCTAATTCAAACTATCTAGTCCTCATTCTAATTGTTCCTTCAATAACACGATCTATCTCCACTTGATTTGTTTTCCTTATCAAAATTTCAAATTTATCCCATAATGTAATTTTATTTACCTTAGTCTCTAAATTTGCATCTTCTAGGGACACTGCCACCATTCTGATATTAGTGAAATCTGACTTCTATCATGACCACCCAACTTTCTCCTGTAAAAATATATTCTCTCATCTTGGTCTGTCTCCATTGTTCTTGTTGTTGAACCCAATCATAATATCTCAATGTTCTGATAAAGATTCATTCCAATTCCTGCAATGGATTAATAAGCTATTACTAAAAGTATTTAAAACCAACATATACAAATTGCCAGTCTCTAAAGGTTCTCTATTTACGATATATTCTTAGCCTTATTCCCAAGGATCATCCATCCAGGACACTGGAGTGTCTGATGTACAACCCAACCGAGCGATATGGGTGTATCATGCGAAGCTCCTGTATTTTCAAGAAATAGGACTTTCTTAAAACATTAATAAAGGTTTAATTATAAAGCAAAAACAACAATATTTACAATAACCATACGGTAAGAGATGACTTAAAATAGAATCTATCAGTTACACAATAGTTATTGTTTAGGTGTTCAGTTGCTCAAGATCCCTTTCTAGTATGAATGGTTCAGGGTAATTTTCATTTCCTTTTTATTAGCACAACATTGCAGCCCAGGCCACAGTATCCTGATGCCTGATCGTGCTCTGACAAGCTTCAGCATACGACTCTTCTCTATGACACCAGTTTTCCGTCACTTTGTCTTCCGACTCTTATTGTTCTTTAGTCATATTTATTGTTCATTGATGACCATAACAATTCTTCTAATAATGGACTTGTTTCATTAGTAATACTTCTGACCCTTTTTAATCTGTTCACATGGACATTTTGTTTCTTTTTATTTAGCAGAGCCTCAGTGAGGTAAATTGGATTACTTTCTTAGGACTACTTGCTCAGGTTGTCCTCTCTTCTAATCAATCTCGGCTTTTTTGAGTTTGTTGCTTCAACGTCTTTCTTTAACAAGATGGAAGCCTCCTTTTCTCGTGCAATGTATTTGCTCTCCGCCAACTTTTTGTTAAATTTGCAAAATCTCCAATTTATGGATTGACGCAATAGTTGAAGCATTTAAATTCAGCGTACTTCAACATGATCTTTTTAGAATCAAACTGTAAACAAAGGAATAATAAATCATCACTGAATAAAATTAATTTTTTTTTAATGAACTTACGATTCTCCCAATGTGAAGCAGCTTTATGCTCGTTATTTCATGTGTAAGGATATTTAAAAAATATGAATTACCAAATTCGATGCGCTTGGAACCATTGCTAACTTTCTCCTGCTCTTCAAATGTCTTTTGTATGTCGGCACAGAGCTTCACAAACGAGCCCCAAACAAATTCGTCGAAAGCCAATCAGTTGGTCGTTGGAATAAGCTTTTTACTTCTTTCCTTTTGCTCGTAGTGTCCCGTATGTACTCTCATCCAGCTCTTATATTTGATGACGCAAACATATTTCGTCAGTCGAATGGTTTAGATGCTGCTGGGAATTACAAGCCACAATCTTCAATTAAATGCAATCCAACACAAAAATAAACATGAAACGCACACCAAGTATACATAAAGCAAATGCTAGTAAATGCTATAATTAAACATTTTAAAATCTTTTGCATATATCTCATATGAGCCATACACTTGATTATGGGAGAGATTGTTTAAAAATTCATCTTTTAATTGTACGATTCTCTTTTGTTTCTTGGAAAAAGACATAACTCTACTGCTCTTAATCTGACGTAAAACTACATCAGCGTCTTCGTACAATGATTCTAATTTGTGTGAAGATCCGGTACCGCTCTCGGTGGGTTCGTGATGGCTAATGAAAGCCAACGGAGAAGAAATAAAGAAACTTTTTTTTGGGCACAAAGTGCTTTTAGATGTTTACTCTTGGATAAAACAAGCAAAACTGATACAAGCTAATATTTTGATTTTAAAAGGTAAACTAAGATAGCAAAAGAACAATACAACTAATGACGCATAAAAATGACATACATAACATAATATTTCAACTAAAAATAAACACACTTCAAATAACATACGAGAATCCAGATACCATGACATTATATAATTTAATAAAAATGATAAAAATCCCAAACCTTACATCTTCTCCCCCTTCAAATAAAAAAACACTTATTTAAAAATAAAAATTAATTAAATTAAAACTCTTAAATCTCATAATAGAGGAAAAACATGAAATTGAAACACACTAAAATACCACACAAACACACTAAAAATTTCCAAGCACTAAAAATACAACAAGTCTATCCCCATTGCAATCCTTCCTCTTCTTCTTCTCCCTCGAAGGCGTCTTCAAATCGAATCTGTGCCTCTTCCTTTTCCATCATAATTTGAACTTCTTCCATTTGCCTTTGCTCTTCCTGTCTTCTTCGCTCTGTTATCGTTGGCCTTTGGTTCGTCGGAACCACTTCCTCTATCTGTCTGATCGATCCGGAAACCTGTGGTGGTCGTCTGGCAGTCCTTCCTCGTCCAAAGTTTCGCTGCTCGGGCGCCTCTTGTTGGGGAGGCAAAGAGACCAATCTTCCTTGCAACATCCTCTCTTCACTTCTTACAAATCTGTAGCTTAGCTGCATCCGTAAAACGAATTGCGTGCAGAGATGCAAAACTGACAACAAAAATTCTAACAACATTAGCGCAAACATCGTGAATGTTTTTTGCTCTTTTCTTGGCTCTCGTTCCTTTTTTTATAGTATTTTGCACAAAATCTCATGTTCTCTCCACTCAGTTCTCATTTCATCATTCTCAACTGTCACTAGTTCAATTTTCTTTAAATTAGATCCTTATTCTATATACTTAAAATTAATGTACATATATTATCTCTAAATACTAAGTATGTTTTCAAATGATTGTCAGAAATAAAATTCTTAAAATAAGCATCAAGCTGACAATTTTCGGAGCAAAGCAATATTAAGCATAGCAATAGAATATTAAGTTTCAATAATTCTTTTTGGAGTCCTTCTCGAACTTTCCCCTCTTTCAACTGTTATTTCAGGACTACTCTGTTCTCCATCATTATCGATCTCATTTATCTCCTCTAATCTAGTATTATCTAAATCAATTTCTCTATTTTGCCTTTTATTTTTCTTACTCCTTTTATTTTTATTCCTACGCCTCAAGGTCTGATATTTCACATTCCAATTATTGAATACAATTTTACTAACTATAAAAAGAATAACTAATGAAGTTAAAATAATATTTCTTATAGACAAAACATGATAGCTAAAATTGTTTTGAAAGGTGTAACCTAATTCTTCCTCATTCATTCTACTCAGCTCTGTTTGTGTGTGACTCATGGTTACGCCATCACCTTTTGTAAAGTTACTCCCCATATCAGTTATTAGTGATTGAATGACAGATGTGTTCGCTTTTAATTTTAATTCAGATAAAAGCATTAATTCTGAATCAAGCAAATAATGTAGCATAACTGGGATAGAAAAATTTTGCTTTTTGGAATCTAAAGAAACAGTTCCATGAAAAAAGGAAGACAACTAAAATCCTTCTCCAATGAGTGTGCAAGAAGGTGGCAAGGTCAAGGTACCGACTCCAACAGCAAGTATTTTTAAAGTTTTTATACTACCGTATCCTTCTTCTTGAGGACTACTTACCATAACTTTCTGTTCATATGCAATGCTATATATCCACAACCCTTCTTTATTTAACTTATAAAAAGTTCGCCAATTTCCTAAAATAACTTTTCCTTCACAACTCTTTGTAATGATATCTATATCTCCTAAGAACAATGCATATTCACAACTTTTATACGGGTATCTTAGAATAGAACCTTCAAGTGTACACACTTGAAATCGATACTTTTGACATCTTGCCATTGAATTATTATCTAATAGCATATAGGCCTGATTATCTGCAGAAACAGCTATATATTTATAAAGGGTTGAATAGTAAATTGAAGAACCAGTTTTATTGTCAAAAATGGGCAACGCTAGAATTCTATGAATTTCAAAATGACCTAAGGTGGAGCAAAGTGGAATTTTGACACCTAAGCGTAACCTATTTACTGTTGCGATAGCGTAGACTGTTACTTTCTCATAATATTGATATTGTGAAGTTTCCCAGTCTTTTCTTCCTGTGGGTCCGTCTTGGTTAATGAAAACCAAGTGAAAAATGAATTTTGAGTCTCGTGGGCACAATTGTGTTTTTTTGAACTTTTATTTGCCAAGCGCAAACAGCAACTAACTAATAATACAAATTTGATCAAAAAAGTAAACTAATATCGAGAAAAATGATATTTTTTTTAAAATGACACACAAACACAAGATACACTATGACTAACAAGTAAGCAATATTATATGACAAAAAAAAGGAATTTTACTACGTCTAGGATATTATTACTAATAATTATAAAGGAAAATTTTTATAAAAGAAAATGACAAAAATTACAAATCTCACACTCTCCCCCCCCCCTTAAATTTAAAGATACTTTTTTAAAACATGACTAAACCCCTAAATACAATAATATGATAAGATCATAAAAGAAAATAAATATTTTAATACACTAACACTTAAGCACAAAAAAGAAAAAAAAATACAAATAGAGTAATACAAGTGAAAAAAAGAGACAAAACTTGGAAACACATACTGTCCTGCTATTATTCCTGTCCCCACGGATAGACTTCTTCTTCCTCCTCCAAGGCCAGCTCATAGGCGGCCAGAGCATCGTCCTGCTCAACTTGAATCCGCTCTTCCTCCTGTCAGCGCTCCTGCCTCCTCCGTTCTTCTGCTATCGTTTCACGTGGATTAGACGGAGCCACTTCAGCGATGATTCTACCTGGTCTTGAGGTCAGGCCATGTTTGCCAACCGCTCATCCCCGTCCAATGGTCCAGTCTCGTTCCTCAGGCGCCGTCCGCACTCCTCGGGGCACCATTTCGTAACGAACGGACCTTACTCCTTCGTCCGACACAGAAATTTCTAATTGATTCAATGGTCTGTCTCTCGGGGCTCTTCTTTGGGGTCTCACTTTCTCTTCCGTCGATTGGTAATATCCCTGCAGTCTTGCCACAAACTGGGTACATAAATTTAAAAAGGACGAAACCAACTCAAGTATTATCAAAGCCAACATCGTGAATGTTATGATTCTGTTTTGAATTCATTTTGTAGAACTCTGTTTCTCTCCAGTTTCTGATCAAATTTCAGTCTCCTGTTCTCTGACACACTAGTCCTCACTTTACCTTTTCAATTGTCACTTTCACATATACGCTATAACTCAATTTTCCTTTAGATTAAATTTTTACTCTATGCACTTTATAATTGTTTACACTCAATATCCCTAACTCTAACAACTCTTTTAAAATAATTATCAAAACAAAAATACAAAATCTATGCATCAAGCTTACAATTTTCAGAGCAAAGCAGTATTAAGCATAGCCAAAAAATTTATTTATCAAATCAGGTTTCTATAATTCTTCTCGGAGTTCCGCCTGAACGTTCTCCTCTTTCAATTGTTACATTAGGACTACTTTGCCCTTTATCATTATTAATCTCATCTACTTCTTCCAATCGAGTATTATCCAAATCAATTTCTATACTTTGCCTTCTATTCTTCCTATTTCTTTTGTTTCTATTTCTATGTCTCAAGGCCTGATATCTTATATTCCAATTATTACATATAACTTTACCCACTATGAAAAGAATAATTAATGAGGTCAAAACAATATTGACAACAGACAAAACATGATAACTAAAGTTATTGTGTATCGTGTAAACTGATTCCTCCTCATTCATTCTACTCAACATCATCTGTATGTGACTCATGGTCACACCATCTCCTCTTGTAAAATTACTCCCCACATCAATTATCAATGATTGAATGAACGATGTGTTTGCTTTTAGTTTTAATTCTGATAAAAGCATTAATTCTGAATCAAGCAAATTATGGGACCTTACTGGAATAGAAAAATTTTGTTTTTTGGAATTCAAAGATGCAGTTCCATGAAAAAAGGATGATAGCTGAAATGCCTCCCCAATGAGTGTGCATGAAGGGTGCAAGGTCAAAGTACCGACTCCAACGGCAAGTGTTTTCAGAGTTTTTATATTTCCATATCCTTCTTCTTGAGGACAATTTATTATAACTTTTTGTTCTCATGCAATGCTGTATATCCATAACCCTTCTTTATTTAACTTATAAAAAGTTGGCCAATGACCCAAAATTACTTTTCTTTCACAATTTTTTGAAATGGTGTTTATATTTCCTAAAAACAAGGCATATTCACAACTTTTATATGGATATCTTAAAATGGAACCTTCAGGTGTGCACACTTGGAATCGATATTTTTGACACTTTGCCACAGCATAATTATCTAACAACATATAGGCCTGATTATCTGCAGATACAGCTATAAATTCAAAAATGGTTGAATAATAAATTGAAAAACCTGTTTTATTATCAAAAATGGGTAAAGCTAAAATTCTGTGTATGTCCTAGAGCGGAGCGGAATGGAATTTTGACACCCAAGCGTAATTTGTTTATAGTAGCAATATTTGTAAAAAGGGTTTTAATGAAATGAAATAAGAGCTTCATCCATTTCACTCTGTGTGGAAACTGGCGGTTTCCAAAGTGAAATAATTTAGTTGAGTGTTTTGACCACCGTGGCACAAGTGAAAACTTACTTGTGACCCGGATTAAATGTATTCTTGGAATTTAAGGATTAACTTAATCCTCTTGTTTTATATATCTAAAATTTTGAATAAAAACTCACTGTCTTTTCAAATGTAACCTTGTCTACATCGTTTCTTTGAGTCTACAACAAACTTCGATCCGAATCCGACTCCATCTGTCGTTTTAACAAGTTTTAGGAGTGTTTCATTTATACAAGTTGCTCGTGCAACGTCTCATGGTGCCGAAACCCGGGAAACATTTTTGAAAACGAACCAGAACGCGAAAATGGACGATTTGGCAAGAAGTCGTGCACAAAGGGAAACACAAAGAAGAAGCGTGCGTGCGCTTTTTGAGAAATTGAAGAAAGAAATGGCCGAGGATCCCCTCAACGAGGTACGATTATTATGCATACAAGCCCAACTAATCACAAAACGTTTGAAAATCGATAAACTGGACGCAATAATCGCCGACGGGATCACCGACGTGAACGAGGTGGACCAAGACGAATTCGAAGCGGAAGAACTGCAAGACGAGATGACCGCCGCCCGAATCACACTCGAAGTCGCCTTGAAAGAACTCGCGCCAATGAAACAAACACCACCACAACAACCACCACAAGTACCACTCGTAAATATACCACCAGTTAACCCTCTTTTCGTTCCACCTGTGCAAAACCCAAATCCAGTCCAACCACAATGCGCAGTGATGAAACTGCCGAAGCTCGAGGTCGCCAAGTTTAAAGGCACACCAGAAACCTGGACGGGGTTCTGGTCAGATTTTGAATTGAGTGTCCATAATAACGCTTCTTTGCCCAAAACAGCCAAATTTGTGTACCTACGCTCGTTAGTTGAAGGTCTTGCAGCGAATGCAATCAGCGGACTGACTGTAACCGAGTTAAATTACGACACTGCCATTTCCCTCCTCACAAATCGATTTGGGCAGAAGGAACAAATTGTCGGTGCACACATGGCCAAACTGCTCGAAATGCCATCCGTGAAACGAGTAGAAGATGTGGCGGCCCTACGGAGACTCTATGATTTCTGCGACCTGCATGTTAAAAGCCTCGAAAACCTCGGAGTACCGACGGAAACCTTTGGCCCATTGTTATGCCCAATACTCGCGCGTGCTGTGCCAACCAGCATACAACATGATTTTGCACGTCCACGAGGAGATGCACCTTGGGTTGTTAAAGAATTTTTGGACTTTTTTAGATTCGAAGTAGCGATGCGCGAACGTACGGAAGCCGCCGATAAAACCAGTAAACCACAGCAAGACTCGACGGAAGTCCCGAATACCAAAAAAGAAGAGGTGAAGAAAACAAATTACAAATCTAATAATCACAGTTCCGCTTCAGCCCTTTCCAACATCGTTTACAAATGCACGTTTTGCGAGAAAGAAGATCACAAGAGTCCAGACTGTCCGTTGTCCGTGGAGAAACGAAAGGAAGCGTGTTTCAAAGCCCGACGTTGTTATCGATGCTTAAAAGAGAATCATCAGGCTCGCCAATGCAACACCCGATTTAAATGCCGAAAATGTGAGCAGAAACATCACACGTATTTGTGCGACAAGGAAGACAACAAGAAGACGGAAACAACTTTGACTTCGGCCGTTCAAGAATCAACAGGTACGGAAACCGTGATGTTCCTGCAGGTCGTCGTGTTGGAGGCCAACGGAAACAACGAGAAGAGAAGAGTCCAATGCTTCTTGGATGGGGGATCCCAAAGAAGCTTTATAACTGAAAAACTGTCGAGAGAACTGCAACTAGAGAAGATTGGTGAGCAGTCAATCGCCCTTTTGACTTTCGGATCTACTGAACCAACAATTGCCAAACGGAAACAGGTGAAGTTAAGTTTGAATAACTGTGAAAATAAAAATTGCAATTTAGAGATCAAAGCGCTTGAGTCACCCTGGATAACTCCGACATTACGAGGAAAACCTGACGAACGAGTGTTGGAAAAACTGAAGAAATACAACATCAAACTGGCTTACGACAACAGCGTTCACAGGGACGACGGCGTTTCCATCTTAATTGGCGTCGACAACTTTTGGAGAGTTACAACGGGAAAACAGCAACGCATCGACGAAAATCTCATGGCAATCGAAACCATATTTGGATGGACGTTACACGGCTCAACCGGAGAGACTGAAACAACCGTGTCGTCTTTAGTACGGGTAAACAAGATTTTAATTGCCGATAATACAGATGAACTTTTAGAAAAATTCTGGAACTTGGAATCGATTGGGATTCGCCACGAGACTATGGAACCGGGAATCGATGAAGTGGACACGTTGAAACGATTCAAAGAGCAGATCGAGTGGGTAGATGACCATTACGAAGTGGGATTCCCGTGGAAGATTGACCGCAAGGAATTGAACGACAATCGAGATGTTGCAAAAAAGCGTTTGTGGAGTTTAATTAACCGTTTTCGAAAAAATCCCAAGTTATATTTAGACTATAAAAAAGTGATCGACGAACAACTCGCCTCCGGAATCTTGGAAAAAGTTCCGAAGAACTCGAAACCAGACAACCCGTATTATATCCCTCATCGACCAGTAATTGACGAAACTCGAGCCACAACAAAGCTAAGAATTGTGTATGACGCGTCGTCACACGCAAAAGGATGTTTATCGCTAAACGACTGTCTGAGTAAGGGTCCCAATATGTTACCTCATCTAATAAACATTGTTTTGAAGTTCCGAACCGGCAAATACGGCGCAATCGGCGACATCGAGAAGGCCTTCCATCGAATACATCTCAAGACGGACGAACGAGACGTCACACGACTTTATTGGATTGAGGACGGGTGGAACGGTGAAGAGTCGGTAAAACTAATTGAATTACGCCAAACTCGAGTTCCATTTGGGACAGGACCCAGTCCATTTTTACTAAATGCAACAGTAAAAGAACACGTCGACAAGTTTGAAGACCAATACCCGGACACATGCGACAAGCTGAAAGAAGACTTGTATGTAGACGATTTTGTAACGAGTATTGACAATTCGAACAAGTTAATTCAAGTTTATGATGAGAGTCGTGAGATTTTGCAAGCCGCGAACATGAAATTAACCAAATGGAAGTCGAATGATGTGAAATTACAAGAGAAAATTATACGAGATGACCCAGATTGTGACGTGACAGTTTTTCAAAAGAAAACTAAGGTTTTGGGGGTAGTTTGGGATATTGAGTTAGATAAATTGGGATTAGACATTAGTGCATTGATTAACGAGATTAACTTGACCAAATACACCAAGAGATTTATTGTGAGAATTACCGCCATGATTTTTGACCCGTTGGGAATGGCAAACCCCTTTGTGATAACTGCTAAAATTATTTTTCAGGAACTTTGGAAATTAAATGTTGGGTGGGATGACGTCATTCCAGAATATGTGAAGATAAAATGGGAAAATTGGTATGTTCAGATACCCTACCTCGAAAATTTAAATTTAGAGCGCAAATTGTTAAATTGGGGAGGAAATTGTAGGAAGAGGATTCACATCTTCTGTGATGCCAGTCCGAGAGCGTATGGCGTAGTAGCCTACACTCGAGTTCTGGACAAAACAAATGCTGTTAATATTGATTTTATCATTTCCAAGTGTAGAGTGGCGCCTGTAAAGGAACTAACATTACCAAAGCTGGAACTGATGGGCGCGCTACTGGCAACAAGACTGATTCCAACATTGAAAGCGACTCTTGGGTGTGAGGATTTCACAATTTGGACCGATTCCAAGATAGTTTTGCACTGGATCCGCGACACCAAGAACCGACCAGCGACATTCGTGTACAATCGTGTACGAGAAATTGTCGAGAATACATCGAGAGACGATTGGCGCCACTGCCCTGGAAAGGATAATCCAGCCGACCTGGTTACGAGGGGAGTGAACGTAAAACAGCTCACAGAAGAACCATTTTGGTTGAAAGGACCGGCGTGGCTTGCAGACAACGAATCGAGATGGCCAAATGAAGACGTGAACGTGAATCCAATCATCGAGGACGACGAAGAAGAAGTAAAAGTGACATTAATAACAATTGCAGAACCAGACATCGATTACACTCGATTTAGCACTTGGAAGAAATTAAAGAGAGCCACCGCTTGGACGTTTCGATTCATAACAAATCTGAAAACGAAAACTCGAAATGGTGAACCGTTAACAAACAACGAACTGAAACTAAGTGAACAATATTGGGTGAAATACTTGCAGCAAACCAACTTCGGAGATGAACTTAAACAATTAAAAAACAAAAAACTGTTGCAAAAAACCTCGCTAATATTTAAACTTGCGCCTATTCTAGATGACAACGAAATAATTCGAGCAACCCACAGATGGCAACTGGCAGACGTGCCTCGAGACGTTCGAGAGCCCTGTATTCTTCCTCATTCGCACCCGATTACCAAACTAATCATACGTGGTGAACACGAGAGATTACTCCACGGTGGACTGGCCGACACACTAGCCAGTTTTCGAGAGCAGTTTTGGGTATTACGAGCGCGAAAAACCATCAAGAGTGTGATCAACAAATGCGTGCAGTGCAGGAAAGTACAGGGGCGGTTGGCTAAAGAAAAGTGGGGTTTACTGCCTGTGGATCGAATTACACCTTGTGAACCTTTTGCAATTTGTGGTATTGACTTTGCCGGACCTCTCTACACCAAGTTAGGGGCAAAAACGTATATTGCGCTGTTCACATGCGCAGTCACGAGAGCGATCCACCTCGAGTTGGTTTCAAATTTGTCAACTGAGCGTTTCATAGATGCGATGAAGCGTTTTATTTGTCGGCGAGGAATCCCTAAAACGATATATTCCGATAATGCGAAAACATTTATACGAGCAGATAAGGAGTTGAATTTATTTTTAAAAAGTTTGCCAGAAGACCAGTTTCAGGGATTCGTTACGGAGAAACAAATTAAATGGAAGTACATAGTTGAGACCGCACCTTGGTGGGGCGGTTTCTGGGAGCGCATGGTGCGTTCCGTAAAACTTACATTGAAGAAAACGATCGGGAAAAACTCGCTTGACTACGAAGGACTTGTTACGATCTTGGCAGAGGTTGAGGCCGTTGTAAATTCGAGGCCTTTAACACTAGAACGGCCAGACCGGTCATTTTGACCGGAAATGCTGTTTAAAACAGCAGCAGCAATAAACCCAATGGGTTTACGATGCTGCTAATTTGCGACTTTAGCTGATTTATGATGCTTTATATCATAAATCATCGAAAGTTGCATTTATCTTAAGAAATAATAAAAAAAAAGTGAATTGACCTAGAACGGCCGAAACCGGTCAAAATAACCGGTTGAAATCACCTGAACAATACGTCCACCAAATTGCACTAAACGTGCACCAAACGTGCACTAAACGTGCACAATACGTGCATACAACGTTTTGGCATCAAACTGATTCAGTAACACGCGAAACATGCGAAGAAAATACCAAAACAAAAATTGATGGTTTTTATAAAATCTGATAAAATTAAAAACGGAAATTTAATTTGATCAGGTTTTATAATAACCATCAATTTTTGTTTTGGTATTTTCTTCGCATATTTCGCGTGTTACTAAATCCATTTGATGTCAAAACGTTGTATGCCCGTATTGTGCACGTATTGTGAAAGTATTTTGCACATTTGGTGCACGTATTGTTCACGGAATTGAAAACCGGTCATTTTGACCGGTTTTGGCCGTTCTAGGTAGGCGGAAATTCCGGCCGTTCTAGTGTTAACCTATGTGTATGATAATCCTAGTGAGCAACTACCCCTTTCCCCTTCTCATTTTTTAATAGGAAGACGAATATCATTCCTGCCAACACTACAGAAGTATTCAACCGGCACGGGATCGAAGGAAATTGTTTTGAGAGCGTGGAAATATCGTCAGACGTTGCTGAGTCGGTTTTGGGATCGTTGGACCAAAGAATACCTCATTGAGCTTCGACAACATCGTGGAAATACAAGTCAAACAAAATTTGATGTTGGCGACGTTGTCATCATCGAAGACCAGAACAAACCGAGAATGACGTGGAAGCTGGGCCGCATCACCTCCGTGAAGGAAGGACGAGACGGTTTGATTCGCTCCTGCGAAATTCGGATGTCGAATGGAACTCTGCTTCGAAGACCCATCCAGAGACTGTGCAACCTCGAGGTAGAAACCGAAGTTCCAGTCCGCCGGGACGGGGGGACTGTGGAAACTGGCGGTTTCCAAAGTGAAATAATTTAGTTGAGTGTTTTGACCACCGTGGCACAAGTGAAAACTTACTTGTGACCCGGATTAAATGTATTCTTGGAATTTAAGGATTAACTTAATCCTCTTGTTTTATATATCTAAAATTTTGAATAAAAACTCACTGTCTTTTCAAATGTAACCTTGTCTACATCGTTTCTTTGAGTCTACAACAAACTTCGATCCGAATCCGACTCCATCCGTCGTTTTAACAAGTTTTAGGAGTGTTTCATTTATACAAGTTGCTCGTGCAACGTCTCACTCTGTAATGCTTTCGAAAATAATATCTCATAATTTGTAGATTATTTTAAATTCTGAAGTATAACCTTGAATTCATGTAATTTCTCTGATACTTTCATCATATTCTTTATATCCTACATCTATCATTATTGTCCAACTATCTCCCGTAAATAAGTAATCTCCTTCCTTTTGAAATATGACTCCCTGGTCCATATGAAAGAATGCACCGCCATAATAACTCCTGTGCCAAACAACATTGCAAAATAGAGACCTGAAATAATAACAAAATAAAGCTATAAGAAATTTGTGATAGGCGCAAAATTAATGGATATTGTATATATGGCTAGCTAATAAATCTAACTGATTATCACTTTCCTCCCCTTCTAAAACTAGGCGAAGCTTACTAGAAGGCATAACCCAAAGCAAAACCGAGACGGGACCTCTACTACGAAGTTGATGATGACTTTGTGTTGGAGACAAAGCTACTGATGTTTGTGGTAAAACAGGCTGTTCTCTTTGTCTTACCGGAAGTATCAAGTCTAATTCCTGGTCCCACACATCATCTAAAGAATCGGTTTGGTCAACCTGATTTGTAGAACTATCTAGTTGAATTTTAATTTCTAATTTTAACCTATTTGCATGCACATGGAGTGTTTCATTTTCAAATAAACCCTGAATTTTAAAATTTAGAGGTAAAGTTTGTTCTACAATTCGATACGGTCCCTTCCATTTATGAGTAAGTTTTCTTGCTAATCCAGGCTTCACTACAGGATTACTCAAATATACCCAATTGTCTACTTAAAAAGTGACTTCCGTTGACTTCTTATCATGATATTTCTTTCTAGCTTCTGCTGATTTTAATAAACTAGCCTGTGCCAACTGGTGAGCATAATGTAGTTTCCTAACTAATTCTTCTTTGTAGTTGTTCACAACATTTTGTAATTTTTTTCATTAAAATTTTCAAATTTTATGTTCTTATTCTAACAATATTAGTTCAGTCCAATATAGCTCAAAGCTGAACTTAATTCTACTAATCCCTTTACTACTAAAAAAAAAATCCTAAACAATAATTAAAACAAGCGATGGTACAAAATAAGCATTAATTCTATTTGTTTACAATTCCCGAAAAGGACTCGGGCAAGTCGGTGTCTCAACCTTTGATATTGATTTCATTTTCTCGCATTGGTTGATCCAATTCTCTGTAGTTGCCCTTTGATTTTTTGTTGTCCTCTTCTGATTGTCAATGTATCTTCTAATTCAAACCATCTAGTCCTCATTCTAATTGTTTCTTCAATAACACGATCTATCTCCACTTGATTTGTTTTCCCTACCAAAATTTCAAATTTATCCTATAATGTAATTTTATTTACCTTAGTTTCTAAATTTGCATCTTCTCGGGACACTGCCACTATTGTGATATTAGTGAAATCTGACTTCTATCATGATCACCCAACTTTCTCCTGTAAAAATATATTCTTTCATCTTAGTGAAGACAACCCCTTGGTCTGTCTCCATTGTTCTTGTTGTTGAACTCAACCATAATATCTCAATGTACCTACTGATAAAGATTCATTCCAATTCCTGCAATGGATTAATAAGCTATTACTAAAAGTATTTAAAACCAACACATACAAATTGCTAGTCTCCAAAGGTTCTCTCTTTACGATTTATTCCTAGCTTTATTCCTAAGGATCACCCATTCAGGAGCGTCTGATGTACAACCCAACCGAACGATATGGGTGTATTATGCAAAGCTCCTGTATTTTCAAGAAATAGGACTTTCTTAAAACATTAATAAAGGTTTAAATATAAAGCAAAAACAACAATATTTTCAATACCCATAAGGTAAGAGATGACTTAAAGTAGAATCTATCAGTTACACAATAGTTATTGTTTAGGTGGTTCAGTTGCTGAAGATCCCTTTCTAGTATGAATGTTTCAGGGTGATTTTCATTTCCTAGTATCTTAGGCACTTTTTACTAGCACAGCATTGCAGCCCAGGCCTCAGCATCCTGATGCCTGATCGTGCTCTCACAAGCTTCAGCATACGACTCTTCTCTATGGCACCAGTTTTCCGTCACTTTGTCTTCCGACTCTTATCGTTCTTTAGTCATATTTATTGTTCATTGGGGACCATAACAATTCTTCTGTTAATGGGCTTGTCTCATCTGATGTTTGTTGTGATGTCATAACTTCATTAGTAATACTTCTGACTCTTTTTAATTTCTTCACGTGGACATCGTGTTTCTTTTTATTTAGCAGAGCCTCAGTGAGGTTAATTGGATTGCTTTATAAGAACCCTTTCATCCTTGTGATCACTTTTTAGCCAATCTTCATCCAACAACAGGATTACTTAAGTTATGTAATCTCCCTTTTTAAAGTCTACTGCTCTAGCATTTTTGTCATAATATTCTTTCCTCTTTCTTAGCTTTTTCAAAAGATTTTCTCTGGCAGTTGTCAAAAGCATAATGTAATTGTCTTCTTAACTCTTCTTTATAGTCGCTATCATTATCATATCAATTATCAAGAAAACACTTTTCCCGAATAGTTTCTACTTATGGTTTGTTTTCCTGTGGTTCGCATAAACGGCGTAGACACTTCAACTGATGACTTAAGAATTAGCAAGAAAGTTTTTAGCTGTCTCACTTTTCCAGTGATGTCTAATGATGTCATCCATATAAACAAAAGAAGTTTGTTCTTTTAATCCTGCTAACAGCAAATCTGCCAATCACTGTCAAGTAATTTGGGAATTTGTCAAACCCATTGGCATTTTTAGAAATTGCCAATGTCCATCCAGTGTAGAAAATGTGGTTTTTTTCTTTATCTTCTGGTGCCATATCTGCTTACCAGAAACCTGACAAAAAATTCATAACACTGAAATGTTTGCTTACTCCTTACATGTTTGCAGTCTCCGTACCATTTTGCAAACGATAATAGTCTATTTTTGAGATCTGGTTAAGTTTTCGGTAATCAAGAACAAATCTGAAAGTATCATCACGCTTTTGAACCTGTATTGCTGGTGTGCTCTATAGCAAATTCGATAGTTCAATCACGCCTCACATAAATAAGTCTTGAACTTGTGTCTCCATCTCATTCTGTACGGTGGTTGACAGATTGGAGTTGCATCTCCTGTATTTATTCGGTGTTTATAACAAAAATGTTCATAATGTCCCAATTCTTCATCTTTAAATGCGAAAACGTCTCGATAATTTTTTATAAATGTGATAAAAGTCTTTTGTTGCTCAGTGGGCAAGTGGTGTAAGGCAAATACTTCTTTCCAATCAATCTCTGTATCTTCTTTCTCTGTGATTTGATGTATCTTTGTTGATGTTTCATGAAATTCTTTTTCTTTTTCCTGTATAAAACATCTAACTGATCAATTCCTTTCCAAAATAACATCTTTGTTAGACAGATTTATTACTCTTAAGGGTATATGCATCTTCGAGTCAGGAGGGATTACTAACTCGAGCTACTAATACACTTCCCAGTATATAATTTTTCATCTCAATGACTCCTACTTCTCATTTCATTCTTTCAGATGTTGTAGCATGTACTATACATTTGGAACGTGCTGGTATCTTGAATTTCTTAACCATTTTTATTGGTGTTTTTTCATAAGTCTTCTCTTTATTTTGCTGCATTCGTTTAACAATTATTTTGAAGTGTGTATGGGAAACTGATTTGTGGCATTTCTAATTGATTTTTTCGAACAAAGGATGTCATATCCATGGTCAACTAGATCATCTTTCCTAGATTCCTTCCTTATATTCTTATCAGCAAATCTTCACATTCGTGAATGACTGACATGTTCTGAAAATACTTCCTTTATTTTTAATGAATGTCCAGTGAGCGATTGTAAATCCATATATTTGTGTTTTTTTACCAGTTGTTCTTTTCTTGCCACTTCTTGTAAAACCTCCTCTACTACTAAAGTAACTTTGGATCTCGTATCCACTAAAAATACACTTGGTATTGTTCCAATCACTCCAATTATATAAATGTCATTACCCAATTCTTATCTTCCTTCTTAGTGGTGGACACCACTGCCCCCTTTTTCTTTATTGGGAAGATGATCAGCATTGGAACTTTCATTGTCTTGTTCGGTATTTTTCTTCTTGCACACAAATCACACTTATCACAATAGTCCTTAATATCTTTGACCAATGTAGGCCAATAGAAGCTGCTTTCTATTCTTTTTCTTGACTTTGTGGTTGCAAAATCACTTGTAGTAGGAGCATAATCATATGCTGTCAACATAAATGTAATGAGATTGCTTGGTACTACAATGAACAATTTCAAAGTCATATTCTGGTAAGAATAAACTCTATCTACAAAATAGCAACTCTACTACTAGGATCTTTCACTTTAGGCAGCCACTTCATTGGATGATGGTTAGACAGTCAGAGAGTATCCTTCAATTTATAATTTACTTACTTATTCATTTGTTTGGTACAGGTTTTTATAGGAATGATGTAGTTACTACAGAAAAATGCTAGCTGCTGCATGCTGTTGCACAAGCTACTGTTACTGCAGTTTTATCTTTGGATTATTTCATCAATGATTGGTTTGCATTCGAATTTGATTTGAATTTTTGTAACACTTTATGTGTAGTATAATTTTGCTGACATTTTTCTTTTGTAATAAAAAAAATTAAAAAAGTAAAAATTAAAATTAAAAATTTTTTTTTTATTTTTTTAAAACGGTACAGTCAAAAAATCCAAAAACCAAAAACTTAACCTAACCTAACCTGACCTGACCTGACCTGACCTGACTTGACCTAACCTAACCTAACCTAACCTAACCTAACCTGACCTGCCCTAACCTAACCTGACCTAACACAACCTAACCTAATCACATAGCCACGTGAATAACATTCCCGAAGATGGCCGAGAATTTGATGAAACGTACCGAGCATATGTACTATGTACTACATTTTTTACCTGATTGTAAAAATCCTGCTTGTAAAAATCGATCGCCTCATGGCCAGAGAAGGACCATGGGGCGTTTGGACACCATTCACGTGTGAGTGTTCGGACGGACGCCACGTGGTCAGGGGAGGGCCACGAGGTGCTGGACGCAGTGTGATTTATCAATGGCTGAACCCAGGTACACGATCATAATCGACTGAGAAGAGAAACCCTAAGAATATACAAAATCAATGAAAAATTTTAAAATGAAAATGTAAAATATAACATATGTGATGAATAAAAAAAAAATTAATTTGTTGTTTATGGTTTTCTTATTTACTTACTGCTGCAAGTCGGCGAAAACATCACGTTAAATGGTTGAAAGTCGAAAACTGGAGTATTCCACTCTTCAATTTTGAATATGTTAATTTGTGACGCTGCCGATTGCAGCGCCACCTGTGACATAAAACCGAATAAAACACTTACGCAAATAAGCTAACTACACATGGTCGTTCCATGAGTCCACTCCTTAGAAATCCAACACCAACAATTTGAATCTTTAGCTCATTGCGAAAAGTATTGAGTTTAAGGGTTGATGAAAGTGATGCAAAATTACCAATTTTACAACAGTTGAAAAAGTGAAATAAATTGAATGATAAACTTTATGTAAATCAATGCATTTATTGCACATTTACTTGTAAGAATTAACATCATGTTTATCAATTAGTTTATATCGAGTTTGTCAAATGTTTATTTGAAAATTTTAAAACTAATAAATTAGGTGTCTATCAACTAATTTATATTTGATTTATATGTGAATAAATGATTTGTAAAAAATACACCTTTACAACTGCTATAAAAGACTTGTGAAATGTAATGTTTATATACACATTTACTCTTCATTTATTATATTGATAAATGTGAAATTTGTCAATAAATTTATTTTCCTTTTACAAACAGTATATTTCTCAGCAAATGTATATCTTAAAAACAATTTTATTTGTATTTTTTTCATATAAATCTCTTATTTTACAATCACTTTACTTTTTAGTTTCTTTTAATAAATTTGGTTTTAAAACAACATTTTCTGAGTGGAAATGTTACATTTTCTAACCTAAATTCTAAATTATACTACAGCTAGGCACTAAATGAATTTGATATTGAATATATTGAAAAGTAATTGCATACCATCAGTAGTTGCATTTAAATCATTCAAGAAAAAGATGGAATAGAATGGAAATTTCAATTTAAAAAATTAAATACTTCAAGCATCATGAACAGTAATAACTGAAAAGAAAACAGAAAATTAAAAGCCTGAATTCAAGAACACATATGTAATGTGACCAACTGGTTTATATCAAAAAACATTATTTATTTAAATGAGTTAAGTAAAACAAGTAAATTTAAACCCCATTAAATTACAGTATATAGAAACAAAACTTACATATTCATTCGACCAACCGACACACTAAGGAACTGACACATGAATGTTCCAAACATGATCAATTCTCTTTTTTTGTAACTTAAAACTCTTCGTGATGCGTCAGATCACTCGCAACGTCACATGACGTTGCGACTGCTCGACACATCACATCCCTCCCTCATTAAACAAAACTTACTTTTCAAAATCTTAACCATCTTAAAACCCAAACATTCAGCTTTCAGTGTCAAACAAAATACATCAAATTTACAATAAATATAAAATTCAACACATTATTTGATAAGATAAATCCATACATATAAAAAAAATATTTTTAAAGGTACACTGACATCAAGATCATATTACAATTAAAAAGAAAAGGAAAACAAATACAAAAAAAACATACATATTTACACATTTATATTCAATTTCCTATATTTCCTGTCTATTTACAGTACTTGTACTAATAAATCCTAGCTGGCATGTCAGTAGATTTTCCTGCATCTTCTTCATCCTCCTCCCTCTTAAAAGTCAACTCCGCCTCCTCTGAATGATGCGGCACCCCCTCAACTGCTGGCAAATCCTTGGTTTCTATTAAGTTTCGACCCCAACAGCCCCTCTGTAATCTCCATTTTCTCACCATCCACACAATCCCAGTAATAATGATTCCAATGACAGGAACAACTTGCCATCCATGCAAATTTATCCTATCCCAGACTCCAAATGGCACATTCCCATGTCCAGCCCGCTCTGCCTCTCCAATATCATATTTCAAATCTCCTACCGCAGCCTGCAGGCGAGACAAGGAAACGTCCCCTTCTGTCGTCAATTTGGTAAAATTCCCATAATCCAAGCTTTTTAAAAACTGTCTCTCCGATTCCCCTAAAGGTCCCTGAAACGATGGTACCTGTAACCTAAGATTAACGGGCCCCATTGTTTCCCTACCCTGAAAATATACCGGAAAAACCATGTCCACCGTGTGCGCTTGACAACCCGGTGGCACTGTCACCAAACCCGCTCCCATAAGACGTGAGCTGTTCACTGGCATCCAGACCCCACCATGATCAGGACACAACATATTAAATTCAACCGGGTCCGCAGTACTGTACAACCAGCTACCCGAATCCCCAACCTGCATCCAAACTGGATCAGGCTTGATACCCTCCCTGTTAATTATATGTCCCAAATATTTTGCCTCCTCCTGCAAAAACTGACATTTTTTCAGTTTCAACTTCAAACCACTTTCACGCAACCGTTTAAAAACCATCTCTAGGTTCTGCAAACGTGTTTCAAAAGTTGAACCTAATACTATGATGTCATCCAAATAAACTATAGCCTCTGCTGGACTCATTTCTAACAACAACATGTCAGCCAACTGCTGAAAACTACTAGGAGCATTCATCAATCCCATTGCCAAACGGCAAAATTGATATTGTCCTCTAGGTGTGGAAAAAGCTGTCTTCGACCGATCTATTTCGGCCAAAGGCATTTGAAAATATGCACTTAACATATCCAGCAATGTAAAATACATGGAAGATCCCAAATTATCTAGTGTATCATCAATCCTGGGCAAAGGATACCGCTGAGGCACTGTGACTTTATTTAGGCCCCTATAATCTACTACAAAACGAAAACTTCCATCAGACTTCTTCACCAATAAAGCTGGTGCTGACCATGGAGATACAGCTGCCTCAATTACCCCTGCATCTTTCAACTTCTGCAATTGTTTATCCATCTCCCCCCGCAATGCATGTGGAGTCCGATATGATGGTACATAAACTGGTGGATAATCACCCGTAAAAATGCGATGTTCGATCCATGGACAATGTCCAATGTCATTGTCATCCTTTGCAAAAACATCTCGATATTTGACAATCAGTCTCTCAACCCCTGCTCTCTCATCAGCTGACAAATGAGTCAAATCAACTTGTTGTAAAACATCAAAGTCCAATTCATCCGACTGTTTCTGTTGCTCCTGCACAATTCCTGCAACTGTATTTGGAATCATCTCTTCGACACTACAAAATGTCCAAACTGCTAGATTCCATTGTAGTTTAATGCTTTCACTACTTAGATTTATAAATTTCATAGGCATCATCCCATCTGTATCAACTTTTGCCAATGTCCTTGCTGCATAAACTCCAGATGGCAAAGGGAGTGGTTCCATCATTGCTAGTTTGTTTTCCAAGCTTTCAGCCTTAATGTTAATATTTGCCACCACTTCAGTCCTAGCAGGCAAAACAAGTTTTCTATGTAATCTTCCATAACACACATTCCTTCCCTCTGCAAAATGATGAACTCTCTGACCGTACAAGGTGGCACACATATCGACTTCTGTTCCTCCAACTATTACCTTCCTAGAGCTAGCCAAAATATCAATAGGAATAGGGCCAAAAATTACATCACGACACAACAACATTTGAGCCGACATATACTTGTCAGGCACAACAAAAACACTTGCAAAAATTACTTTATCAGAAATCTGCATTTTTACCTTATAACTACCCAAAACTGGCAAAGAATGTTTAGTAATACTTTGCAATTCCTTATTCGAGTTATCAAGCTGTTTAAGTTTACCATGAGACATAACAATCTGGTCATAGAAACCCTTACTTAACAAATTAACTGCAGATCCCCCATCAAGCATAAATACACCTGGCACACCATAAACAAAACCACTTATATTAATCTGTTCAATATCACTATTAACATGTTTATATGAGTCACTTATCTGTGGCACTTTGACACTAGAGTGTGTCGCGCTCAACTCTAACCGTCGCTAACTCGTGGGTTGATTACTTAATTCGACTAACTCACTACCGCTTTGCTCAAGCGGTTTACCCAAAGAAATGATTACACAGATATAAAAGGTAAAATATAATATAGATTTATTCTGCGGGGCAATATACAGATATATCTTATATATATATATATAAAGGGTAAGTAAAAGGTAAATCGGAATGGGTGATGGGAAATGGAAAGGTAAAGGTAAGATGAAAGCTGGCTGGAATCGGCGAGGTCGTCTGTTGTCTCGTGCGTGTCCAAGATGGCGTCCTCGTTGTAGCAACGTGATGTCGTCTTGGGCCGGCGTGGCAATATGGCGTCCTCGGCTCGTCTCTGGCTGGTCCTTCGGGCTCACGCTGGTCGGGCGCGAGTGAATGCTTAGTTAAAAGGCTTACTTCGGGCTGTTGTCTAGGTTTTTGTGTGGTGTCCGGCGATCACACAGCGGCGGACTCTTCTGGTTCCCGGCGGTCACACAGCGGCGGGAACGCTCGTCGTGGTTTTACTGCAGTTTAGGCTTGTGCGACCGTTTGTCTGCACAACTCGCTAAACTGGAGTGGTTTTTACTATTTCTAGCTGGTGTGCTAAAATAGTGTGGTAATCTTATCTCGCAGGTTACTCTGCGGAGTTTGACACTGACCAAACGTACTCACGGTAAATTGTCCTTTGTCCTCGGTCAATCCCAGTATATTTACTTGGGCCTGATCTTGTAGGACGACGGGTTTACGTGTGTTTCTCGTTTGATGGTTGTGTTGGTTCTGCCCGCTCAGTGCAAGGCACATTCCTTTGCACAAAGCGGGGTTGACAGGTGACCGGAATCACCCAATGGTGGGGTGGACGAGCCATCCCCACTCCCTCAGGGCAGACGCCTGTCCATTGACTAGATGTCAATGCACTGAGGGAAGGGAGACGCGCTTGCGGCTCCCCTTACACCCGAAACGAGGTCACGAGAGAAACTCTTCGTTGACCCCGGTCCAGTCGGGTCACAACACTTCCCCCTCCGAGCTCAGACCGTGGGGCTGAGCGATCACTTCTTTCCTGGGGGACCCGACACTGAGTCCGTCACCTGGGCGTAACTCACTCCAGGGACAGGCGGTTGAGTGCCGGGTGGCGCGGGTAGATCGCCTACTAGCGCCGAGGACCGATCTCGGGGGTCCTCATGCTCCGTAATGAAGCATAATGCATGGCCGTCAACTGGCTCATGCGGGGCACGCGTCCTCTCGTGCAACCAAACGCTCGGGATGTAGGCGGAGAAGCCGGTGTTCGTATGCCGGATGGCATTGGCTTCCGTTGGCGTCACTGGCGCACGGTGGGCTCTCAGCAACCTCTGGTGGAAGATGAGGTCTTTAGTCTTCCGTATCTGGTTGTGGAGCCAGATGAAGACCGATTTGCCTTTGTCCCGCTGCGCGAGGATAAACCTCCTGGTCGCCGTCGTCATCGACAGATGGGGAAACTCGTCGATGATTCGCCCATAATAGTCTGGTGGAGGCGGTGCCGGCTTCGGCTTCTGGGTGGCCGCGGGAATCACGGCTTGCGTCGTTGTCGCCGCTCGGGCCGGTGAGGTCCCGGGCGGTGTCGGCTTCGTTTGCTCGACGGACCTGACTGGTGGCGTTCGGCACAGCAAGCGCTTTGGTTTACCCGCCACTTCGAACAGGGCGGGTCCTTGCGGGGATATCTCCGCAGGCATCGGTGGCGGAATCGGAACTCCGCTCGTCGGCGAGATCACCATGTCTACATCCTCTGCCGATTCTTCCGTCTGGATGGTCAAGGCGCGCAGTTGTTGGGTAGGCGCCGCTGTCCAGGTGGCGGAGGTGTAACGAAACGCCGTGCTTCGCAACTTGTACCCCTCAAATTCGGGGTTTACCACATCCCTGGTTAGCTCGTAGCGAGTCAACACAGGGTCGGGCAGAATGGAGCTCCACTCTGCGAGGAGTGCACGGGGAACCTGTACACCCTCTCTGTCCACGACAGACCATGCGGCCATCGCCTGACGCCCTTCTCCGAAGAGTGCTGGGGTTAGCAGCTGCATCATGACCTTGGTCAATGATAGCTGTAGGCTGCGACGATTCACTGGATTCGCTCGCTCTGAATCCGCAGTGAAGGCGCACGAGAGCTTACTCATCATCGCCGTTGCCCATTCGATGAAATATCGCTGGGCCTGATCCACACCTCGCAAGGCGGGCGCGGAGACTCTTGGGTCTTCCATCACGAAGCGAAACGCTGAGAGCTCGGAGATAGTCGGGTTGGCGGCTTCTCTCGCGAGTCGCGCTTCTTCGTCTCGCCTCTCGAAGAACAGGGCCGAGGAACCGGGTCGGGGTCGGCTCGGCCTGTAAATGTCGGTCAAATTGGCTCGACATTCCTGCATAATGCTCTGTCCAACGGGGAGAGGGACTGAGCGGTCGGTGGGTAAATCCGGCGGATCGCTCGAATTCAACAACGACGGTGGCGGCAGGTCCGGAGGCGGCTGCGTCTTGGTCGGCAGCGTCGGCGTCGGCAGCGGTGGTGGCGGCTGCGTCGGCGGTGGTGGCGTCTCCGTCGTCTGCACCCCAGTCATTGCGACTTGGGGCGCCGGGAGATGTTGTTCGGAGCTCGAAGGCTGCACGATGGCGGTTGGCATGCCATCGGGTCGCGGTCGCGAATTTATGTAGTCTGCGAGCCACCTTGCCACCTCGTGTGGGGTCACCTTTCCGTCGGTGACAACACCCATCTTCCTGGCGTGTTTCATCGCGGGATCGAAACGTGTCAGTTTCGTCCGCTTCATCTGAGTCAGAATCTCGCGAAGGTCCCGCGTATCTGCCGCTGGGACGTGTCGCTCACCTGACTGGCTACCACTTCGTCGACCCGCTCTCTTGGAGATGTAGGCGGGTTCGGGGATGGGACGGCCCCGAGCTTCGCACCTCGCGAAGTATCGCTCCTTGCGATCTTTTTTTCGCTGCTCGCGATGAGTCAGCGGACGTCTAGAAGTGCTGGGACGAGAGACTCGCTCTTCATCACCAGACATCCAAACCTCCTTGCACTCCTTACCGTCTTTAATCTGACGGTTTACGAAAATTCGCGGTCGGGAATACTGCGAAGGGTCACGCACCGTACTAGTGGATGGCCCAGCTTCGTTTCTTTCAGTCGTGTTTTGAGCGACACGCTGCTTCTTGGTTGTCACCGGGGAACGCGACTGGCTGTTCCCGGCGCCTTTGGAGCGCTTGCGCTTCCGCGGGTAGCTGCTCTTGGGCCCCAAAATCCCCAGGTGGTGGAGCTGCCACATCTCGGCTTGGGACGTTAAAATTCCCATCCGAGGTCTCCACTGGGGCGTACTCTCTCCTAATCGCAGCCTCTCAAACCACAGATGAATATCATCCGCGGTCATCCCCTCGTTTTGGAGGATGCGCTCGGCCACTGCCGCAGCGGTATCCACCAGCTGTTGTCTATACTGCTGATAGATGGCCTCGCGGGCCTCT
Source organism: Strigamia acuminata (assembly GCA_949358305.1). NCBI lineage: Eukaryota > Metazoa > Arthropoda > Chilopoda > Geophilomorpha > Linotaeniidae > Strigamia > Strigamia acuminata. Next base: position 33,719,761 of record OX442314.1, read on the forward strand.
TCTGTCTCGGCTGCTCGCCACGCATGCAGCACGTGTTCCTCCGCCGGAGTGCCAGTGTACTGACTTGACAATCCGGGGTGGAAAATTGGCGATTTCGGGTCCTCGTCACGAGCTAACTCTGTGGCGATACCTTCGCGCATCCCCTCCGGGAACGTGTCCAGGAGCGTACAGTCTCGTACCCAACGTCGGGCGATGCATCGGGAATGTAGTATTCGCAGGCGCCAAGGGTCGGCGTCTTCGCCGAAACATCGTCGGTAAAATTCGGGCAGCGCGCCTCGAAATATCCCGCCACGAGCGATGCAAGCGGGGTCTAATGGTCCCCATGTTTTACGTAGTGCCATCTGGAAGGATGGAGAAATAAACAATTAATAAAAAGTTAATATTTAAATACGTAGATAAATGGTTGGTTTCGAGGGACGTTGCCAATACGTGCAGCCGTCCGTCGAGACCGATTCCTGTCTATCGGTGCAAACGTAGGACGAATTGTCCCTCGTCGGATAGAAAAAAAAGAAGTCATCACGTAAAAAATCTGTCTCATGTCCAAAACGCACAGCGAGACGGAATCGAGCCTTTAATCCGGATTTTTATCATCAGATTTTACTTTAAATTAATTCTAACGTTAATTAGAACATTACTAATAATTAAATTAATAATTATCAGTCATTCGTAAAAAGAATTCGTCGGGTGTAAATTATTACTAAAAATGCACAATAAATGTGCTTGTCGAAATTGTACTAAATAAATAAATCTAATAAAGAATTATTCCGAAGTCGGACTTTGTCTAATTTTTTTAAAAAGTTAAAGTCAAATTAAATTTATCTAACACACCGAAAAATTCATCGTACGAATGTTAAGTTGCATCAATTCGATGCGTCAAATTACTTGTGGAGAAAAATATTCTTTTACAGAATATTCTCCCCTTGTCATAAAATTATTTATGGCTCGAGCCCATTGTCTCGCTCGTGACTCAAGTCATGAGGAATTTTCGAGACGCGAGGCGACGTGAAGTCTGCGCTCGCACCCCGAAAACAAATTAACAAGGAAAAAATACGATCGTGTGAGCGATCGCGGTTAATAATTAATTATACGCTATTGTGAGTGCAAAGCACTCATGTCAGGTATTAGTCAACAAAATTTCTTCTTCAGCAGCACGGAACTAGTTCTCATGTGCCGATGCCGACTTCTACCTGATCGGGATGGACTTGGTTTACATCGCGGTCCCAGTTTTCCTCGTCCTCGTGCTCTATGGCCAGCACGTCGTTCTCTTCCTCGTCCATGGCGAGGAGCGCGCACAAAAAGCTCAATCACGATTGAAAAAAGGATGATAAAACTATCTCAAAAAACTCGATAAAAACGTTAAAAACGAGGATCACGCACGAATGCAGCGATCAGCTGTGAAAAGCGGAAGTTCGTGTGAACACGAGGTAATCGCGATGGATTCTGGGTAATATACTCCAGAACCCGGGTGTTTGAGACTAGTGCGCACCTACCCGTGCGCATGTTACGCTACGGGTCTCCTTTGTTTTCACTCCCGTGCGCGATTGCTGCTACGGGGTCTTTTGCACGCGGTATCCGACCCGTGCCGATAATTTTGCTACGGGTCCCGCGCTTCCACGCCATCTTGTGACGTGAATTCGACCGATATCCGCTTTGTTGGACTTAGCGGAATTTTCTTCGAGTCTCGCAACGTGATGGCTTGCACTATCGGTCGATTAGAATTTATTTTTAGTGCCGCCATCGACTCGTAATTTATTTTACTTCTTTCCTACGACCTGTCCGCCTTTTATAAACGGATTATCTCTTTTTGGTCGCAGGTTACGGATCGAGGCAGGTACGATATTTTTTGTTGTTTTTTGTGTCTGTACCTCCTCATTATGGTTTTCTTTTTTATCCGTGTTTTTTGTGTTTGTTTCAGGAGTTTCTCCTGTTTCCCCCCCGACCAAAATTGGATCCGGAACGGATTCAACTATCTCGTTTACCGGAGGTGAAGGGGCGTCGAAATACTCCTCGTTGTCACTTGGCGGTGCTTGTTCCGACTCGCCAGCGAACGTATCGACGATTTGGCCGTCAGTTTTAGACTTGACTTGGCCCTTGGCCCACATTTCTTGCGGGAATTCCGGAATGTACGGAGTTAACTCTCGTACCTGGATCGACTTTTGCTCGGTGTTGTCCTCGAGCTTGCGTAATTTATACGCGTTACCGCCATGCTTGCCGATGATTACATACGGACCATCTCTCTTGTCGGCCAAGCTGGCGGTGATCCCTCTCGCTGCATTTGAGAGGGTGTGTGCATCTTTCCACACCAAATCATTGATCTCGAAATTCACGAATTTTCCACCGCTTTTATCTTGTAAAATGCGGTCGCGCATGTTAAAAATGTGCGCCATCATATGCTTGTATGTGTTTGAAATTGTTTGCTCCAATTTATACACATACTCATGTGGTTTCTCTGGGTCCACCACATTTACCGACTCTGCCACTCGTGGGTCCCAAGGCACTCGTAGCTCTCGGGCGAAGTTGAGGTAGGCCGGAGAAAAATCTCTCGTCCTCGAGACTGTTGTTCGTATGCTGAACGCGATCTCCCTCAAGTATTCATCCCACCTATTGTGGATGTCAGTGAATATGCTTAGTGCATATTTAATGTCCCTGTTGAGTCGCTCAACGGGATTTGTTCTGGGATTGTAGGTCGAAGTATGTGACGCCACAATCCCGAATTTCTCACAAAACTTACCCCAAATTTTCGAGATAAATTGGGGTCCGTTATCGGATATTATTTTACGTGGAAATCCGTAACGTAACGCCACGTCGTAGATACATTCAACGATTTTCTCTGCTGAAGGTCTAGCGACGGCGTACAACTCGGGCCAACGAGTTGCCACGTCCATTATAACGATAATGTACGCATTTTTATTTCCCGTAACGGGTTTTGGGCCCATCACATCGACACTTAAACAATCAAAAGGCGCGTAAGGCCCTAAGAAAATAGTTTCGAATGGTGATTTACTCCTCGGCTTGCACGCTTGACATCGCTGACATTGGTGGACAAAAAGAGCAATATCTTTTTTCATCCCTGTCCAGTGAAAAAGCTGTGTAGCACGATAGAGTGTTCTGCTTACTCCCGCATGGCTCGCAAGCGGGTGCCCGTGTAACAACCACAGCACGCGACCGATTAAGGAAGCAGGTATTACTACCTTTACTGCGGTGTCCGATTCACTCAAGTCATCTTGGTGATTTGGGTGATGTTTCACTAAAAGGCCGTCATCCAATAGGTAATCTATGGATTCGTGTGCATAACGACGCTTCTGCCTTCTGGTTAAGTTGGGCGGATATTTTCCTGTCAGTACGAATCTAGCTCTGTCCTGACATTTTTTGTCTAATTTTTGTTGCACAATTATTTCCTCCCTCGTCGGGGGATTGCTTCGCATTTGCTTGCCGACATGAGCGTGGAAGGCGCTTAGAAGCGGGTCATTTATTCTCCGCTCTAGCTTAAATTCCTTCTTTGCGTTTGGGTAATTGTCAGCAGCTGGTTGGTATAACCGCGTCCAGAATCCACAGAATTTTACATCTGCCGGAGACGCGGTAGGAATTTCATTCATCTTCCTTAAATCCCAACGGTGACAACTCGTAGGGCAATAAATGATGCGGGAGTCATCCTCGCCATCATCGTCAGCGTCGATTGGATCTGACACTGGTGCCCGTGACAGAGCGTCAGCCACGACGTTATATTTGCCGGGCTTGTATTGAATGGTCAAGTCGCATGCCATCAGTTCTAACTGCCATCTGGCTAGTCGACCGGCTGGCTCCTTTAATTTCATCAGCCATTGTAACGCTTGATGATCTGTGTGGACCACAAATTTGGTATATTCGAGATAATCTCTGAATTTCCTTATGGCCCACACAACTGCCAAACACTCCAACTCGGTGGCATTGTAATTCTTTTCAGCGCCTTGGAGTTTGCGACTTATAAACATGCACGGCAGGTCTTGTTCGACTCCGTCGCGCACGTGTGTTTGGAGCAACGCCGCTCCTAACCCAACTCTGCTGGCGTCCGTGTGTAATATGAACGGCCGGTTTAAGTCGGGTAGAGGCATTACGCCGACTTCCGTCAGCATCCTCTTTATCGCATTAAATGCGATGTTGCACTCATTTGACCATACAAATTCGTTTTCATTCTTCAGGAGGTCGGTAACTGGGGCTGCCACTTCGGCTAGACCCGGTAGCAACCTGCCGAAGAAGTTTATCATTCCCATAAACCGTTGGACACCTTTAACGTCCTCGGGTGGTGGGAAACGATTAATCGCATCGATTTTTTCGGGGCCAATAGCTAAACCATTGACTCCAATGCGATAACCCAGGAAGGCAAGCTCCTTTCGACAGAACTTGCTCTTGCCCGGGTGAACGTGTAACCCAGCTTTTGCCAGCCGGGTGAGCACTTGGTCGATGTGCTCAATGTGCTCTTCGAATGTTTTGGAGGCAATAACTATGTCATCTAGGTATGCCCACACAAACTGATGCAGGATATCACCCAATACGCTTTCGATTAGTCTCTGAAAGGTACTGGGAGCGTTCACTAAACCAAATGGCATGACGTTGAACATCAACCGTCCAATTGGCGAGTAAAATGCTGTTTTTAACTTATCCTCTGGCCTCATCTCAACTTGCCAGTATCCCTTCGACAGATCCATCGTCGTAACCCAAGAAAAGGGGCTAAGCTCTCTCAAAATGGATTCGATAGACGGCATCTGTATGGGATCTATCTCTGTCACCGCGTTTAATGGGCGGTAATCAATGCATAGGCGTGGGTCCGAGCCCGGGCGCATCACGAGCACAACTCGCGTCGCGTATTCTCCCTGGGCCTCGGAGACAATGCCACTGTCTAGCATTTCTTGGCACATTTTTTGCACTATTTCACGTTTTTGCGGGTTCATTCCCTTATACGCAACTCGTATAGGTTTATTATCCGTCAATTTAATTTCGTGAATAGCCCTATTCGTTCGGCCCGGTTTTTTCGACAGGATCCCCTCATATTTAAGTAGGACCCTTCGTAGGGCTGCCGCTTCGTTTAATTCTAAAGCGGCGTCGGCGACAAGCGTTTCCACTACATTGTCCCGTTGCAATTCTGTTACGAATGCTTTAAAATCGTAGTCTTGAACGAATTTCTTTAGGCCTTTCTCCCACTGTGTCTTGTCGGCCGCTTCTTTTACAAGAGCTGGTGGCACGACAATTGCGGGTCTTTCCTTATCATTTCTGATATAATTCCAAGATTTCGTTATTGGATTTGGTTGTATTTCCATTGACGCCATGAGGTCTAAGCCCAACAGAAAAATTCTGTCGCATGTGGGCAGGACCAGGAAAGGGTGCTGTTCTACTCCTCCGAGCCACTCCATGGTCAATAATATAACTCCTTTTGGACGCGCCATTCCGTTGGCGGTTTTTAGACGTATATTTTTATTAACGCCTTTTATCTTATCGGTGAGACCCAATGATGCTACTATGTCTTCGGAAACCAACGAGCGATCTGCTCCCGAATCTAGCAGTCCCATAATTTTTTCACGTTCTATTGTCATGGGCAACATGCATAGGCGGTTGGTGTATTCGACCGCCACGTTGCACATGAAAACACGAAATTCTTCTGTGTCTTCGACTACTTGAGGTAATTCTTCAAGCAGTAGGTTCGGTTCTTCCGCCTCAGCCTCAGCGTTTGCGGTAATTACCTGCAAAGCGTTGTTGGCCCTGTCTTGAATTTGGGCGTTAGCTATGTCACTACCCATTTCTTTGACTGGTGGCGGCTTATCGAACCCTTTGTTAAACCCCTTCTTCTTCATGAATGGCGCAGACGGTCGAGAAGTTATTTCTTCGCCGCCTGCGCTGACTCGTTTTTTGACTCGTTTTTTGCCATGGCGAGTTTAATCTCTGCCATCTGCTTCATTATTGCGTCAAATTTAGCGTCTTCTTTCGCTGTTCTTGGGCACTCATTGGAATAGTGACCCGGTTGGTTACACTTGAAACAACGAATATTTGATTTGTCTCTTGGGGCTTCAGTCGATTTTTTCTTTTCAGGGTCTGCTTTCGACGGTGGCGTGTAATTTTTCCGAAAATACTTCGGAATTCGGCCGGCATTTGGTTTTAACCTGGCGCGAAATTCTTCTACCGCTCTATCTCGATGGATGAGATGTACTAGCGGTCCTTCCTCATCGCAACCCGTTGATAAGGTATCGCGATAGCTTCGTATTTCTTCGTCCGTCGAATAATCGTCTTTTTCTTCTTTTTCGTCTGATTTTCCGGCATCTTGTCCGGCTTCCTCCCCCTCCTTGACCTCCTCCAGTGTCGCTTGCATGGCTGACGCTGTCGGTGCCTTTTTAGGGGCGGCCAAAGGGTTGGAAGGCAGCGTGGATGTCAGTTTATTTTTTATTTGTAAACCAACGCTAGCTTCTGCCAGCTCCATTATACCGCTAAGATATTCAGTAGGGCGCATAATTTTATCTGTCGCCCCATATCTTTCCGCACTCAACTTGAGACGTTTTGCGGTTGCTGCTTTCTCCGCTTCTGGTAAAGCGGAATAATACCTCTTCTCGATATCTATCGTGTTCTCGAACAGGAAGGCGCTCATCTCCTCGTAGCTGCCTCCTGTCGGTGCCCTTTCTTCAAGTAACACCCGTTGCGAGTACTCCGACAAACCGCCGAGAAAGAAAAGGTTGAATCCCGTGGCATGAAATTCCATCGGGGCCTTTTCGAACAACAATCTGGCGCGAATGTCGTAATCCATTATGGTTTCACCAGGCATCTGGCGAAGACCTCGCATCTTTCGGCTCACCTCTTCGGGTGTCTCGCCGTAGCGTAGGTCGAATCTCATTAAAAAGTCGTCCCAATTGACGCCTTTCAATCCTTGGTACCACTCACGTGCCGAGCCTGTCATTAGCTCGACAATACCGTGGGTGAGCATGTCTCCTACGGTGGCTTTAGTGGCAGTCTTAATTCGAATTACTTCGTCAAGGAAGCGATCTCCCGCTTTCCATGACCCGTCGAAACGGTTCTGAATATAAAATTGCCACCTAATATTCCCGGTAACACTCATGGTGTCACGTCGGGAGACAGCGTATTTTTTCTTTACGCGGTCGCCAGTGCTACGATTACGATCGTTTCGTTTGCTCAGATCGATTCCCTCGGCTTTTAACGAGCCAAGTAGTGCTCTTCCAAGCTCTCCCATCGTATACTGCCGACCCGTCGAATCGGTAAACGCGCTTTGTCGGGGAGGGTCCTGAAACTCCTCCCGTCGGTGGTCGCTATTTTCCGATCGACGTCGTTTCTCTCTATCGCGCGGAGAGTTGGATCTCTTCCGGCGATTACTTGATTTATCCTTTCGTCTGTCGTCGTTGGATGAGGGGTCGGAGCTGGGGTCGGGAGACGGTGAGCGGCGTGGCGGGTTGCGCCGTGAAGAGTTTGACTCTTTCCGGCCCCTACGACGGTCGTCACGTTCCCTTTCCCTGCGTTCATCGCGTTCTCTTTCCCTTCGTTTTTCTCCGGAACCTCTCTCCGAATCGTGATGACTGGGTGCATTTGACTCCAGTCCATCTGACGACGAATCACTATTTCCGTAGCGATAATATTTCGGTCTTTCATCGCGTTTGCCTTCTTCTCGCGAAGAGGTGCGATCATGCGATTGTCTCCTTGACGACTCGTCGTCTTTAAGGATGGGCACTGGTTGTTGCCACTCAGTCCCTTGCGGATCATCATGCTGTTGGCTTGTGAGAGCTTGCTCTTCATTTCGCCTAGCATTATTAGCGTTGATTAACCGCGTTATCGCATTATTTGTGGCTGAATCGAGAGCTTGCATGCGGGGCCGAGTTTGTTGTTCTCTGGCCGACGCATCTCTCTTGCGCGGAGTAGCTGGTGTTGCCCTCTCCGGCTGGGGTTTGGGTTTGGCCTTCGGCGTGCGCTTTGGGTCTCCCTCTAGGCTCTCGTCGGACAGCTCGGATGAACTGATCTCTGGTTTGCGAACGGATTTCGGGTCATCTCGTCGCAATCTGGCCATAAATGCTCGCTCTGCTTCTTGTTGCGAGTGGAAAGCATATCGATGTGCTCTCAGGGCTCGGTCAACTATTTCTACCTCCTCGGGAGTAGTCGGATTGGGCTGGGTTCTGCCGTACTCGAGAGCTTGCGCTTCTCTTTCCGCCAGCTTCCTCCGTCTCTCGCGAATGGCTTGTCGAGCCTCGTTCTCTGCATCCGCTTCAAATTGAGCGGAATCAACCAATTGTTGAGCGTGTGCACCTTCAACAATGGTGATTTGTGGGGATACACTGTGCGCTTTTAAAGCTGCACGTACGATTTGTAACGTTTCGTACACGGTAATCTTCCCCGTCGGAAGGGTGTATCTCACTCCCTCCGCTTGTGCCAATTGCATCGCATCAATCAAGGTGCCCGAGACGCTGTAAGGCTGGCTCGAAACACGCTTGACAGAGGACGAGTTGGACTTGTGCCCTTCAGACACTACCGAGGCTGGTCGACTGTGCGTAACTGGCGTGTCTAGTGCCGAATTAGCGGTCGTATTTGAGGCCGTCTTTTGTATCGGAGACGCTGCTTTCGGACTGCCCACCTCGGTGTCGTGCGTTAGACGAGGCGATTGGTTACGGGATAAAACCTCGTTTCCGCTCGTCTCGCCGTCACGGTTAGAACGCGGCAGTTTGGAGTGAGATTGCTCTTCACCCCGCTCTGTCTCGTCCAATCGCTGCCTCGTCTCGGCGCGAGACGGGTGCGATGCCTCTGATGCGCTTCTACGATCGGGTTTAGGCTTACGCCGTTTTTGCCTCGCTTCGTGCGCTGAGGCTTTGGGTAAGGGACCTCCAGATCGCAAGTGATAGTCGGCGCCTTTACGACTGCCGGCTCTCTTGTTTGCGTCGGAGTCGGAATCTGTTACTCGGGTATTATCTGCCATTTCTTGCTTTGGGTATGATGTAATCACAGGTTAGAATCAGTTATTCAACTTGATCCCGGACAGGCCCCCACGTGTCGCGCTCAACTCTAACCGTTGCTAACTCGTGGGTTGATTACTTAATTCGACTAACTCACTACCGCTTTGCTCAAGCGGTTTACCCAAAGAAATGATTACACAGATATAAAAGGTAAAATATAATATAGATTTATTCTGCGGGGCAATATACAGATATATCTTATATATATATATATAAAGGGTAAGTAAAAGGTAAATCGGAATGGGTGATGGGAAATGGAAAGGTAAAGGTAAGATGAAAGCTGGCTGGAATCGGCGAGGTCGTCTGTTGTCTCGTGCGTGTCCAAGATGGCGTCCTCGTTGTAGCAACGTGATGTCGTCTTGGGCCGGCGTGGCAATATGGCGTCCTCGGCTCGTCTCTGGCTGGTCCTTCGGGCTCACGCTGGTCGGGCGCGAGTGAATGCTTAGTTAAAAGGCTTACTTCGGGCTGTTGTCTAGGTTTTTGTGTGGTGTCCGGCGATCACACAGCGGCGGACTCTTCTGGTTCCCGGCGGTCACACAGCGGCGGGAACGCTCGTCGTGGTTTTACTGCAGTTTAGGCTTGTGCGACCGTTTGTCTGCACAACTCGCTAAACTGGAGTGGTTTTTACTATTTCTAGCTGGTGTGCTAAAATAGTGTGGTAATCTTATCTCGCAGGTTACTCTGCGGAGTTTGACACTGACCAAACGTACTCACGGTAAATTGTCCTTTGTCCTCGGTCAATCCCAGTATATTTACTTGGGCCTGATCTTGTAGGACGACGGGTTTACGTGTGTTTCTCGTTTGATGGTTGTGTTGGTTCTGCCCGCTCAGTGCAAGGCACATTCCTTTGCACAAAGCGGGGTTGACAGGTGACCGGAATCACCCAATGGTGGGGTGGACGAGCCATCCCCACTCCCTCAGGGCAGACGCCTGTCCATTGACTAGATGTCAATGCACTGAGGGAAGGGAGACGCGCTTGCGGCTCCCCTTACACCCGAAACGAGGTCACGAGAGAAACTCTTCGTTGACCCCGGTCCAGTCGGGTCACAACAAGTGTCCAAATTGGAGCGGTTCTTTTTGTTTTTTCTCTACTGGCGATGTCCCCCTTCCGCTCCTTGTTGCTGGAGGTCGCCATCTGCGTTTTTTTGGTTGTCATAGCGTGACCCTTGTCCCATGCTGTTGCCGGTACTGGTGTTGCTGCTGTTGCTGATACTGGTGTTGCTGCTGCCGTGGCTGCTGCTGTGGGCGGTTCCGACACGCTGCTCGAAAATGTCCCAGTTGTTGGCAATTAAAACACAGACGAATTCGTTGTTGGCGCTGTGGTCGTTCTCTACACTCGCGTTGATAGTGGCCAAACATCCCACAAGCATAGCATTTGACTTCACGTCGCGAAAAGTTCCCAGTAGAATTTCCAAAACGCTGTTGTTCAGATTGAGCATCTGCTTTTGCTTTAACCTCACTTACAACTGATGTTAATTTTGCCATCATGTCCATCACCGTTGCCATTTGAGCCTCAAACTGACCGAAAGAGGTGGAATCCGTCAAAGCCCCCACTTGCACGCGCATCTTTCGAGCCAACTTCTCGTTGCCTTCTTCTTTGGTCGCCATCTCGACTGCTTCTGTAAAAGTCTTTGGATCTCTCGACATAACTCGACCCTGAATCGGCTCCTGTAGACCTGCAAGATAGGTACCTAGCATGTCCTTATTAACAACATCCCGAGCAATTTTTAAATAATTGTCCTTCTCATCCTGTGTGTCCCCTACAGCTTCTGGCATTACTTCCTCAGCCAAGGTCTGCAATCTAGTGGCATATGTTTTGGCATCTTCTCCTTGGCGCTGCATACATGCAAGAAATCCCTTTCTCTTTGTATAATGTGGCTCCTTGTCAAACCTGGCTTTCAACAATCTCTTGAATTCAGCATAAATATTTACAGACTTAATTTCACTATCTTTCCATACATAAGTAAAAGCCTCACCCTCACATTTACATTTGGCTATGCCCAATTTCATCTCATCTGTCCACACACCCATTTTCCCCACCTGATCAATAATGCTAAAAAAATCATTTGGGCTTGTAGTGCCCTTGTAAGCAGGTACTAGCATAAACAGTGACATAGCAGCTGTTCCCTGCCCTGGATTAGCCATAATGTATAATAGTCCAAACCAAATAATACAAAAATACAAGGTAAATGATAAATTAACAATATACTAACAATAATACAAAATAAAATTACTTAACCGAAATAAGATATGACATTAAAGAAACAATAGTTACAAAACCTACAAAGAACAATAGTAACACTGAAACCAAAACCGCACGATCGTGTTGTCAACACAAAAATAGCATCAGCAAACTATTTTAGGAAAAAGTATTATGTAAGCAAAACAAAATTACAATAATTTAAAATTACAGACTTCATAAACAAAAGGAAAAAAAATATACATTAATATCTACACATTCAAAACTACAGTAACATTCCAAATAAACATCAAATTAATCCTCTTTTTAACCGCTGCCACCACTTGTAAGTGAACAACTGGTTTATATCAAAAAACATTATTTATTTAAATTAGTTAAGTAAAACAAGTAAATTTAAAACCCCATTAAATTACAGTATATAGGGTGAGTCAAAAGTCTGGAAACACTTTTTTTTCTTGCAAATGACCAAAGATATGTCAATTCTATTGATGTGGTCATATAGGAAGTCAATGGTAGGCTATTCAGTGGTGACCTTAAATTTGACCCAGAAGGTCATCTTCAAGGTCATTCACTTTCTAACTTTTAAACCGTTTAAGATACAGCAAAATTTCCAATTACAGAGTTGTAGAACACGATCGAATTAGTACTATCCAACTTATCTTAGACATCTTAATATAAATGTTTTCATTTTAAAATGAAAACAAATCAGCTGAAGTAAAGCCAGCCATTGTGACAAAACTTAAATTTCTATTGCAAAAGTACTGAATTTCTTCAATAAATATATTCAAATCTGCATTATTGTGTAAGTACACAAGTAAAACCACTGTCTTTATTTAATGTCTAAATTATTTTATTTTTATAGGAATAAAAAATTTCAATTTGCTGATTTGTTTTCATTTTTTTTAAAAAAAACCATTTTACTTAAAGTGACTAAGATAAGTTGGATAATACTAATTTGATGGTGCTCTACAACTTTGTAATTGGAAATTTTGCTGTATCTTAAACGATTTAAAAGTTAGAAAGTGAATGACCTTGAAGATGACCTTCCGGGACAAGTTTAAGATCACCACTGGATAGCCCACCATCAACTTCCTATATGCCTACATCAATAGAATTGATATATCTTCGGTTATTTTCAAGAAAAAAAGGTGTTTCCAGACTTTTGACTCACCCTGTATAGAAACAAAACTTACATATTCATTCGACCAACCGACACACTAAGGAACTGACACATGAATGTTCCAAACATGATCAATTCTCTTTTTTTGTAACTTAAAACTCTTCGTGATGCGTCAGATCTGCTCGACACATCACACACAACTTACTTATCAATAGGCAGCAAACTGAGCTTTTTACCATCAAATGTGCAACAACTAAAACCCCATTCTCACATCAAGTCTACATTCTTTAAAAATATCCTGTAGACCAACAGCCAAACTGAGTTTTTACTATCAAGTTTGCAACTATACTCAAAACCACCACAACGTTGATCTATTTCACTGGTGTAGTGGCACAAAAAAGTAGCCTAAAACACCAGAATTGTAATCAAACTCCAGACATTGTGATCAATTACCAACATTGTCAAAGGTGACGCTTTGACACAGAACTACTTTTCCGCGTAGTAGAACACAGTACACAGTTAGGCGTAAACCGGCTGAAATAGATCAACGTTGTGGTGGTTTTGAGTATAATTACACCGCCAACGGCTAAAACCCAATTCTTCCGTGAAGTCTACATGCTGGAAAAAAATCCTGAAGACCAACGGCCAAACTGTGTTTTTACTATCAAGTGTGCAACTAATTAAACACTAATGGCCAAAACCCAATTCTATCATCAAGTCTATATGCTGCATGTATTTTAAACATTACAAAAAAATCTAAATTAACCCATGTATTTTGAGGAAAAAAAAATATTGATACCTAATGAAATGACATTGTTGAACCATCCTGGCAGACCTGTTGCAGCCAGTTAATAAGTTAAAGTAAAAAAGCTTTTACTTCTGATAATTTGCGTTGATATTTCTCTAGGAGTTGCTTTTTCATTTCCTCCTATTTTTAAATTCATTTAGGATTTCATGTAAAAAAAAAATATTTTTTAATAATAAATTAGAATTTATACACCATTGTTCCATGCACCAACTTTTCATCTAATTTCTCATTGAAACTCTGCTACTAATTTCTGAAAATGAGATTTATTACATCAAAAATCAAAATTATCAGGGCTAATGATTGGTTTTCACCATCCTCATCTGTATGCGTATGATGTTGTATGGGGCAATGGGGCATATATTTGCAAGCCAAACAAGTTGGTTTAGGCTTTTCTAAAAATTCCAGATGAAGATTGTTCTGCAACAAAAATAAATTAATATCCAACATGCTGGGTCTTGGGTTTTTTGATAAATCAAAAGCAAATTCTTAAATTGCAAATAAATAAGCAGTTGGTAGAATATAGCTTCTAACAGAAAATTTAAATTTAAATTAAATAAATTCTATAAAGTATTATGTGTTTGCTTACTTTAAAATAAAAGGCCTCAGCTATTCCCACTTAGATAAAAATAACCATATGGACTATCTTCACCTAATTATGTGGAAAAAGCCACATGACTGTTTCACTTAACTGGTTTTGATATAATTCCATCGAAATTTGACTTTATCAATACCTTTTCTACCAAATTCAGTCAAAATGTGACTTTTCTGTCATGATTTTATCAAAATCTGTTTTTTTAAAAACAATTTTCCATCCAAATACCCTTGAAATTTGAATTAATCAACATACTTTCATAAAAATTAAACATTAAAAAAAAATTAAAAATTAAAAATTAAAATAATGAAATAATAAAATAAAAACTGTTACTTTTTTAATTTTTAATTTCTTTTTTAAATTTTAAATTTTGTTATTTTATTAAAATACACTTTTATTTACCACCTAATCAGCTGGAAATAGTCATGAGTTATTTTCACCTAATTATAGTCTGCGCACGGTATCTTGATGCTAAATTCGTACTGCGCATCCCATTCTGCGCAGACGATTTTCTAATTCCAGTTGTTATTTTGCAGTATTACTATTAAGCCTATTATTAGGCCTAATATTCCAAAAGTAAAGTAAATAAACAATGGTATTTTGGTATGGCATTTTGGTATGGTATTTTTGTATTTTGGTATGATATTTTGGTATGGTATTTTAGTATTTTAGTATGGCATTTTGGTACCATTGGTACCAAATATATTTTGGTACCAATGGTACCAACACCTAATAATCCTAAAATAAAGTAAATAAACAACTGTATTTTGGTATTTTGATATGGTATTTTTGTACCATTGGTACCAAATATATTTTGGTATTTTGGTACAGTATTTTGGTATTTTGGTACAGTATTTTGGTATTTTGGTACGGTATTTTGGTATTTTGGTTTGGTATTTTTGTATTTTGGTACAGTATTTTTGTATTTTGGTACGGTATTGTGGTACCAATGGTACCAAAATATATTTGGTACCAATGGTACAAAAATACCATTATACTGTTGTTTATTTACTTTATTTTAGGATTATTAGGCCTTGGTACCATTGGTACCAAAACATATCTGGTACCAATGGTACCAAAACATATTTGGTACAAATGGTAACAAAATACCATACCAAAATACCAAAATACTGTACCAAAATACTGTACCAAAATACCGTACCAAAATACTGTACCAAAATACCGTACCAAAATACCGTACCAAAATACCATACCAAAATACCATACCAAAATGTCATACCAAAATACCATACCAAAATGCCATATCAAAGTTGTTTATTTACTTTAATTTAGGATTATTAGGCCTAAATATTGGCTTAATACTGCAAAATAACGACTGGAATTAGAAAATTGTCTGCGCAGAATGAGATGCGCAGTACGAATTTAGCATCAAGATACCGTGCACAGACTATAGGTGAGGATGGCGCAATTTCTAAAAATAAAAAGGAATTGTACCTGAAATTCATTTTTTACAATTTTGGCCACATCAATAACGATAGTGCTACGTAGAAGGTGCAAATATTTTGTCTGATAAAAAAAATTAACTATAAAACATTGTATTCACCTGATGCAAATGTAATCACATATTTTTTTTAAAAATTACCTCTTCACACTGCAAAGGTAATATTTCTGGAGCATCAGAGCTAACAGCTAATTGCAGATGTGTCATCATCTATGTTGGGTGCATTCAAGTTGATCAAATTGTTCTACCAAGAGAAAACAATAATAATAAAAAAAAAATTATAAAAGTATTTAATACTATTTTATGTTTGATACCTTCAGCTTCCGTTTCCAACGCCTCAACACAGCTTTAAATCTGTTTTTGTAAGATTGTTTTTCCATCATTAAAGCAATAAACAAAATGTGGAAAAACAAAATGTGGTCGTAACAAAATGTGGGGAAATGCGTGGAAAACAAAATAAAAACAAAATGCGCTCCACGGAAAGCGCGAAAAACAAATTTTATTTTATTGTTTAAAGCCTTACCCGTTTGGTTTCATGATGATGATGCGCCAAAGGATCACAGCTCCACCTGGTTGCGGGGTCTGCAACAGGCTGCACAAGAAACGAGAAGCGCGAGAGCTGCACCAAGTTGCCTTGTGTTGCAGGTCAGTGACACAGCCTGTCACAAACTACCCATCAAGGACTGTGACTATGTATAACTAAAATAATAACAAATTTAAGTTGAAATTTAAGTAGAAATAATTTTTTAAATAATAATGCAATCATACATGTTGTATTTTTGAAGTATAAAATTAATGCGACTGTATAATTAGCAGCAAACACGATATATTTTCTTCCAACAATTGAAGCATGCCTTTCTAAATTGGTGGCCATGGGTTTGAAAATTTCCGTTCTATAGGAATAACTGCTGGTGCCTGGACTTGAAAATATACATTGAATTGTATAAACTAATACATGATGGAAGTTGAAAACAAATACTCCGTAGTACATAATTATTTGCAAGAATAAAACACTTTTCGAAAATTAAACATAGTATATCTTCCAAAACTGGAGAAACACCCAAAAGGAACTAAACGATCAACACAAAATGGCCATTATGAAAACTGCCCATCAGTAAACAATATTTCCAAAGCACATAGCACGACAACGGAGCAACGCATCGCGATGGGACACACACCAAACGAATCTGGTAAAAAATCGAACAAGAAACATTATTTAAACACATTTAAACGATAATAATTTTTTGCAGATGAGTGAAGAAGCAATTTAGCACACTAAACCCACATTGACGTTTTTGCCATCCGGGAATTTAACTAACTTAAAATCTAATAAGCTAAGCTAAGTCGCAAGTGAATGCTGTTTACAGGACTTATAATCAAATGTGGCTCTGTGGGTTGTCTAGGGGTGTTTTAAATAAAGGAAAAGTATAGTTGTGATGATTACAAATCCGTATTTATCAATGTTCACAATAGATGGCGCTGTTTACCAAACGCGCGTAATTCAAACTCGATAAAACTAAAAAGTGTGATAAATAATTATTTAGACACGGTGAATAAAATATAACTATTTTATTCGATATAAACTAAGTATTATTTACTTGACAAAGTTGATTCTATCGAATCAATATCCACATTACTTACCTGTCGAAGGGGGCCAATTGAACCCTTCCCACCCCCAACTGGGCCCATCTGGACATAGTCATATATTAGGTCCGGACTAGTGACCCACGAATCCACCGATTCGTACGCTGATTGGCTGTCGCCAATCTAGTAGTTCTACAGAACTATATAAGCATCAGTTTCTCACCCACTAACCCCCCTGGCTTGATAACTGAACACGTATATTGTCTGTAGTTGAATTGTTATCGTTTGATTTCATTATTCTCTATCGACACATCAGGCCACCTCAGTTCTCCACAATTAGTATTCATTACTATTTTGTTATTACTGTTGTAGGGCATTTTCGGGAAGACCAACCCGGTAATAGACATGCATCCGCATGAAATGGTCCCGTAACGTTAGCTTGCTATTCTACGGGACAGTTAGACTTCGTACGGTGGCTTAATATAACGGTCGTATACAGTACGACCTTGCTAAATGAAAGTAGGTCCCTCAGCTAACTGGCCTCAGTCCGCTGCAGGATGGCTGTTGTAAACAGCCCACGCAGGTTCCCGTCTTTCTACGATTGGTCCTTCCGCTCGTTAAAAGTCGGTAAAGGCCTAATGCACAGGTAACACGCCGGGTTGGTAGCCCGTGAGTAATATCTTCAAGATGTTGCGATAAATAACTACCTGGATAATGGTAATCCAACGGCAGTGGCCAAGTAATATTTTACCCGGTGCTCGATCATTGGATCCCGCCATCGTAAGGCATGCTGGCGGATGGAGGAGTCAAATCCTCCCGCGATGGTTCTCTCGACCGTCGTGACAGTCCCCGCCCCATCGTACCCTCCGGGTTAGTAACCCGTGAACAGGAGTTGAACAACACTGTGTTAAACAAATTACTCGGGCATTGGTAATCCTGTATTGGCAATATCTTTTAAACCCGGTAAGTCCATAGAAATGTTTACCTGGTGGTTGGTACCACCGATAGCGAATTAAAGCGTACAATTAAATACTCGGCGCCTGATCACGAGATCTTGTCGTCGTAAGGCATGCTGGCGGATGGAGTCTCAACAACTCCCGCGACGTTCTCTCAATTGTCGTGACGGTCCCCGCCCAATTAATATTTTTATAACAATTCATTTGTTATATTCCATTAATCACTTTACATTTATTCATTTGGAACATGGAATATTCTGCCGAATATTCCTATTTATGCGAAGGACTCTTCGCATCATTAGATACTCGAGCTGCGGACCAAATACGTCTCCGTAGCGTTATTTGTGACGATGCCGCAAGTCAGCCGTCCCTTTTGGCTTCGCCCGGATCCTCAACCAGTTGATGCCGCCCGTTTACACGCGTCAAGAACCCAATTATGTTATCATTAATATTTAGTAATAAATATGTTATGTCACACTAAAACTGTAAGTTATTTCTATTCGAACACGTATTCATATCTGTGAAGACTTCCGTAGCTTATCTCGGTTAGGTTGTTGCTACTCCTAGCAACGTCTTGTTTAAACCGATTATTTACCTATCTTAAATGGCTATTAAATCAGCCAAAAGTAGAATCGTCACAAGTGGAGGTTCTACCGAGATAGGCTGCATAAATTTAAAATAAATTTTGAAGTTTTGTGCCTATGATGAATTCGAGTAGTGTAACATTTTACGGTGATTTTTGTGTGTAAAAATAAATTTCGTTTGAGATTTATAAGTGTCTAATATATTTTATTTTTGTCTTAAAATTTGTTGAAAAGCATAATAAGTGTAACTCACTTTGTTCTTTATTCTCCGCCGTGGAAATTATACGTTTTAACAAATTAATAATTTCTACCGCGTGGTCAGGCCTAAAGGCCCAACCCCGAGAGTATGAATCTTGCCCAAACTTGTTGAAGTTGACCCCGCCCGGGTAGCGTCATTTTGTCGCCGACAAATCTGACAAAACCACGCGGTCGGGCCTAATTTTGAAAAGTTGACTTTTGATGGAATTCTTAAAGAATTCTATCAATTTAACAGTTGTTTTTATTTTAGAAATGTTTTTCATATGTATTTTGCTTGAGACTTCAAGTTAAACCTAAATTTATTTGCCTAAATAAATTAGAAAGAAAATTTACATTTTTCAGAGAAGTAAAATTTATATTTTATTTAGAATGGGTTTACCTTATTTTACAGACTTGATCTACATTAAAATGTTGGTTAAAAATCGTGATCTCAAGTCATTGAAATCGAATTTTACGAATGGAATACCATTCGAATTTTAGCGAAGAAGAATTCTCGCTGTTGTGTTGCCTAGCAACCCGTGTTGTGCAGAAAAGCCGTCGATTCAAACGAATCGGCGCGTCTTTTGAAATTACGAGTTTTAAAACTTTAAAAAATTCCATAAAGGTGATCATTCATTTATTAATAAATGCGGTGATATTTTAAAATACTTTGAAAAGTATCCATTTTGTTTGGTGACTACGTCATAACACTGGAATCTGTCAAGATTACGGTTCCACGAACTTGATGATTTCCACCAATCTCGGACGAGATTGGACTCTCGTGAGACTAGCGTTGATACTTGACCAATCAGAGAGGTGTATCGAAGTACCCATACTTCCTTTCGAACTAGTGTGACCACTGCTTCGTTTGCGATCCTCCTGAACGTTTGCAACTTCATCGTTATCTCTCAGACTTAGGAAATTTTCTTGGTTTTTAAGTTTAGTTATGACTAATAACCAGCATCACATGAACACCCGTGGTAAGGAAAGAACTTGTTTGACCGGTGGAATGAATCTATCCGGGTTTGTACCCGTTCCTAATGGAATTGAAGAAGTGGGAAACCACGCGGTCCATAATGGCGTTTCAAATGAAACAGCCGGACCATCTGGAGAGAATAGGGCTCCACGTGAACCTGCTCCGCCTGGAGAAGAGGAATGCATTCCTGAAGGTTCTCATTTAGGCCGAGGCGGCCTACTATTTTGTCAGGATCACGGTTTGAACCCAAACCAATTTAGATCTTTGACCGAAGTGTTAGATTTTGTGCATGCGCCTCGTGCTACGTCGGAGCAACCTCATTCCCCAGCCAGCCAGAGATTAAACAATTTCAGTCCCACCCCTTCGACGCCTATTTCTAGATATAGAAATAAAACTGCGCAACAACCTCCTAGACAAACTCAACCGAATTTGACACCAGGAGATTTTAATCGTGCTTTCTAACAACGATTACGAGCGAATAACTTCGCTCGCAACCAACAAAGGGGATTTACTAATCCTGGAAATTTTGAGAATACGTTCAACAGAGCGAATATGGGTCCGCCGAATATGGCCAACCCTACTCCAAGTTTCCCCAACGGATCAACTAGCTGTCCGAATCTCGCTGGAAATTTGAATCCAAATTTAAATGTGACTAGAGGTCCAAACTACCGTTTTGACCCAAATTCTAGATTTGCAAACAATTCTAGTCCCGCACCTAACTTGCAAAAGGGTCACTCAGTTCCTCCGAACTCGAATAACCCAAATAATTTGAACGATTTAAATAATCCTTCTACTAGAACTCAAGGAAATTCAAATAATTATTTGAATCAGGGTACGCCAGGTAATTCGAACTATCGTCCGAATTTTGGTAATCAAGAAAGTTCGAACAACCGTCCGAATTTTGACAATCAGGGTAATTCTAATAATCATTCGAATTATGGGAACCAAAGTCATTCGAACTTTGGTAACCACGGTAGGTCAAATCAAGGAGGGTCGAATAATTTCAACCCCAATAATGGTGGCTCAAGTCAAAATAACTCGAGTCAAACAAACAATGGCGGATCGTCAAATGACAATTCGCGCCCCCCCAGTAGCTTTGGAATGACGGCTGATGACCTCGCGTCAATTGCCACGACCATGCACAAATTGATGCAGGCAGAAAAAAGTTCCGCCATTGTCCCTCAAACTAATTGTTTGAAGCCCCCAGACATTCCCGTATTCTCCGGAAAAGCAGAAGAAAGCGAACGCTTTCTCACCATTGTAAAAAATGTCGCTTTCCTGCGAAACATGTCACTCGATGACATGCTTGTTAAAGGCGTAGCCGGTTATCTAACCGAGCAAGCGCATGGTTGGTTTCATGAAAGGAGAGAAGATTTCATATCTTGGGAAGTATTTGAACAGGCGTTCAAAGAACGGTTTGTAGCCACTCGACAAGAGCGGACGAACCAACTAACTAAGTTGAGACAACTCGAAACAGAAAGTCTTTATGACTTTATGCACAAATATTACCAGTTATGGATATTGCAAGACAGTCTTGATGCAAAAGGGGCTGGATGTCTTTTTATCGGGAGTGTAACTCCTGCTAACGATTTGCTTTTGCATACGCAAGGCATAGCGGATTTACCTCTGACAGAGATTTATACCGTTATAACAAAAAATAAAGGTCTGTACAGTCGTACAGCTAATGGAGTAAAGGAAAATAATTCCAATCCAGTTGTTTTCCCACCTCGGAAAACAGACACTCGTCCTCAGTTGAAGACAAATGCTAAATCCTTAACTTTGGATTCACAAGAACAACTTAATATTTGTGATGAAGAGTTACCTGAGGAGTGTGAGGCCGTTTATTTAATAAATGGAGTAGTAGATCAGACCAGACGTGGTCAAATAGTCTGTTATAACTGTAAACAGCCCGGACATGTGCGTCGGGAATGTACAAATCCAAAACCACGTACAAATTTCAACTCTGAAGAGTTGCAAAAACGAAGTACCCCGGATTCCCCGACTGTGGATCCTACTTCTAAACGTCCTAATAATAGGTGGATAACTCAAGAAGTGTTGGATGCAACACTAGATGCTAAACTTGATGCGAAATTAAATACTTTTGAAAATAAGTTACAAACTTCGCTGACCAACTCGTTGGCGGAAATGGTCAAAACTTTGATCAAGCCCGAATCGACAGATTCAAGTGCTACTAGTTCAAAAAACTAGATCCGGGGGACGAAGGTTTATTCCATCCCCCAGAAGTAGCTAATGCTACATCGGAGACTTTATTTATGGATGTAGACACTGCTTGTCTAGACATAGCCACTAGTCATAGTGGCGGAGTGGATGAAAATCTGCAAAAAATGACAGAACAATTAAAAAATCTGACATTGTTTCCACACAAGTGCTACACGAAGAAATTCTGTAGACTCCGCCGACTCAACAGAGTCACAGGTGGTAATAATTTGCACAATATTACTTTAGGTAATAATAAAGATGATCCTCGAATGAAGATCACAATTGGTGGGCTCACCTACAACGCGCTCATGGATACAGGAGCATCTCAATGTTACATTGGGGAACAACTCTTGTCTGAAACTCAGGCTTTGCCAGAATTTTTGCAAGAAGCCCCCAGAAACATGTTGGTTAACGCTGTAGGCGTAGCACACAAGCCTGTCGGACAAATAACTTTGTGCGTGCAATGGGCTGATGAATTTACACCAATGAATTTCATCGTTTTAGCAAAACGCGTTTGTGGCTTGATACTTGGTCACAATTTCATGCGCAGACAGAAAATTAGTCCGCATCCACATTTACAAGAGTTCTCTTGTGCAGATAAACCCAATTGGTCCGCCCCTTATGAGTCGGAAGAAGCCAATTTGGCCCTCGCCCCGTTGAATCGAATTACTTTCGATTATTTAGAACTGTCGTCCACTCTCAACTCAATTGAGTTAACAGACACTCCTGTGTTGACTTGGGATGAAAAATTAGTTGAGGAGAGCGACTGCACTCCAGAACAACGACTAGCACTTCGCGAAGTGGTTAACTCGATACCGAATGTATTTCGTGATCAAGTTGGGTGCACTAACGTGACCCAGCATCGTATTAAATTCAAAGAAGGGCATTCATTGCCCAAAATGCAGTATAGAATGTATAACCCGGCCAAGAGAGCCATTATGACCAAACTAGCTGCAGAATTGGAACAGGATGGACTCATTGAAAAGGCCAAAGGGCCTTTTATAAGTCATCCAGTTATCGCTGCGAAGCCTGACGGCTCGTATAGGATGTGCATTGACTACCGGTGGCTGAATGCCATCACCGAAGTCGAGGTAATACAAATGCCAAGTATTGACCTTTTATTGCATAATACTGGTCCGGCAAAGTATTTTATGTTCATTGACCTTGTCAAAGGTTACTATCAGGTCGAAATGTGTGAGGAAGATCGTCCAAAGACGGCTTTTTATACACCAAATGGTCCATATCAATTTGTGCGAATGCCATTCGGCCTTTGCAATGCGCCTTGCACTTTCCAGCGTCTGATGGAAGGCATTTTAGGCTCAGCTTTGCAAGACTACGCGTTAGTCTATTTAGATGACGTAATTGTGTATTCAGATAATTGGGATAATCATCTCAAACACGTTCGAGATGTTTTGGAAAGGCTTAACCAAGCCAACATGACAATAAATAAAGCGAAATCTCGTTTTGGGCGTACAGAATTAAAATTCTTGGGCCACTGGATTAAACCCGAAGGTCTCTTCGGTGATCCCGATAAAATATCGGCGATTATGAAATTTCCCACCCCCACGTGTGCTAAAGACATTCAGCGCTTTCACGGCATGACTAACTTCTTCAGGAAGTTTGTTCCAAATCACGGAACTATTGCCGCACCATACACACGTATGATGAATGAGAAAACTCCATTTGAATGGGGAGATGAGCAGACAGAAGCTTTTAATAAAATTAAAGAGCTACTTTGTGGCGACAATTGTCTACACAAACCAGACATGACTCTGCCATTTGTCGTCATGACTGACGCTTCTCACGAAGGCTTAGGAGCTGTCCTTTGCCAAGACGTCGATATATTCGACGAAAAGAAGCAGAAAAACATTTCTGTACCCAGACCCGTTGCTTACGCAAGCAAAGTTTTACGTGGAGCGGAGAAGCGTTATACAACGCCCGAACTTGAATGTCTCGCAGTCGGGTATGCTATTGATCGATTTAAACCATATCTCGAATATGGCACATTCACTTTGGAATCAGATGCTGAAGCATTGAAATGGTTGATGCGAACGCCTGAACCATCTGGGAAATTTGGCCGATGGGCCTTAAGAATCCAATGTGGAAATTTTAAAATTGTTTTTCGAAAAGGTGCTGCTAATCAAGTTGCAGATGCACTTTCTAGAGCCCCACTAACAGAGGAAGACATTCCTCTTCGAGATCATGTGGAACCTATCGAAATTAAACAATACTGGCCTGAATGGGACGGAAATCCTTCTGTTTCATTAAATCGTGCCCCAGAAAAACGAGAATTTTTGGCTAGTATGCGTTCCTATTTTTCAGAAAATTCTAAAGAATGTTCTGAAGAAAGGGAGGGGGAGGAAGTACAAGAAACCTTGTACAGTGCGTTGACAGAAGTACTTAAGGAAGTCCCTCCTACAAGGAGAGAAATAATAGATGCTCAGTTACTAGATACTGAATGCAAACGCATTCGGGAATATTTATTGAATGACAAGGTTGTTGGGATACCACAATCTGAAATAAAAGAGTGGAAAAACAAAGTCAAAAACTATTGTTTGGACAAAAAAGAAAAAGATGGTGATCAAATGATCATCTATTTTAACCCTTCGTTCAAAGAGGAATTAAACGATTCGGGAAATGGCTTTAAAGCCGTTGTACCCAGTGCACTTGTAAAGCGAGTACTCTTCGCTTGTCATGGCCACCCCCTAAGCGGTCACGCTGGGATGAGTAAGACTCTTAAAAAAACTCGTTTAATATATTTCTGGCCTGGTATGAGTAGAAGTGTCAGGAACTACGTCAAAAGCTGCACGCACTGTGCCCAGTACAAGCCTATTCAACAGAAAAGGCACGCAGCTCCTTACATACCGCATAACATGACCAATCCTTGGGAATGTATCAACATGGACTTGATGGGCCCAAAACCCGCGGGAAGGTCCCAAAACCAGTATATTTTTGTCATTTTTGACAATTGTACCAAGTTCGTTGAAATTAAGGTTTTGACCAAAGCCACGAGCGCTAACTGCGTTCAAGAATTAAGATCTGTTACAAACAGATGGGGGCACCCCAAAAAGATTGTGAGCGATAACGGAAAACAATTCGTTTCCGATATTTACAATGAGTATTGCGAAATGTACAACATTCGCCCGGCTCATACGAGCACGTCTCATGCCCAGGCGAACCCGACAATCCATTTGACAAAGAAAATCCAGAAAAATATGTCAGAGTACTATTAGATATATTACGTAGATCGCATCAAGAGATGCATCGCAGAATTCAATTGAATTTTGAACGACATAGAAAAATACACGAACAAAAGTTCGTAATTACGGAGTTTGAAGTTGGAGATTTAGTCTGGAAACAGACTCACATCCTCTCTTGCGCAGATAAAAATATTTCTGCTGGTTTCGCTGAGAAGAGAGATGGACCGTGGGAAATTACTAAAGTACTTCCAGGCGGAGCGTATAAATTACGCAAATTAGCTGATGGTTCGATTGAAAAATCAGTAAATATTAAAGCGTTGTATCCCTATACGCCTTCATACCCGATTGAGACGTGGAAAGTAGGACAAAAGTCCGCCTCTTACTCAGCACAAGAAAATCCTAAATGGATGGACGAAAGTAATCAACTTCCGGATGCTGAGGAAATGGAATTAATTCCTGAAACTTCTTCAGAAATTCCAATAGAATTGTCCGACTCAACTCCAGTGCAGATTGACAAATCTGCGCCCACAAAGTCTAGACATAGACACAGACAACGATTAACTGCTATGGAAAGGAAAGCGGTGTTAAAAAGAGGCGAAGTTCCAAAGAAACCGCCTCGAAAACCCCGCAAACCCCAACCGATAGTTCCTCGAACTAGCGCTCGTCCACGACGAGAACGAAAACCAAATCCTAAATATGCAGATGAAAATTTCGTGCGAAACATCACTGCAGTATTTAAAAAACCATACCAACAGCGAGGAAAAGGGCCGCTATACCACGCGCGGCATTATCTAGCGCGGCGCCGCTATTAGTCATAACCGTGTAATGTCTAATAGAGGCGCCGCTATTGGTCATAACCGTGTAATGACTAATAGCGGCGGCCGCTGTTGGCCATAGCACGAGTATGAATAATAGCGGCGGTTGCTGTTGGCCATAGCACGAGTATGACGTAGCGCGGCACGAAATATGTTAGTTAAAAAGTTTATAAACTTAAAAAAATCACTGAAAAGTTCACTGAAAACTGTTATAAAAATGCACTGAAAAGATTAAATAAAGATGCGCATTGTGCTCTGCACATTCGCCCTGCAGTAAGGGCATCTGGCTGGCCTAGTCCTCTGTACGCGCTCGCTGCATGCACTACAGAAATATGCATGTCCACAAGGGACCATGGCAGTACTCCTGTCCTCGCGGAGACAAACCACACACCTGCCTGGCCGCACTGCTCCTGGAGACTCATCTTCCGACTCGCCATCCGACTCGGTGTTCGACTGAACATTCGCCAATTCAGCCACCCCCCTCGACGGCGTTATTGGTGCGGCGAACTTGGTCGAACACCGAAAATCGTTCGGCTGTAACCCCCTCAAGCCATGTCTCATTCACATAGTAAAGAAATAGGTAAACCAATCTGTCAACTACTTGTCCCAGATTGGTACCGCAAAATTCCTCGTGAATGGCGTCAAATCCAGCTTGGACATCTTCGGGTTTCAAAAATGGTAACGCCATGGTAACGCCATGGTAACGCCATAGTGAAAAAACACTATGCTCTTCACCTCGGGAACGCGCTTGTATGCGGTTACCATACCAAGCGCTTGAACTTTCCTCCAAAGTGCCTGGCAGAAGTGAAATAAGCACCCCTGATGTCGTACGTTGGGCAGCGTGTTCTGAATAGCGGGAATCAATCCTGTCTACATTTCTACACCGTCCACTGAAACAATTCGCTCCCGAAAGAAAGCTTCACCGGCAACAGTTCGCCCGAAAGGCATTGTTGCCAGGATATGTGCGAATTCAGCGATCGTATCGGGAAGTCCAGGAAAAACAAGTTTACGACGTTTGCTCATACCGGGCTCGAGTCGCCGGTAGGTGATGGTCGCATGCTGTTCCTGTGCTAGCTCGGCATCAAAAATATTTTTCATACTCTCGGCTGGTTGATCCTCTGCCCGCCTCTTCACTGCAATAGCGACTCGACAATTCGCAACGTCAGTTGGAGCGTCCTCATGAAGCTTGCTATGTGGTTTCGTTGGCTGGCAAATGAGCGTAATCGAATTGCCAATCGCCCGCCCAGTGCACGCCTTGTCGATGCACTGCAGACACATTTTCGGTACACGATGACAATCCCTTCGATATAGGAGCCCATCGATCAAATAAAGCTGTGAGCCTTTTCGAAACCCTTCAACAATTGTGGCTTGCATTGTAGAATGGTTGGTTGCTTCGGTCGTTGGTTCGAATGGAAATGAATGATTGAACGGAATAGCCTGCTTAAGTAGTAGCTAGCGCGGCACGTTTGTATGACGTGACGCGGCACGCAGTTGCGACGTGCCGCGTCACGTCATACAAACGTGCCGCGCAAGATCATCACAATCTGAATTTATTTACGCACTGCCGCGCCAACCCATTCCTCATTATCAACAATAGCGGCGCCGCTATTGTTGCACCGACTGTGGCGGGACAATCAACGTCTGTTGTGCGTCTTCCTGCCGGTGCTGAATCTTCGGCATCTGAATACGGCTGGAATGAGCCGCCACCGGGCGCTTTACGTTTTTCGGAGCCTGTTTCTCGCAACCGCGAGTACCGAGCGGCCAATAAGGCAAGAAAGAAGGACGAGAAGGCCCGCCTGCGCAAAGAACAGTGCGAGCGTGACATGGCTGCAGGAATTCCGCACGATAACATCGTAACGGACCAGGCAACAGAGACGATCTGCCCGTTTTGCGTCGGCTGCGGGTGGTGCTGCGGTGCATCCGCAGGCTCCTCATTGATGCGTTGTCCAAACTGTCGAGGACGAAAGACGCGACCGCGTTTGGAACCCTGGAGGAAGGAAGTGCAACCCCACGTCGTCAAAGGCATTAAGCCAAACGAGAAGCGATGTTGGGCTCACTGCCCAAAGTGTCGACTGTTTTTGAACAGCCGCGGCGAGGCTGTGTACATCGACCCGCGCTTCCTCACCTGGACCCGTGCTGAAGCCAACGCCGGCGTAAGAGTCGAACTCCTTCGACAGTCACCGCCGCCGTCCGAGGACTCTGAAGTTTCTACTGAAACTGTCCAGGCCGCCGAAAGCGTTGGAAGCGAGGTCGTAGAAGAAATCGTTCGACCGAGAACGATGTCGCGTGGTCGAGGCTGTCTGACGCTCGACCGAGCGAAAGAAATTGCCAAGGTTCAACGAACCAACATCTTGGCACGAGGGCGAGCTCGTAAGCTTCAACAGGCTGTAGAAGCGTCGTCTAAACCCGTGGAGGATCCTCCAGCGGCAGTAACCGATGTGTCTAGCGCCCCTCCGGCTTCTAAGTCTGAAACTTCGGACGAGGCACAGTTCGAAGATGCCGAGGAGATGATTTCTGTCATCGATTTCGTGGCAGAGTTGCTCGAGGATCTGCCGTTCCCACCTCCGAGCCCAGAGGAAATTGAAGCGCCGGAGGAAGCTGTGTTTTCCGCCGTCTCGACAGAGGCGACTGAAGAGTCGGATTTTCTGACTTCTGCTGAAGTCGAGAAAAAGGAAGAGAAAGATTCGACTGACGTCGAAAAGAAGGATTAAAAGGGACAAATTAACATTCGTTATTTTCCGAGTGGATATTTTTTGACTAAAAAGTAATCCAAGTGTTTTGTTGTGTTTGCGATTTTTTCCAGTATTCTCATGAGTAGTGTGTTCAGTTTTGTTTGAAATTAGAACTAATCATTTAAATATTCAGACGAATGTAGTTAATTTTGCAAATTGGATTCAATTTAATTTTGTGTTTTCCCGAATTCAATTTGGATGTTCATTTAAATTAATCATATTAATATGTGTTTATTTGATTTATTCGCAAATTTCATAATTAGTTGTGGAATTTTGTGTTTATTTTTGTTGTTCACTTTGATTAAAGTTCGAAAGACTTCCAGTCGAAGTCATTGATTTTTATAACGAACGTAATAAAAAATCAGTAGGTTTAGATTTTCCGATAAATAAAATTTTGCATAAATTTATTTTATTTGATCATCTAGGTAATTAATAAGCTATGAAGAAGTTTATTTGACGGAGAAAATAAAATTTCTATCGAAATTAGTTTTCTTGAACATGTATCCATGTTCGGACGAGTTCATTTCCGTCGCTTAGCAACCGAGAGTTGCGTTGAACAGTGAAGCCGATTAGTCTAATCGGGTGACGAAGTTTCTGAAAGAAATAACGTGATTAAGTTTAATAAAAAATACTTACCAAGTGGATTAATTCGGTAGAATTAGGTGAACATTTCTTATACATTAACCTTCCCATAGCCATGGTAGGTCAAAAAAATTACAGAAGTGCAAAAATCACTGTAATTCTTTTTTTCCTGAAAATTAATTAATGAGGTTAACTTTTATTCCTCAAAAACATTTTTTTCTTATTTTATAATGTCTAAATACAAATAGTTTTTCAATAATTAATAAGATAATTTAATATTTATAACATAAAACACCCTTAATGGGAGCGCCGTACACCACTTTGCCATCTGTTTGCACTAGGTGGCGTATTAAAATTAGTCCTAAAACATGTGCTTTTACCAGGAAAAATGCGATTGCACCAGGAAAAATGTGATTGTGCACATGTGCAGAAGGATTTTTAAAAGAAGGCAGAAATGACTGACCTTAGCTAGCAATGGTGGAAACTAGGCTTGGCTATGGGAAGGTTAAGAATGACAATTAAAAAGTTGGTAAACTCTATGATTGTCACCGGGGGATGTGTGATGATTACAAATCCGTATTTATCAATGTTCACAATAGATGGCGCTGTTTACCAAACGCGCGTAATTCAAACTCGATAAAACTAAAAAGTGTGATAAATAATTATTTAGACACGGTGAATAAAATATAACTATTTTATTCGATATAAATAAACTAAGTATTATTTACTTGACAAAGTTGATTCTATCGAATCAATATCCACATTACTTACCTGTCAAAGGGGGCCAATTGAACCCTTCCCACCCCCAACTGGGCCCATCTGGACATAGTCATAAATTAGGTCCGGACTAGTGACCCACGAATCCGCCGATTCGTACGCTGATTGGCTGTCGCCAATCTAGTAGTTCTACAGAACTATATAAGCATCAGTTTCTCACCCACTAACCCCCCTGGCTTGATAACTGAACACGTATATTGTCTGTAGTTGAATTGTTATCGTTTGATTTCATTATTCTCTATCGACACATCAGGCCACCTCAGTTCTCCACAATTAGTATTCATTACTATTTTGTTATTACTGTTGTAGGGCATTTTCGGGAAGACCAACCCGGTAATAGACATGCATCCGCATGAAATGGTCCCGTAACGTTAGCTTGCTGTTCTACGGGACAGTTAGACTTCGTACGGTGGCTTAATATAACGGTCGTATACAGTACGACCTTGCTAAATGAAAGTAGGTCCCTCAGCTAACTGGCCTCAGTCCGCTGCAGGATGGCTGTTGTAAACAGCCCACGCAGGTTCCCGTCTTTCTACGATTGGTCCTTCCGCTCGTTAAAAGTCGGTAAAGGCCTAATGCACAGGTAACACGCCGGGTTGGTAGCCCGTGAGTAATATCTTCAAGATGTTGCGATAAATAACTACCTGGATAATGGTAATCCAACGGCAGTGGCCAAGTAATATTTTACCCGGTGCTCGATCATTGGATCCCGCCATCGTAAGGCATGCTGGCGGATGGAGGAGTCAAATCCTCCCGCGATGGTTCTCTCGACCGTCGTGACAGTCCCCGCCCCATCGTACCCTCCGGGTTAGTAACCCGTGAACGATATATAAAATATATCGTGTTAAACAAATTACTCGGGCATTGGTAATCCTGTATTGGCAATATCTTTTAAACCCGGTAAGTCCATAGAAATGTTTACCTGGTGGTTGGTACCACCGATAGCGAATTAAAGCGTACAATTAAATACTCGGCGCCTGATCACGAGATCTTGTCGTCGTAAGGCATGCTGGCGGATGGAGTCTCAACAACTCCCGCGACGTTCTCTCAATTGTCGTGACGGTCCCCGCCCAATTAATATTTTTATAACAATTCATTTGTTATATTCCATTAATCACTTTACATTTATTCATTTGGAACATGGAATATTCTGCCGAATATTCCTATTTATGCGAAGGACTCTTCGCATCATTAGATACTCGAGCTGCGGACCAAATACGTCTCCGTAGCGTTATTTGTGACGATGCCGCAAGTCAGCCGTATCCCTTTGGCTTCGCCCGGATCCTCAACCAGTTGATGCCGCCCGTTTACACGCGTCAAGAACCCAATTATGTTATCATTAATATTTAGTAATAAATATGTTATGTCACACTAAAACTGTAAGTTATTTCTATTCGAACACGTATTCATATCTGTGAAGACTTCCGTAGCTTATCTCGGTTAGGTTGTTGCTACTCCTAGCAACGTCTTGTTTAAACCGATTATTTACCTATCTTAAATGGCTATTAAATCAGCCAAAAGTAGAATCGTCACATAGTTTAAAATCAAATGAACAATACTTTAATCGTGTGGATTTATACAATGAATAAATTACAATAATGAAATGTGACTGTGTCGGAAATAATGAAAATGGAAAGAATGGCAAATGGCACGTTACAACGGTTAGGCGCAACACGCGAGTGGCGTGTACAACAACGGCTCGTTGTTGGGATGGCTTCGTCTTCTCCCTCGTTACTCACTCCCACTCGTACGATGGCGGTGGCGGGAACTCCGGACAAGTCAACGGTGGCTCCAGCGACGGCGATGGTTCACGGCGAGCAAGGACTTCTCGTACGACGGCGAAGCGGTGGTTCACGCGGAGTCGAAACTTCTTCCCGATGGCGTAAATTAGCGATGGCTAATTCATGCAAAGCGCAAACGGGTGCTGGCTTCGCACGATGGGCAAAGCAAGCAAAGGTCTCAAAACATACCTACGAACTAACACGGTCAATACTAGCGAGTTTCTCGAGCATAGCAGTGACAAGGTGTGTTGTGTTTCAGTATGTATTCAAGGGTGTGCCAAAATTGGGATTTCGTGGTTGGCACACTTCTGAGTTGAGCAGTAAACCTGCGCAATTAGCTCAGTTTGGTGCAACAAAAGAATCTGTTGCACCAAAACGGTTAATTAGCTGGAAGCCCCAGCCAATTTGAGGTGAGATGTGCTTGGGGAGTTTTCTCTCCCAAGTCACATGACTGAGTTTGGCACATGCCAAACTATTGTGGAATAAAATACAACAATTATCTTTTAAGTGGTGATATTTATTTCAACAAAATAACAGGAATAGATCGAGATCACCATAACGTGATTGCTTCAACATCTGAAAACGCAAGGAGGACACAACGGACATCAAAACTGAATACAGCGTTCAAAAGGAAAGCAAAAACTACATACGATTGGTTTATTAAATTAATTTTAACTCTAAGATTAACTCCTAGAACAAACATTACAACTACAAGTGACTTTGCAGAAGTGAATGAGAAGCCTATTCTGCATCACCGACAACACAAAAACAGGCTGGAAAGAAAAAAGCAAAGTAAAGGTAATTAACTTCAAACAATTCAAAATAAAAATAAGCACTTAAAAAACAATCAGAACAAATAATAATTACAACCATATTTTACAGGATTGAAACAGTAAAGCATTTGAATCAACTTACATAGAAAATTATTTGCATTAAAGGAGTATTACATTAGATAAGTTGCAATATTCAAAAATGAACAATTAAAATCAAATTAAAAAACTAACGTTACATTTCAGGAATTAACCATCGGGCAAAACATGAAAGACCGACAACGACGCATCTAAATGAGAAAATTCTCCACATTGCTGGCAGCAATGGTAATGAGCAATTTGATAGTGATCAATTACATTGTAATTGGACATTTAGCAATGGCATTATAACCATCTTCTTTACGAAACAAGCATGCAAACTTTGCTTGTAGCCTCCGAACTGGTATAAAACTGGCTGTGCCAGGTGGAACTGCACATGCACTGTACTGTACACCGAAATTGGTTTGCCATATTTTGATTTTGCATGTTTAGGTAAATGTTTATACCACTCTACATGAACTGGGGTGGCGGATGTTTCGCGAAAAAAGAAATCGCGAAATAAACGAATCGCAAAATTCGGGATTCGTTGTTTCAAATGGAAGTGGGCGCGAAAAAAGGAATCGCGAAAAATAAAATTGCGAAAAAAGAAATCGCGAATCACAATGCAGCAAAATTTTAAAAAAATTTAGAAAAAAGAAAACGCGAAATTGGGAAAACGCGAAATTGGGAAAAACATTAAAACTTACAAAAACCGGATTATTTGTGTTCTTATTGATGTGTTTGTAACAATTGCCTTGAAGAATTGTTAATTGGGTATGCCGCATGTGATGTCCCGGCCTCGGCGTCACCGCACTTATTGTCGTGTACTTGAGGGATGGACTAATCGTCAGCTGGCGATTTTTGGCCGTCAGCTGACTATTTTTGGCCCACAGCTGAAGATTTTTGGCCGTCAGCTGGCGACTGCCCAATGTGGACCGTCAACAATCGCCAGCTGACGGCCCAAAAATAATGAAAAACTGTTTTTTTTCAAATTCGCGCTTTTTTTTTTTGGCGTTTTCAACAATTCGCGATTTGTTTTTTCGCGATTTGTTTTTCGCGATTACTTTTTTCGCGTATGTCCACTTGGCGCCAGTTGGAGTTCGCGCCAGTGAGGGTTTGCGCTAACACGATTCGCGAATCCACAAGTAGCGATTTCAAATGTCGCTTTTTTTTGGATTCGCGATTTCTTTTTTCGCGATATATCATGAACTAGTAAGTGTGGGTTTGCTTGATCACTGACTAACATATAGTGTTGATACAATCCAATTACTTTTCCAGGTCTCAATTCGTTGTTTGTAATTTGGGATGCTGCGTCAGCGCACCAGTGAGCCAGAACAATAGAGCTGCTGCTGTTGCCTGTGTTATAAGATCCTATTATCATATAATCCAAATCAATTCGTTTGCAGCTAAGGGAACATGCAATTGTTTCCTTGGGTATAGGTGTTTGTATATGTCTTTCAGATAGTTCATGTTTTCTTCTAGTGAAACTTGTTTTGCTTTTTTTTATTAATTGCATCCAGCATGAGACTTGAAATGAACCAGTCCGAGTTGACAATTGGATACATTGAATCACTCATTCTCTGGAAACAAAAGTAATCCTGTGTTGTTATTTCTCGTAAAGTGCCTCTATCACTTTTGTGGGTCATTCCATTTATAAAATTGAGTATTTTTTCAGTTTCCTCTTCTGGATTTTTGGTTAATTTTGATCCACGTACACATTGTTAGTACTGTCTACTCTCAAAATTTTAAACATTGTGTTTGAACTTTCAAATATTTTCAATATTTGTGCACGGCTGCACGCACGGATTGAAGTGAGTGCAACCATGGGTTATGATCTATTTTTTTATGCTCCGGGTTTACTTCGCATTCTTACTCCAGATCATAGAGTACTCTAAGCTCCACATCATATAGCAAATTTTCGCGTTTATTTATCTCTAAATAAAAGTAATAAAGAATAAAATTAAACTGTAGTCTATTAGGCAACTTTAGATTTAGATTTACCTTTCTTCATTTCCAATACTTTCTTCATTTCCGATAAGTGAGACGACTGATCTGTGGTTGTATTACTCAAACATTGTAAATAACAAAAAACAATTTTTATGTAAATTTATTAAAACTTGTCAAACATCTTTATAAATATAGAATAATAGAATTCCCTTTGAGTAAGAATACTAAACATGAGAAAGGTAGTCTGTTGCCACAGCAACGAGCTCCGTTTTAGGTGATCTAAAGTTTTGACATTGTATTAATATAAAACAAAAATTTTAGTTTGCTTAAAATTTAATTTTTTTATTCAACAATTTATACAATTTGTGACTAGCTTCAATAGGTTTTACTTTTTTAACTACCACATTTTTCAACTATTTAATTTTTCATTATAGTTTCAACAACTGGCAACTTAATATTTCCAATTAGGCATGCACTTCAATCCCAGGTGAATTCCTCCCCTTTTTAGGTTAATATACGGACGTTGGAATCCTCGGAATCGTTGCAATCCTCGGAATCGTCGGAGTTCTCTGCCGAGTCATGCACTTCTTGCACAGCAGCGCCCGGGTTGGGATTAATCAGCCGTCCCCAGAACACGATAGCGCCACTTCGATTATCTTTGATGAATAGGAGGAAAGGATGGTCTGCTGTAAAGTGATTGCGGTACCCACTCCACATAGTTAAGTTATTATCGCTTCCTTCCTCGTTCACTTCAAGAAAAGCCTTGTGCAAAACGGCAGAAACGAACAAATCTTTCTTGCCCGTAATTCCCGATAAATTCGCCTCGTTTTCATTGAATAGATCACTCATATCCATACTACTCAAAATATCTTTGAGAGATAATGAGGATTCTATTTTAAATTTCGGTAATGTCAAAACTAATTCGGCGTGGTACCTAACGTACATTAAGCGTTCCAAATCTGAAACGGTAAGCGTTTCTTCCAATGCCTTTAACCCATTAATGTCATATGGAAGGATAACAAACATGCTATGGGTTTCTCCCACATATGGTAATTCGATTATATCACAGTTTAGAGTATCGTCCTCCCTGTATCTAAAGTAAGACGTTATGTGCATGAAATCCGTCATTACTGCCTTGTTAACATCTAGGTAGAAATTATCAGCATTTGTGCAATCAGGTTCAAATTGCTGGAGCCAATTGCCTTTAAAGTAGATCGCGTTCACCAAAACCAAACGTGTAAGATCATCCAGTATCCCTGGTGGAATCAAATTTTTGATTTTCGTTTGGGTTTGTTCTTCCACCCACTTATTAATCTCTAATCGAATTTTTTCAGCGTCTGAACCGAAATCAACGACAGTCGATGAAGTGCTGTAATGTTCTTCCAATACGCCTCTGAAGTCTGCCAAAATGTTTGCACTGTTGTGGACGTACATGCGATTGGCAATGTGTAATTTTATTGCAGAATCCTGTGGGACCAGAAGAGAATCAATAATTTCATGGAATGCTTCGTGAATGGCTGAATCGGTGGTAAATGATCCCAACTTGAGGACATCTTTCATCTGTTCTGCAGTGTTTTCTTTGGCGCCAGCTAGAGTCATAGCTAGCGCCACACTAATGCTGAGTGGACTGATAAATAAATTTTCATCATTTCCAGCTACACTTTGTTGAAAAAGTAAAACAAAAAAGAATTAGTAGATTTACTTTTGGATTACACACTCTTCGTGGGTTGTGACTTTACCCGGTAAAGATCCCAGGTGAATTCCAGCCCTTTTTGGGTTAATTTACGCACTTCTTGCACAGCAGCGCCCGGGTTGGGATTAATCAGCCGTCCCCAGAACACGATAGCGCCACTTCGAGTATCTTTGATGAATAGGAGGAAAGGATGGTCTGCTCTAAACGTAAATATTCCAGCTATTGATGCGGCCACCTCGCTTTCTTCCTCGTATCCTTCCTCGTCCACTTCAAGAAAAGCTTTGTGCAAAACAGCAGAAACGAACAAATCTTTCTTGCCCGTAATTCCCGATAAATTCGCCTCGTTTTCATTGAATAGATCACTCATACCCATACTACTCAAAATATCTTTGAGCGATAATGAGGATTCTATTTTAAATTTCGGCATTGTCAACATTACTTTGGTGTGGGCCATACCATTCATTAAACTTCCCAAATCTGAAACGGTAAGCGTTTCTTCCAATGCCTTTAACCCATTAATGTCATATGGAAGGATAAGAAACATGCTAAAGGTTTCTCCCCCACCTGGTAATTCGATTATTCTACAGTGTAAAGTATCGTCCTCCCTGTATCTAAAGACAGACGTGATGTGCATGAAATCCGTCATCACTGCGTTGTTAACATCTATGTAGAAATTATGAGCATACGTGAGATCAAGTTCAAATTGGTGGTGCCAAATGCCTTTAAAGTAGTTCGCGTTCACCAAAACCAAACGTGTAAGACCATCCAGTAACCCTGGTGGAATCATATCTTTTATTTTCGTATGGGTTCTTTCTTCCACCCACTTATTAATCTCTAATCGAATTTTTTCAGCGTCTGAACCGAAATCTACGACAGTCAATGAAGTATAGAAGTATTTAGTCTTGTAATGTTCATCCAATACGCTCCTGAAGTCTGCCAAAATGTTTGTATTGTTGTGGACGTACATGCGATTAACAATGTCTAATTCTATGGCACAATCATGGTCGCCCTGAACAGAATCAATAGTTCCCTCAAATGCTTCGTGAATCGCTGAATCGGTGGTGAATGATCCCAACTTGAGGACATCTTTCATCTGTGCTGCCGTGTTTTCTTTGGCGCCAGCTAGAGTCATAGCTAGCGCCACACTAACGCTGAATGGACTGATAAATAAATTTTCATCATTTCCAGCTACAATTTGCTGAAAAAGTAAAACAAAAGAGAATTAGGTGATTTACTTTTGGGTTTTACAAACTCTTCGTGGGTTGTGACTTTACCCGGTAAAGATCCCAGGTGAATTCCAGGCCTTTTTGGGTTAATATACGGACGTTGAAATCCTCGGAATCGTCGGAATCGTCTGCCATGTTTGAGGTGTGGGCATGCACTTTTTTCACCTTAGCACCCGGCTTGGGATTAATCAGCCGTCCCCAGAACACGATAGCGCCACTTCGATTATCTTTGATGAATAGGAGGAAAGGATGGTCTGCTATAAATTCAGGCGGCAATGTTCCGCAATCTTCCTCCAACCATCCTATATCATCCGAAAGCTCGACAGCTGTTGCTGCGGCCGCCTTGCTTCCTCCCTCGTTCACTTCAAGAAAAGCTTTGTGCAAAACGGCAGAAACGAACAAATCTTTCTTGCCCGTAATTCCCGATAAATTCGCCTTGCTTTCATTGAATAGATCACTCATACCCATACTACTCAAAATATCTTTGAGCGATAATGAGGATTCTATTTTAAATTTCGGTAATGTCAAAATTACTTCGGTTCGGTCCATATAATTCATTAAACTTTCCAAATCTGAAACGGTAAGCGTTTCTTCCAATGCCTTTAACCCATTAATGTCATATGGAAAGATAACAAACATGCTAAAAATTTCTCCCACGTATGGTAATTCTATTATTCTACACTGTAGATTATCGTCCTCCCTGTATCTAAAGAAATCCGTTATGTGCATGAATTCCGTCTTTAGTACCTTGTTAATATCTAGGTAGAATTCATCAGCATACGTGCGATAAGAGTCAAATTGCTGGTGCCAAATGCCTTTAAAGTAGATCGCGTTCACCAAAACCAAATGTGTAAGATCATCCAGTATCCCTGGTGGAATCAAATCTTTGATTTTCGTTTGAGTTTGTTCTTCCACCGACTTATTAATCTCTAGTCGAATTTTTTCGGCGTCTGAACCAAAATCAACGACAGTCAATGAAGTATCGTCTGAAGTATTGTAATATTCTTCCAATACGCCTCTGAAGTCTGCCAAAATGTTTGCACTGTTGTGGACGTACATGCGATTAGCGATGTGTAATTTTATGGCAGAATCCTGTGAGCCCAGAAGAGAACCAATAATTTCATGGAATGCTTCGTGAATAGCTGAATCGGTGGTGAATGATCCCAACTTGAGGACATCTTTCATCTGTTCTGCAGTGTTTTCTTTGGCGCCAGCTAGAGTCATAGCTAGCGCCACACTAATGCTGATTAGACTGACAAATAAATTTTCATCATTTCCAGCTATACTTTGCTGAAAAAGTAAAACAAAAGAGAATTAGTAAGTTTACTTTTGGGTTTTACACACTTTTCGTGGGTTGTGACTTTACCCGGTAAAAATCCCAGGTGAATTCCAGCCCTTTTTGGGTTAATGTACGGACGTTGGAATCGTCGGAATCCTCTGCCATGTTTGAGGTGTGGGCACCGTCAGATCTCCATCCAGTAATGACTCACGAATTGATTTCAATAGATAAATGTTGCTTTTAATCTCCAGGCGTTAATCAAAGTTACAACTCGTACGACAATAATTTCGCTTTTCACCAGATGTTCATCATGTGTCTTCTTAACGTTCTTTTTGAATTGCTCGTATTCTATCTGTTATATATTGTTATTGTCACGTGTTTACAAAGCGCCCCCTGGCGACTACAAATAATATGTAATTTTCCCATGATGTAATCAAGTGCAGTTGCACTCATTCGATCACTAACTCTCAGCCTGGCTGGACAATAAACTCAACCTAAGGATGTGATGCTAAACGTGACATTATTTATACGAATACAACTCAATGGCGACGAGGACGGATAAATTTTTGGAGTGTGCGTGTGCGTGTGCGTGGAAGCAATTGAGGAGTTTTTCTCCTTTTTGAGCGTGTGAGTGTTTCGCGTGTTTGTGACCTTCCAAGGACGAGTGAGGTGACTCACGCGAGTGTGTCATGTCGGTCATCGGTAAAATTGGTGAGTTTGACGAAGCGAAGAAGGAATTTTAATTTTATTTATATTTGGAGCGATTGAAACGTTTTTTCGCCGCGAACGGAATTACGGATGATAAACAGGCTTCCACGCTAATGGCGGTAATGGGCCCAGCCAGTATAAACTTTTGAGAAATTTGATGCAGCCAACTGAACCCAAGGATTGGACAATGGATACCATCTTTAACAAACTTTCCGACCATTATAAACCAATAAACCAGCCCCAATATTAATTGCTTCGACGAATTGTTTTTCTTCAAGTTTTACAAATGTTTATACTGTACAAACGTTCTGCATTACGTGCAACAATAGGTGTGAAAGTTACACATTTCAAGTGCACAAATCTGTCTGATCTAACGTCACTATTTTTAGTGGAACCGACGTGCAGCAGTAAGAAAATAACAAACTTTATGCTATTGGTGAATACAATCATTTCCTCGTTGTCGAGCCCAACATTTGTAAGGATCTCCGATCGGAACCTCGCCCGCGGGATGACTCAGTAGAGGCAAATACTGCGACGAAATACGACGGCCTGTGTGCAATTGCCGAGGGAATTAATAAACCCCAAACAAAAACTACAATCTAATAACACAGTATTTCGACAGGCTTAATGCTAAATAGGTGAAAAGTTGGCAGGGTCACTTCTGTCTTCAGTTGTTGCGGGAATTGCGTAGCAACAATCTTCAATTTCCGAGGAGTTGCACGTATCTTCAGGACGGACTGCGCCATGTCGGCGCACAAGTTTTGGTATTTTCTCCGCCTGACCGACACGAATCAGTTCGACGAGATGGACGAATTTCTCAGGTTTTCGACGCTGTCTGAGAACATGGTGGCTGAGAGAACGCGGACTGAGCGCTGCGAAACGCGCGGAAAAGGTGCTGGAACGTCTGGAAATACGATAGAAATAAGCGTCAGATGGCATTGGGGGGAAAAGAACGGCGATGT
Source organism: Strigamia acuminata (assembly GCA_949358305.1). Classification (NCBI taxonomy): domain Eukaryota; kingdom Metazoa; phylum Arthropoda; class Chilopoda; order Geophilomorpha; family Linotaeniidae; genus Strigamia; species Strigamia acuminata. The sequence goes on from OX442314.1 coordinate 33,760,019, forward strand.
GATGGCTTACAAGCATTGAAATACCGGCAAAAACGGTTGACTTATTCAGAAGCTGAGTGCCCCAATTATTGATCATTCCACTGATATTCCACAAACTGAAGATAAAGTACACATTTGTTTGAATTGAACGTTGTAATCTAAAATATTTCTTTCAATTTACTTAAATAAAAATATCAATTTGAAGTAACAACTTTCTGATTTCAGAGCATTTAAAATACTTCCCCTGTCTTCCTTCCTTAAATCCTTCAACATCAAATTGGTACTGCCGAAATCTTGCGCCGCGCACAACAACTTGCAACACACGGTAAGTTTGATTTCAGAAGTAAGAATACTTCTTCTAAACTCCAACGAAGCATTCCTCCATACATCGGCAAAACCCACCTTACACCTATCGTCGTGTCTGTTTTTCCGAATTTGATGCGCCATCCACGACACCAATCCTTGGAAATCCCTGACACAAAACCGGCCAAGAAAACGCTTCGTCGCCCGCATAAACAAATCCAAATACACCCAATCATCGAGGAACCTCCTAACGACAAAATGGTTTTCGAATTTGGAGAAAAACGCGTCCAAGTGGCGCTCAGTCATTTGCGAAAGCACAAAGTAAGTTATGGCTCGATCGGTTGCTCGCGTCAAATCGTTAATTGCGTCCACGCATTCGTCTCTTTCCTCGTCCACTTAACAGCGACCATAAGAACTTCACACCACTCACATTATCGAATCTCACAAACACACCGAACAGGTGCAACTTCCTCTTTTTGTTCACTTGTCCGTGGGGTGAGCAGATCCCATACGCAAAGTAGCAAAAATTCCTACCTACGGCTCTGCTAAAAAGCTCATTTTCAACCAAACTTACACACGGGCTCATTGCTACACCACTGCAAGCTGCAATCCATGACGACATTTTTTCAGAAAGTAACAGCCTAATAATTCAGTTCTTGTACATAGCAGTTAGGTAGGTAGCTCAGAAGTCAGTGTCATTGGCCCGATGTACCATTAGGTTAAAAAAGCTGTAGCAGGAGAGCGCCAAAGTTCTGTGCACATTATTTGCGATAGTTGTTTATACGAGTACACATTAGGTCGAATATTTAATTCTAATTTTGCTAAAAGAAAAAAATAAGAATGTAATGTATTTTAAAAACACTTGATGAATAGAACATTAAGCTCGTCAGAAAAAATGAATTTTATTTGAAATTTTAATATTCAATCAGCGTATAAATAATTCATTCTCATTTAAATTAAGAAGGAATTTATGCCAATTATATTGCCCTAATTGCATATTCGCGGTTTGCAGGCTTCGTACCTTTAAGATTTTCGACGCGAGCCTGTAAATAATTACAAGCATTTTCATAATTATAACTATTCTCGTAACGTATCATTTTAGCAGTAAAATTGTGACTGGTATGGTCTTCGCCAGAGCAATCCAAGGACTGATTACACTGGTGTGGGACGCATACTCACGTGAAATGACAAGGATTTCCTATTATTGGTTGTTGGCCTTTAATGTGTTGTCTAGGGGTATGGGGAATCCCGTCACTCGTTGCGGGGGTGCCAGTAAAGCACACCGCATCGGCAACCGACCCGTCACACACAGGGCGTGAGCCCCATGAGTGATGTGGTCGGTTCAACATAACATTCATGTCGTAGTACTTACCTACGACATACACAGCCACTCATGGAGGATGCAGTATGGAGAACGCCAGAATACTGGGCATCTATGTGGTGAATGGCGAGGAGTGTAGAGTCCACACAGCCCAAGACATGGCTTGTCCCTTCAATGGTCACAGCTCCTCTTCTCACGGTCGGAGAGAGACTCACTGTGACCGTTTGGCCACCCTAGTGGCCTACGTCACTCCACACACCATCTGGTGGCCCCAAGCTGTCCCCCTCACGGAGGAGTGGACCGGCCTAGCAGGGAGGTACGAGCGGAGTGGTGTAGTGAGAGAGAGAGACGTTGTGCGGCCAGCAGAGAGTGAGGTCGTGTCATGCGCAAGCTTTCACGGTCTGAGTAACGGCAGAGACAACTGCCGATGCCGACTCTGCTGCTCTCACCATTCACCACTGTGACGCTTAGTGGCAGATCCGGGATGACTGCTGCAGTACCGTGAGCGGCTACATGGGTCTTACAGGTGAGTACGACAGAATGATCGTCGCACGCGACCGACCACGTCACTCATGGAGCTACCGCCCTGTGTGTGACGGGTCGGACGCCGGTGTGGCGTGCCTACTGACACTACCGCACAGTAAGATACTGTAGGGGACCCAACCCCTCGACAACTGATTAAAGGCCAAACCCAACAATCTGAGTCTCCTGTCTTGTTTTACGTGAAGCTATGCGTCCCTCCCTCCATCTCAGTAATTCCGCATATTGCGCGGGTAAGACCATGCCCCAGTCACATCACCTCTCTCAAGCACGACCAGTGACAGACAGACAGATAGAGGCAATTTCTCTCTCTCAATTCTCACACTCGACTCCTCACCACACCACTCAGCTTCCTCCTCCACCAAACCAGGTCAGTCCACCCAAAGAGGGGATGATCTTGGAACCATAAGGTGGTTGTCCTAGAAATTCTTCAACTTCCTGACTTATATCTGGAACCACAGTATTTACAGTCATTCTTCTGAAATTTTAGCTAAGGGTTTGTACATTGTTAGTACTGTCTACTCTCAAAATTTTAAAACTTCGGCTGCACGCACGGATTGGAGTCAGTGCAACCATCGGTTATGATCTACTCCGTATTTTTTTTGCTCGAGTTTTTCAGCATTTACTTCGCATTCTTACTCCAAATATCATAGAGTACTCTACGCTCCACATCGTATAGCAAACACATATTTCTATCTCATTTTTTTTTTAGTAACTCGTCATATTTGTCAATCATTTATTTGCACACAACAAAGAAGAAAGAAAAAATATTTTTTGGAATCAATAATGTTTCCAAACTTATGCTTTCCTGAAAAATTAAATACTAGTATTACACTAATATTTAATTTTTCATTACAGTTTCAACAAGTGGCAACTTAATATTTACAATTAGGCATGCACTTCAATCCCAGGTGAATTCCACCCCTTTTTAGGTTAATATACGGACGTTGGAATCCTTGGAATCTTTGGAATCCTCGGAAACTTTGGAATCCTCGGAATCTTTGGAATCCACGGAATTTTTGGAATCCTCGGAATCTTTGAAATCCTCGGAATCGTCGGAATCCTCTGCCGAGTCATGCACTTCTTGCACAGCAGCGCCCGGGTTGGGATTAATCAGCCGTCCCCAGAAAACGATAGCGCCACTTCGATTATCTTTGATGAATAGGAGGAAAGGATGGTCTGCTGTAAAATGAATGCGGTTCGAACTCCGCATAGGCGAGTTATTATCGCTTCCTTCCTCGTTCACTTCAAGAAAAGCCTTGTGCAAAACGGCAGAAACGAACAAATCTTTCTTGCCCGTAATTCCCGATAAATTCGCCTCGTTTTCATTGAATAGATCACTCATACCCATACTACTCAAAATATCTTTGAGAGATAATGAGGATTCTATTTTAAATTTCGGTAATGTCAAAACTAATTCGGCGTGGTACATAACGTTCATTAAGCGTTCCAAATCTGAAACAGTAATCGTTTCTTCCAATGCCTTTAACCCATTAATGTCATATGGAAGGATAACAAACATGCTAAAGGTTTCTCCCACATATGGTAATTCGATTATTCTACAGTGTAGAGTATCGTCCTCTCTGTATCTAAAGTAAGACGTTATGTGCATGAAATCCGTCTTTACTGCCTTGTTAACATCTAGATAGAAATTATGAGCTTTCGTGCGATCAGGTTCAAATTGCTGGTGCCAATTGCCTTTAAAATAGATCGCGTTCACCAAAACCAAACCTGTAAGATCGTCCAGTATCCCTGGTGGAATCAAATCTTTGATTTTCGTTTGGGTTTGTTCTTCCACCCACTTATTAATCTCCGATCGAATTTTTTCAGCGTCTGAACCGAAATCAACGACAGTCGATGAAGTATTGTAATGTTCTTCCAATACGCTTCTGAAGTCTGCCAAAATGATTGCATTGTTGTGGACGTACATGCGATTAGCAATGTGTAATTTTATGTCACCATTCTGTGAGCCCAGAAGAGAATCAATAATTTCATGGAATGCTTCGTGAATGGCTGAGTCGGTGGTGAATGATCCCAACTTGAGGACTTCTTTCATCTGTTCTGCCGTGTTTTCTTTGGCTCCAGCTAGAGTCATAGCTAGCGCCACACTAATGCTGAGTGGACTGATAAATAAATTTTCATCATTTACAGCTACACTTTGCTGAAAAAGTAAAACAAAAGAGAATTAGTTGATTTACTTTTGGGTTTTGCACACTCTTCGTGGGTTGTGACTTTACCCGGTAAAGATCCCAGGTGAATTCCAGCCCTTTTTGGGTTAATTTACGCACTTCTTGCATAGCAGCGCCCGGGTTGGGATTAATCAGCCGTCCCGAGAACACGATAGCGCCACTTTTATTTTCTTTGATGAATAGGAGGAAAGGATGGTCTGCTCTAAATGTAATTATTTCAGCTGTTGATGCGACCGACTCGCTCTCTTCCACGCATCCGGTCTCGTTCTCGACCACTTCAAGAAAAGCTTTGTGCAAAACGGCGGAAACGAACAAATCTTTCTTGCCCGTGATTCCCGATAAATTCGCCCTGTTTTCATTGAATAGATCACTCATACCCATACTACTCAAAATATCTTTGAGAGATAATGAGGATTCTATTTTAAATTTCGGTAATGTCAAATCAACTTCGGTTCGGTCCATACCATTCATCAAACTTTCCAAATCTGAAACGGTAAGCGTTTCTTCCAATGCCTTTAACTCATTAATGTCATATGGAAGGATAACAAACATGCTAAAGGTTTTTCCACAACATGGTAATTCGATTATTCTACAGTGTAAAGTATCGTCCTCCATGTATCTAAAGTAAGACGTTACGTGAACGAAATCCGTCATTACTGCCTTGTTAACATCTAGGTAGAAATTATGAGCATACGTGAGATCAGGTTTCAATTGAGGAGGCCAACAGCCTTTATGGTAGATCGCGTTCACCAAAACCAAACGTGTAAGACCATTCAGTGTCCCTGGTGGAATCAAATCTTTGATTTTCGTTTGGGTTTGTTCTTCCACCCACTTATTAATCTCTAATCGAATTTTTTCAGCGTCTGAACCGAAATCAACGACAGTCGATGAAGTCTTGTAATGTTCTTCCAATACGCCTCTGAAATCTGCCAAAATGTTTGCATTGATGTGGACGTACACGCGATTAGCAATGTCTAATCTTATGGCATAATCACGTGAGTGCTCAAGAGAATCAATAATTTTATGAAATGCTTCGTGAATGGCTGAATCGGTGGTGAATGATCCCAACTTGAGGACATCTTTCATCTGTTCTGCCGTGTTTTCTTTGGCGCCAGCTAGAATCATAGCTAGCGCCACACTAATGCTCAGTGGACTGATGAATAAATTTTCATCATTTCCAGCTACACTTTGCTGAAAATTAAAACAATAGAGAATTAGTAGATTTATTTTTGGGTTTTACACACTCTTCGTGGGTTGTGACTTTACCCGGTAAAGATCCCAGGTGAATTCCAGGCCTTTTTGGGTTAATATACGGACGTTGGAATCGGTAGAATCGTCGGAATCGGCGGAATCCTCTGCCATGTTTGAGGTGTTCTCATGCACTTCTTGCACAGCAGCGCCCGGGTTTGGATTAATCAGCCGTCCCCAGAACATGATAGCACCACTTCGATTATCTTTGATGAATAAGAGGAAAGGATGGTCTGCTACAAAATCAGGCTCTTCGTCAAAGCATCCGCAATCAGACGAAAACGTCATAGCTGTTGCTGCGGCCGCCTCGCTTCCTCCCTCGTTCACTTCAAGAAAAGCTTTGTGCAAAACGGCAGAAACGAACAAATCTTTCTTGCCCGTAATTCCCGATAAATTCGCCTTGCTTTCATTGAATAGATCACTCATACCCATACTACTCAAAATATCTTTGAGCGATAATGAGGATTCTATTTTAAATTTCGGTAATGTCAAAATTACTTCGGTTCGGTCCATATAATTCATTAAACTTTCCAAATCTGAAACGGTAAGCGTTTCTTCCAATGCCTTTAACCCATTAATGTCATATGGAAGGATAACAAACATGCTAAAAATTTCTCCCACGTATGGTAATTCTATTATTCTACACTGTAGATTATCGTCCTCCCTGTATCTAAAGTAAGACGTTATGTGCATGAAATCCGTCTTTACTGCCTTGTTAACATCTAGGTAGAACTTATGAGCATACGTGTAATTAGGTTCAAATTGCTGGTGCCAAATGCTTTTAAAGTAGATCGCGTTCACCAAAACCAAACGTGTAAGACCATCGAGTATCCCTGGTGGAATCAAATCTATGATTTTCGTTTGGGTTTCTTCTTCCACCCACTCATTAATCTCTAATCGAATTTTTTCAGTCTGAACCGAAATCAACGACAGTCGATGAAGAATTGTAATGTTCTTCCAACACGCCTCTGAAGTCTGCCAAAATGTTTGCATTTTTGTGGACGTACATGCGATTAGCAATGTGTAATTTTATGGCAGAATCCTGAGAGCCCAGAAGAGAATCAAGAATTTCATGGAATGCTTCGTGAATGGCGGAATCGGTAGTGAATGATCCCAACTTGAGGACTTCTTTCATCTGTTTTGCAGTGTTTTCTTTGGCGCCAGCTAGAGTCATAGCTAGTGCCACACTAATGCTGAATGGACTGATAAATAAATTTTCATCATTTCCAGCTACACTTTGCTGAAAAATTAAAACAATAGAGAATTAGTAGATTTACTTTTGGGTTTTACACACTTTTCGTGGGTTGTGACTTTACCCGGTAAAGATCCCAGGTGAATTCCAGCCCTTTCTGGGTTAATATACGGACTTTGGAATCCTCTGCCATGTTTGATGTGTGGGCACCGTCAGATCTCCAGTAATGACACACGAATTGATTTCAATAGATAAATGTTGCTTTTAATCTCCATGCGTTAGTCAAAGTGACAATTAGTACGATAATAATTTAGCTTTTCACCAAATGTTCATCATGTCTCTTCTTAATGTTCTTTTTGAATGCTCGTGTTCTATCAATATTGTCTTTTTACATTTTTGCATATATTGTTAGCTGTCAATACATTGTATAATATTATTTCAGTTTTCACACGAGTCACAATTACATTTACATGTTTATTAGGATTAATGATTATTAATTATTATTAATTATTATTAACCGAATCATAACAGGCATTGATGTCATAATTTGTCGTTAGTTGGCGCACTTGTAGCAATTATATTGAGAAACCCCAAGAATTTACAAAATTGGTGGAAATTTTTAAGATTAAAATGTAACATTCGTGATGATTTATTTAAAAAAAAAATAATTTTGTGGTTTATGGGTTTGTTATCTTCTAACTGCTGCAACGTCGACTTGGAAAACATCACGAGCCGCACGGAGATGCCAACATCGGGGCGGCGTGTTTTTTGTCACTTTTTCTCAATTTTAACCATTTTGTTCCTGTTTTAAGAAATGTAAACCCCTTTTTCACTTACAATAAATCTTGTCTTTACCCAACGAGCATGGTTTTTTATCTTCTCAGCAGAACATCAAGTTAAGTTAAAATTATAGTCAGTTTTCGATCAGAAATGACTTTATTTAAATTGCCAGATTTCAAAAAGAATATTCCCGCGCATTCACCAAACCTCGAACGATACAAGCACTCAGCGCACTGCGGTTCAAGTTCATGTTGCTCACTTCGTACCAATCGTCGGAAGCATCGTCGTACGACTCGGCAAACGGAATGGTCGTCGAACCTAATCGTCACGAACAGTGTATAATATGGCAGTGCGAAAACCAAAGGCAAATCAAACCATTAAATCCTGCCATTACATAAATCGATCCATCCAAAACAGCTGTGGCAAAGTTACTTCGCGGACTCAGCATGTCTTTAATGCCAACCCAATCGTCTCGTAAAGGTTCATATTTTTCTCCTGCAACAACGATTTGGATAAAGTAATACTACACGAAAAATGCCTAGAAATTCTACAATTTGACATTATCTAACCGAATTTATCGAAAAATACTTTTAACATTTTTTCAAAATTGTCAAAATTATTTTCTCAAACCTGGAAAAATATTTTTTCAAATTTTCTCAAATTTGTCAAAACATTTCTCAAATTTGTCAAAATATTTTTCACAAATTTCTTTCTCTTTTTAAACTATTTTTTATAAAATACTTGTATGTAATTGGAGGATTTAATCGGTTCGGAACCCAGGTAAAGGTATCGTAATCGACTGGAAAGAGAAACCCCAAGAATATACAAAATCGGTGGAAATTTTTAAAATGAAAATGTAAAATATAACATGTGATGATTTATTTATTTAAAAAAAATATATATATACTTTGTTGTTTATGGATTTGTTATTTTCCTATTGCTGCACGTCGGTACAACGTCGACTGGGAAAACGTCGCGTTAAATGGTTAAAAGTCGAAAACGATTTTTACGAGCAGGTGGAGGATGTACAGATTGTACACATGATTAATACAAGCTCCCCCATCGCTTCACTGCAGCGCATCAAACTAGTTTGGTTTTTTGAGATTAAGCAATAAATTTCATTTGACCGATCAGGGTGAGATTAAATTTTATTTTTATTTTTTGTTAAAAAATGGTTACAATTTTGGTTGCTTTCTTTATTGTTTATGCCACTTTATTCCAGTCTGTATAAAATTTCAAAATAGAAATCAAAATTTCTTCATTGACCTCGGTAGTAAAAACAAACCCTTCATAATCATTGCATTCATTTAGGTGGTAAAACGGTACAGTAAAAATCATTTATCATCATCAGTTTCGAAGACCAACATATTAATATTGCTATCAGCCCTGGCTTTTATCCGGATGGAGACCTGCCGGCCCGGTGCAACATCCCTGTATCTTGGATAAGTAAGAATATTCTCTCGCATTCACCAAACCTCGAACGACACAAGCACTCAGCGCGCTGCGGTTCAGGTTCATGTTGCTCACTTCGTACCAATCGTCGGAAGCATCGTCGTACGACTCGACAAACGGAATGGTCGTCGAACCTAATCGTCACGAACAGTGTATAATATGGCAGTGCGAAAAGCAAAGGCAAATCAAACCATTAAATCCTCCAATTACATAAATCAATCCATCCAAAACTGCTGTGGCAAAGTTACTTCGCGGACTCAGCATGTCCTTAATGCCAACCCAATCGTCCCGTGAAGGTTCATATTTTTCTCCTACAACATCGATTTGCATTAATTAATACTACCTGTACACGAAATGGTTAGAAATTCTAGAATGCGACATTATCTAACCGAATTTATCGAAAAATGTTTTTTTTTTTAAATTTTTTTTAAACTTGTCAAAATATTTTCTGAGACTTGTCAAATTATTTCTTCAAATTCTCTCAAAATTGTTTTAAAAAATAGTTTAAAAGAATAGGAAAGTTTGTGAAATGTTGAATAAGGTGAGAAATTTGTGAAAGATATTTGGACAAATTTGAGAAATAAATTTTTTTTGACAAATTTGAGAAATAAAAATATTTTGACAAATTTGAGAAATAAAAATATTTTGACAAATTTGAGGAAAAAAAATATTTGGACAAATTTGAGAAAGAAAAATATTTGGACAAATTTGAGAAATAAAATTTTTTTGACGAATTTGAGAAATATAAAAATTTTGACGAATTTGACAAATAAAAATATTTTGACAAATTTGAGAAAAAAAAATATTTGGACAAATTTGAGAAATAAAAATCTTTCGAATCTTTTTCACCTGTACTTAGCCTTGTAAAACCATTGAATCCACCAAGAGCGAACAGACACCCATTGTGCGCGACCAAATTGACGCCGCTTCTAGGACTTGTCATCACATGAACGTAAGTCCAATCATTCACCAACGGATCGTAATGTTCCACACTACTCAACACCTCTTGACCATTAAATCCTCCAGCAATATAAACCTTACCTAACAAAAATATTTATTTAAAATAAATTCAAATCAAATGCCAACAAATAAACCACCATTGAGTGAGGCAGAACTCGCATCACTTCTCTGCCGATGCATTGGTGCAATCATGGTCCACTGGTTGGCTTCGGGGTTGTACCGTTCACCGGTGTTCATCCTAATCCGACCATCATAACCACCCAAAGCATAGATTTGCCCATCTGCAATCGTTTGAAATGTGTATACTATCAACAGAAATTATTCCTAATTTTCTCTTTTGCATCTTCCAAAGTGCTTACCCAACACACACACGCTAACGTAGCATCTCGGCGTGTACATGCAAGCCTTTTCCGACCACACTTTGTTGACAGGATTGAAGCAGCGCACGGTATTGAAGTGTTCGTTGCCGTCGAACCCGCCGATCATGTAAATCAGGCTGTTGACGGTCGCTAGCCCGTGGTACGCTCGTGGCGCGTAATCCGTGTTCACGGACAGGAACCATCTGTCGGCGCGAGTGTCGTATGTTTCGATGAAACTCGTTGGACTTCCGGCGCTCCAGCCACCGATTGCGAATAAAATGTCGTGCGGAATTCGCGGTCGCGCTAAGGGGTTCGACAAATCGACCTAGAAATAAAATGGATAAATAAAAACAAAAATAGAAAAGAAAATTTCTATAAAGTATTAGTTGTGCGGTAATTGTTGACGATTGATTTCATTAGCTACCTACTTCGGCTGATTCCTGAGAGTTGAGTTCGGCGAGATAGACAGAAGCTTCGAACAATGCTCCTTGGCATTCCTGGCTCTCTTGGATGTAGCGATGCTTGTACACGTTATTCACGAAAAACTTGTACGTCACATTTCCGAAGCGGACGGTGCGCAGTAGAGACGGCAGATATCGTTTGCGTTCTTGTTCGTTGTTATCCACCCAACGAAGAATTGTTTCGAAAACCAGCTGTAGAAAACAACGAATACTGTGTTTAATAAATAAATGAACATTTCCTTTGTCTGATCGTCTCTAACTACCTCTTCCCTCTTGCAATTCAATTCATCGTCTGACAAAATATCGGTTAATTCGTCTCCACCTAATTCCAGCAACTCGGGACTATGACCAGCAACGTCGCGGAAGTTACTGAGTATGTAGCGGCGCGCAGCCGTGGCCAACTCGGGGCAATAATAAAGTTTGGCAAATTTGTGAATTCCAATGCAATTATCAGGGCGCAACTCTGTCTGCAAAAACTGGCAACATTGCTGCATTATACCAGATATCTGTTTGGCAAGAAATGAAAGAATGAATTAGATGAACGCTTTTGTTTATTAAATGGACCTGAAAATGATCAGCAGCTGGCAAAAGTCCTTCGACGTTGTCGGATGTAACCTTGACTTTTCCAGTGTAAGCGTAATCGATGATGGTGCCCAAGATGTCGGCCGACACCTGTGGCACTTCCATTTCTCTGGCTCCAGATGGATTACCCAAATTGCTCGTGAACAAGGCTCTGAAGTAGGGACTTGCTGCAGATAAAATCGCACGATGTACGGGGTATCTCGTGCCATCTTCTGCCCTGAGAACTCCGTCGCACAATTGTTCCTTGGCCCGCAACTCGACGAGGATTTCAGAGAACTCCGAGAAGGGGTCCTTGGGCTCCATCTTGGCTAACAGCTCAAAACTGTCAACCAAAGAACATCGCTCAAAAAAATGGATGCCTTTTTGTTTCCAGTCGAATGAGTTGCCTGGCTGGAAACAATCGTGGCGCAATAATCAAAGGATATCGCCCAATTGTTTATTGTTGATTGTTTATTGCGCTGCCCCCGAGCTTCGCTGCACAATATTTTTACTCTTTGTAATAATTTCTTATTTTAGATTTTTTTTTAAAAAAATGTTATATTAAACTCCGAAACGAAAATATATTTACTTTTCCATCTTCAATAAAATTTATACTTTATTTTTATTTACTAATTTTTGTTTTTTAACAAGTCGTTGAAAGCACAAATTAGAAGTGGAAATTAATTTTCAGAATTAAAGTTCAAATGTAAGTTGAAACTGTTTTTAAAATGATCCCACAAAACATTTTAACAAATCGAAATTCGAAAACTGATGTATATTCTGTGCTAGTAATATGACGTAGAAAATGTCGAGTCATTACTCATTCCTGGTGCAGCAGCTTTTGTTCCAGGCATTTGCTCGCTCTGTGTCTTGAATAAGTCGCTCGCTTGCCTCGTCGTCTCTGCTGAATTTGTATTCGTGTCGTGTTTTACACTAGGATATGCCTTACAATCATTCCGTTGGTTTGTTTTTAGTTGTTGAAAAATTAGAAGTCCGTTATAATTTATTCTTTAATATTAATTAATGAAGTTTTGTATTTTTCAACCGTAGTCGCTTGCCGCCGTGACAATGGCGTCGTCGTTCTTTGTTGTTTGCCATCTCCGTGGCTGCGTGGATTTTGGATTTCAAAAGTGTTTCTGAAGACGAATATTTCAATCGGTGTTTTTATTTACGGTTTCAATTCACTACATTTGATAAATTCATTCTTTTAAACTAATTTCTTCACTCGTATTATATCTCTATCGAACACTTTGGTCACGATATCGAATTTTGCAGTTTCATGATTAGAACATTTATTTTATTTATTGGATATATTTTATTCATCCCGTTGGTTTGTTTTTAGTAAGTTGAAATTATAAGTAGAAGATTTTGATGTTGAATAGTATTAGTGGAAACAAAAATTTCGGTCGGTGATTTTACCTATCTTTTAAACTAATTTTTTTACTTCGCTATCGATCACTTTGGGCGCCATATGGAATTTTGTGATTGTGATTTTTTTTATTTATTGTTATTAATTTTTATTGTTTTGTCTTTTTTTTATGTACGATGCACAAACGTGTATGGGTCCGCCATTTGAGCTCAATTGAGCCTTCTCGATGCCTGTGGATTTTATTGGTATATTATAAAGCAGTTGAATGTTATTAACTCGCAAACAGCACAATTTTGCTTCCTTGATGGGGGAGAAAAATGTCCATGTCCCAGCCTCCTCTTGGCCTCCCCTGGGTACACTGCAGTTTCCTGCAGTGAAGCCAATGGGACCTCTGGTTGTCTTTTGGTTTTCACATCTTATGACTTCTCCTATTTTCTGCCTTGAAGTTAGCACAAGCAGGATTGTGTGTTCTGAAAAGTGAATTTCGTATTGTAAGACTGCATTCCTCCAGTTTATGAGTAAAGTGTAGCATTTACAAATTAAAAAAAAACAAAAAAGAACTAGCAATACTGTACAGTATTATTGCTGCTGCATTTGGTTTCTTCTTTTTCCATCAAATATACAGGGTGGTTCAAAAAGTCTGGTTCACAGTAAATAATTTCCAAACCGTTTTAGATGTTGATTCAGCAAAATGATTGTTAAGGTAGTATGTTGGGGGAAATCCAGTTATGACATCCAATTTGACCTCTGAGGTCATCTTCAAGGTCATCCATATTGTAACTCGAGAACCGTGACAGTTAGAGCAAAAAAGTGAATTAGAAAGTTGTAGAGCATCATCCAATTAGTCAAGAACTGTTCTTAAAAAAATTATTTCTTAGGGAAAAGTTTTGAGAAAAAAGGTCTGAAACATTGGCCTACTCAGCATTATAACTCAGCTTTGTAACCTTAAACTATTGAGGCAACCAAGCTAATCCTCAATTAGGACACTTTATTGGGTCATACTTGTAAGTGGAAGAGAGGAAATACAAAAGAAAGGAAATAATTTATTTTGGAAATACATTCCACATGATAGTTTTAGGTTACAAAGCTGAGTAGACTAACATTTCAAACCTTTTTTTCTCAAAACCTTTCCCTAAGAAATAATTTTTTTAAGAACAGTTCTAGACTAATTGAATGATGTTCTACAACTTTCTAATTCACTTTTTTGCTCTAACCGTCACGGTTCTCGAGTTACAATATGGATGACCTTGAAGATGACCTCAGAGGTCAAATTGGATATCATAATTGGATTTCCCCCGACATACTACCTTAACAATCATTTTGCTGAATCAACATCTAAAACGGTTTGGAAATTATTTACTGTGAACCAGACTTTTTGAACCACCCTGTATATTATTTGAATTACTCAATAGTGCATTGATTAGATTGCCACTTTCTTGCTTTGAAAGAATATGCCTGATTTTTAACTTTCTTTGCTGAGAAGTGAGATAACTCAGATAATCATATTAATTGCTGAATGTAGTGACACGGCAAAAGGGACGAGAACCGGGAAACCATTTTAATGTCCCACTCACCATTCTCGCGAAAATAAACGACAGACCAATTTGGTTAATTGTTTTCTCTATATATATCACAGACACCTCGTGGTAGATGCACCGATTCGGAGCATCGACTGCACGGTCTGAGTTAGGGAGCTCGAGCGGCTCGTCTTAGAGGTGCTCTTCTTCTCAATTTGTTTGATATGGGATCATGATCAAAATAACAAATATAAATCAAAAATCTAAATAGACTGCGGTTGCAGTTCACAAACAGAGGTGATAATGTTTGCAAGTTATCAGCAATTAAACTATTAAGTCTACAATGGCTTGCTTTTTGAAAAAAGTAACAAGATGGCCCAAATAGTAAAGTGAAAACAGCGCTTATGTCTTAGTGTCAAGTGACCGGGCATGAGCAAAAGCGTATGACATCACATCAGACGACGAGATTCCGATCGGGCAGACGTCATTTTTGGGGAGTCGCACCATATGATCTTAACCGCCATTCTGAATTAAAAAATCATACCATAATAATAGTATTTGTCTGTGGCAGGATGCTTGGAACAATTCATCATGCTGCTCTTGGTTTTAAAGTAAAAGCATGAAACCGCGGCGGCCAGGTAAATCGCAATCAACATGGCAGAGTGTTATTGGGTAACGTTCTGTCATAATACCAAAAAACTCAGATGGAAAGACACTTAAACAACCAGTGAAAAAAAATTTAAATAGTCAAGCCATAAAACTTTTACAGAAATGCATACACAAAGAAATGGTGAAAAAATGAAAACTAAAACTATGTCGAGCTAAAGAAATATCTTAAGTTTGTTGTTTTATGGTCTCGTGCCACAGCGTCAAGTACCGGTAATTACAATTAAATTTGAACTCGTTTTGTTGTGGCCGGACCCTTCACAGCACGCCATTGTTCTTGCAGTTTCATTGTCGTCAGACACGCCACGGTCGCTTATGGGACCAGCTGCAATGACTGTTGACTAAGCTTGTATTCGGATCGGATCAGATCAGCTGAAGATTGGATTAAGTGAAATGATCTGCCAGCGACTGAAAATGCGGATGAGATGGCTGATTTTTCCGGGCAATCAATCTGCGGTGCGGTTTGAGTAAGCACGCGGATTGATCCGAACCGTCTTCACCATTGGAAGGTAGCAGGTCGACGCCGCTGAAAAACACTTTTTTGATTGGCACAGAAGTCTTGCGTTGCGGATGCATAAAAAATCAAGTCCTATTTTTGAAAGACAAAGAAATAAGCTTTCATTCACCTTCTAAGACAAAATATCCAAAGGCGTTGCGGGCAGGCTTTCTGCTTTTTTTTTGCCCAATTATCGACTAATCTTGGACTCCCTAGTTTTTCGTCGTTTGCTGGAGTGGCTGTGTGTGTCAACAAAGCAGTTGCAGCTTGGTCATCAGCCTGGGCGTCAATAACATCAGTAACGGCAATGTTTGCATTTCTGTTGTTTTAATGATTGTTGAAAAGTCTAATAAACTTTTCTTCAAGCTCACAGATTGCAGTCTCTGATAATCACCACATACTTTAAAATACTTGTGACCGTTTGGCCACCCTAGTGGCCTACGTCACTCCACACACCGCCTGGCGGCTCCAAGCCGTCCCCCTCGTAGAGGAGTGGACCGGCCTAGCAGGGGAGGTAAGAGCAGAGTGGTGTGCTGAGCGAGAGACGTTGTTGAGGGAGCCGAGAGAGAAGACGTGTCAGGTGCAACTGCCACGGTCCCAACCATAGTAGAGACAACTAATACTCTGTTCCGCTCACCATTCACCACTGTGACGTTCAGTGGCAGTATGGAGACTGTCGCATTACCATGAGTGGCTACATGGGCTGTAGGTAAGTACAGCGGAATGATCGTCCAAGGCGTCCGACCACGTCGTACATGGGGATTACGCCCTGTGTGTGACGGGCCGGTTGCCGGTGTAGCGTGCCTAGCCGCACTCTACACAGTGAGATGGGAGACCCAACCCCTATATTCAGACTCACCATAAGAAGGGGACCAGTTCCTATTGGTCCGAGCCTGTTTACTCATGTTGCCAGCAACCTGGAGATGTTTTTTGCCTTTTCTTGTTTTACTTTTAACTTTTAATAGTGTTAGAAATCTAAGTTGATTCTTTGCTTGTATCAAACTCTAAAGTGTTGTTGGTACAAACAGTGCCTCTTTTTTCCCCTTCTCCGCAAGGGTTAAAGTTCTCATTCAACACCATTGTTCTCTGCTTGTTAATATTAAGCTTAGCAACTTTTGTTATTACTCATGACTTTGTATTATTGCAAATTTTCCTGAAAAGGAACACTGTTCTTTTTTTGTCACTTGTGTTCACACAGTCACGAACATTAAACCGTTTTGTTTTTCTCTACATCTTCATCATTCCTCATCGTTTCGAGGCAGAAACGAAAGTATTCTGCCAAGCTCACTTTTTCGCGCAAGTTGCTGTGCGAGTTCCAGTTTGAATGCAACACTCATAACTGTTACCTGTTTACTTTCACTAGGAAAAGTAGTTTTGTTGTGGTTTTATTTAGTTTGATTATTTTAGATGTTTGAAATGACGTAAAAAGACTAATATTGAATAATGAAATGTTTTTAAAAGTCTGGAAGCAATGTTTTAAGTTGTTACTTTTTCAAAATTCATGATTCTTCAGTTTGCTCAGTTTATCGGTTGCTATGTCAAGCTGTTTTTGAATTGTATGATTGATTGTTACCTCTGGACACAAAATGGCTTTCTGTAACTCGAGCATTTGTATTTTGGCCTACTTTTATGTAGCCCTACACCAGTGAATAGGCTTGACCAATAGGAACTGGTCTCCTTCTTATGGTGAGTCTGAGTATAGACAACGATTAAAGGCCAAAACCCAAAAATCTGGAGTCTCTGGCTCGTCTTTACGTGATGTATGCGTCCCTCCCGTGTAGTAACTCCCCACGCCATACGGGTCTGACCATACCCAGTCACATACTTTAACTTTAGTGATGGATTTAAAATGGCACAAATACTAAGAAGAGATTCTGATGTGAAATGCGCATATTGCTGTAACTTGACCAGGGTTGCATTTACGGCTGCTACAAGAATATCATTCTTTTGCAAAGATGTATTACTCTTAAGGCAGCAGATAAACCAGTTCTGGACTGATATAATAGATGCCCCTGTCGAAGTTTTAGACATACAACGTTTGTTGCTTGTTTGAACGTTTCCAAGGTCCCCATAACCAAATCGATTGCAGCTCAGTTCGTAATAACTACTGTAGACTCCGTAAATGCTTATCTGTTGCAACTACATCATCAAAGCTGTTTTCAAAACAACAGCACGTTTCCTCATCTTGAATGTTGAATTCCATCAAGTTTTGACATTAATGATTGAAACAAA
Source organism: Strigamia acuminata (assembly GCA_949358305.1). Lineage (NCBI taxonomy): Eukaryota > Metazoa > Arthropoda > Chilopoda > Geophilomorpha > Linotaeniidae > Strigamia > Strigamia acuminata. The sequence goes on from OX442314.1 coordinate 33,777,644, forward strand.
ATTATATGATGCGATTATACTTGCAGGCTTCAGATAGCTTTTCTAACATCTGCATTATTCCAATGTTATACTAAGAACCGCTAGTCTATTGGGAGATGGCCAAGCGTTGTGTGAACGCCACGCGACCAGGTGCCTTGTCTAACAGTGCTTTGACGTGCAATTTTTTCTCTGCAAATGCATGCAACAAACTGGCTCGTATAGCATGTCTATTAGGCATTCGTGCTTCGCAGTTAAGCAGCTGGACAAGTTCTTGGAAAACAAGATCGTCTACAATCCTGTGTCACACGTTACTACTTGCTATCCACTTTAGTAATACCTTGGCGAAACGTTTTTGATGTAATTGGTCTACAAAGATTGTGATTTGGTCGTTTGGTATTTGGGTCCCAGTTCTGTTCAATGTAATTTCTTCAAATGGTTCAGCTTTTAAGCTGAAAGTAAAACATGTTGTACAATAATTACATTTCATGGTTTTTTTTTATCTTTGTTTCTGGCCCTTTTCTTGACAATTGTAACAAGTATCTAATTAAATTGGTCTTACCGTCACTGGATACTGTATATCCTTTGTCACGTTGATTAAACTTTCCTACGGGCTTCTGGGATGTCTCACTTACACCACTTGATGGACTTGTATCACTTGTAATTTTATTTGACATGAAATGGCGTCAGATACTTTGGAAAAAGTAAAGTTTGCTTCTGGCCATTGGCAAATGGATTGCACTAACATTTCAAATTACCGGTACTTCCAAACTCTATTGTTGACTGTGTATGCCAAGACTTTGTCGGTTGGTTACTGTTTGATGACAGCCATCTGCACCCTTGCAATAAATGTGTCTATGTCCTCGTTATCATTTTTTCAGATGGAATAAAAATCTTCAAGTAACTTTGCATTGCGTGCCAAAGAAGTCGGCTCATACAGTTTCTTGAGGTAATCCCAAACCTTTTTACTGGTTGCCAATGTTGTTTAAATTGTGTCACCTGGTTGTAAAATCCCGTATGAGGGTCTCCACCACCAGGGGGTGTAATATTGTAATCTAGCGACCACAGAGGCACAGAACGTGATCTCTGATCTGGCACTTCCAGCTCCACCATCAACACGTGTGCGAATTAAATAAACTGCTTGAATCTAAAACATTCCTAGAGAATCCCTTCTAATAATTATCAACAGCCAGTTTGGCTAATGGCGGTTTGAGTCGTGTGAAAACACTGTTGCACAACACACCTCGTGCTTTTGTCCTTCCTCTTAGCAAATTTGGCTTAGATCTCTCTCTTGGCTGCTGGCTCAGGTTCCGCTTCAGATCCATCATGAAAGTTTCATAAATTTAGTTCTTGTAGAAGGAATTGAATGTCCAGCTTTCATTTCTCGTAATTATGCTTGTCCAGGGGCTCAATACCCCATGCTGACGTTAGTCCTTGTTTGCCGGCCAAGTTTGAAATTTCCAAAAGTTCAAATTTTTAAACTTCGGATTGAGGCGAAGGCAGAGCCTCTTCAAATGTAAGTGGCTCCTTGATGACGCAATAAATGCTACTGCGTTTTGACATTATATTAGCTGACTCGTTGTTCTGCTTTGCGAAGATTTGCAGTAACCTCGGACCAGCAACATCCTTCCATCAGGGAATGGTCCCAGGAAGTTCATTGCCAATCCCTGCCACGGTCGCTCAGGCTAGGTGGTTATTTGTAAAGGCTCTTGTCACCATCATGCTAGCCTGACACGGGATGCAGTGTGAAATCGCTTTCTCTACTCTTATCCAAACCTGGAAATTATATCTTTCATGCAATAAACTTTTAGTCTTTACAATGCCCTGATTACCTCTATGGGTCATTCAACTCCACAACTCCTCGCCCTCAATGATTCTGGGACCAAGAGCTGAATACGCAAACACAGCCGCTCTATTCTGGTTGATGGCCTTTGGAATTGTGGCGAATGGTCGCCACTTTTAGGTCAAGTGTAATGGCAGAAAATGTGGGAGAGGGTGAGGGTGGTTTTGCCCATGCGGACACTGACCTAACCCACCACCACACTGGACACTGACCTAACCCACCACCAGAGGTAGCGTAGTTGGTCAGCGGCGCTCTCAGGAGGGCGTAAAATGGAGGACACTAACGCCACTTATCCATAAGGGATCTTAGAACCTAAGGTCCAGGTCAGAAATGGGGAAAGAAAGCAAACAGGTCTTAACTCTTTGAAAACCAATGCTTTACTGAATTAACAATACATAATTTTCTAACAATGAAAACTTTGAAAAAAAGAAAACACTTAATCATAACAGCAAAGCATTCTTGTAAGAATAGCACATGCAAGGAAAAGGCTTAAACTAGGCTTAAAGCCTGGTTCACACTTGCGGAACGTATCCGGGGTTTGCTGCAAATGAGCTGTGATTGGCTGCGGAAAAAAAACGCGCGGAAAACTAGAAATATTTTCTAGTTTTGACCATTGTTTTATCCACGAGCATATCACCAGTGCACGTCGGTACGACGTCGTCTGGAAAACCGTCAGGTTACCAAAACGTATACATCTTGCGATATATAAGGCGATACAACATTGTATTTACTTCATATCGTTTCAATTCGAATCAAATCTAACAACTCACGATGAACTTCGTTTTGGACGTGCCGAGTCTCCAGGACATTTTATTCGTCAAAACCGCAGTTAGTTTGTGGAAGCGCCACCCGATCGCATGGTGCGGAACAATCGTAACAAACAAGCAGCAATGGTCTAAAGTCGAAAACGGTGTTTGTGAGCAAATGGATGCCTTGATTATTCCTGTAGTATGGAAACCTCAATTACGCGCAATGATCGAACAAGTTGGCAGAGAACTGCACGATTGGCTCAAACAATTAACGACACAAGTGTTCGATCTTCGTTCCGAACAATTGATGAAATCGCTAACCGAATGCACGCAATGGACGATGCACGGGAAAGTAAACGCAACGGAAACGGCGCGAGTTCTGTCGAGGTTGGAAAGTTTTACGATCAAAACCCGATTCGACATTGCCTGCATGTTTGCCATCGCAGACGAAGTTGAGCATCTCTGGAAAGCATTTACCGATTCTGACGACGAAAAGACACCGGTGCAAAGTCTGATGTATAACTTTTGGAAAACCGTTTCATTCGATGTCGATTCACCTCAAATTACCGACGACATGAAATCCGAAGTGTTTTTAAAGAGCGTTGCCGAACGAAACCAAAGTGCAGTCGAATATGTTTGGTCGACAATGCGAGAGAGCGAAAGAACTGCGTTGATCGCTAGATTTTTGCAGACTGAAAGCGAGTTTGAGTTGTTGATCGAGCTGATAATAAACGATTACCTGGCCAATGGCGGCGAAGGATGTAGTCGTGGAATCGGCATCATGTGTTTTCTGCTTTCTCAGATGACCACAAAACAAGTGGATGCAATGATGAGGTCGCGATTCGGTCCTCGTCTTTGTTTTTCATTGCTTTTAGACTTTTTCACCGTGGATTTGTTCACGCCATGTTTGCGTCACATTTTGAATGCGATTCCAGGTGATTTCTTCTACGAGTTATTTCTGAGAATGTGCGAAATGTTTTTTCTGACTGAATGCCTCTATTTTCGTAAGATTAGGAGATGTATTTCACATTTATGGTCAGAAGCTCTTCCCGGTCTCAGGAGTTATATTGAGGGTCATAAATTCGTGTTGGTTGTGACTCAGTTGGTCATTTCCAAAGATTTGGTTAATTTAGAATTGCTGCTGAAGGATTTGGGCGTTGAAAAAAGGAGGAGAGTTTTGTCAAAGTGTCTGTGCTTACTACTTTCTAATGAATATTCGTTGAATTGGAGTTTCATCAAGACCGTGGCGAAAAAATATGTCACGACGCGCGAGGAAATGACAACTTTTAAGATGGGTTGTTGTAAGATGGCTTACAGAGTGTTTATTGCTTTAAGCGAGTGCAAATGTAAGTGGAAAACGGGTAAGAAATTTCTGAAGTTTTGTTTTGGTAATAAGGCCACGGCAATCGATGAAATCAGAACACGTTTCGGGCTGTATTATTTCACAAGAGCCCAAGAGCAAAAGTTCATTTGTCAAAGGCTTTGGCTACACGTAGAACATCTGGTTAAGGCTAAAAACGAGGAAGAACACTTGACTGTAATGTCGTGTTATACGGGTTATTCGTGTACACCCGTAGATTTTCTGTTCTTGGAATGGCTGTTTAGGGAGAAGACAGTGGCGGAAATAAGACGAATTCTATCGGTTTGTTTTGCTTACTTTATTGATGTCGATCGTAGGTCGGAAACGTTAGATTCGATCAAAGTAGTCGCTAAAAGGTTTATTACGACGGAAGATGAATTGGATGCTTTCAAGAAACACTGCTCGTATTTTGCATACCAAGTTTGCACTCGTGATTATGAGTTGTTTCTAAAAATGAGAGCTTTATTGATTGAAATGAGAAAATCGAAATTAACATTAAAATTAAGCAAGTGTCATTTTTTGTGCGGTGAAGTGAATTTTTTGGGGCTACGTTTGACGGCGGAGGGGTTACGGCCAGGGTTGGAGAAAACAAGCGCCATTAGAAATTTCCCGACGCCAGTAGATGTAAGGGGAGTTAGGAGCTTTTTGGGATTGTGTGGTTATTTTAGGCGATTTGTGGCGGGCTATGCAGTCAAGTGCAGGCCGTTGACAAACTTAACACGCAAGAATGAGCCTTTTATATGGAAAAAGGAGTGTGAAGCGGCATTTAGGAACTTGATTGGGGAGTTAGTGTCAGCACCGGTGTTAAAGGTGTTTGACAACACGCGCCCATGCGAAATACACACGGACGCGTCGCAGGAGAAGTTGGGAGCAATACTGATGCAGGGGGATGAGAAAGGAATTTTGCACCCAGTATTATACGCGAGCCGAACGACGACGGACTGTGAGCAACGGTACCACTCCACAGAATTAGAATTGCTAGCGGTGGTGTGGGCGGTGCAGCAATTTCGGATGTATGTGTACGGGGGAGAGTTTGTGATTGTTACCGACTGCGAGGCGGTTAGATATGGGTTGAAAAAGAAGGAGCTGACCCCCCGCATTGGCAGATGGGTACTGCAATTGTCCGAGTACGATTTTAGAACCGTGCATCGGCCGGGGCTGCTAATGAGCCACGTCGACGCGCTCAGCAGAAATGCTGAACCGCGTCAACAGCCAGAAATTGAGGAAAATGAAGTGATGAGTCGATTTCGAGTGAACGAGATCAGATTAATGGGCGGGGACTGGCTGGAAGCGGCGCAGATGAGCGACATCGAGTGCAGGGAAATTAGAGACGCTTTATTGCAAAATAATAACGAGGGGTTGACCGAGCGAATGCAGAATAAAATACGGCAGTTCACACTCAAAAATGGACACGTATGCCATATTTTGAGAAGAAAGGGGGAAAAGAAGCGAAAACGAATTTACGTGCCAAAAGGGATACAGCGGCAAATAACGAGAGAAGTGCATGAGTCACACGGGCACCCGGCGACAGAGGGGACCATGGATGCGATTCTTAAAAGATTTTGGTTCCCGAGAATGCGGAAATTTGTGAAAGCCATTATTGGGTCCTGCGTCAAGTGTTTGATTTACAAAGAGCCAGGGGGACGGCGACCAGGGGCACTGAACGTGATAATTCGAGAGAAAGTGCCGTGGCACACGGTCCACCTGGACCACGTGGGGCCATTCCCAAAGAGCGGGGGTTACAAATATGTGCTGGTGGCAGTGTGCAATTACTCGAAGGTGACATTTTTGAGGGCAACAAAATCAACAAGCGCGAAAGAAACTTGCCGAAAATTGAGAGAGCTGTGTATGCGGATGTGGGTCCCCACGCGAGTCATCACCGATAGGGGGACCGCATTTAAGAATAACGAGTTCGCCGAATTGTGTAACGAATTGGGGGTGGGACATGTCCTGACCTCCACCGAAAATCCAAGGGCCAACGGGCAAATTGAGCGGACAAACAGAACACTGGTGCCAATGATGGCGAGCTGCGTGGTGAAAGCGGATGGGAGTGACTGGACGACGCATTTAAACCAGATCGAGGTCGCAATAAATTCGAGAACGAGCAGGAGCACCGGGAAGACACCGATGGAGGTGCTCTACGGATTCCAACCACGAACCGTCATTGAACCAAGATTGGCAGCGGTCGCGGTCGAAGATAACGACGAAGAAGAGGCAGACTTTGAGCGGACACGAGACGAGGCGCACGACGCGCTCACAGCGGCGCAAGTGCGTCAAAAGAAAGCTTTTGATCGGCATCGGGGGCCGAATAAAATGTTTAAAGAGGGGGACGTGGTCGTTGTGCGGCGAAAGGCACTCGCGGCGCAAGGGGCGGCGGGGAAATTGTCAGCACTATATCGGCGGCCGTTGCGAATCGGGCGCAAGATCTCCGACACGGTGTATGAGGTACAGAGCTTCGAGGACCCGCCTCGATACCGTGTCACGGCGCCAACAGACTGTTAGGAAGATGCCCAACTGTTTGATCTTATCGGTTGCATGTTTCCCGTTAAATGCAACGTGTGTGTCATTGCAATTCTGTATCCGTGTTACATTGGTTGATATTGACTTTTAAACCCTTGTTCCTGTGCTAAGTGCCCCAACCAATGTGCTTATTAGCAATGACATGCCCATATGTCGTCTGCTCTAATATGAGCGCTTATCTTTTAGTTTCTCATGGCCTTTGTTTACATTATCGATTGTTTATGCCGAGTTTACTTTACTTTTGTTATGTAAAGAATGAGTCCTTGTCTGTTAACAATGATTCATTCTACTTCAAGTTTTGTAGCCTCGAAAGAGGTGCGCTTTTATTTTTGGCCCACTCATCTCGATGAATAAAGATGGCGGTCGCATGATGCGAGTTCCCGCACCTGTTAATTCGACTCTCAGCTCTTTCCCTTTGATGTCCGGCGCCTACAAGCCTATCATATGGTAGCAGAGGATGGTTGACGACGCGGCCAACCGTTTGTGATACGTTTGCGGCAAGTTTCGGGACGAAACGGACATCGTGGATTCGTCGGTATCGTCGCAAAGACGTATCAGCGGATTCGAGGAGTTTGTGAAGCTGACAACGTGTGCGGACGTTTGCGGAAGCATTTCTGGACCGAACAGTGTAAGAATTGTCGAAATTCTGTGCGAAATAAGCACATTGCTCGATATAAAGAGGATTTTCTTCTGCGGGCGCCATTTTGTTTGGGTTTTCATCGCGAGAAGCCAACCGAGAATCGTGTATACGGACCTGTACACGTTCTCATCGTGATTCGACGCGAGAATACGTCGAATCGACGTCGTTTTTGGATCGTTTTGGATCGATTCGCCGTGGGAAACGACGGAAGCCATCGTCCGAAGCGAATTCTTCGACGGCGGCCATTTTCGTCAAAGTAGGCGAAAAACGACGTGTTTTTTTTTTCAATTTGAGCAGAGAAGTCCTGTTAGCGGGTTAAACATACGCGCAGGCATTCGACCAGAAGACCAGTTAGCGGGTTAAACGTACGCGCTGGCATTTTCCCGAGGTTTTGTGCACGGAGCACATCCTACGAAGGTGCGGACGAGCACGTTGAGTCGACGTGCATCGATTTCACGACGTGGGATCAGCGAGGGAATTTTTGCGACGCAAACCAACCCGCAAAACAACGGATTTTCACCTTGCCAACTATTATTTAGTTTTAAGTTGTCGAAATTCCTTGTTAATAAGCTTAAGGTTTTGTTTGGGGGTCTTGTAGTATCCTTTCCACCCTTTACGCAGTCGCGTAGTGGAATTGTATTTTTGCGTAGGCTTTCTCTGGCCACCGAGTGTCCCGCGGTCCTAGGAGTCCGGTCGGAACTCGGGAGATACTACGTAAAGTTTTTCGTCTCACTTAGTGAGATTTGTCCAAGGGAGACTGTATAATTTTCGCCTAAACCTTTTGGGGGTTTACGCCATTTGTAAAAGCGTAAAAAGTGTGTTTTGTGCTTCATTTGGTGTGTGCGACGATTTATTTTGTGAAAAAGTGCAATCTTCGCGACGAAACGACTAGATATGGCGTCGGAGGAGAAATACGACGATTATAAGTCGATTAAAAAACTAAATGGGACAAATTATGCACAATGGGCGATTGGTGCGAAACTACTGTTATCCCAGCAAGGCGTGTGGGATCACGTGACGGGCGACGAGACTGCGCCGGGTCCCAACGCCACAGCCAAAGAAAAACGGGATTTCAGAGTGCGTGAGAAGCGGGCGTGGTCCACGATATGCCTGAGTTGCGAAGAATCGCAACAGCTCGTGGCCGTTGCCAAGGATACTTCTAAAGGGGCGTGGGAAGCAATCCGAGATGCTTACCAGCCCACCACACGCGCCCGGAAGGGCAGATTGAGGCGCGAGTTCCTGCAAATGCATCTAATGGACAATGAGGAGATGATGTGTTTTCTGGCCCGTGTCGACAGAAAAGTTGCAGAACTCGCGAATGTCAAAGTTATACCGACGGATGAGGAAATTGCATTCCAATACATGGATTTCCTCCCTACAACTTATGAGACTATAAAACAAATAATGTACCACTGGGATGATTTGGACTTCACCACTGCAAAAGTGAAAGACCGATTATTAGGAGAGTATAATCGTTTATTTGAAGCTTCAGACTCCTATGGTATGCGTACACAGGATTCCACTGAAAATGCAGGCGCATTCTTCGGGAAAGGGCGATTCCAACGCGGAAAAGGCGGAAATCAGCCATTTACACCTCGAACTTGTTTTTCCTGTGGCGGCACTGGTCACTTTGCGAGAGAGTGCCCGTCACCGCCCAAACAACAAGCGAATATGCAAAGCCAACGAGGTGGCACCTCTGCACAGCTAGCAAAAGGCACTGCACGAGGACGTGGCCGTGGTGGAAAGACCAAACAGGCCAATTTGGGACAAGTTGACATCTTTGATGAGCCATTGACAATGTTTTCGGCGGCAGTTCATCAAACTGAAGAGGAAGTCACCTTGTCGCCACCATTGTCTTTAATGTCGCATTGCGACTTTGATCCGCACTGGTACATAGATACCGGTGCAACAGATCACTTTTCATTTAATAGAAGTTGGTTCGTGACCTTCAAGCCACTGTCCGGCTATAGTGTCCAGCAGGGGGAAGGGAAGTCTAAAATTGAGGGCATTGGAAACGTGTTGATCACATCTTGTTATGAAGGCAGATGTAGAGAAATCACACTGCAAAATGTTTATTTTGCGCCAAATTTTAAGAAAAACCTCTTATCGCTGGGCCGGACAGATGAAGCTGGTTTTACAACTTTTATCAAAAATGGAAAGTTGACCATGTTTAAAGACCGAATTAGTGAGCCTTTTCTTGTTGCAGATAGAACAAATGATCGGATGTACAAAGTTAACTGCAAACTAGAGGCTAATATTGTGAACACAACTGCACCTTCTGCGCAACAGAGTGCAGCGGTGGGTGAAAATTCGGTCAAAAATGTTGTAAAAAGTGAAAGTGTCTTTAATCCTTTACTAAAAACAGTAGATTTTAAGGCAGCATTACTAAACACATTGAGTGGCGCAGTGCAGACTGCAGCGAAGCAGCAAGTGAGCGTAAATGCGCTAGTGAATGCGTCAAATCCTAAGAAAAGCGATTTAAATGATACTAACGGACAAAATGATTCGAATGGGGGAAAAATCGAAAAGATCAAAGTGAAACCACAGCCAATGGACATTTGGCACTCCAGAATGGGCCATTTTAATGCAAGTGGGATTGCAAAAATGGAAGTTTCACCTGACATTTTCGGAGTTAAACTCTCCGACAAAGAACTTTCGCCTTGCGACGCGTGTTCGAAGGCAAAGAGCACTAGGGCAACGTTTTCCCCAATCCCAGAAATTTCTACAAAGGGAATTTTGGAAGTAATCCACATGGATCTGTGGGGCCCTCAGCCTTTTAAATCACTGGGTGGGGCCAGTTATTACTTAATAATTGTGGACGACTATTCACGTTTCATGTGGGTGGAAATTATTAAAAACAAGGGGGATGTATTTGAGCGTTTCAAACGATGGCAAACACAGGTTGAGCGCAGCACCGGGAAAAAGGTCAAATGCATCAAGACAGACAACGGCGGGGAGTTTGTGTCAAAAAAGTGGGATGACTATGCGGCTTCTATTGGGCTCAAGTGCATCCAAACAAACCCCTACTCCCCAGAAATGAACTCTGTGGCCGAAAGAGCAAACAGAACAATTGTTGGGGGAATTAGAGCCATGCTCTTCGAAAACAATTTTCCAAAGGGTTTGTGGGCAGAATTAGCCGTGACAGTTGTCTATCTTAAAAATAGATTCCCACATGCAAGCTTAAGTGGGAAAACCCCTCATAACTTGTTTTATAACAAGAAAATGTCGTTAAGACATTTAAGATGTATCGGCTCCAAAGTTTTCGTGCACATTCCTTCGCAAACAAGGAGAAGCAAGTTGGAAGAAAGGGCGTGGCCTGGGGCCCTAGTCGGTTACGCGATTAAGACGCGGGGGTATCGAGTTTGGGACCCCAAATCCAACCAAGTGATTGCTTCAAAACATGTGAAGATTAATGAGAATGTCTTTTGGCACGAGTCGGTGCAACTGAGTGGAATTCCATCCGAACCTAATTATATGGGAAATTTGAATTATGAAGATTCAGATGAGGAAGAAATTCCAGTGGCTCCTGCTCAGCAACAGGTTCCCCCTATCATACAGCAATTGTTTCAGGCCCCGAAACATGCGATTCCGAATCCCCAATTAGTTCAACAGGCGGTTGAGCCTGAAATTGTGGAAGAAGTCGCTCAAGCTGCTGGTGGGATAGAAGAAGAGGAGGAACAGCAGGTGGATGTTCGGCCTCCAAATCCGACTCTCACACCTCCACCAGTTAGGAGGAATCCGCCACGCGGTGCTAAGTTAAAGGGGGATATAATAAGAAAACGTATGACCGCCCCTGAGGAATTAAAAATTTTGGACATGACACAATGGCAACGGAGAGAAACCGTTAGGCAAAGTGGTGAAACTGCTGGGCAGGTAGATGTGATCTACATAACACCACTCGGCGATAGAATCCGCAGTCGGATTGATGTTGTACGATGGTGCAAAGAAGAAAACTATCAGTACGATGGGGGTTGTTTCGACTTTAAGCCAACAGATGAGACCATTGGCTTCGCCGGTCATGCATCCGTTGAACCGGACACTTTTGAAGAAGCTATGTCCAATCCCAATAAATCCGACTGGCAGGACGCCATGGATGACGAGATTAATATCTTTAATGACAGAAAAGTTTACGAGGAAGTTGACAAAACCGAAGGGATGAATTTACTGGGAACAAAATGGATTTATAAGATCAAGCGTGACTACACTGGGGCAATTAAACGCTGGAGAGCACGTTTAGTTGCGCAGGGTTTTGGGCAGAAAGAAGGAGTTGACTTCACTGAGATATTTTCACCAGTGGTCAACTTTGTTCTCGTACTGATATTCTTTTGTTCTCTTGTGGTTCTGCAAGGCTGGCGAGATACACATCTCGACATCAAGTCTGCGTACTTATACGGAGACCTTGACGTGCCACAATACATCAATATCCCGAAGGGCTTCCGGACCAAAGAGAACCAACACAAATGTTGGCGATTGGTCAAATCCTTGTACGGACTTCATCAGTCCGGAAGGATGTGGTATTTCAAGCTCCACGAACGATTATTGGAAATAGGATTCACTCCAGTCTTAGGGTTGAATTGCGTATATAATTACGGCTCAGATGCCGTCCTTTTGTTTTACGTGGACGACATTGTTTTGTTTAGTCGTGATGCTTTCGTTGAACAATGTATCATCGAGTGGATTCAAGAAAGCTTTGAAATTGTCAACCTTGGACCGGTGACTCTTTTATTAGGGATTCACTTTGAAAGGAAAAATGGGGACATTTTAGTACATCAAAAGAGTTATATTGCGAAATTAGTCGAGAAATACGACATTGACCCGTGCCATAAAATTAAAATCCCAGTCACAGTCGGTACCATGATACAGAAGGTACAACCGGGCGAACAAATAAACTCGACGTTCCCATACAGGTCCCTAGTAGGGAGTTTACTTTTTATCGCGAATAGAACGCGTCCAGATATTCTCTTCAGCGTTATTGTATTATCTCAATACAATGAGACCCATTCTAACAGGCATGTTAAAATGCTAATACAAGTGTTGAGATATCTGGCGAATACCCCCAATTATGTTATCAACTTAGCTAATTGTAAAAACAACAATTTAACGGTTTACACCGACGCGTCCTTTGCTTTGGACCAAGACAGTAGGAGAAGCTTTGGGGGTCACATAGTTTTTTAGGAGGGGTTCCGATTTCATGGAATTGTCGAAAACAATCCATGACTTCACTGAGTATAATGGAAAGCGAGTTTCTCGCAGTTGTCGATGGCGTGAGAGAAGTGATATGGCTTGAACGTTTGTACGAAGCTGATATCATCTTATGTTTCAACCGAAATGTCCCTTGCGTCTACGCCGATAGCATGCCGGCAATCAACTATGCGAAAAACAAGATCGAGAACCGTGCAAATAAACATATAGATGTTAAATTGCACTTTCTTCGTGATTGGTATGAAAAAGGCGTGTTTAGTATTAAACATGTGCCTGGCGAATTGAACATCGCGGATTTGATGACAAAGTGGTTGCCGCGCCCCAGATTATGTCAGCTCTGTGAGCATATTTTTGTTGTAGTCAAATAGTTGCGCAAAGGGGGATTTGTTAGGAAGATGCCCAACTGTTTGATCTTATCGGTTGCATGTTTCCCGTTAAATGCAACGTGTGTGTCATTGCAATTCTGTATCCGTGTTACATTGGTTGATATTGACTTTTAAACCCTTGTTCCTGTGCTAAGTGCCCCAACCAATGTGCTTATTAGCAATGACATGCCCATATGTCGTCTGCTCTAATATGAGCGCTTATCTTTTAGTTTCTCATGGCCTTTGTTTACATTATCGATTGTTTATGCCGAGTTTACTTTACTTTTGTTATGTAAAGAATGAGTCCTTGTCTGTTAACAATGATTCATTCTACTTCAAGTTTTGTAGCCTCGAAAGAGGTGCGCTTTTATTTTTGGCCCACTCATCTCGATGAATAAAGATGGCGGTCGCATGATGCGAGTTCCCGCACCTGTTAATTCGACTCTCAGCTCTTTCCCTTTGATGTCCGGCGCCTACAAGCCTATCACAGACCAAATAAAGCGATGGGAAATCACCGACGATGCCGACAACGCGAGCGAGGACGAAGGCCAAGACGAGTCGGAGGACCGACTCGAGTAGTCGGATGGTCGAGTGTGAAATGTAAAGGCGCGGTGCAGAAAAGTGACACCAGAGGGCGACAGGATCGCCAGAAAGACACGCGCGCCAACACGAGGAATTCAAGAATCGAGTTAAAAGATTAAGAGATTAAAACTTTGTACATTTTCTTTGTAAAAATAAAGACATTCCTGTTGTAAACTTAAGACTGACTGGACGTGTGGCCATTTTGGCAAAAAGTTATTTTAAAAGTTTGCAACAAGTTTCAAGAGAGGCGATAACTTTACATTAATATTGTTATTTGTAAATTCCTATTTTAGTGATACCGGTATATGCTAGTTATACCGGGTGGCCCACATAAAAGCGGCCAGACAATACAGGGAGGGTTACGAAGGGTGACTCAAAAAAATGTATACACACACGAAATTAAATATACATGAATTATTAGCTGTGGCCAGTGTTGTTTAATTAACGTTTCTAGTTCAGTTTTTTTCGCTGTTTCGTTTGGTGTTTAGCTTTTGATGATCTGAGCTTTTGTTCTCGAGATATTTGCGATTTTAATCAATCATTGTCCGAATTCGCCAAGTTTTATTGCACTAGGCATTCCTGAATTTTGTGGTACTTTTTTAATCTCTTCAATGGAACTTTTGTGGATTTCTTCAGATGTACCAATACAAGATTTTGCTTGATTTTGTGAGATTGTGCCATCAAACTTGGATAATTCGGAAAAATTGATGAAAAATGCAAATACAAGTATTTGACCCCTCACTTTTCTTGGAACTCTAGTGGGTTATCTCATTTTAAAACCTTTTTTTCCTCTTTTCTTACTTAAGAATAAATAGTGTTACTCTTGCTTTCAAGACGCCTTTGAAATCTCTTTTTTTGTTTTAGTTTACTTGGAAAATGAAGAAAGAATACACCTTCCATGTGCTTCTTATGTTGTTGATATCTTGAATCACAATTACAGTTTTTGTATGAGCATTGATAATTAACTATTTTGACTCTATAAACTAAATAACTTGTAAAAAAAAAATAATGACCCCACATATAAGACATTTTTTTATACCTGAAAGTCAAATCAATGCTACTTTTGTATATAATACGTAAAAAAAATAATTCCCAAAAGGAAAAAACTGTAATATTGTGGGCGTACGGTTGTTTTTTCATCTATAGTCATCAAACAACAATGCCGCCGCTATTTTCCTGCAAAATGACAGTCATTTTAAATGCTACTCGCCTATTTTCGTCCAAGTTTAAAGTGGGAAATCGGAAACAGTTTCTCAATACAGGCTTGTTCTACGTAACGTAACAAGGCTTATTAAACTTTGATTACTTATTAAATCAATGAATTACCGACCATTGTACCAGTGCGCGTCGGTACGACGTCGCCTGGGACACCGTCACGTTACCAAAACGTACAGTACACATCTTGCGATATATAAGACGATACAACATTGTATTTACTTCATATCATTTCAATTCGAATCAAATCTAACAACTCAGGATGCAATTCGTTTTGGACGTGCCGAGTCTCCAACAAATGTTATTCATTAAAACCGCAGTTGGTTTGTGGAAGCGCCACCCGATCGCGTGGGGAGAAACAATGATATCATGCGAGAAACAATGGTTAAAAATCGAAAACGATGTTTACGAGCAAGTGGATAATGTCTTGATTATTCCTGCAGTATGGAAACCTCAGTTACACACAATGGTCAAACATGTTGGCAGGGAACTGCGCGATTGGCTCAACCAACTAAAAACACGGGTTTTCGATCGTCTTTCCGAACCGTTGATGAAATCCCTGACGGAATGCACGCAATGGACGATGCACGGGCAATTAGACGTAACGGAAACGGCGCGAGTTCTTTCGAGGTTAGAAAGTTTGACGATCAAAAACCGATTCGACATTGCTTGCATGTTTGCCATCGCGGACGAAGTCGAGCATCTCTGGACAGCATTTACCGATTCTGACGAGGAAAAGACACCGGCAAAAAGTCCGATGTACAACTTTTGGAAAACCGTTTCGTTCGATGTCGATTCACCTCAAATTACCGACAGCATGAAAACCAAAGTGTTTTTAAAGAGCGTTGCCGAACGAAACCAAAGTGCAGTCGAATATGTTTGGTCGACAATGCGAGAGAGCGAAAGAACTGCGTTGATCGCTAGATTTTTACAGACTGAAAGCGAGTTTGAGTTGTTGATCGAGCAGATAATAGACGATTACCTGGCCAATGGCGGCGAAGGATGTAGTCGTGGAATCGGCATCATGTGTTTTCTGCTTTCTCAGATGACCACAAAACAAGTGAATGCCTTGACAAAGTCGCCATTCGGACCTCGTCTATGTTTTTCATTGCTTTTCGACTTTTTCACCGTGGATTTGTTTATGCCATGTTTGCGTCACATTTTGAATGAGATTCCCGGTGATTTCTTTTATGAGTTAATTCTGGGGATGTGCGAAATGTTTTCTTTGACTGAATGCCTCTATTTTCGTAAGATTAAGCGATGTTTTACACAGTTATGGTCAGAAGCTCCGTCCTATCTCAGGAGTTATGTCAAGGGTCATAAATTAGTGTTGGTTGTAATTCAATTGGTCAATTCCGAGGATTCGGTTAATTTAGATTTGCTGCTCAAGGGTTTAGACATTGAACAAAGGAGGAGAGTCTTGTCCAAGTGTCTGAGCTTGCTTCTTGCGGAGGAGTATTCGTTGAATTGGGATTTCGTCGAGAGCGTGACCAAGAAGTACATCACTACGAGCGAGGAGATGACGACTTTTAAAAAGAGTTGTTCTAAGATGGCTTATGCAGTTTGTAGCGCTTTAAGCGTGAGCAAAAGTAAGTGGCAAACGGTTGAACAATTTCTAAGTTTTTGTTTTGGCAATAACGAAACGGACAAAGACAAGTTCGTGACATGTTTTGGGCTTTATTATTACACGAGAGATGTCCTGAATCAACCAAGCTTCATGGATCAACTGCTTTGGCCAAAACTGTATCGTTACTTCTTTGCGGAGAGCGAAAATGAACAATTGTCTGCAATGACATGTTCCACGTATTTGTTATCCGAGGATTTGACGAATGTGGATTTTCTGTTTATGGCGAAGACAGTGGTAGAGATTAGACGAATTTTATCTCTTAGTTTTGCTCATGTCGTTCGTAGCTTGGTGGCATTTGATTTTATCGAAGAAGTTGCGACAAAATATATTACGATGGAAGAAGAATTGGACACTTTTAAGGAGTTTTGCTCTCGTTTTGCGTACCAAGTTTGCGTTGGTATTTATGATGTTTTTGATGAAGATGAGTGGCCATTGATAGACAACTATTTAAATTTTTGTTTTAAAAATGCTCGGGAGCGTAGCGATTTTAAAACTGCTTTGCCGTTTAATTATTTCGCTCGGACCGATTTTTCTGACGACGATGCGGATTACGATGACGAATTGGTCCACGATATGCTCACTTGGTGCGGCTTCTCCTCTGACGAAATCACAGATTTTCTTGCTACTTATGCGACAAGATGAATTGTATGATGAAGAATCAAAATTTTGAAAAAAAATAAAAAGAGGAGAACTGCACACACACACACGGTGAATCCTTTGTTAAATTTAATTTAAATTTTGTTATCAAAAAAATATCGTTTTGTTATTGTGCGTGGGAAAATTCGCATAACTATAAGAGGATTTACAGTAGTTATATTTCGGAAAAATTGTGTTAAATTAATTATATTATGTGTGAGATGCTAAAATCCTAAATTTTAAAAATGTTTATTTTTCGGTCTTCAATAAAATTCATAGGTACAGTATACTCGAATTGCACTCAAAAAGGCACTTTACAAGGTTTACTACAAACTCCAGACTGTATACTACTACTAGGAGAAGTAGTTTTGATTTTTATTTATTGTTGTGATTGTTATGACTAGTTTAGTTAATGTTATTTTGATTTCATTTAATAAAAAATGTTATTTCCATCTTTAAAATGAAGTTTTACACATTAAAAAATGTCAAACTCATGTTTGTTGTGTTTATTGCCTACTGTGGTGATCTCAAAGTATTTCACCACTTAGAAGATAAATTTATTTGTCTCCTAATTAATTTGGCTTGGCACACGCCAAGTCAGATCATGTGACCGAGGGGAGAAAACTTCCCTAGGCACATCTCACCCAATGTTGTCTGGGGTGAAAACTGCAATTAGCCGTTATGGTGCAATAATCCTTTGTTGCACCAGTTTTAGCTAATTGCGCAGGTTATCTGCACAATTTCGAAGCGTGCCGGGCTCACGCCCTAGCTTCGAACGGGACTCTTGACAAAATAACACAACCCACAACATCATTGCTTTCTGCTCCGACAAAAGTACTGATAGTGGACCGTGTTAATACTCAAGACTCACCAGCTTTCCTTGTACTATAAGTGCAAGGCCAGCATCTTTGCGTTCGCATGAATTAGCAACCGCTAATTTACGCCTCTTGGAGAGAAGTTCCGACTCCCGTGAACCACCGCCATCGCAGGCGCGCGAACGATTGCCATCGCCGTCGTACGCCGAGCCGAGGAGGAGAAACTCGCGTGAACCATCGTCATCCGATCATCGTACGTGAGTTTGGAGAAGACCTAGTCTTCAAACAACAGCCGTTGTTAAGCGCTATTACCGCGCTTTTGACTCGCAACAGTCGTGGCGAGTATTTCCATTGTTTTTTCCGTATATTATTATTATTATCCTCATTTATTCTCAAACATTATTGTATTTAATCCGAATAAATATATTGCACTGCAAAAAAAATGGACAGATATGTCAAGGCGCAGTGTGTTTTTTTTTGCATTTTTCTGAGAATCCATTCTTTTTATAGAATTCAACCTTTAGTTATTTTTATTGAACTATTTAAAAGTACTAAAGTCCTAATGACACCACCATTCTTCAAACGATTTCAAAGTCTAATGCGTATGTTTTACGATTGGCAATACCATAAATCAGCTGTGTGAAAATATTTTTTACTTTTTACTTGAATGATATTTCTATAAACTTTTGCAATCCTGATTTGAGAGCACTTTAGAGATGTGTGCTTATTGTTTTGATAAAACATGAATTAACGTATTTTTTAGTTGATTGTTGGATCTTATTCAGGCCCATTTTTTCCAACTTGCTCTTGCTGAAACTTGCCCTTGCTCTCAATCTCAAGGATAAACCTGAGCCCTAAATGGAGGCTTAATTTGTTCGTTTCTTTGATATTTTTCTTTGATGGAAATCCTTCTTTTTAAGTTCTCGGCGTTGCTTCCGTCGTCAACACACCCTCCTTGAAAGATTTAAAATTCAGAATCGAATCTTGGCAAGGGTTAATGTATAATTTTAAAAGAAATTGAACATTAAGATCTAACGCAACCAGTCGTGGGTTTTTATCCTGAAATCTCCTTTCTTTAAG
This sequence comes from Strigamia acuminata, assembly GCA_949358305.1. Classification (NCBI taxonomy): domain Eukaryota; kingdom Metazoa; phylum Arthropoda; class Chilopoda; order Geophilomorpha; family Linotaeniidae; genus Strigamia; species Strigamia acuminata. Next base: position 33,796,254 of record OX442314.1, read on the forward strand.
GTATGGCTTTTATTTTAGTGGCTTATTTCGACAGATGTTTTGTTTGTAAAAAAATTGATTTGATTTTATGTTAACAGAAACAAAAATATTTTATTTAACTTCAAACTTTGCAAATTTGCAGATGATTCGTACAACTATGTATTGTTAACAGAAGCCATCGGTAAAATTGAAGTAAAAAATAAAAATACCAAATTGAAACAACGTATCACACTTTAACTATATAACTTATAATTAACCAATTGACTTAGGCTGTAATAAACTTTTTCAATAGCCGTTGATTTTGGGTCCACATGAATGTACAAATTTGGCTTGATGGCGCAATTGAAGCATAAACATCCACCATTAATTGACAAATCAGAACTCTAAAACAAAAAATTTGTAATCTTAACCTTATTCTGTAGTAACAAAAGTGCAGTTAGTTTTTACTATTCAAACCTTGAAGATCCCTTTTCCATTTCTCTCTCACATAACACTCAAAAAGCTACATTACAGGATCTGAAAGTGTCACGTCTTAAATTGCAGCTGATCGGGCTCACTTCGATGCTGATTGCCGCTATATACGAAGAGATTTTCGCGCCCGAACTGGACGAGCTTATGTCTATTTGCGACAACGTGTACACTAAAACCAAAATCCGCTAAATGGAGCGAGTCGTCTTGCAGCAGCTCAATTTCAGCCAGTTTTGATTGGCATAAACCACAATCGATTCAGATGGCTGCCAAAGACACATCATTCACGGACGAAGAATATAACGAATGGTCCTTCGAAAACCGTGAACACTACTTTAGACTGCATCCACCAATGGAACCGTGCCGCACTATACTTGAAAATCCCCCAAACATTATCATACCAACGCCGCCTGAGTACAATTGGGGCTGGTACCCAACTAGACCAAAGCCACGTTATTATGCCTACGACTCCGACGATGAAGCGTGGGAGGCGGTGGATGCTCAATTAGCACTGGAATCGGAACAGATGGCAGCGGTGGATGCTCAATTAGCAATAGAAGCAGAACAGGTGGCAGGGGTGGATGCTCAATTAGCACTAGAAGAAGAACAGATGGCAGCGGTGGATGCTCAATTGGCACTAGAAGCGGAACAGATGGCAGCGGTGAATGCTCAATTAGCACTAGAAGCGGAACAGATGGCAGCGGTGGATGCTCAATTAGCACTAGAAGCGGAACGGATGGCAGCGATGAAATCGAGGTCCGAGAATGCAGTGTCGAAGACCAAAATAATTATAGCTTTTGTAAAATCGTTAATTTGTTATAAATTTTGATAAATTTTGTTGATAATAAATCTACAATTCGCTCTGTACACTTTTTGTCTATTTTTTTTTAATTTTAATTTTTATCGAGTGCAAGTTTGGCAAACTGAATCCAAAAAAAAAATACACAAATATGTTTTACCGCTCTGTGTTGCTGCGACTGGGTCAGTTCCTGTGATGGGTCGCAATTGGCTGGACGCTTTCAATTTGTTGACCCCTGCTGGTATTTCGATGGGTGCTGTCGGGAATTCGACCACCGCCATGACCACCTCAAAGTCCGCACGCAGACGCGCTGCTCGAAAGCGCACTCAACCTCCAACAAGCACGACCGCTGAATTCACCGCCCCCGGACTGGATGTAGAAGCTTCCCCACCGAACGAGTCTACTCCAAACTTGATTGTTGCTGCTGCAGCGACGGCGCTGGCTTCCCCGCACTGCTTGGCAAGCACTGAGGCGCTCGACTCGTTCCACACGTTATTGTTGCAGCCTTTTCCATGACGAAATGGAGAAATTAACCAAACTACAACTCTCTTTGGCAGATTTTGTGGACCAATTCTTTGTCTCATTTCGTTCGTTGCCCAAAACTTCCGCCGTCATTTGGTCACGACCCGTCGACCAATTGCAAAAACACTTATCAATTGGAACGCGACTTCCAATTAAGGGGGATGATTGGCACATTGGTCCGTTTGTGAATCCACAGAGCGCAATTGCTTCCCCGACACTTGCTCACCCAGTTCCTGTAACCTCAACATTGCAACCTGTAACCACAACTCGGACTGCAACCTCACCTGCAAAATCGGCAATCAAGAATCGATCTGCAGTAGTGTAATGAGCCAGAATATTACTAAGAATTATTAGCAATATTCCTGACTTATTGTTGCCGCAACGGGACTTATCAAAAATAACTTTACTGACTCAATTTTAACTTAATCTCAAGCTAAAATGGTGGGAGAAATAACAACTCAATTATTTCTCAAATAAAAAGATGATTTATTCGAACTTAGAATAAATGATGAATTAAAATACAATGTTGACTAAGATTACTTTGTGATAAAATGATAAATTAAACAATCCAAAAGGTATTTCACTAACAGTGAAAGGAGAAAGAAAAATGGGAAATTATAAAGTAAACGGTCGATTCGACGGCTCCACGTCTCGGAAGCGACAACGGCGTTTACTCTTCTCACTCGACGCTCGGCTCGGCTTCGATGATTTCTCACTACGGACTCAATTCCGTCTTGCTTCAAAACACTCGGACTTGATTCCGAACCTTCTAATTCTCCCTTCAACTCCGTTTTCTCCAATTCGCAACTCGGTCGCTGCGGCGACTTCGTTGCGGCTAATTCCGCGTACTTCTCACACAGAGCTCGTGTTCGTAGCCCGATGATGGCGACAAATCTCCTCGGTCTCTCCGCTGCGGTCCTACGGCGGCAAGACAAAATCTCACACAAGCACAAGTTGCTTGGCAAGAAGGTTTTTCCACTGTGTTAACTGTAACACAGCAAGAATATCTCACTGCTACTTCTGTAACAGCAAGAAATAAGCCAAATTGTTTAAACAAATCACAAAATCCACTTGAACAATTCTTGGTTTTCAGAGGTAAATTTCATGACTGGTTTTCTCAAAGGCTGGTTTCATACTGGCTCCTTTCTGCCTTTCTCCAGGAAGCGTTTCCTGTCTGGGAGGGCTGTGGGCTGGTTTCCTTGGCGACCACCCACCTTTCCTCCCACCGTCTCCAACTTCCTTGTTGAAGCTTATACTTATAAAAACTCCAACTCAAAAAAAATAAATCAAATTATACATTTTATTCAGGCTCATTCCTGATGCTACGCTAGTGACCACTAGGGTCACTACAGTAGTAACATCATTTCTTTCTTGATGCATGGATGCAATCATACAATTTAAAGCAACAATATAAAAGCCTTTTTCCAAAAACTTGGTTATTACTTGTAGTACCACTGGAAAAAAAAGCAGATTTACTCAATTGTAAAAAATTGTAAATATAAAGTTGTACATGGCGGTTTCTGTTTGACAACCAGATAAGAACTCCACAACTTGGGTGGGAAAAGGGGTACAGACCGTAACCCATTTGCTGCGCTTTACCAAAAACATATTTTTCTTCCCACCATTGCAACAAACCTCTTCTACCTTGTGGTGATCCCAAAATAATTCACCAACTTAGAAGATAAATTAATTGTGTCTTCTAATTAATTTGACTGTGGCACACGCCAAGTCAGATCATGTGACCAAGGGGAGAAATCCTCTCTAGGCACATATCACCTCAGGTTGTCTGGGGTGAAAACGGCAATTGGCCGTTATGGTGCAATATGAGCATTATGGTGCAATAATCCTTTGTTGCACCAGTTTCAGCTAATTGCGCTGATTATCTGCGCAATATTGAAGCGTGCCGGGCTCGCGCCCTAGCTTCAATCGGGACTGTAATTCAAACATCACAACCCTCAACATCACTGCTATTTGCTTCCAAACATTAGTATTGACGGAGGACCGTGATTTGAACTTAGTTTCACCTGCTATCTTTGGGCAGCAAAGCACAAAGCCAGCGATTCGCGTGGATCAACTGCCGTTGATTCCCGCACAGTATCGAGAAGTTCCCGCGATCATCGTGAACCATCGCCGAGACGAGTGCGCGAACATCCGCCGAAGCCATCGTACGCTGACCGGACGCCTGTATCCGTGAACCACCGCCGCCGAGCCGTCGTACGAGTTACAGAAGGACACACGAGAACCATCGTCGCCAGGACCATCGTTCGTGAGTCGTTAACGAAGAAGGAAACCTTCCTCGTAACAACTTTTAGTTGTAAAGCGCCATTTCTGACGCTTTTAGCTTGCAACAGTCGTTGCAAGCCCTTCCATTGTTTCCCGCTCATTATTTCGCGACTTGTCGTTTTATTCTCATTATTTGTGTTATTAACACTAGTCATTGTATTTATTGTAATAAAAAGTGTGTGATTTTTATTGATAAAAACAGTCTTTTTATTTCTTTTTCCATAAAATTAACCCTAGATAAGTTTCGGCCGCGATATAAGTCTTTTTGAAGCATTCAACTGCGGTTTCTACTTATTTTATTAGAATTTAAGTAGATAAAAACCCGGATCGCAGCAACCTGCACCAGACTGAGGTTTCAATTGCCGGTACGTCTGCTTAATTTTGTTTGCTGGCAGGAACGACAGAGCCGAGAGCTGTCTACATACCAGATTGAACTATCAGTCTGCAGATGCCGAAATATACAGTGGGCGAAATGGAAATAACAGCCATGTAATGCTGTATTCGGAAAAATTACCTTAGCTGCATTAAGGACTGCTACTTCAAAATCGCTAATGAAAAATTTGGGATCCATAAGGTCAGTCCCAAATAATGCCTGAATTAAACTTGCTACCTTTCCAAAGAACAGCAAGTAAGCTGCTTTGGTCTTTTTCTCTATCAAGCAGAACACTAGCGGTAATATTCTCTTGTACACGTCAAAGTCCCCACTTCGCAGCATGAAGGGAGTACAATTGCAGAAACAGATTAGGCACACTCTTAAATGTCCCTACTTGCCTATTTTCGTTCAAGTTTAAACTGTGGAATCTCAATACAGGCCTGTTCTACGAACGTAGCCGGGCTTATTAAACTTTGATTAATTATTAAATCAATGGATTACTGACCATTGTTTCATCCACGAGCATATCACCAGTGCACGTCGGTACGACGTCGTCTGGAAAACCGTCACGTTACCAAAACGTACAGTATACATCTTGGGATATATAAGGCGATACAACATTGTATTTACTTCATATCGTTTCAATTCGAATCAAATCTAACAACTCACGATGCAATTCGTTTTAGACGTGCCGAGTCTTCAACAAATGTTATTCATTAAAACCGCAGTTGGTTTGTGGAAGCACCGCCCGATCGCGTGGGAAGAAACAATGCTAACATGCGAGAGACAATGGTTAAAAATCGAAAACGATGTTAGCGAGCAAATGAATGACTTGATTATTCCTGTAGTATTTAAACCTCAGTTACGCGCAAGGATCGAACAAGTTGGCAGGGAACTGCGCGATTGGCTCAAACGGTTAAGGACTCGCGTTTTCGATGGTCTTTCGGAACCCTTGATGAAATCCCTGACAGAATGCACGCAATGGACGATGCACGGGAAATTGAACGCAACGGCAACAGCACGAGTTCTTTCGAGATTAGAAAGTCTGACGATCACAGCTCGATTCGACATTGCCTGCATGTTTGCCATCGCGGACGAAGTCGAGCATCTCTGGAAAGCATTTATGGATTCGGATTCGGACGAGGAAAAGACACCGGTGGATAGTCTGATGTACAACTTTTGGAAAACTGTTTCATTCGATGTCGATTCACCTCAAATTACCGACGACATGAAATCCGAAGTGTTTTTAAAGAGCGTTGCCGAACGAAACCAAAGTGCAGTCGAATATCTATGGTCGATAATGCGCGAGAGTGAACGAACTACGTTGGTCGCCAAACTTGCGTGGGAAGGAAGCGAATTTGAGCTGTTTGTCGAGCTGATAATGGACGATCACATGGTCAATGATAAAATCGGCATCATGTGTTTTCTGCTTTCACAGATGACTGAAAAACAAGTGAGCGCCATGTTAGACTCGCCATTCGGACATAAACTTTGTTTGTCATTGGCTTTCGACGTTACCACCTTGGATTTGTTTATGCCATGCGTACGTCAGATTTTGAATACGATTTCCGGTGATTTCTTTTATGAATTAATTCTGGGCTTGAGTGAGTGGTCTGAGCCGACTGAATGCCTCCATTTACGTAGGATTAAGCGATGTTTTACACAGTTATGGTCAGAAGCTCCGCCCTATCTCAGGAGTTATGTCAAGGGTAATAAATTAGTGTTGGTTGTAACTCAATTGGTCGATTCCGAGGATTCGGGCAACATACAATTGCTGCTAAAGGACTTGAGCGTCGAAAAAAGAAGGAGAGTTTTGTCCAAATGTCTGTGCTTGCTTCTTGCGGAGGAGTATTCGTTGAATTGGGATTTCGTCGAGAGCGTGGCCAAGAAGTACATCACTACGAGCGAGGAAATGACGACTTTTAAAAAGAGTTGTTCTAAGATGGCTTATGCAGTTTGTAGCGCTTTAAGCGTGAGCAAAAGTAAGTGGCTAACGGGTGACCAATTTCTAAGTTTTTGTTTTGGCAATAACGAAACGGACAAAGACAAGTTCGTGACATGTTTTGGGCTTTATTATTACGCGAGAGATGTCCCGAATCAACCAAGCTTCATGCTTTGGCCAAAACTGTATCGTTACTTCTTTGCGGAGAACGAAAGTGAACATTTGTCTGCAATGACATGTTGCACGTATTTGTTATCCGAGGATTTGACGAATGTGGATTTCCTGTTTATGGCGAAGACAGTGGTAGAGATTAGGCAAATTTTATCTCTTAGTTTTGCTCATGCCGTTCGTAGCTTGGTGGCATTTGATTTTATCGAAGAAGTTGCGACAAAATATATTACGATGGAAGAAGAATTGGACACTTTTAAGGAGGTTTGCTCTCTTTTTGCGTACCAAGTTTGCGTTGGTATTTATGATGTTGGAGATGAAGATGAGCGGCCATTGATAGACAACTATTTGGATTTTTGTTTTAAAAATCCTCGGGAGCTTAGCGATTTTAAAAGTACTTTGCCGTTTGATTTTTTCGCACGGACCGATTCTGTCGACGGTGACGATTACGATGACGAATTTATCAATGGGATACTCACTTGGTGCGGCTTCTCCTCTGATAAAATCACAGATTTTCTTGCTACTTATGTGACAAGATGAATCGTACGATGAAGTATCAAAATTTGGAGAAAAAAAAAGAAAGAGGACAACTGCGCACGGTGAATCCTTTCAAATTTCGCCATTCACTAACAGTTTGTAAAGAAGGGAGTGACCTTAAGGCCACTGGGTCGTGTGTCACAATGGCGTAGGTGACCGTGGGTGGCCAAGTGGCACAAGTTGTCACACAAGTACACTCCTAACTGTAACAAAGTATCTATAAAGGAACAAATCTCAAAAACCCTGCAAAATTTTTTTTTAATTTTTTAAAACTTTTTTCAAAATCTCAAATTTTTCTTAAATTCCTATAATGTTTTGACCAAAACGCTCCAATTACACATAACAAAGACTTAAAAGCTATACCACTGCTCAAAGTGTGTTGGAATCGCTCCAAACACAAAACATCTTACAAATTAGGGTCAACACGTACCGGTAATCAAATTTTATTTCATTTTCGGAATAAGTGGAAAAAGCAGTAAAATAATTGCACCTACAACTTGTTGATTTCTTTGGCTACTGGTGCTGGCCAATTTTGTCGAATTAATTTCTTTGCATCTTTTCTTTTTGTAAATCACATTTTCATTTCTCAATATCAACATTCAAACTTTCCTCACGCTGAGTAGCAGCGCCGCTCTGGTGGGAACAACTTGTGATGCTTTGCTTCACAAAACACAAAACAAACTTGCTCTCAATTCCGCGCTTGACGGCAAAGAATTACACCGTGCAATTCAGAGGAAACTGGGCGGACATTAATAGTCCAGTTGGAGAGGCGATTGGAAAGGGAGCGAAGTGTGGCACCATGTATTTATTGCAACTGAAAAAGGAAGAGCAAGCGAATGCGGTTGCCACGACAACTAAACAAACCAAGGAAATATGGCATAAACGATTGTGTCATGCAAACGAGCGAACAATCGACAAGATGACCAACAAGGAATTGGTTTACGGGTTGGAGTACTACAATGCATCATTGGAGAAGTGCATCGCGTGCGTACTCGGAAAAATGACAAAGAGCCCGTACAAACGAATAAACGAGAAGCAGTCGGATGATGTTTTACAACTAATACACATGGATTTGATTGGACCATTCAAGACACCATCCATGGGAGGAAGCAGGTACGCTTTTGTAATTACTGAAGACTTTACACGCAAGAAGTTTGCTTATTTCATGAGCGAGAAATCTCAAACATTTGATTTCTTCAAGTCATTTAAAGCAATGGCGGAAAAGCAAACTGGGAACAAATTAAAGCGTATTAGAAGCGACAACGGAGGCGAGTTTGTCAACGAGAATTTTAAACGTTTATGCAACGATGAAGGCATATTGCACGAGCTCACAGTGCCATTCAATGCAGCCAGCAACGGCATTGCGGAGCGTGCGAATCGAACGCTCGTAGAAGCGACACGGACATTACTTTTGGAATCGGGCCTACCGCAAATATTTTGGGCCGAAGCATTTTCAACGTCAATACACGTGAAAAATCGAACTTTGACGAAACCAAATGGGGATTTAGTTCCAGAAGAAATGTGGATGAAGCGCAAGCAATCAATAAAACATCTTCGAGTTTTTGGTTGTGAGGCTTTCCTGCACATCCCAGCAGAGAAGAGGCAAAAGCTTGATCAAAAAGCAAAACGCGGAATATTCGTGGGATATTCGACGGAAAGAAAAGCATTTAGAATTTACGTCCCAGCAGAAAAGAAAATCCAAGAAGGTAGAACAGTCGAATTTAATGAAGAAATTCGGGGGGCGGACATCTTTAATTTGACAAAACCGGACGAGAATAGGCGTTTTTGTCAAGAATTCGAAGACGAGGCAATTGGAGAAACAAATGCTAACGATGACAACAATGCTCAACAGCCTGCAGTGATTGTTGAAGATGAACAACAAGAGCTGCAACGAGATCAACCAGCGCAGATTGGCAGACCTCGGGGAACAACACAAGCCGTGCTCGAGCAGCGACACGCGGAACAAATGGAGCAGCGTGAGCAACAATTGCAACAAGAAGGTGTACGACGATCACAGCGCATCGCAGCACAACATGAAGCAGTGAACGCAGCGGTTGAGGCAGCGAATGCAGCATTCGAAGGCGTTGACGACTTATTTACACCGGAAACATACGAGCAAGCAACAAACTGTGACGACAAAGAGAAGTGGAAAGCGGCGATGGATAGTGAAATAGATTCATTGCACGTGAACAATGTTTGGACATTAGTAAAGAAGGAAAAGCAAATGACTACGATAAAGAGCAAATGGATTTATCGGATAAAACTTAACGTAGACAGGAGCGTAAATAAATACAAGGCAAGATTGGTGGCAGTGGGGTATTCCCAGAGAGCAGGCATAGATTACACGGAAACATTCTCACCAGTTGTAAGAGTCGAATCGCTCCGCATCATTTTATCCATGGTGGCCAAGCACAAATTGATGACGCGTCAGTTTGACATAAAAACAGCCTACCTGTACGGCCTGATTGATGAAACGATTTTCATGGAGCAGCCGGAGGGATATGAACAGAAGGACTTGATTTGCAGACTTGAACGAAGCCTGTACGGCCTGAGACAATCAGGGAGATGTTGGAACGAGAGACTGGACACGGAATTGCAGAAAATTGGCCTGACACCACTAATTAACGACAGGTGTGTGTATATTTACAAGAGAAAAAATGACTTTATTATTCTGGGGGTGTACGTAGATGATATTTTGGCAGCGTTTACTAGTCAAAAGATATTGGACCGGATTTTAAAGAAGATAAAAAGAGTTTTTGAAATTGTTGACTTGGGGGAAGTGCATTTTCTTTTGGGAATGGAAATTTCGATAATGGACAACGGAATTCTAATTGGTCAACAAAAATACATAAACGATGTTTTGAAGAGATACGAGCTGATGGACGGAGTCACTGCAAACACACCAATGGCTACTGGACAAGACTTAGATAATTTTGAGAAATCGAAAAGAGTCGACCAGCAACTTTATCAGCAAATGATAGGATCGCTGATGCACGTGATGATAATATCACGACCGGACATATCATTTGCAATAAGTGCGTTGTCAGCATATTCAAGAGATCCGCGCCAGTTACACTTCAGAGCGGTCAAACGAGTGATGCGATATCTGAAGAAGACGATTGAGATGCGATTGTTTTTCTCAAATGAGGAAGGGAAATTACAAGGATTTGCGGACGCAAGCTGGAACGTCACTCAAGATGCAAAATCACATACAGGGATGATAGTAAAAATTAGATCAACAACAATATCGTGGAAAACCAAAAAACAACGATTAGTCGCGATGTCATCGACAGAAAGCGAGATTTTGGCCATCTGCGAATTGCTGAAATCCATAAAATGGGCACAAGACTTTTTGAGTGAAGTGGGCGAAGGAAGCTGTGTGCAGAGAAAAGTACCAATCTTCACGGACAGTCAACCAGCAATGCAGATTTTGTGCGGTTCGAACCAGTTTGGAAGAACTAAACATATGAACCGACACTTAATGTTCATAAGGGACGAGATAAAACTTAGCAACATTGAACTAATCCATTTACCAACAGGTGACATGATTGCTGATTTCCTGACGAAGGCGGTCGCGAAAGACAAATTCATGGAGGGACGCGACGGCGTGAACTTGACTAGCAACAGTTTTGCCTTCAAAAGTGGAGTCAATTCAAAAGTCTTCACAGTTTACTTCACCATTGGCTATTCTGGCCGCAAATGCGCTAAAGTTTTCTCCCTTTCGTTGTTCAGTCTTGTAAAACTTCTCTATTTGAGTGCCACGAAGTAACTTTTGAAATTCTGTGACTGGTATGATCTTTGCCAAGGTAACCTGGAGACGCTGATATCCAGCATCCTCTGGATGAGCGAGGACGTGCAGATCGGCTCCGCAATGCTGTAGATGATGCTGCCGGTCACCGTGTCCACATTGGCAATGGAAAGCGAGCTACTCGATGGGGCTTTACAACTTTCTATTTCACTTTTTCTCTCTATCTGTCACGGTTCTCGAGTTACAATACGGATGACCTTGAAGATGACCTCTGAGGTCAAATTGGATGTCATAATTGGATTTCCCCCAAAATACTACCCTTACAATCATTTTGCTGAATCAACATCTAAAACAGTTTGGGAAATATTTACTGAGAACCAGACTTTCTGACCACCCTGTATACTTACACTTAAGCTTAGTTATACTTACACTTACTTACCGTAAATTTACTTATTCTTAAACTTATACTTGCACCACAAACACAATGAAAGTTTTAGTTATTTTGAACATATACGCATGCACCAAATAGTAAATAATTATTTACTGAATATTAAAAGCCCAATAACTTAACAGGACTGTCAAATTAATGAAAAACATTTTTCAGAACTCTTAAATGAAGCCAACCGGTGGCTTTATTTAAGAGTTTGCCCCTAAAACCGTCAATGCCTTTCCATTCCCCATCCTTCAATACCCCTAAACCCAAAATTTGAAGATGATCTGAAAGGTGGCCGGTAAAGTAAAATTATACCTCCAGAGAGAATTGTTTATGTACAAATACGAGAAAACAGTCTCACCTTGTGTTGTGAACCAATAGCAGTATATTCTTCAGTCAATGTCATTTTAAGCTCCTGTGAAAATCGGATGATTTTACGTGTGAATTGTTATTTGAGTCGTATTAATATTGTTGAATTTATATTGTTACTTTGTATTTCCATTTTTTGTTCGAGAATTTGATATTGAATTTGTGATTTTGCTAATTTGTTATAATATGTCTTTTATTTTCATTTGTATGTTCTGACCTGTTCATTTTTATTGGAATCTCAAATTGTTAATCCTTTTTAATCCGTTTGCATTCCTCCACCTGAACACGTCATTCCCCTATCTTACGGATGCTTGTGATTGGTTCTGTGAACCGTGTCATTTGCATTTCCTTTTCCTTTTATGAATAGAATAAACTCAGTGTACTTTTTCAACTTAAACTGTGTGGTCGTGCTTCTTTTATACTCCAACGCCATCTTGGACTTCAACGCGATTTTCAACTGTTACATCCACTTGTAGTCAAGGACTTTAGAAATTAATTGGTAAACTTTGAATATCTTTTATTTACTTCAAGTTTAACATTGGTGCCGAAACCCGGGAACATTTTAAATTCCGAATTCATCTAAAAATCTACTAAAATGGTGAGAAATTTCGAGTTAAAAGCCAAAGCATTCCGAGCGGCCATGATGGTCACAGAAACACTTTTGACCACTATAACCACTGCGCTGAATGGGCGAGCTGCAATTCCGCAAGCCACAATCGAATTATGGCTGCAACAGCTCGAACAAAAGCAGAAGCGAGTGCAACTAACGTTTGACGCCACACTGGATCAAGCAAGAAGCGACCAGGAGATTGACGACACCGTGTTAGCACTCGACGCACTGGAGGACCGCTTGGCCGCATCAAAAGCCGATTTAGGCAGGTACACTCATGCGAATTACCCACCTAATTTACCCCAGAATCTACGACCGAACGCGGACGCACAACCGGCGGCGGACTTCGACGCGCTAGCGGCGGCCATTACCGCAGCAGTGACGGCGGCAACACCACGCGGAACGCCGACGAACGGTCAATCATTCATCAAACGTAAGCCACTTGAAATACCTAAGTTTGACGGACGTAAGCCAGAAGAATGGGGAGGGTTTTGGAAAACGTTTTCGATCCAAGTCGGTGACGACGAGCAACTGGACGGAACGAATAAACTTTTATATTTAAGAAATTACCTGGTTGGAGAAGCGCTCGACGATATAAAAGCACTCGAGATCACCGCAGGAAATTACACCGTCGCAATCGCACGTCTGCAGAAGAAATACGGCGATAAAATCGTGCTCGAAAATAAATACTTGTCTAACCTCATAAATTTGCCATCTGTTAGCAGCGAGCGAGATCGAATAGGTTTGCAGAAGCTGCACAGACACGTGGAAGTCAACATAGAGAATCTAGCCAACATCGAAGTACCACTGGCGGAAATACAGCGGACCATTTTTCCCGTGCTGTCGTCTGCTGTTCCACGCAGTATCATCATGGAATATGACAAAGACTGCGATGGAGAGCGATCGATAGCAAGGTTAATGGACTGGTTGAGTGATCACATCGCTAAACACGCCAAATACGACATGTTAAAAACCCAATCGAAGCCAGAAACGTCTCACAACAAAACGTCGGAAAAGGACAACAATTACACCAACAAAGGGCGATTCAACCAAAAGGAGAAAGAGCCTCGTTCTGGATCAGCAGCACAGTTATCGGTAATAATAATGAAATGCCAATTTTGTGATTCTGCAGAACATAATCGTAAAAGATGTCCGCACACGATGGAAGAGAGACGTAAAAGGCTGCAGAAAAAGGGGATTTGCATGAGATGCTTGGGGAAAGTGCCCCACAAGACTGAAGAATGCAGGACTCGCATGAAATGTTACAGCTGTGAGGGAGCACATCACACCCACGTGTGCGACACACCAAAAACTACAGAAGCCGGCGAGGGAATCACCCACACCAACGCAGTCGTCACCACCTGTCCACCCAAGTCCGAATTTTTGATGGTGCAGATGGTGAAGATGGCCGGACCAGCGCACTCAACTTTGGGAGTGTGCTATATCGATGGGGGAGCCCAACGCACCTTCATACGCTCTGAGTTGACTAAAAAACTGAATTTGAGAATTTTAGGCACTGAAACGATAAATTTGGCCGTGTTTGGGCAAGAGCCCAGATCAGAAGTTCGCAACAGAGTCGAGTTAGTCCTCAGTCCTGCCAACTCGAAGTCGCCAGCGGTTACAATTGAAGCCATCGAAGCTGACCACGTCACGTCCACTCCTGGAGAACAACCGAACAAACAACTCAAAGCGGAACTACAACGAAGAAAAATCGAAGTGGCCTGCAAGCAAGTCGCGTTGCATTCGAAGGAAGTGGACCTGCTAATTGGAGTGGACCATTACTGGTGAGTGATGACGGGACAAACTGAATTTTTGGAGGAAAACTTGATTGCTGTAAAAACGAAATTCGGTTGGACGTTACACGGACAGACCACAAACGGGACGAGAGTCATTGCTGCACCGGTGAGAATCAACAAAATAACACTTACCCCATCAACAGATGATCTTTTGCGCCGGATGTGGGAACTGGAACCGATCGGAGTCCGCCACGAGTCGGTCGAAACGAACGACGACGCTGAAACGTTGGACAAGTTCGAAAAGGCCATCCAGTGGACGGGATCGAATTATTCAGTGGAGCTGCCGTGGATTGTGAATAGCAACGAGCTGGACGACAACTATCGAGGCGCCGAGCAACGTATCATGTCACTAATCCGTCGTTTCAGAAAGCAACCCAACTTGTAAGCTTACCTGGAATACAAAAAGGTCATCGACGAGCAGCTGAGATCAGGCATTGTTGAAGAAATTCCAAACCAAACGGCGACAGGACCCATTTACTACATGCCACACAGCCCAGTCATCAAGGAAGAGCGCGTAACCACGAAATTGAGAGTTGTATTTGATGCATCTTCACATCGGAAAGGACATCTCTCCTTGAACGACTGCTTGTCGAAAGGTATCAATTTTTTGCCATCATTAATATTTGTGCTGTTGGGATTTCGTCTCGGAAGAGTGGTGTGACGGTTTACAATGGCTATAAATGCCTATTTTCTTAGAAAGAAGCGCTGTTGCGCCATTATCATGATATCTCGAAGATATTCTGTGTAAAACTGATAAATGTCTGGAATAAAGTTATTTATGATGTTTCAAATACAAAGATGTTCGTTTATTAAGAATAAACACTCATTCCTACTTGATATCAAAGGATTCCGGCCGAATCACGAAGAGTCGTCTGCTAAAACCGCATTTGTCAATGCGCAATGTTGCCACAAGATGGCGCGATTACGATTTAGCGGCAAATTCAAGATATGAATATAAAACATGTAAATAAATATAAAACTATATTTACTAGAATGAAACGAAGCTTTGTGAACATTAATATAAAGATATATTAATGTCTTGTGATGTTAAATACAATGTAACTTCCATTTTCTGCGGGACAGGACATTTGGTGATCAATCGATCAACCAATAGATCTGATTGGTGGATCCATTTCCGGTCCTGGGTATCCAGTTCCGGTTGTGGTGAGAATTAGCACATTGTTCCTCCGTATCCACTTCCGGTGATACGGGATTGGAGGGATTCGTGGAACCCATGTTCCAATTGGATAACTGGATTAATCCTTAATCCAGTCAGGTTATATAAACCCAAACAACCGGCCATTCTGCAGCTCTGTTTGATTATTTTCTGTTTGGTATTGTTACTTAAGAAATATGATTCGTTGTTCACGTAAAAAAAACCTTTTGGTTCTTTGTTGATTTATTCGCAAAGAACCGTTGCATGATTCTACAGAATCATGCCACCGCCGGCAATTGAAGTCGAAGTGCTGGGATCATTATGTTGCATAAATGTTACAGTTTACGGTTGCGACGCCGAAGGAGAACCCGCCGTTGTGCAATTCAGTATCCTCCGGACAGGACCAAGTTGTCTTTTTCGGTATGAACGTATTCCGTTACCACGAGTAGCATCGGTATTGTTGAGAATCGGTTCCTTCACCTGATGGTGCCAAAGCAGTCTGTTTTACAGTAACCACGAGTAGCACCAAGTGTTTGGCAAGCTGATTCTCATGGTATTCGATGCCAAAGCAGTCGGTCTATTATTAGTACCGCGAGAGATAAAACTGCTGTGCGGAGCCGCGAGCTATCGACCCCTGTGTACGTGGTACCGTCAACCACTCGATGGACGACCGTGCTGCGACGCCGGGGACGCTTGATACCGTTCTGCATGGCAAGGCGTATATTCTAATCGATGGCAATTGTGTGTTGCGACGGGAAGCTTAATCTTCATTTTATTTATAACAGCAAAACTTAAACTCGACAACCAGTTGGACCAAAATCAAGTCAGAAGACTTAATCTCATATTGAACTCAATATAACCGATAAGTTGACGACAACTTATTCCCGAAATATCTAAATAAGAATTCACAACGATATGAATTAAATATAATTCATAAGTGGAATATTGATAAGTAAATGAATACATTTACTTACACCAATATCCTCCCAAAGTTGTGGCGGTGCAGACAAAGTCAACCGCAATGCTCAGATCATTCGATTTATCGACGTGCGATAGTTTACACAGCGAACCAAGGAAACCAGCGAAGCCGTATCGGACTCCAGGACACAGCCATCCGGCTTAAGATGACATCTATAATCAGGTCGAGCGATGGGGAAACCGCTCCCATATTCCAGACCCGTAGTGATATTATTCTAGGGCCAGTTGGCCAATTCTTTGTATAGTTTAATAGCTGATTTAACTTGCCAAATGTCGGCATTAGTCCTATGTATAATTTAGCCTTGATATTATTGTTTACCAACAATAAACTGTCTTGTATTTATCTCGTATTGTATTCACTGTTTATTTATTGCGATCTCTTCCCGGTACCATTGTTAAATGGGAGTTGTGGTCGTCACCGTCACACGTGGAGGTCCCACCGAGATTAGGTTGCAATTAAATTCGATTGAATTGCAACAGTGAATATTGGAGATAAATATTTAACTAAAAGATTTAAGTTAAAAATAGACAGATTAAATTTTCAGTTTATATTTCCATGTGAAGAAGTTAAACTGATGAAATAGAAATACGTAGTAGATTTTCCTTCATTATTTTCGTTTGAAGATTTTAGGGATTTCAAAGACTACCACCTAATCTCACACGTGGAGGTCCCACCGAGATTAGGTTGCAATTAAATTCGATTGAATTGCAACAGTGAATATTGGAGATAAATATTTAACTAAAAGATTTAAGTTAAAAATAGACAGATTAAATTTTCAGTTTATATTTCCATGTGAAGAAGTTAAACTGATGAAATAGAAATACGTAGTAGATTTTCCTTCATTATTTTCGTTTGAAGATTTTAGGGATTTCAAAGACTACCACCTAATCTCACACGTGGAGGTCCCACCGAGATTAGGTTGCAATTAAATTCGATAGAATTGTAAAAGTGAATTTTGAGATAAATATTTAACTAAAAGATTTAGTTAAAAAACAGACAAGTTTCAAACCATGTTTATTTTCTTGAGAAACACCAAAACAGTCCTTTAACTAGGAATTTCGGAAGTTATAGACCTATCACACGATCACTGAAATAGGTTGCAAATTAATTCGATCGAATTGCAAAAGCGAATCTTGAATCCGATATTAACTAAAAAATTTTAGTTAAAACAGACAAATAGATTTTCAGTTTATATTTTCATGTGAAAAGTTAAACTGACGAAATGGAAACGTTTAGTGAACTCTCTTTACTATTTTCGTTCGACAATTTAAGGAATACGAAGTATTTTAAATAAGAAATCAAAAAAAAGTTTCGAGTGAAATAAGAATACAGATATTTTTTTCGAAGTTTGTTTTATTTCGAAAAGCTAAAAACATACAAGTTTAGAAGGCGGACTTCTTACGAATTTATCTTTCCACCTGAAAAGTTAAAACGAAGAAAACACCGCAACTATTTGGAAATATTTACAAGAAATTAAGTTTCTTGTAACTGTACGTCGACACCGATAGCCAGCGACCACGCGCCATAGCAATACGCGTCGATCTCCGTATCAAACGCAGCAGGGAAGCTACTCAAACCTTCAACGCAAGGTGCGAACAAATGCTTGGAAATTATGGCGGACAACAGATAAAAGACAGCGGAGAAATGTTACAGAAGGTTCGTAGAGATTTATTTAAGTGTCGCGAACTAATTTTTCCACTGCCATCGGTACCAAAGATAATTTAGTTGTTGGAGAAAAACAACACACTCCATTTCGCAGAAAAGATTTGCAAATCGAAATGAATATTACCTTTATTTGAAGGAATTAACTATTTTCACAAAAAGTACATTTTTTCCTTCGGGACAATGGAAATTAAGAAAATATAAAATGGCGGCGAATGAAGTTGCCGACCACGTAGAATAGTATTTTTTACATTGAAAGTTACGAATCACGATAAACGCTTTCCCTCGGAAAAGTAAAAGGATTTCATTCAATCTTTCCTTTCGGAAATTTAACAGTGTTTTAAGTTTCCAACGATATTTGGGTCTCCCAAATTTTGAGAATTTCTAAATGAAATTTAGCTGTTTGAAAAACAACGAATATTTTTAGTAATCTAATCGGACATTTTCCCACATGATTTCTTAAAACCGGAATAACAAATCCATTTGTGGCTATGAACTTTGCCACATGAAATATTTACGGAGCGAATATTTTTTAATTGGATTGAAGCTTTAAAATCAGATAGCTGATTTAAACGAAGAAAATAAGTTTCAAAGTAATTATTTTTCTTTCGGAAAAATCAAATAAATCACCGCTGATGAAAAGTTGTATTTTTCCATTCGAAAAAACTAAGAATTGCACAAGATTTATCTTCTATTTTGAACATAGATTTTATTCGGAAAAGGAAAGATTCTAGATACATTATTTTTCTCTAAAAATTAAGAATTTAGTCAATTTTCCTAAAGGTTAATGGAATGTCATCATATATTTCGTTCGTAATTTACGTGTTAAAGTTTAATCAGAAAAACGATTGAATATGTTTTATTTGCGATAAGTAAAAGAAAGGTTCTTTAAAAATGGAATTTCGATGCAAATCCCACAGTAAAGGGAATGTTATGTGTGAGCAATTAACGAAAAGTTGGAATAACTTCATTTTATTTCATTCAAAAGTAGTTGTGAAAAATCAATTTCAAATATTTTTCAAAGAAAAATTATTTTTATCGGAAAAAAGTAATTTACATGTCCTCGCGCGGACCGAGTAGTAAACTGCTTAATTGTGACATCGATACTGTTATTGTGTCACGTGTTATACGGAATTCCAAACCAGTGAATTACGAATTTTGGCGCGATAGGAATAGAAGTTTGACAGTGAAAGTTCTCCAGATTTGTCTTTTCATTTGAAAAGTTCAAATTGAGGAAATGCTGCAGCAGATGAAGGTATTTACGACAATTGAGATTTAAATATTCTTTCATTCAAAAGATAAAAGATCTCTGCAAAAACATCTCGTTATTAGAGATAAGGGGGACGAAAATTATTAAAACGAATAATCAAAGACACGTCCTTCGTAAATATCGCAAAGGAATAACTAATTGTGAAAACAATTGTCCGCTCAGGAAAAGTGGAATTTAGCTAGATATTTTCTTTCGAAAAATCAAAGCAATTGTCATCAAAAAAGAAAGATTTGATGAATAATTTTTACCCAAAAGTCTAAAGGATTGTCGAATAGTTTTCTCCCGAAAAACAAGTACACATTTGTACCAATAACTTTATCGTTTAAAGTAAAATTTCGAATATTTTCTTTTGGAAGATTAGAGAATTAGATAATTTTTCTCGCAAAACAAATTTAAAGAATTTTAACGAATTTTTATTTGTTAAAAAAATTTGTTAAAAAAGGGGGAGATGGATGGTGAAAATTTATTTTTTCACACTCGAAAAATGGAATTTAAACCCGAAAAAGTAAAGACTTGGTCAAATTATTCTTCCTATTGGAAATGAATACACAATGTTGGGAATCGAAAATAGATTTCAATTACAAAGGAATGATTATTTGAACGATAATTGAATAAGAATAAGAAAAATTGAGAGTTTGAGAAAACTTTATTAAAACTGTGGTTGTAATGATATTACACACTAAACGGAATAATCAAAGAAAAATATTTTTTGAAGAAAAGTTATTTAATTATTTGGATTGGTAAAAATCCCAAAGTTCAAGAAGATTGAAGTAAGTTTATTTTATTTTCATTTGAAAAATACAATATTTTACGAATGTCTTCCCGAAGGAATTTTATTTTATCGGTAAAATTGAATCTCGAAGGGAACGGACTTAGTAGAGAACTACTAAATAGATGTAACGTCCTTTATACCATTGGCCGACACTAACATCCGCCAATCAGAAGTTGGGAGATCTAGGGATCCCCAGCCCCCTGCTATTAAAGGAGGACCAGATCAGATACTGATCATTCGCATCCAGACCAGACCAGAAGACGTGTTCCAGAGTCATCTTGACCACGCCGTCCCGATTTCAGTCACGATTCGAATTTTGTGTGCCGTGTAACCTGCAAAAGCTAACACGTGTCAAACAAACGCGAAGTTTAATTTTATTTTGTCAAAAGTAAAGTTTAGAAGTGTTTCTTGTTGAAAAGTGTATTATATTCGTCTTCTTTATAAATTAAAGAATTAAAATCGTCAGATTTTGAATTTTTTTATGGCTCAAAAACCATTGAATATGATCGATCCAAAAGGAAATAATAAGCAGACAAACTTAAATTTAAGTTCTGTACCACTTGGCGATCAAACAGAAAAGATTCCCGATCATTTTACTCTGTATTGTAATCGTCATGGACTGGATAAAACCAAGTTTAAAAATATAATCGAAGCTTCAGACTATGTAAAAGCTAGGAACTGGCGAGATCGTACCCAATCTCAATCTTCACATCAAGATCCAGTACGGAATCCACAAACATACAGCCGAAACTTAGTGAATCAAGATTCTCATACTATGTTTCAAACATCCAGTAGGGGATCTAAGTTAGAAAAGTTTAAACCACCTAATTCGGTAGATAAGGGGGAAGAGAATTATAAACCTAATAATTCTCGTCCAGAGAGTTCGTTAACTAACCAGTCGGTTGTTCAGAACAAATTAAAACTCGTTTACAATCGAGATCAGCTAATTTCAGTTCGATATGCTAATCCAGCTGAAGCACAACGATATGTGGCTAGCCTTAATCTGTCGATTAACCTACCGCTATCAAAAGAATTGGGAACCGTAAACAAAAGTTTTGGGCCACCAATATCAACGCAAAGGAAAGATATTCGGACTCCAAACAAACATTTGCAGTCAAATAACGTACAACAACGTGCCCGATCGCCGATCACAAACTCATGTTTGCGGACGTATGATTTGTCTACCAAGAAGAGTCCCCAGCCAAGACAATTCTACCTAACGCCCATTTCAAATCGAAAAAAGGTCAAGCAAACTTTTCCCTTGAAAAAGTATTACCAACACGATAATGAGAATGATTTTAAACCTAAAAAAGAAAGTTTTTTGACTAACCCACGGGAGATCCGGTATCAATTCGAACAGTATTGTAAACAATACCAGTTAAATTCAGCTGAATTTAAAAATATAAACGAAGCGCAACAATTCGTATTTCGAAATCAATACCGTAACCAACGACTAAAACCCGTCCCAGTCGTCAATCTGACGGAGATACAACAATTTGCGTCTGGAAAGCAACCCTGCAATATCCAGAATAATTCATCTCAACGAGAGGAATTAAGAACTTCAAAAAAGCGTTTTCGGTCACCAAGTCCAGCTGGTGATGAAGAAACTTCAAGTACAAACCAACATGTTCAAAAACTGACTGAAAACCCAGGTTTCCAATCATCAGTTCCACGACTTAGAGTCAAATATAGATCCCCTCGTTTGTTGCGGGATTTCACAATTCCAAATATGGGTCCTTTCCACGTATGGTTTTCCAATGAGGGTCCCATTCATGTATGGTTTTCCAGAGATGACCTAAAACAAAAAGTTGGGTCGTCACGGTCATTTACACTGCCAAGTGAGTACACTGTGTGTAACTGCCCAAAGAAAAAACGTCGAAAGAAATCAGTACAGCAGGCTGAGAGATCTCGGAAATTTGCAAATATGCGAGCTCAATATTTAGCAAAGAATCATGTTGATTAACATGATATGATACACAAAGATTCCCCGATTATAGTGTAAACAGAAAATCCTCTTCTAAAAATCATGACCTCTCTTCTAAAGAAAAGGGGGACAAAATATAAAAGTTAGAATTAACAAAATTTTGAAAAGTAATGCTACATTATTAAGACAACTAGTTTAATTAAATTAGTCAATTGTACAAAGAATACCAAGTGACTCCGGTCATGACAATTAAGGGGGACAATTATGATTTCTTAATTGTCAACTCTTATCATCTAAAAGCTATTTATTGTATATTTATAGCGATACATCTGACTAGGCATATGAAATAAATATTTTGTGATAACACAAATGATGATTTTATGTATGACGAAAGTTTCTTCAAAAAGAAGACTTGGAAATAAATTCTGGACTTGAATTTAGGCTATTAGAAAAGATTATTTCGGCAGAAAATCAGAACTTAGATAATTCAAGTTAGTTTATGTAAGCTCAAATTCGAAATTGGAAGTCACGGTATCTCCAAGATACATCAAGTCCGAAAATAGCATTTATGCTAATTAGGAGAATAACGAAAACTCTATAAAATTTTATATAATTGTGTTATTAAGGGGGATGTGTGACGGTTTACAATGGCTATAAATGCCTATTTTCTTAGAAAGAAGCGCTGTTGCGCCATTATCATGATATCTCGAAGATATTCTGTGTAAAACTGATAAATGTCTGGAATAAAGTTATTTATGATGTTTCAAATACAAAGATGTTCGTTTATTAAGAATAAACACTCATTCCTACTTGATATCAAAGGATTCCGGCCGAATCACGAAGAGTCGTCTGCTAAAACCGCATTTGTCAATGCGCAATGTTGCCACAAGATGGCGCGATTACGATTTAGCGGCAAATTCAAGATATGAATATAAAACATGTAAATAAATATAAAACTATATTTACTAGAATGAAACGAAGCTTTGTGAACATTAATATAAAGATATATTAATGTCTTGTGATGTTAAATACAATGTAACTTCCATTTTCTGCGGGACAGGACATTTGGTGATCAATCGATCAACCAATAGATCTGATTGGTGGATCCATTTCCGGTCCTGGGTATCCAGTTCCGGTTGTGGTGAGAATTAGCACATTGTTCCTCCGTATCCACTTCCGGTGATACGGGATTGGAGGGATTCGTGGAACCCATGTTCCAATTGGATAACTGGATTAATCCTTAATCCAGTCAGGTTATATAAACCCAAACAACCGGCCATTCTGCAGCTCTGTTTGATTATTTTCTGTTTGGTATTGTTACTTAAGAAATATGATTCGTTGTTCACGTAAAAAAAACCTTTTGGTTCTTTGTTGATTTATTCGCAAAGAACCGTTGCATGATTCTACAGAATCATGCCACCGCCGGCAATTGAAGTCGAAGTGCTGGGATCATTATGTTGCATAAATGTTACAGTTTACGGTTGCGACGCCGAAGGAGAACCCGCCGTTGTGCAATTCAGTATCCTCCGGACAGGACCAAGTTGTCTTTTTCGGTATGAACGTATTCCGTTACCACGAGTAGCATCGGTATTGTTGAGAATCGGTTCCTTCACCTGATGGTGCCAAAGCAGTCTGTTTTACAGTAACCACGAGTAGCACCAAGTGTTTGGCAAGCTGATTCTCATGGTATTCGATGCCAAAGCAGTCGGTCTATTATTAGTACCGCGAGAGATAAAACTGCTGTGCGGAGCCGCGAGCTATCGACCCCTGTGTACGTGGTACCGTCAACCACTCGATGGACGACCGTGCTGCGACGCCGGGGACGCTTGATACCGTTCTGCATGGCAAGGCGTATATTCTAATCGATGGCAATTGTGTGTTGCGACGGGAAGCTTAATCTTCATTTTATTTATAACAGCAAAACTTAAACTCGACAACCAGTTGGACCAAAATCAAGTCAGAAGACTTAATCTCATATTGAACTCAATATAACCGATAAGTTGACGACAACTTATTCCCGAAATATCTAAATAAGAATTCACAACGATATGAATTAAATATAATTCATAAGTGGAATATTGATAAGTAAATGAATACATTTACTTACACCAATATCCTCCCAAAGTTGTGGCGGTGCAGACAAAGTCAACCGCAATGCTCAGATCATTCGATTTATCGACGTGCGATAGTTTACACAGCGAACCAAGGAAACCAGCGAAGCCGTATCGGACTCCAGGACACAGCCATCCGGCTTAAGATGACATCTATAATCAGGTCGAGCGATGGGGAAACCGCTCCCATATTCCAGACCCGTAGTGATATTATTCTAGGGCCAGTTGGCCAATTCTTTGTATAGTTTAATAGCTGATTTAACTTGCCAAATGTCGGCATTAGTCCTATGTATAATTTAGCCTTGATATTATTGTTTACCAACAATAAACTGTCTTGTATTTATCTCGTATTGTATTCACTGTTTATTTATTGCGATCTCTTCCCGGTACCATTGTTAAATGGGAGTTGTGGTCGTCACCGTCACAGTGGCCATCGTGGGAGACATCAAGAAAGCGTTTCACATGATTGAAATCGCCTTGAAGGACCGTGACGCAACGAGATTCTTCTGGATTGATGAACACTGGGACGGCGTAGGAAAGGCACTGCTGAAAATACTACGACAAACTCGAGTATTATTTGGCGCTACTCCGAGCCCATTTCTGTTGAGCGCAACCATCCGACACCACCTGCGCAAATTCGAGAAACAGTACCCCAACACTGTGAAGTTGCTATTGCGATGCCTGTACGTGGACGACTTCATCTCTTCGCTCAAAAACGACGCTGAGGCGCTGGTAACATTCCGACAAGCTAATCTGATTTTTGTAGCAGCCGGCATGGAACTCGCCAAGTGGCAGACCAATTCGCCAGAACTAAGGACAAAATTTCGAGAGGAAAATCCCACTGACTCTCAGCTGATGTCAGATGAAGAGACCAAAGTGTTGGGAGTCAAGTGGAACCCAAACTCGGACGAATTGGGTCTAGCGGTCGAAGAAACTTGCCCATCTTGCAAGAAAACAACAAAAAGAGAAGTAATAAAAATAACGTCTCAAATATTCGACCCTTTAGGATTTGCCACGCCATTCACGGTGACTGCACGAATGTTCTTCCAATCCCTGTGGCTCAAGAACCTGCCATGGGACGACGAATTGGGCAACGAATTGCTCACCGACTGGAAAAAATGGATCGGATTGAGTTGTCTTTTTGAATTCATCTCATGAAGGTAATATTCAGCCAACACACTAGTTTAATTTCCAATTTTATTTTGTTTTGTTTGGTGTTTTTCTTTGTGTGCTTGGCTTGGCTTGGGTCTGACCTCGTTTGTTCCTATAACTAGCTTGGGGGGACAAGGGTCAACCAGCACACAAGTTGGACACCCCCTTATTTTGATTTTATGATTTTTCATTTCTTGGTGTGCAACCTGTAGAGGTGAGAAACCATTTGTAGGTGCTCAGATGTTGTGGTTTGGAGTGTTGAATTAGATCTGGTTCATCATTTCAGACACAATTTGAAAGTGGGGTGTGTAGAGGTTAGGTTTTCACAAACCAACAATGTGTTACTCATGACATTCCTGAGGTTACGCTGACGTAATGAGTGTCTTAGAGGGTCGACACCACACCTAGCATTTGGTGGGTTAAGTTCTTTTATTTCTCCCTCAGGGTCGGGCGATTTGGTGCTTTTTCCGAGTGTGTTTTTTGGCGGGAAATGTGTTTGTAGTGTTGTTGTGGTGGGCAGGCATGCTGCTGGGTGCAGTATATCCCGGTTCAGCCCTGTGCTTCGCCCGGACGACAATAAACTAATGCGGTATATTTAGGGAAGCGCTGTTCATTACTGGCCAGAGGTACATTCCTGGTTTCAGCGGTTTGATTAATCTTTTGAATTACAGGCACACGTACTTAAGGAGGGCACACGGAGACTGGGTTTCCAACCCTGTCCCGGGCACTGGTGGAAGCAGTTTGACGTGGTTTTGGCTTTTTTGTGTTTTTGTGGCCACTTATGGCACATTTTTGTCAATTTCACTGCCTTACTGTCGAAATTGGGTCTCGGACAGCAGGGAGGGCGGCTCTTGCAGGGGACTGCTTGGGTGTCGAGCCTAACGGTATTTGCTTTCAAACCGCGCGTGGAATGCTTGCAAATACGAATTGGGTGGCTAACAGCTTCAAACGAAGACTGTGAATCCAGCCCAACATCTTTCAAACTTTTATTTTTTTTCAATGTGCTGTGTGTGGATCCCTCTTCCAAATTTTGTGAAACACACCACATTTTTCTTGTTCCCTTCTTTTATCCTACTTCTACTCTAATTTCATATCCGGGTTGGAAAGGAGTGAGGCTCCCGGGAATTGGACCTAACTTTCCCTGGCGCTGGACCGTGTTCAGTTGCAATATTCTCCAATCCGACTCAGGCTCAGTTCGCCAATTTCCCTTCACTCCTAGTCTGAGGCGACTGAGTCACAATTTTTTGCCTCATCAGGATTATCGCGATCTTGATGGTGTTTTGGGTGTGATTTCGGTGCAGGAGCAGGCAATATCGGAGGAATCCTAAAACACGCGATTTTAGCGTTTTCAGCAGAGGTTAAACCTGGTGGTAGACGTGTACACCAGCGCAAAGGAAAACGTACGACCTTAGCATCGAAGCTGTGGGGCGCGATGAGAAAATGCCACGAAAAATCGATATACGCTGTTTTTTCTACTTGGTTCTGGCGCGAATAATTTAGAACACGAAGGGAAAGACGAATCATGCATTGGTTTGTTAGTTTGGGAGTGTCAGAGAACTTCCAGTCGCCCATTTCTATCTTCTGGGGCGTGGATAAGTGCCGGAAAGGTGTTCGCCATTTTCTATCTTTTGGGGCGTGGATAAGTACCAGAAAGGTGTTCGCTAATTTTTTATTTTGGGGCGTGGATTAGAAAAAACCAAAGTATAACCGCTAATTTGATTTTTTGGGGCGGAGAGATGAACCAAAACTTAATGTTTTATTGTTTTCAATAAAAAGACTTTCATTGTAATTTATCATATTTTATTTTTGAAGGTACACAGAATGCAGTAACAGGTTGATGACGAGGTCAGGGTTTCGGCCATTGACCCGCCACTCCTCTGTTCGATCGGTTTTAGCATAAGGGGCACGAGCTCTGTTGAAAGAACAGGACGGCACCCCGGTGCGCGCCTTTGGTCTTCACCAGATGTTCGATTGCCAATTAGCTGAAAATAGAATCAGGGACCCGTGAAGCACTGATAAGCGCTCGAAGGTCCAACACATGGCCGGTGGTTGGACATTCCTTTGAAAGGGATGCTGAGATCTTTTGTAAAATAATTATGGTCGACCTAGTTGTAGGCGGCTGTAATTGGTCAAGGTACCCCTGACTTTGGTTTGCCTGTAGGAAGTGAAAGTGTCCTTGGATTCCTTCTCACTCCTTGCCTGTGCGTGGTCTTGACTGCACACACTTGGTTACCACTGGTTGCAAAGAAATAGCATCTTATGGCAAGCAAGGATCTCGATTCGGCTTGGGCCAGAGAACTAGCTGTTCTTTGCGACGTCGACCCATGCGATATTAAGACGCAGGACGACGTCATGGAACTCATTAGGTTATTTCAACGCGAAAAGCAGCTGGCAGCACTTGATGCCGCCGCTGCACATGGCGAAGCAATTTGGTCAAATTTTGCCGCAGAACAGGCGCGTAAAGCAGCTGTCCGTGCGCGGAATGAGGCCAGCGACATGGCAGAAGCTTGGGCAAGATCCGCGGTGTCGCAGCAGTTGGATTTCAGTAAACGTATCAAGGAATTGTCCAGCAGGTCGACGATAACTCGCGCCGCTGCATCGGACGATTCGGACGTTGAAAGCGAGCCGGAGGAGGTGGACCTGGTTGCGGAGAACGGTGTGGTTCAGCCCGCCGAACTCTACGACCGGATCTCGCCACCCCAGCCGCTAGAAACAGTCGAGGCGGATGAAGGCGTCGTAGCAGACGGCTCACCGCTCGACCAAGTCTGTTTCGTAGGCTTAGCCGTCGGAGCGGTCTGGGATACAGTGAGTGTCGCCGGACTGGGCAGAGATTTCCCTCTCCCGTTCGTCGACATTCGTTTTTCCAACCGCGAAGCGGTGGCACTTATGGATACCGCTGCTTCAGGGCAGTATATGAGTAGTGCCGCGGCCGAGAAATACGGACTAACAGCCTCGATTGAACCCTGTGATGATTTCGTTAAGGTTATGACGGGCGACAGAGTAACCAGTCCCTTGGGGACGGTGAAATTGTACGTCAGCTGGCAGACGGGAGAAGATTGGTTACGGTTTGCAGTGTTACCTTCTTCTTCTAACTTTATCCTTTTGGGGTGTAGTTGGTTGAGGGAATATGGCATTGTAATTCGCATTTCCCGGAACGATTGGTTTAAAGCCGATAATCCAGGGATGACGTTTCCTTTCGCTCCTCAGCCTAGACAGCTAGACGAAGGTGGTGCAGATGTTGACAAGTGGGCAAGGGTCACGCTGGAACACGGCGTCGACGCGGCCGCGCTGTCACTATCATCCAAACAATTTGATTTGTTGGAAGACTGCAAAATAGAAGATATGCGGAAGATGAGATTGGCTCGTGTGCTCGACGAGTTCAGCCACACCTTCAGCGAGATAGGAGGCTGTCATCCGTCGGTGGAACTTCGGATCCCCACGTTTAATGAGCCATCCTTCTCGTGCGATATCAAACCAACATCCCCTGCTGAAGCGAAAGCTCTGCGACGATTGGTGAGATGCGCGCTGAAAAAGGGTGAGATAGAAAAGAGTGTAAGTGCTTATAGGAACCAGCCGGTGATAAGTATATTACCTGACGGAACCTTTGACGCTTGCATCGATTTTAGACAGCTGAATTCGGTCACGGAGAGAGACACGTACCCAGTACCGTCTATTCCCATGATTTTGGCCTGTTTAGAAGGGAGCGTGTTCTTCTCTACTTTGGATCTGGCTATGGGCTGCTTTCAAGTAAGGATTGCGCCCAAGGACAGACCTAAGACGGCGTTTTACACACCTCAAGGTACCTTTCAGTTCGTGAAATTGCCCTACGGATTGTTGAATACCCCTGTGGCATTTCAACGGCTGATAAGGAAAGTACTCGGCGAATCAAAGTTTAAGTGGGCGTTGCCCTACCTGGACTCGATTGTGGTGTTCAGCAAAACTTTTGAGGAACACCTGACGCACCTGTCCGACGTGCTGAGCAGGCTGAGCAAATTTTGCTTGACCGCTAGCCCGTCTGGATCTTGTGTGATATCTACTTCTTGGGACTTTCTTGGCTATTCTATGACTCCCGCAGGTTTTCGACCGAACGAACGCCGTGTTTAGGCGATCGTGGACTACCCGCGACCGGCGAATGTCGCCCAGCTGCGACGTTTCCTCGGCATGTTTGGAGGAGACACACCGCCGATCGAGGGTTTGGAACATCTGTCGAACCCGCTGGATGACCTACTCGCCGTGGGTGCGGAATGGAATTGGTCCGACGAGTGTCAGGGAGTATTCGAATTTTTCAAGGATCATCTTTCGCGTGGGATCGTGCAGCCGATGCCTGCTTTCGGCAAGACCTTTGTCATCCAGGCTGCCGCAAGTTTGACCGGGCTCGGTGCAGTCCTCACGCAGATCGATCATCTGGGGGTCAAGAGACCCGTTGCTTACGCGAGTCGTGCGCTGCAAGGCGCCGAGACAGCGTTAAGCCCGCCGGAACTCGATTGTCTGGCAGTTCTGCAGGCAGTCGCTTCCTTTCGTTCTTTCATCGCGTATTCAAAATTTGTAATCGAAACGGGTTGCGTGGCGTTGTTTTGGTTATTACACTCAATCAACACGTCAGGTCGCCTGGTGCGGTGGGCAATGCAACTCCAACAGGTGAGATTCTCTTTTAAATTCAGGAGAGATGTGGACGATCGGATCGCAGTCGCTCTTTCTCATGTGGGCCTAGATGACGATGAAACGACATTGGCGGCCTCACGCGAAGAAAAAGCTGCTTCCGCGCTTGCCCACACTCTCGTTTCAGAAAGCCTCGCTGGTACGATCATGTCTTACGATGAGATTAAGCAGAACCAGCGGGCAGACGCCGACTGTAGCGCGATCATGAGATGGTTAGACGAAGACCGAGATGACGACAGTCTTCTGGCCCAACTCCCACCATCCATGGCGCAATACATGTCCGATTATACGTTCGGCGAGTGCGGAGAATTGTGTATCAATACCCCGTTCTCACCCGAATCGTCACTGACCAGGGCGGAGCAAGGCTTGAACGTAAAAATCCTGATGCCTGCACCACTAGCTGACCGTTGCCTCGACGTCATTCGATTGCATCCTGGCTACACGCAGGATAACGCAGCCGACATGGTGAAAAGGTTACGACGCATTTTTTTCTGGCCAGGAACTTAGAAATTCCTTGTTTCGGCTGGATTTAAAGTGAAGAACGTTCGTCAGGCGTAGACACGGCGAATCCTCGTCATTGTCACGCCGACAAACGCAGACTTGAACCCGTAAGTCTCCCTGTAACGATGACTTATTGAAATGGATGTTTTTTATTTTTTTTATCGAACTCACCCGTTTTGTAGCAGTCACTTGTTGCTCGGTAAAGTTGGAAAAATCGATTAGCAGGCCCGTGATTCGTCTCGATGGTCGCCGATCGATCAGTGTTGGTCACTAGACCGATAGCACTGTTGAATTGATTGACTAAGTCACTGAAATTGGTCGGAGAAGAGATGTGGAATTTCTTCACTGAAAATACCACTGATAATGCTTCTTTGTCTATGTGTGCGTAATTGGTTTCGGCACGACTCAGCGACCTCGACGCGAACGCCACCGGAAACTCTCTCTGAAACTCATCAACGTGGGCCAAAACCGCCCCGACCCCATATGAGGACGCGTCGGCCGCAATCACCAACGGACGGTGGAGGTCGTAGTAAGTCAACATCGGTGCGGAAGTCAACGCCCGCTTGATCACTTCGAAAGCCCGCTGCCGTCGTTGGTTCCATGCCCATTCCGCCTCGGC
The DNA here is from genome assembly GCA_949358305.1 of Strigamia acuminata. Classification (NCBI taxonomy): domain Eukaryota; kingdom Metazoa; phylum Arthropoda; class Chilopoda; order Geophilomorpha; family Linotaeniidae; genus Strigamia; species Strigamia acuminata. The sequence continues at coordinate 33,827,086 of OX442314.1, forward strand.
GCAAATCAACTCATAGAGTGGCGCCGCTTTCTCGGCCAAATGGTCGATAAACACTGCATAAAAGGCGACCATGCCTAAAAAGGTTCTGAGGTCCTTCACATCTACCGGGGGCGGGAATTGGTTATTGCACCACTTAGAAGGGTGAGGGTGTCGTGGGACCCAATCACAGGTCACGGGTCGAGGATTGTTCTCTGTTTAGACTCGAGGTTTCTTGTTTCTGGACATAGTCCCCGTGTGTCACTTGTTTTCCAGAGAGCGACCATTCAGCATCAGCTGACTTTTGCTTGTGTTCGTGTTCGGGGATAAAGTTTTTGAGTTGCGATATGAGGGTAAGACACAAATTTATTTTCTTTTTGCATCATTTACTGTGGCCCTTTTTCTCGATAAAACCCGTGACCGATTGCTTTCTTTCGTACCCCGGCCCCGTTATTACGTGCAACTTAGCGCTCGAGCAGGCAGTTTCGGCCGCCGCTCCTCGCTAGGAACGCAGGCGGATCAAAGTCATTTTGACCGCCGCGATCGAGTCGATTCACTGGAACACTTGCGGTTTCGACCATTTAGTGTTCGGAAAACATTTTGAGAGGTAATTTGTGTGAAGAAAACCTGAAATTTCGGCGTTTTCTCTCACGAAGCGCTTCATGATACCTGATACGATTGGTTTCGGTTTTCCATCTCGAATTTTCTATCACTTCTTTTCGCTTCTCTTTCTTCTTTTTCCCGATGTTTCTGTAAAAAGTTCTCTCGATTAGTTTTCCTTTCTTTCAATTCAGTTCTATTTTTTTTTTTTTGTTTTATTTTTCATTTTTTTTGATTACATATCTTTTTTTCTGTTTTTGTTTTTTGCCTCCATTCGCCGTGTCCCCGGTTTTTTCTTTCTGAAATGGGTGGGTATCGGCGTCGAATTCGCGAGTCAGCTGGCAAAGGTTACACCGTGACCCACGCCTAACCCCTCGGAATTCGTGCATCCCTCGTTCCTATTGTCCCTAATTGAGGTCAATGACCTGTACGCTGGTCACTTGAGTGGCCAGCGGCATGATCTGAGACCCCCAATCTGGGAGAACAATAGCAAGCGGTGAGGGGTTGTCGCCGCGGTAAGAGGAGCCGGGAAGTTCGCTTCCCGAATCACTCGCCGCCGCGACGCGACTCGAAGAAATCAAAGTCCACTTCCGTTTGGAGTTTTTCGTTCTTTTTTTAGTCTTCAACCCCTCCTTTGTTTATTTTGCCCCGAACTCGAGTTTCTTTCTCGTCTGGCGCAACTAAATTTATTTATTTTTTTTCCCGGTGAGATTAAAAATTGCTTTATTTCTTTTCTTTTTTCGCTCGCGTTCAGGCTGAAAAGGTGTACCACTTTTTCGCTCGTTCGCGTATTCCTTTTCGAGACATCCTCTTTGTCATCATCGTCGGTTTGTTCGTGTTTTCTGCGACTGGACTGGGTTCTGATTCAGGCGCCAGACTTCACCGACATGCCGGGCCGTTGTGCAGAACGGTCCGCCATGTTGGTTGCGGTTTGCATTGCCGTCACCATCCCTTGCCTTGTCGTGTGTGAAATTCTTACAACCATCATTTCTTAGACCAGGCACCACGCTTTGGTCAGGATTTTAATATCATCCTGATTCGGTTTAACGAATCCAGGAAAGTATTTATATCACCGGAGCACCGAAAATGGCTTCCGCCAGCTCGGTGTCTCCAACGATTGTGTGGCATCCACTGACGTCATGTGCTCGCACGTGATCGAAGTATTCGGGTGGGAGGCTGGGCTTGTCGCCCCCTCGCGCCGGAATCCTAGTTCGTAACCTTCACACCGCATTTCAACCCATTTTTTTTTTCTCTTCCCTTTTCGCTCCTTGATATAGTTTATTAATTTTTTATTTATTTTATTTAGAATTCGGGAAATGGTGGCGGCGACGGTAGCGAACAGTGGCACATCTGCCCTGTTTGCTCAGGCGAGCGCTGGGAGACATCAGCGGGCGGATGGGATTCACCATGCGGCAACTGCCTCGGCATGGGGTTGGTGCATTTTTCCATCCCCAGGCAGAGGTGGTATGCACGCCACTCGCAGCGACCGGGCGGCGACCGGAGTCGCGCCCGTTCAATGGTATCGTGGATGAGCGTCGACTCGTGGGAGAGGCGGACGCAGGAGCTGTTGCGACGCGGGCATGCCCTACTACCACGTGGTTTGACGGTGGAAGCTGTCAGAGCACGGGACGGGCAGCCTGGTCCATCGGGTTCTGCACCTTCAGCACCAAGGGTTCAGGCGGGGCGAGCGGCTTCGGCAGAGGCCCCAGCCCAACCGAACCCAAAGCGCCAGAAGCAAGAACCAGCGCCGTCAAAGTGGACGGAGGAGATGACCGTGCGGCTGGAGACCTCGTTGGCAGAGTGGCGGGCATCCTACCCGCACGCAACTGCGGTTCAGATCGAGTCCGCAGGGAAGCTGCTGCGTCGTCGTATCAAGGACAATGCGAGGAAGGCGCGGTCCGCCGAGGCGGCGAGGCAAGCGGTGGCCGCAGCTGAAGCTGCCGCTGTGCCACCGGTCGCACAGCAATCATGTGGATCCGGTGGCAACGAACTGGTCGTTGTGTCCGTTCCGATGGTTGTCACCCTCCCCGTGATTGACAGTGCGCCGGAGCCCGCGCAGCAGATAGGGGTGGTCGGAGACGAGGTACAGGCTGATTCAGCAGTGTCCCTCGCTCTGGACCTTCCCGGAGTGTCTGACGAGCAGGTGGTCGAGATGCCCTCGGAGGAAGCCGGCTGCAGTGAGCAAGCAATCGCTTGCGCTTCATTCGCACTCGGAATCCCCGTGGCGCAGTTCGACAGGACGGGAGGACTGCCCCATCGCACTTGGGGTAGCCTCATGAATCTCGCGGGACGGTCGGAGCCATCCACCCCGCGGGAAGAATGTGTTGTTCCCCAGAGGCAGGACGGCGCTTGCGCCGAACTACCGATGGTGCAACCCCAGATGCCAGCGCCAGATGACGAGATGATGGAGTTGTCCGTCACGGAGGACGATGTGCTGCAATTGTCTGTGTTAGAGGGTTTGTCTCTCGAAGCAGAACTGTTGCGGTGCGGCGACCCCGAGATGGTCAACGCAGGAGTAGAAGCTGCCGGAGGAGGCGAAGGACCTTCCCAGGAACCATGCCCCTCTGGACAGCAAGTAGGAGCGGTGTTTTTGGAACCCGTCGAGGGCCAGATCCCGCTTGAGCTCGCCGACTTACCGCCTGGTGCTCCGGTGGTCTGCACAGCGCTCGTTTTGAGGGCGATCCCGCGCCTCGAACATGCGAACGCTCAGGTGGTGGCGCTCTGGGTCGCCGAAGCTAAGCGGTGGAGGGAACTTCACCTGCGCTTTGTAGACGCGGCTGGGAGCGACATCAGGATGACCAGAGCTATCGCCCTGATTCGACAGAGGATGTGGATCATCCTCAACGTTTCACCTGTTGCGACAGCCGCGGCACGGAGGATACGGTGGTATGAGACGGTCCGCATCGTCGCGTGGTCGGTCGGTGCTGCTATGAACGCGTGGTACCTCCACCTACCGTCCCCGTTCGTGGTCCAGACGTGGACACTGGAACAGACGGTGGGGGCGGACTACGCGGATTTCGACGCATCAATCTGCCGGGGCTATGTGGAGACGTTGGCCGGGCTCCCGAGGTTGACCAACAACTACGGTCACCAACGGATGTTCGTACCGGCGTCCCACGAGCCTGTACCGATCGTGATGCCACCAGAGTTGGCGGCGCACTCGCCGCCACCCCCGCCTACGTACGAAGAGGTGATAATGAAGCGGGTGCACAGGCGGAAGGGCTATCCCGACCAATTTAGCCCCGACGTCTGGGATCCGATCGAGGCGACGCACGATGCTCGCAAGCAGAAGGGGAAGGGGAAGAAGTCCCGCACTGCTCAAACCGTGGCAGCATCAAGGGAAGAAGCGGCGGCACGACGCGCCTTGGCCCCAGTCAAGACGACGACAACGGAGGAGGTGCCTCAGCTACCCCCCAGTCGGCGTCAGCTGCGGCAGGAGCGGCAGAGGCGGCGGGAGCGGCAGGGGCGGTGGAAGCGGAGAGCAGGCAACTAATGCCTCCCCCACCGTCGATACGGTCTGTACTGGAGGCGGCGAGAACTTCGCCAGCCCCAGCAGGACCCGCAGCGGTTGCAACCGAGTCCGAGGAGGAGCCGCGAGACCCCTCTCAGCCGCAACCACCGTCCAACGACAAGCCGGAGCCGTGAAAAGCCTCGACTGTCGTCCTTGGACGCGAATTGTACAAACGACGGACCTCTGGTCCCGATAATATTTTTTCCCAACAGCATGCCGTGAGATGCCTGTCCCGGGACTTGAACGCCGAGCCGGAAGCGAGTGACGAGACGGAGACGCCATGCCACAAGCCCACGTGCCCGACGAAAACGGATACCGGAGTTTTCCCCGTTCCATCGGTGGACCTCCCGACTGTGGATCTTGGTCAGGTCCCGGTCGTTGTATATATATTATTTCTTTTTTTTAATTATCATTTTTATTATTTGTTTAACGTAACTTTATTTCCGATTATTTTATGGGAGGATTGACCAACCTCTCCCATCCTTGTTTCCATTTTTTTTTTTCCTTAATCATTATATACCATATTTATTTATTTTTTTTTTTTCCTCTGTTTAATTTTATTTTATGATTTCGTCCCGGGCCTGTTACGTTCAAGCCGGGTGAATTATTATTTACATTGTACTACATCAATAGTTTGTTTTGTTTTCGGCCAGTCTAGGGCGAGGTGGTTCCTGTCGCCCAATGCTGCTAACATCGTTGACCGACGGTGCGGTGGTTTTCGGTCCACCAGCACCGAAGGTCAGCACCGGTAGTCCGACAAGTTGTGGTCTTCGACTGACTTCGTTGTTGTGTCTGCCTCGACTTGCGTGTCCCCGTCGGTGTTGTGTGTGGCCCCTTAGACCTACCTTTTCTTAGGGGGGGGAGATGTGACCGCCAGGCCACCTAGGTGACCTGCGGCACTGCCACACACCACCGTGCGGCCCCAAAGGTCAACCCCTACGTGGGTAGTTGACCTAGCCCGGGGAGGAGGGAGTAGAGTGGTGTGGTGAGAAGGGAGTGTTGTGAGAGAGTTGAGTGTTGGACACGGCCTGAGAAGGACGTGCCTGCAGCAGCTCCCCAAGAGGAGAAGGTGTTCATCTGGGAGGGACAAGCAGTGTCCCGGTTTGACTCTGTACTCCTCACCATTCACCACGATGATACTCAGTATGACGGCTCCCACCGTTGTACAGCCTCCATGAGTGGACGCGTGGGTCGTAGGTAAGTACGACACGAATGTTAAGTCGAACCGACCACGCCACGCATTGGGTTCCCACCCAGTGTGTGGCGGGTCGGTTGCCGGTGCGGTGTGCCTTCGTGGCACCACTGCAGCGGGTGACGGGTTTCCCCATACCCCTAGACAACGCAATAAAGGCCAACCAACCAATATTGTGGGAAGTCTCCGTCATTTACGTGAAGTATGCGTCCCTGCCAAGTGTTCTCAGTCCCCTGACTACACTGGAAGAGACCATAGCAGTCACAACCTTTATGAGGAAAGTATGCAAGTTGCTCAAACATGGACTTCATGGACTTCATTGACTTCATCCACAACTTCAAATATGTTACAAACTAAAACTAAATTTAAAATTTAAAATAAAATGCCACCTGTTCATTAATAAACATATCAGAACAATAAAATATTCGAATTTATTCGTTTGTGTTTAATTCATTTCAAGGAATTTAATTTTGGATTGAGCAATAAATAATATGAATTACGAAACTTAAACAGTACGGAGTATTTAATAAACACGTTATTCATTTTATTCCATAGCATGGAAAATTCAAACCAATTTTATTAATCTTTTTCACGGCACAAACCAACCACAAAGGAATTTTAAGAAATAAAGTTTTATTTAGTAGAAAACATTAAAAAAAAAAAATTTATTTCAAGTTTTTAAAAAAAATGAACATACCGATAATTTATGATTTTATTGAATTTTTTTTAATATACATTTTTTACTGTGGTTCTCACATTTACATATTCAAAAACCCAAAAAAAGAGAGAAGAAAAAAAGGTCGAATAACTTCTTTCATATTTTTTTGTTAAGATTATTTTTTTGCTTTGTAAAAAAAGAGAAAATAAAAAATAAATTTAAATAAAAAATAAATAAAACATGCAGCAGAAGGTGTTGTAACAAGAAAAAGCGTATTGAAATCGATGCAAATTACGCTTTTGTGTAGAAACATGCACGGTCGCAATACTGGTTCGCATCCATGGAGCCTATCGGAAGCAATTGCCCAGGATTGAACACCAAATCGATGATGTATTTTTCTGTCAGCCGATCTTTATCCGCCTAAATGCAAGAAAAACACGAATGCCACCGACCCAACTTGCCATTAAACACCGAACCTCATTAAACATTACCGATTGTCTTTTAGCGGGAAGCAAAACCTCGTTCCAAATACGGCGCAAGTTGCCTCGCACCAACGCGGAGGGAATCCCAATGTGGTCCGCCAACGCCTAGCCAAAACACACAAAACAATTGCGAATTAAAACGCTAGAAATGAATTGTTATTCCATTTGCATACTTTGAAAAGAAGGGCTCTCGCTCGAAATAGTGTTTTGGTCAGACATCCGATGGGCAAAACGTTACTCGTGTATTTACATTTCATGTGACTAACTTGCATCTCCGAACTGAACGTGTGGATGCTGTCAACGCCAAATTTCCCTCCCATTTTTTCGTTGACAAATCTGGCTAAAGCTTTCACTTGGCTGTGAATGTTAGGCATCGGAAGAATCGTCTCCATGACTTCTTCCAAATATTTGATCAACACTGGATCTCTAGTTGGTCGGAATCCCACGCTGGTCGAACTGCTCGCTTCTGACGATGATCCATCGTCTGACGTCACAGAACTAAATTAATTAATAAATTAATTAATTAATAAATTAATTAATTAATTAATTAATTAATTAATAAATTAATTAATTAATTAATTTTGTTTTAAACTGAAATTATCGTTTGGTTACAGTACGGTGGCTTGCTGTTGGAAATTCACGAGTAGAATTGGTGGTCTTGGGTTTATCGGCGCAGTACAAAAATTCTCCAGGGTTTGGAATTTATTTTCCCACGGCCAAGGTCCAACATCGTAAAACAAGTCGTAAATGTGATCTGTCGTAGCTAGATAACCGTTATAACCGTATTTCGCCGGTAGGTGAGTCGTGAAAATACGTTCCAATACAAGATCCGCGTAATTCCCTCTGTTTTTCCATTTGCAGTGTTGAGATAATAAATGAACAATTCTGCAAATAAACATTTCGCTTAGAAACTCTGCGACGAGGAAAACTCTCGTCGGGATTTTCCAGTGTATATACATATATCTACATATACTAGAAACACAGCATATAAATAGGACTCATCCTCGAGCGCCGTAGAGGCTCGAATGGCCGACTTCGAATAGTCGCTATGGTGTTATTACGTCATGTTTGTAGGTTGTGTGACCAGCTGCCCATACAGTCTGTGTCACTTCACTGCAACACACGGCACTTCCCAGCTCTCGCGCACCTCGTGTGTTTCTCGTGCGCAACCTGGCTCGGTCCCCCGCACCAGGTGGAGCTGTTGGTCGTTGGCTCCGCCAATTGGGAACCGGAAGTGCCCTTTCCGGTAGTGGTGAACCCCGCAGTAGTCCAAGTAGTTGAATCTGCATCAGCATGGTGAACGGTCGCTTCCCGACCTTCTTCCCGTGCCTGATGGCAAGAGATACCCAAATGATTGGCGCGGCAATGCTGTCACCCGTCGGGACTTGAGCGTCCAACACGCCGTTTTCGCCGCATGTTCTTAAGAACGTTGCGGCGACGCGGCACAAACTGCATTCACCGATCTCACGTGTCATGGCGATCTCAAGATTGCCGTGACGCGTGGTCAAATCAGGAATGGCGGCCAAGCCGCCATTACATTTGGGAAATACACCTTGAGACACCATATCATACCCCTAGACCAGGGGTCGGCAACCTGCGGCTCTCCAGAAACGGCGTCGCTAAGACGGGCGTCGCTAAAGTGAAGTATGGTATATTCATATAACTGGAGGAATGTACTTCACTTTAGCGACGCCCATTTTAGCGACACCGTTTTTTAACCGAATTGAACCTAACCTAATCTGACCTAACCTCATCAAACTAACCTAACCTGACCTATAAAACTAACCTAACCTGACCTATAAAACTAACCTAACCTGACCTAAACTAACCTAACCTGACTTAAACTAACATAACCTAGCTGCATTTAAGCATCTGAAACATGGCGTTGCTAAAACGGGCGTCGCTAAAGTAAAGGAATCCGATATAACTTATATGTTAGTGGCTCTTAAAAAACTGGAAAGTTTTGTAAATTTTAACTTTTGGCTCTTCCGTCTGAAAAGGTTGCCGACCCCTGCCCTAGACAAAGCAATAACCAAAACCTAAACTTGTGTCTCTGTTGTATTTCGTGGATTGAATCATCGTGTGTGTTGCGTCCAGCGCCTCGTGGCCCTCCCCTGACCACGCGGCGTCCGTCCGAACACTCACAGTTGGATTAGGTCGGTTTTCCCGTCACAAATAAAAACTAAATTACCCATGTTCGCATAAAGAGACCGCTACGTCATTGTAAACACCAATAGTCGATATTATCCATAAAGCCTTCAGATAAATCTCTGGCTTTGATAGTGATAGCAATTTTACTAACGACGCGATGCCGTCCAGTAAAAACTAAAAATCAAAATTTTTTAATTTTTAATTTTTTAATTTTTTTAATTTGATTAAATTACTTGACTTCTGGCTTCACTGTCGCAAATGTAAGCTGCAATTGCGGTACATGTGTTCAACTGAACGCTTATATCTCTGAAGAGAGTCATTTAAATAAAATCGCTTATAGATTTTCTAAATCCCTACCGCGATTGAAGACAGAATATGAATCCAGATATGACATTCGCGTGCAGAGCATCCTCTCTCGCTTCTCTCACAATCGCCATGTTGGTTAGACACGACGCTGCGGCCGCTTGCAATTCGAAGTTTGGTATGAAAAGAAATTCAGACAGTACATCCAGCGCTTTACAATCACGAACCTCGCTACATTCGATTCAATTTCATTTAATTTTCATCCAAAACCAAGTGTCCAGCTATATTTACTTGCAATTTTTGTACGACGTGTACGTCATGTTTGCGAGAGCGACAGTTGCGGACAGACGCACAAACTCGTCGGTGCTGTTCAAAAGATGCACCAAGCGCTCCACACCACCTGCATTTAGCTATCAGAAATCTTCAATTAATTTTTTGCGACCATTTTAAACCACCTGCTTCTTTCAGGCTGTCTCGCCAACGTCTTTGGTGGGCAAATAACGCGATGATTTGAGTACTGGCGGCCTGTACGGCTGGCACTTCGCTGTTCAAAAATCCGATCATAAATTTTTCAATTTCTTCGTTTTGAACCAATTTTATGTTTTTTGCTGCAAAACGTGTATTTTTTATTGATTGATTAATTGATCGATTAATTGTTTACGGTTTTTGAATAATTTATAGAGAACTTTAAGCGTCCACAGTTTCACTTCAACGTTTTCAGTTTTTTTTAACATGTCGATAGACAGAGCTAATAAACCGCTGTTGCACAAGAACTTTTAGGAAAAAAAAGATTATATTTAGTTTAGGGTCCCATTTAAAACCCCACTAAAGTTTCTTGGATTTCCACTAAAAAGAAACTAAATCTCACACTGACTGATTTTTCCACTATCGGTAATTTTTTGTTCCACTAATTTAGCTAAGGCAAAAAAAACTATTTTTTTCCACTAAAATTAAATTAGCAAGAAAAAACTGATTTTACCACTACTATTACTACTTTGGTAAGATAGTTTTGCGAACGTTTTGCGAACATTTTGCACCTCAAGTCCGTCTCAGCAGGCAAAGAGTACGACCAACCATCCCCCCGCATGGTCTACGAGCCCCCAACAGTCGTCCGCTCCCGCAAGCGAGTCCCCGCCAAGACCCCAGTCCTAGTCACGTGTCGGGACCCAACAAGACCTCGATGCCCCTCGCAACCGAGTCCCCGCCCAGTCCCAACAAGACCTCGATGCCCCTCGCAACCGAGTCCCCGCCAAGGCCCCAGTCCTAGTCACGTGTCGGGACCCAACAAGACCTCGGACTCCCCGTCGAGATCATTTCATAATAGGGGAAAAAGTGGATGTAATAAGTTTTTTTAGTGGAAAAATAACTTGGGTTTAAATAAATATTTTTAGTGGAAAAAATAGTTTTTTTTGGCTTAGTTAAATTAGTGGGACAAAAAATTACCGATAGTGGAAAAACCAGTCAGTGTAAGATTTAGTTTTTTTTTTAGTGGAAATCCAAGCCACTTTTGTGGGATTTTAATTTATGCCCTTTAGTTTATACATATTTGTTTTTTCTTTTTTAATATACCTGTTCACAGTCTGGATCTTCCAGGCAGTTGTTAACAATGCGCAAACTGTCGACGTGAAATTCGCTTTGCGCTTTGTTTTCCAACACTTGCAGTAAAACGGCGAGTCCGCCCGAATCTACAAAATTGACCTGCTTCTGTCCTGTTTTATATTAATTATTTTATTTTATATGTATTTGACGATTTAAATTTCCACGTACCGTATATACTCGCGTATAGTGTGAGAAATTTATTAAGATTTTAGGACCTCTAATTGGGGGGGTCGCACTATACGCGCATAATAAAAAAAAATGTAACTTACACATTACGAAAATATAATGTACGTATTACGACCATACAACATACATATTACGGACTTATAACGTACGTTTATCCATATTTCTATATATACATGTGCTGTTAGGGTTATCAAACCAACAATCTAACATTTTCTTTTAAAAAATAACCTCTTTTTTTGTTATTATTACCAAAAACAGCGCTTGATTTGGGGGGGTCGCATTATACGCGGGTATATACGGTAAATCAATTACTTTTACTCGTAGCACGGACTAAACACAGAAAAGTCAGCTGTTGAATCACCTCAAATTCAGATTTCAGCAGAAGAAAAAGGGATAACAATCCGCCCATCTCGCATAAAATTTTCACCGCATTTACGTTCTGCAAACAAAACATTGTTAGCACATTAAAACACTTTTTATTTTGATTTATCAATGTGACTTGTAAGAGGTTGGAGAAAATTTCGACCGAATTTTTCTGGACGTCTGGATCTTTAACTAGCAAAAACTTAGCAACGAGAGGAATGCCGTTGAGTTTCATGATCGTGTTTCGGCCATGATAATCGACCGACATCCAAGATAACGTCAGTGTCGCGTATTCAATAATCAAAACATCGAATAGATCGGAGTCTGACAGAATATCCAATAATATGGGAATGACATCGAGGCGTCGTAATTCAATTCTGATATCGACTGAAATCAGAAAATATAAACTGATAATTACTGATAATTACTGATAATTACGTACTCATCGATGCAAGAAGCCCGCAGTTCATGCAGGCATATTTAATGATGTTAGTATTTGAATGGCGTAAATGTGGGATAAGCAATTCCAAAATTCCCACGGACTTTGCTTCCGCTTTGTTCTTGTCACCTTGTAATTTAATATTTTTTTTTAAATATATATATATAAATATAAATTTACAAGATCGGCTTTTCCGCTAAACACGAAAAAATAATCGAACTTTTCTCCACAAATTTCATGATCGACCCGAGTGCTTTTAAAACAATTTCGTCCTCGGTACTCCTCAATAAGAGCGCTATAGTAGTTAAGGCTTGGCTTTCGAATGTAATCGATTGCAACTAGAAATTTTCAATAAATCAATTTTTAAGGTCGATTATTATCTATTTTTTCACCTCGTCCGAATTGCCTTTGCGTTGCAAACTCATTTTGCGTGCAAATATGTTTCTTGCAACGTAATGGCTTTTTAAAAAGTGTTACGGAATGTAGTATTTATCGGACATTTTTGTTCCAACAGAACGAGCCAAGCAATATTTGGCAACCCTCACTATGCGGCGTGCGCGATGACGTAACATTTAGTTTTATTTTCGCGCGATAGCAATTTATTTTGATTATAAATACGGATGTAATAGTTAAAAAAGCATCCATAACCTAAATAAAGTTCCCCGAACGAGTCGGATATGTTCGCTCGACCTCCCAAGCGATATCAAACGAGTTATTGCATCGCGCATGCGTAGAAACGTCACAAAAGTAGCTTTAGTCACTCCTGGTCGAAGCGCACCCTGTCCTCAACGACTAGTCACAAAAGTGAATTTCCGCGAGTGTAGTGTTGTTTAGGTTTAACGCTCAGCTGTTACATGAAAAGGAACTTGTAGATCAACTTTAATGATGCGTAGAAAATGAGATAGATGGACAGGAGACTAATCCCTTAACCAAGCGCTGATATTTGCTGTCAAAATGGATATGGAACAGGAAACGGTGTACGGTACGCACGAAGATCCACATGCCGTAATGTCAGAAAAAGTGCAGTCGTGGGCGAGTAGCATTTACCAGGAGTTCGAAAGAATGATCACGAGATACGACGAAGACGTGGTCAAAGATTTGATGCCTTTGGTTGTCACCGTGCTGGAAAGTTTGGACATTTCGTACACGCAGAGTCAGGAACACGAAGTCGAGTTGGAATTGCAAAGGGACGACAACGAGCAACTTATGACTCAATACGAACGAGAAAAACAATTAAGAAAAGCGGCCGAACAGGTAACGCGCTACCGATTTTTGCTCGTTTTTTTTTTTTTTTTGCATAATTAATGTGTTGCAATTTCCACTATAGAAATGTCTCGAGATGGAAGATGCGATCGAGGAAGAAACGAAGGAGTTGCAGGGAAAAATCGAGAGTTTGGAGTCGATCGTCAGGATGCTGGAGTTGAAATCAAAAAATTCGACCGACCATGGTAAATAGAAAAATTTTAAAATGTAAATTTTAAAATTTAAAAAACATAATTTTTATTTTTTATTTTTTAGTTACGAGATTAGAAGAAAAGGAAGGCGACATGAAAAAGGAGTACAATAAATTGCACGAGCGATACACCGAAGTAGATTTCTATTTTTATCAATAATACTCATACGTGTCGTATTTTATTGCTTTTTTGGGTTTTAAATTTATTTTTATCATTTAATAGTTGTTTAAAACTCACATGGATTATATCGAAAGAACGAAAATTTTATTTGGAACGGACAGAATGGATCAATTGCCAATCGCAACCAAACGGTGATTTAAAAAATAAAATTTAATTTATATTATATTATATTTTTATCTTCATCTTCTACAGATCGAATCTTCCAGTGACGCAAGTGAGATCTGGATCCGCGACTGTATATAACGTTAACGCTGTGGATTCTCCGGTAAAAGTTAGCGGTAGCCCCGTCGATTTCTCGAACATGACGTCGCCCAATCGCAGCTCCGATTCTGCCACGAGCTTGAGGAGCGAATTACAAGTCGAATTAATTTTTTTTAACCCTAATTTCACGTTACTAATTGTAAAACTCATTCAGGAAACCAACGTTACATCCAGTCGCGATCAAGAAATCAAACTGATGGACACGTCCGACGCTTCTCCAAGTTGTTTAGACTCAGATTTTAATATTTAAAACTGTAAAATCTAAAATTTATTTGTGTTTTTCTGCAGAAGAGGGCGGATGGACTGCCAATATGAATGTCGAATCTCTGGATTTGGTCAGTTGTACGTCAGATTTAGAGGAAGTGGAAGATATTTCACAAGATCCGAACGTTGGTCCTGAAAATAGACTGGATCCTCCCAGGTTTTTAACCGTTTTTAATGATTTTTTAGTGTAAATGCTTAATTTCTTTTCGTTATAAGATCTGTACGACGACCAAACAGTTTATATCAGGAATTAAGTTTTCAAGATTCTGATGCATTGGGCGATGTCGACGAAGGAGCGGATATCACAGGTAAAACATAAAAATGCTAGATTTGTAAGTTAATTTTAAATTGTTAGTACATTACTCATTTTTCAAACTAAAAGTTAATAAAAACTCTTTTACTTTTTTCTTCTTGCGAGGTGGTTGGGTTCATCCGGGCGAGTATGCCTCATCTGGTTAGTTAGTCACGATTTAAAGCTTGATAGTTCTTCATTTGCATTGAATGCGTCGTTTATTTTATTTTTATTTATTTATTTATTTATTTATTTATTTTTGTCGCATGATTTTGTTTTGTTTTGTAGATAGTGGCAGCGAAAGAGCTGAGAATGATCCAGAACCATCTCTGGATGGTATGCATGCAATTTTTTTTGTTTTTTGATTTTATTATTTTTATTTTTATTTTTTTAAAGCTAACTTAGACGCTTTATTTGTCCATTTCGTATTTTATTTAAGTTTATTTTAATTTTTAGATATTTTTTTTTTTAAAAACATAATTTTTATCGTATTTTATTAGAAATTAATGACTAATGAACTAACTGTTTGTTTTTTGTCTTTCACTTGTTGCGTTTTAACCACTGGCAGTAAACGACAACTTTTTCGGTAAGGAAAACTGGGCACTTAATTTTTATAACTTTTACTACTTTAGAACAAAAAAAAAAAAACATACTGGCACCTCATTTGTGTACTTTAAATAACATTTTAACTTTTTTCAAATAAGGAATGGGAAAAGAAGTGGAGAATTTGATTCAAGAAAATACCGAATTGCTTGCTATGAAGTAAGTAAAAACAAATCATCCTATTTTTTAAAGTCCGTACTCAATTTGACTAATTTCTTCGCAGAAATGCACTGAATGTTGTAAAAGATGATCTGATTGCACAACTGGACGACATAACGAGGTATTGATTGACGAAAAAGTAGTATAAATGCAAATTTCAAATGATTTTCGCAGCGAACACGAAATCCTCGTTCAAGAAGTCCATTCTCTCAAAGCTGTGAAGGAAAAAATGCGACAACGCATCGTGGAACTGGAGGAAGAACTGAAGAAAATAAAAGACGAAGCGGAGAAAAATACTAAAACAACCAAATCTGACGACGAGGTTTAAAGATTTTTATTTTTAAAACAAAAAATGGCTTTTAAATTATTGACACAAAAAAGTTACGTTAGTGGAAAATTTAGTTTTTTTTTAGTGGAAATCCAAGGAAATTTAGTGTGGTTTTAATTTATGCCCATCCCGTTGTTTTCCTCTAGGAGGACGTTCCAATGGCGCAACGGAAACGCTTTACTCGCGTGGAGATGGCACGGGTGTTGATGGAAAGGAATCAATACAAGGAACGTTTCATGGAGCTGCAAGAAGCCGTGCGATGGACCGAAATGATCCGAGCGTCCAGAACCGATCCGACGTTGGAGGGCAAGAAGAACCGCACTTCGGTGTGGCGATTGTAAGTGCGAATGTTTGATGGAATTGGGCGGGGAAGTAGCCAAAGCGAGTTTGCAGTGTATGCGTTGTTGTAATTGCTTTAATTCCTCCATATGCTGCAGTTCAAATGAGGCCCCTTTACGTGAGCAAATCTTGTGCAGGTATTTTTGGTTTTTACTGCATTCGCTATGTAGTTGTTGTTCCATAGCCAGCATGATTTTCAAAACAAATTATTTATTTTTTCATTTTTTCCTGTGTGGTTTTTTAAAAAAATCTCGAATTTGTCGTAAAATGACGTAAAATGTCGTAAAATGACGTAAAATGTCGTAAAATGTCGTAAAATGACGTAAAATGACGTAAAATGTCGTAAAATGACGAATAAAAACGAAATAAGCGCCGTTATGGGTTGGTTTTTAATTTTAATGATATTTTTCTTTAGTTTCAGCAGTTTGTTCAGTTCGTCGGAAAAACCTCAACGAAAGCCGTTGCCGTACGTGAATGTGCGCTACAATGCGCCCACACACCACGTGAGTCCCGCGCTGGACACGATGAGACGGAAGAATTTGGGCGATCGTCGGAAAGGGTTCGATTTTCTGGACAGTGAATTGTAAGTTGTTTGCAAATTGAAGCGTCGGGAGATAAATGGCTGATGAATGATTGTAGGGCGTCGGAAAAGTTACAAGCTCAAAGAGCGCGGGAACGACGCGAGCAGTACAAACAAGTTCGGGCTCACGTGAAAAAAGATGATGGACGTATGCAGGCTTACGGCTGGAGTCTGCCTGCAAAAACAAGCTCACTCGTATCGAAGCCATCCAACCTAGATGTCACCTCGCCGAAATCGAATTCGCACGTGCCCGTCCCCGTCCCGGTTTATTGTCGGCCTTTAATGGAAAAGCAGGTAGGAACGAACGATGTTTTCAAAGAATGTAAATTGATGATTTCTTGTTTGTTTGTAGAGAGATGGTTTAACGGACGAAAAAGGTGATAAAAGGGAGTTTGAAATCAGCGAGGTAATGGACTAAACTCTATTCCAAAAAGTATTTGAAATACTCCCATTGGAGATTTTGTCTCTAGTTCAGTTGTGTATTGAATATGATGCTGTTTTCAGATTCCATTAGACTTGTGCTGTTTTGTCGCAATGCATTTATACTGGTGTTATGAATCTCCCAACCAATGGGAGTATTTCAAATACTTTTTGGAATAGAGTTTAGGCGCGTTCAATTCCAAATTGAAAAACCGATTCTCTCGATTTTCACGATTTTTCCTGGCGGAAATGATGCAAAATGTGTCTTATTTTTGAGAATCGGATTTTTGTATTTCACGAACGCATTGTCCCGGCCAACGGTACTGGCCCTGATAAACGTTTGTCACTGCGACGTTTAGAAAATCGGTTGTTTTAGCACGAAAATCGGCTGTTTTGCACAAAAATCGGTTGTTTTAGTAAGATAATCGGCTTTTTAGCACGAAAATCGGCTGTTTTAGTACAAACATCGATTGTTTTAGCAAGATAATCGGCTATTTTAGCTCGAAAATCGGCTGTTTTAGAACGAAAACCGGCTGTTTTGCACAAACATCGGCTGTTTTGCACAAACATCGGCTGTTTTTGCACGAAAATCGGCTGTTTTTGCACGAAAATCGGCTGTTTTTGCACGAAAATTGGCTGTTTTATCACGAAAATCGAGGTTTATAGCCCAGAACATTTAGAGAACTGCGCATGCTCAAGATTTACTTTGGACGAGTTAAATTTCTCATTCAAAGTTAAAAACCGATTTTCTAATCAAGTTTTTGTAATCGGATTTTGGTAATTTGGAATTGAACACGCCGAATGCGTTTTGGAAAACGATTTTGATGTAATTCGAATTTATTTTGGTTGCAGATTTGGTGCGCAACCGGGGTTAATTTAACAGGAGGACGGACTCGGGACGGTGGTTCTATAGTAGGGGCCAGCATTTTCTACTCCAATTCTAGTGAGAAAGAAGATAAATCTCACGAAGAAAAGTCAGAAGTAGAGCAGTTGAATCAAGAATTGAAGGTTCCTTTGATTTCCTTTTTTTTTCGTCTGATGTTTTTTAATTTGTTTTCTTTCTTTCTTCAGGATCAAGAAAAAGATCGAATCGAGTGCGAAGAATTGGAGAAATCACTGTCATCTCTAGTCTGGATTTGTACCAGCACTCATTCTAAAAGCAAAGCTTCGGTAATAGATGCAAATAATCCAGCAGATATATTAGACTCATTTGACGTGTGTACGTCACACCTTTTGTGCATTGCTAGTGTACCTGGTGCGTACGAACACGTTTCCGGTATTGAATTTCTGATTTTAACTCCAATTATTTGTGTTTTAGGTGCTAAAGAAAATGATTATTCCGTCGATTACGACGTAAATCTTTGTGTTCGAAATGAATGCAATAACGAGAGCGAACTGGTGGACCAATCGAAAGGGGACGATGCGTCGGGGACCGAAAGTAAAATAGGAAGCGTCACTTTTGTTAGTTGTGCGACCGATGACAATAATAGCTCTCGTTCGCCGACTCCTGGAAAAACTTCGAGTCGAGAAATGCAAAATGATAACGGTAAAGTAATGAAAATGTTGCGAATAGTCGTTGAATGTTTTTCGTTTCAGAATCGCGATCGAACGAAGTGGAGACGGAGGTAGAGGTGGCGCAAGTGGCGCATCCCGACAGCAGGGAAAGGAGGATGACCAACGAGTCGTCCGATGTGATTAAGGATGGCATAAGTGAGATAAATCGCAGCAATGAAGTCGTTTACGAGGAGATGGAGAAGATGAGCAGCGTTTTGCCGACTATATGGCTGGGCTCGCAAAGCGGCAATTTGTACGTTCATTCGGCCGTGGCTCAGTGGCGTCTGTGCTTGCATACGATCAAACTGAAAGATTCGATTTTGAGCGTAGCGTATGTTTGAGATTTTTTTAGAAAAGGAAAAATGGATTTTATTTTTCATAATTCTTTTCTAGTCACGTCAAAGGGCGCGTTTTAGTTGCCATGGCTGATGGCACTCTAGCTGTTTTTCGGCGTGGAAAAGGTACGTGTTTCGATGAAATTTAAAAAAAAAAATTTATTTTTTCAAAATTTTTTATTTTTTGAAAGTTTTAAAATTTTTTATTTTTTGAAATTTTAAAATTTTTTATTTTTTGAAATTTTAAAATTTTTTATTTTTTGAAATTTAAATTTTTTTTTATTTTTTGAAATTTGAAATTTTTTTTATTTTTTGAAATAAATAAATAAATAATAAATAAATAAATATTTTCTAGATGGTCAGTGGGATTTGAACAATTATCATTTGCTGGATTTGGGTCGCCCTCACCACAGTATTCGCTGCGTTGCTGTCGTCCACAACACCATTTGGTGCGGATATCGCAACAAAATTCACGTGGTCGATCCGAAGACGTTAAAATTAGAAAAATCGTTCGACGCTCATCCCCGGAAAGAAAGCCAAGTGCGTCAAATGGCCTGGGTCGGTGACGGCGTGTGGGTGTCAATTCGATTGGACAGTACCTTGCGTCTCTACCACGCGCATACCTATCAGCATTTACAGGACGTAGATATAGAGCCCTATGTTAGCAAAATGCTAGGTAAAACCTATTGATTGTGCTCGATTTTCAATCGCTCTAACCAAACTCGGTCGACTTGCAGGCACAGGCAAATTAGGTTTCTCTTTTGTACGCATTACGGCGCTTCACATTTCTTGCAACAGACTTTGGATGGGAACTGGCAACGGAGTCATCATCTCGGTGCCTCTTTCAGACAGTAATTTCGTTTGTTATGAAAGGATTAATTAATTCAGTTTTAATTTGTCATTTCTCGTTTTAGAAGACGCAAAACAGTCGTACTCGAGCAGTTCGATCAGTGGTGGGAAAACGCCGGGTGGCGTTGTTCGGGTGTACGCGAACCCCAACGACAAACTGACACCGGGCAGTTTTATACCTTACTGTTCAATGGCTCAAGCACAACTGTCATTTCATGGCCACAGAGACGCTGTTAAATTTTTTGTATCTGTTCCGGGTAATTACCGGATAATTTGTAACTACCATAGCGCCTCGTATTATAGCCGGGGTTCAGTTAGGCGCCGGTTCCGTTTAAGCTCTGGGCGATCAGCGGCAATTTCACGAATTAGCGCCGGCCTGAATTGGTGTTTTTAACGGAAAGATCGGTGATTTTAACGGAAAGATCGGTGATTTTAACGGAAAGATCGGTGATTTTAACGGAAAGATCCGTGATTTTAACGGAAAGATCGGTGATTTAAACGAAAAAATCATCATTTTTGGCAAAAATCACCGTTTATGCGCCGGGCCCGAATAAGCGCCGGGTTTTAAATAGGCGCCGAGGCGGTTCACAAAGAATTAAACGCCCAGGCTATTAAACGGGGCGGTATGGTATTTATTTTTATTTAATTTGATTGATTTATGTTTCTCTGCTCAAGGTTCTGGTGGCATGAGCGCTGCGAGTAATTCTTCACGTCCGTTAGAAAACAATTCGTCGCACGAATCGGACGATGCTTTCAACAAGGCAAAGAGTATGCTGGTTTTGTCGGGGGGAGAAGGATACATCGATTTCCGCATAGGTAAATGGACACGAAGTATTGTTTGGGTGCGAGTTGATTGAGAGGTCTAAAATGTGGGCCGCCTCCCTCTTAATTAGTTGACGACGATTCTTCGGACATTGCTAGTCATCTCATCATTTGGCAAGTTGAGAAATGACTAAAACCTTTCTTTTAGCCAACTTCGTCTCACTGGAATGGGTACGCATCCTCAAATTTGCGTTTTATCTTATCTTTCTGGTGGTGGTTTAGTTTGAGGTTGGGTACCTGTTATTTTCACTCGACTCTGTATTTGTGTGATTTATACACGTTGCTGATTAGTTTTGTTTTGCAGGAGATGGTGAGGATGAGGAAAGCGAGGCGATGGCGACTCGCGAGATGAGTGAAAAGCAGCCACACACACTCTCGAAAGTGGAACGGAGCCACTTGATAGTGTGGCAAGTGAGCAACATGTAAAGGGAGTTTGTTTTTACTTATTTAATATATTGCTAGTACATAATAAGATGCGAATAAATAAATTTTCTATTTAATGTTTTCGTTTTAATAATTGTAAATTGAGTTGTAAAATATTTCAGTCAAAACAATTTAGAAATTTCAGTTGTTATGTTTCCGACAGTCGGGCCGGGCATGAGAGATGACGTCGAATGAAATGTCTGCTGATTGTATTTATTTTTAATGGAAATTGTTTTCATTCATAGAGAAACGTAAATAAATTTACATTTGCTATCGTGATAATTTATCTATTACTTCTTTTCGATGGGTTTATTCTTTTTGTTAAATCAAGTTAGATATACAGTATACAGTGGTGGCCAAAAGTTTAGCACCTCTACTGTCACTTGCTCTATTTTGTGTTTTGATAAAAAATATGAATTCAGTATTAAATTTTGCCTTGGAAAATGTTAAAAAATTTAAACAAATCATCCATCGTAATTAATAATAGTAATTTTTAGTGTTTGTGTGCTGGACAAAAGTTTAGCACCACATTCAAAAAAGCACAAAAAAAAACCGGTTTCTTCAGAAAATCATTGTTTATTTGAACAATACATTTTAATATTATGTTGGTTAACCAAAATTTTGTATGTGTGATTGTGCAGGCCAAGTCAAAACTAAAATGTGATTGGTTTGGAACACTGAGCAATTGACTTGACTTTGTGCTTAGAATCATTTTCCTGCTGAAATATCCAAGTCAATGGCAGTTTATCATCTTCAAATGGAAGCATAACAATCTTCCAATACTTTTTGATAAGTATATTGGTCCATGATACCCTTAATTCAATGTTGTGGACCGATACACATACAGAAAAACGATCCCAATGGTAAAATGGCTTGGGGATGGTTTAAATACGGTAGAAACAAGTAAACCAAAAAAACTACGTTTTTGAAAAAGGCTTTTATGCTGTATCCCTGCAAAATTTGAATCCATACTAAAAATTTTTCAAATGACAAAACGAAATGTGGTGGCTTACAACCATTGAAATACTGGCAAAAACTGATTGAGTTATTTAAAAGCTTTACCACTCCAATTATTGAATTGAACATTGTAATCTAAAATATTTTTTACTTAAATAAAAATATCAAAACCATTACATCCTTATTAACAACTTTCTGATTTCAGAGCTTTTAAAATACTTCCCCTGTCTTCCTTCCTTAAATCCTCCAACATCAAATTGATAGTGCCGAAATCCTGCGCCGCGTACAACAACTTGCAACACACGATAAGTCTGATTTCAGAAGTAACAATACTTCTTCTAAACTCCGACGAAGCATTCCTCCATAGATCGGCAAAACACACCTTATACCGATCGTCGTGTCCGTTTTTCCGAATTTGATGCGCCATCCACAACACCAATCCTTGGAAATCACTGACACAAAACCGCCCAAGGAAACGCTTCGTCGCCCGCACAAACAAATCCACATACACCCAATCATCGAGAAACCTCCTAACGACAAAATGGTTTTCGAATTTGGAGAAAAACGCGTCCGATTGGCGCTCAGTCATTTGCGAAAGCAAAAAGTAAGTTATGGCTGGATCGGTTTCTCGCGTCAAATCATTTTGCTCGTTAATTGCGTCCACGCATTCGTCTCTTTCCTCGTCCACCAACAGCGACCACAAGAATTTCACACCACTCACATTATCGAATCTCACAAACACACCGAACAGGTGCAACTTCCTCTCTTTGCTCACTTGTCCGTGGGTGAGCAGATCCTTCCAAAACGCTACGGTCGTGCGGCCGTAGAGGTTGAAGCCGAGTTCGGTGATTTCGTCACGATGCTCCGCGTGAAGAAATCGAGCCGCATCTTCCACACAAAACGTGCTGGCAATTCTGAATCTCTCTCTCGTTTAAAGTGAACACGTGGTGGAGTGTCGTTAACACTCGTGCCGTTTCCGTCTCGTTGATTTTGCCGCGCGTAGTCCACTCGATCGACGCGACGCGACGCGACGCAATCGATCATTTTGATCGGAATGGTGAACCCGAGAATGGAATTTCTTCGTGATTTATTTCAACCATTTCAACAGTTCCTGTCCTATTGATTTGACTATCGCACGGAATAAACGGTGAAAACACGGATTACGTAACCCCCATTGAATACCTGTAGTCGATTTTTGCACTAATTTGATAATCATGTTCATAATTAATTGCATCTTAATTCTTCGCCCATAAACTCCACAAAATATTGAATGTACCATTATAATCCTTGATAGATTTGATGTCTGTCTGTCTGTCTGTCTGTCATCTTTTTCAATTTTTACATTCAAACTCAATAAATACACAACGAATTCTAATTATTTACTTTTATTATTTACCTTATTCAGGGCGTGAGTAGATTAATCTATCGATGATACTACGTGTGTGCGAGGGAGTGAGAATTTGTACGAAACTAAAACTACAAATGCTCCATCCCAATTCTATTTCTCCATTCATTTTCTCCTTCAGTACTCAATCTCGTTTTTGGAGTTGTATAAAGCGAGATAAAGCGAGAAAGAAAGAAAGAAAGAAAGAAACAAAGAAACAAAGAAAGGGGGAAATTGGCGGGAGAGGGGGTTGCCGTGGCAACACAACTGACTATTGACTATTGAGTTGTAAAATTATTAATGTCAAGTTTTGTGCAAATTCAATTCAATTCAATTCAATTCAATTCAATTGAAATAAAGAAAGAAAGAAAATTTTAAAATTTTAAAAGATTGTAAAAATTGCGAAAAATTGTGGAATCACATTACAATGAAAAATACGGTTTGTGATACATTAAGGGCACGTTACGTTAAGAGCACGTAACGTCCAGGCAAGACCATGTTAGGTTATTTTACATTAAGGCACGTTAGGTTAGGTTACGTTACGTTAGGTTAAGGGCACGTTAGGTTAGGTTACGCTAGGTTAGGTTAGGTTACGTTAGGTTAAGGGCACGTTAGGTTAAGGGCACGTTAGGTTAGGTTACGTTAGGTTAGGTTACGTTAGGTTAGGTTACGTTAGTTTAGGTTAAGGGCACGGTAGGTTAAGGGCACATTAGGTAAGGGCACGTTAGGTTAGGGCACGTTACGTTAGGTTAAGGGCACGTTAGGTTAAGGGCACATTAGGTAAGAGCATGTTAGGTTAGGGCACGTTAGGTTAGGGCACGTTAGGTTAGGGCACGTTAGGTTAGGGCATGTTAGGTCAGGGCACATTAGGTGAGGGCACGTTAAGTTACGATTTTGTTCAAAAAGTGTTTGAACATTTTCTAAAGATTTCCCAAGATTTTGAACAATTTCTATAGATTTCCCAAGATTTTGAACAATTTCTAAAGATTTCCCAATATTTTGAACGATTTCCCAAAATTTTGAACAATTTCCCAAGATTTTGAACGATTTCCCAAAATTTTGAACAATTTCCCAAGATTTTGAACGATTTCTTAAGATTTTGGAAATGATTTTGCCCGATTTCTCAAGATTTCTCAAGATTTGCGCTATTTAACTTGAAATTTAGCAATTTTGTAAAAGATTTTTCACGATTTTGTCAAAGATTTTGCCCGATTTTGGAAAAGTTTGTGCTTGATTTGGACTATATTTATTTTGAATTTAGCAGTTTTGTGAAAGATTTTGCACGATTTTGGAAAAGATGCACGATTTTGGAAAAGATGCACGATTTTGGAAAAGATGCACGATTTTGGAAAAGATGCACAATTTTGGAAAAAATGCACGATTTTTTTCAAAATTTAGCAAAAAAAATTCTCAATTTTTTCAAAATTTAGCAAAAAAATTCTCAATTTTTTTCAAAATTTAGCAAAAAAAATTCTCAATTTTTTCAAAATTTAGCAAAAAAATTCTCAATTTTTTTCAAAATTTAGCAAAAAAATTCTCAATTTTTTCAAAATTTAGCAAAAAAATTGAGAATTTTTTCAAAATTTAGCAAAAAATTCTCAATTTTTTCAAAATTTAGCAAAAAATTCTCAATTTTTTCAAAATTTAGCAAAAAATTATCAATTTTTTCAAAATTTAGCAAAAATTTCTCAATTTTTTCAAAATTTAGCAAAAAATTCTCAATTTTTTTTGCTAAATTTTGACCAAATTTCTCAATTTTTTTGCTAAATTTTGAACAAATTCTCAATTTTTTTTGCTAAATTTTGACCAAATTTCTAAAATTTTTTGCTAAATTTTGAACAAATTCTCAATTTTTTTTGCTAAATTTTGACCAAATTTCTAAATTTATCAAAAAAATTGTGAATTTGATTTGAAATTTACATAAACGTTCGAAATTCACTTGAATTTCATCAAAATCATGTAGAAATAAACTCGCAATTCATCAAAATCTGATGTAAAATTCAAATTCAAATTCAAACAACTTAACCAACAAAAGAAATCAAATGTCATTTGAAATTTTATTTTTCATTTTCTACTCAAACCAATTCAAATTTCAAAGTACAAACCAATTCAAATGTAAAATGGCTTCGCCTCGCTCGAGTTCCGCACTCGACCAGCTCACATGAACAAATGGCACCAAGTCTGCACACAACAACTTTATATAGACGACACTATATATATGTACGGTAGTATACATACAGACCTATACCTATATGTATAATAATATACACTTTTATCCCTATCTACAAATAAATAGGCTTACATTTAACATTGAATTCCATGTTAATCCTGGAACGAGTTGAAAATATGACGTGCACAACATCACTCCAAGAACACAGATCATCACCTCAGCTTGTAGTATTGGTGGACCAATCGAAAGGGGACGATGCGAAGCGTCACTTTTGTTAGTTAGACCGATGAAAATAATGGCTGCCGTTCGCCGACTCTACAATCAAGTTTTTGTAATCGGATTTTGGTAATTTGGAATTGAACACGCCGAATGCGTTTTGGAAAACGAGTTTGATGTAATTCGACTTTATTTTGGTTGCAGATTTGGTGCGCTACCGGGGTTAATTTAACAGGAGGACGGACTCGGGACGGTGGTTCTATAGTAGGGGCCAGCATTTTCTACTCCAATTCTAGTGAGAAAGAAGATAAATCTCACGAAGAAAAGTCAGAAGTAGAGCAGTTGAATCAAGAATTGAAGGTTCCTTTGATTTACTCTTTTTTTTTTCGTCTCATGTTTTTTCAATTTCTTTCTTTCTTTCTTTCTTCAGGATCAAGAAAAAGATCGAATCGAGTGCGAAGAATTGGAGAAATCACTGTCATCTCTAGTCTGGATTTGTACCAGCACTCATTCTAAAAGCAAAGCTTCGGTAATAGATGCAAATAATCCAGCAGATATATTAGACTCATTTGACGTGTGTACGTCACACCTTTTGTGCATTGCTAGTGTACCTGGTGCGTACGAACACGTTTCCGGTATTGAATTTCTGATTTTAACTCCAATTATTTGCGTTTTAGGTGCTAAAGAAAATGATTATTCCGTCGATTACGACGTAAATCTTTGTGTTCGAAATGAATGCAATAACGAGAGCGAACTGGTGGACCAATCGAAAGGGGACGATGCGTCGGGGACCGAAAGTAAAATAGGAAGCGTCACTTTTGTTAGTTGTGCGACCGATGACAATAATAGCTCTCGTTCGCCGACTCCTGGAAAAACTTCGAGTCGAGAAATGCAAAATGATAACGGTAAAGTAATGAAAATGTTGCGAATAGTCGTTGAATGTTTTTCGTTTCAGAATCGCGATCGAACGAAGTGGAGACGGAGGTAGAGGTGGCGCAAGTGGCGCATCCCGACAGCAGGGAAAGGAGGATGACCAACGAGTCGTCCGATGTGATTAAGGATGGCATAAGTGAGATAAATCGCAGCAACGAAGTCGTTTACGAGGAGATGGAGAAGATGAGCAGCGTTTTGCCGACTATATGGCTGGGCTCGCAAAGCGGCAATTTGTACGTTCATTCGGCCGTGGCTCAGTGGCGTCTGTGCTTGCATACGATCAAACTGAAAGATTCGATTTTGAGCGTAGCGTATGTTTGAGATTTTTTTAGAAAAGGAAAAATGGATTTTATTTTTCATAATTCTTTTCTAGTCACGTCAAAGGGCGCGTTTTAGTTGCCATGGCTGATGGCACTCTAGCTGTTTTTCGGCGTGGAAAAGGTACGTGTTTCGATGAAATTTAAAAAAAAAAATTTATTTTTTCAAAATTTTTTATTTTTTGAAAGTTTTAAAATTTTTTATTTTTTGAAATTTTAAAATTTTTTATTTTTTGAAATTTTAAAATTTTTTATTTTTTGAAATTTTAAAATTTTTTATTTTTTGAAATTTAAATTTTTTTTTATTTTTTGAAATTTGAAATTTTTTTTATTTTTTGAAATAAATAAATAAATAATAAATAAATAAATATTTTCTAGATGGTCAGTGGGATTTGAACAATTATCATTTGCTGGATTTGGGTCGCCCTCACCACAGTATTCGCTGCGTTGCTGTCGTCCACAACACCATTTGGTGCGGATATCGCAACAAAATTCACGTGGTCGATCCGAAGACGTTAAAATTAGAAAAATCGTTCGACGCTCATCCCCGGAAAGAAAGCCAAGTGCGTCAAATGGCCTGGGTCGGTGACGGCGTGTGGGTGTCAATTCGATTGGACAGTACCTTGCGTCTCTACCACGCGCATACCTATCAGCATTTACAGGACGTAGATATAGAGCCCTATGTTAGCAAAATGCTAGGTAAAACATTGAATGTGCTCGAATTTCAATCGCTCTAACCAAACATGGTCGACTTGCAGGCACAGGCAAATTAGGTTTCTCTTTTGTACGCATTACGGCGCTTCACATTTCTTGCAACAGACTTTGGATGGGAACTGGCAACGGAGTCATCATCTCGGTGCCTCTTTCAGACAGTAAATTCGTTTGTTATGAAAGGATTAATTCAGTTTTAATTTGTCATTTCTCGTTTTAGAAGACGCAAAACAGTCGTACTCGAGCAGTTCGATCAGTGGTGGGAAAACGCCGGGTGGCGTTGTTCGGGTGTACGCGAACCCCAACGACAAACTGACACCGGGCAGTTTTATACCTTACTGTTCAATGGCTCAAGCACAACTGTCATTTCATGGCCACAGAGACGCTGTTAAATTTTTTGTATCTGTTCCGGGTAATTAATTGATTAATTAATTAATTAATTAATTTTTATTTAATTTGATTGATTTATGTTTCTCTGCTCAAGGTTCTGGTGGCATGAGCGCTGCGAGTAATTCTTCACGTCCGTTAGAAAACAATTCGTCGCACGAATCGGACGATGCTTTCAACAAGGCAAAGAGTATGCTGGTTTTGTCGGGGGGAGAAGGATACATCGATTTCCGCATAGGTAAATGGACACGAATAAGTATTGTTTGGGTGCGAGTTGATTGCGAGGTCTAAAATGTGGGCCGCCTCCCTCTTAATTAGTTGACGACGATTCTTCGGACATTGCTAGTCATCTCATCATTTGGCAAGTTGAGAAATGACTAAAACCTTTCTTTTAGCCAACTTCGTCTCACTGGAATGGGTACGCATCCTCAAATTTGCGTTTTATCTTATCTTTATTTCTGGTGGTGGTTTAGTTTGAGGTTGGGTACCTGTTATTTTCACTCGACTCTGTATTTGTGTGATTTATACACGTTGCTGATTAGTTTTGTTTTGCAGGAGATGGTGAGGACGAGGAAAGCGAGGCGATGGCGACTCGCGAGATGAGTGAAAAGCAGCCACACACACTCTCGAAAGTGGAACGGAGCCACTTGATAGTGTGGCAAGTGAGCAACATGTAAAGGGAGTTTGTTTTTACTTATTTAATATATTGCTAGTACATAATAAGATGCGAATAAATAAATTTTCTATTTAATGTTTTCGTTTTAATAATTGTAAATTGAGTTGTAAAATATTTCAGTCAAAACAATTTAGAAATTTCAGTTGTTATGTTTCCGACAGTCGGGCCGGGCATGAGAGATGACGTCGAATGAAATGTCTGCTGATTGTATTTATTTTTAATGGAAATTGTTTTCATTCATAGAGAAACGTAAATAAATTTACATTTGCTATCGTGATAATTTATCTATTACTTCTTTTCGATGGGTTTATTCTTTTTGTTAAATCAAGTTAGATATACAGTATACAGTGGTGGCCAAAAGTTTAGCACCTCTACTGTCACTTGCTCTATTTTGTGTTTTGATAAAAAATATGAATTCAGTATTAAATTTTGCCTTGGAAAATGTTAAAAAATTTAAACAAATCATCCATCGTAATTAATAATAGTAATTTTTAGTGTTTGTGTGCTGGACAAAAGTTTAGCACCACATTCAAAAAAGCACAAAAAAAAACCGGTTTCTTCAGAAAATCATTGTTTATTTGAACAATACATTTTAATATTATGTTGGTTAACCAAAATTTTGTATGTGTGATTGTGCAGGCCAAGTCAAAACTAAAATGTGATTGGTTTGGAACACTGAGCAATTGACTTGACTTTGTGCTTAGAATCATTTTCCTGCTGAAATATCCAAGTCAATGGCAGTTTATCATCTTCAAATGGAAGCATAACAATCTTCCAATACTTTTTGATAAGTATATTGGTCCATGATACCCTTAATTCAATGTTGTGGACCGATACACATACAGAAAAACGATCCCAATGGTAAAATGGCTTGGGGATGGTTTAAATACGGTAGAAACAAGTAAACCAAAAAAACTACGTTTTTGAAAAAGGCTTTTATGCTGTATCCCTGCAAAATTTGAATCCATACTAAAAATTTTTCAAATGACAAAACGAAATGTGGTGGCTTACAACCATTGAAATACTGGCAAAAACTGATTGAGTTATTTAAAAGCTTTACCACTCCAATTATTGAATTGAACATTGTAATCTAAAATATTTTTTACTTAAATAAAAATATCAAAACCATTACATCCTTATTAACAACTTTCTGATTTCAGAGCTTTTAAAATACTTCCCCTGTCTTCCTTCCTTAAATCCTCCAACATCAAATTGATAGTGCCGAAATCCTGCGCCGCGTACAACAACTTGCAACACACGATAAGTCTGATTTCAGAAGTAACAATACTTCTTCTAAACTCCGACGAAGCATTCCTCCATAGATCGGCAAAACACACCTTATACCGATCGTCGTGTCCGTTTTTCCGAATTTGATGCGCCATCCACAACACCAATCCTTGGAAATCACTGACACAAAACCGCCCAAGGAAACGCTTCGTCGCCCGCACAAACAAATCCACATACACCCAATCATCGAGAAACCTCCTAACGACAAAATGGTTTTCGAATTTGGAGAAAAACGCGTCCGATTGGCGCTCAGTCATTTGCGAAAGCAAAAAGTAAGTTATGGCTGGATCGGTTTCTCGCGTCAAATCATTTTGCTCGTTAATTGCGTCCACGCATTCGTCTCTTTCCTCGTCCACCAACAGCGACCACAAGAATTTCACACCACTCACATTATCGAATCTCACAAACACACCGAACAGGTGCAACTTCCTCTCTTTGCTCACTTGTCCGTGGGTGAGCAGATCCTTCCAAAACGCTACGGTCGTGCGGCCGTAGAGGTTGAAGCCGAGTTCGGTGATTTCGTCACGATGCTCCGCGTGAAGAAATCGAGCCGCATCTTCCACACAAAACGTGCTGGCAATTCTGAATCTCTCTCTCGTTTAAAGTGAACACGTGGTGGAGTGTCGTTAACACTCGTGCCGTTTCCGTCTCGTTGATTTTGCCGCGCGTAGTCCACTCGATCGACGCGACGCGACGCGACGCAATCGATCATTTTGATCGGAATGGTGAACCCGAGAATGGAATTTCTTCGTGATTTATTTCAACCATTTCAACAGTTCCTGTCCTATTGATTTGACTATCGCACGGAATAAACGGTGAAAACACGGATTACGTAACCCCCATTGAATACCTGTAGTCGATTTTTGCACTAATTTGATAATCATGTTCATAATTAATTGCATCTTAATTCTTCGCCCATAAACTCCACAAAATATTGAATGTACCATTATAATCCTTGATAGATTTGATGTCTGTCTGTCTGTCTGTCTGTCATCTTTTTCAATTTTTACATTCAAACTCAATAAATACACAACGAATTCTAATTATTTACTTTTATTATTTACCTTATTCAGGGCGTGAGTAGATTAATCTATCGATGATACTACGTGTGTGCGAGGGAGTGAGAATTTGTACGAAACTAAAACTACAAATGCTCCATCCCAATTCTATTTCTCCATTCATTTTCTCCTTCAGTACTCAATCTCGTTTTTGGAGTTGTATAAAGCGAGATAAAGCGAGAAAGAAAGAAAGAAAGAAAGAAACAAAGAAACAAAGAAAGGGGGAAATTGGCGGGAGAGGGGGTTGCCGTGGCAACACAACTGACTATTGACTATTGAGTTGTAAAATTATTAATGTCAAGTTTTGTGCAAATTCAATTCAATTCAATTCAATTCAATTCAATTGAAATAAAGAAAGAAAGAAAATTTTAAAATTTTAAAAGATTGTAAAAATTGCGAAAAATTGTGGAATCACATTACAATGAAAAATACGGTTTGTGATACATTAAGGGCACGTTACGTTAAGAGCACGTAACGTCCAGGCAAGACCATGTTAGGTTATTTTACATTAAGGCACGTTAGGTTAGGTTACGTTACGTTAGGTTAAGGGCACGTTAGGTTAGGTTACGCTAGGTTAGGTTAGGTTACGTTAGGTTAAGGGCACGTTAGGTTAAGGGCACGTTAGGTTAGGTTACGTTAGGTTAGGTTACGTTAGGTTAGGTTACGTTAGTTTAGGTTAAGGGCACGGTAGGTTAAGGGCACATTAGGTAAGGGCACGTTAGGTTAGGGCACGTTACGTTAGGTTAAGGGCACGTTAGGTTAAGGGCACATTAGGTAAGAGCATGTTAGGTTAGGGCACGTTAGGTTAGGGCACGTTAGGTTAGGGCACGTTAGGTTAGGGCATGTTAGGTCAGGGCACATTAGGTGAGGGCACGTTAAGTTACGATTTTGTTCAAAAAGTGTTTGAACATTTTCTAAAGATTTCCCAAGATTTTGAACAATTTCTATAGATTTCCCAAGATTTTGAACAATTTCTAAAGATTTCCCAATATTTTGAACGATTTCCCAAAATTTTGAACAATTTCCCAAGATTTTGAACGATTTCCCAAAATTTTGAACAATTTCCCAAGATTTTGAACGATTTCTTAAGATTTTGGAAATGATTTTGCCCGATTTCTCAAGATTTCTCAAGATTTGCGCTATTTAACTTGAAATTTAGCAATTTTGTAAAAGATTTTTCACGATTTTGTCAAAGATTTTGCCCGATTTTGGAAAAGTTTGTGCTTGATTTGGACTATATTTATTTTGAATTTAGCAGTTTTGTGAAAGATTTTGCACGATTTTGGAAAAGATGCACGATTTTGGAAAAGATGCACGATTTTGGAAAAGATGCACGATTTTGGAAAAGATGCACAATTTTGGAAAAAATGCACGATTTTTTTCAAAATTTAGCAAAAAAAATTCTCAATTTTTTCAAAATTTAGCAAAAAAATTCTCAATTTTTTTCAAAATTTAGCAAAAAAAATTCTCAATTTTTTCAAAATTTAGCAAAAAAATTCTCAATTTTTTTCAAAATTTAGCAAAAAAATTCTCAATTTTTTCAAAATTTAGCAAAAAAATTGAGAATTTTTTCAAAATTTAGCAAAAAATTCTCAATTTTTTCAAAATTTAGCAAAAAATTCTCAATTTTTTCAAAATTTAGCAAAAAATTATCAATTTTTTCAAAATTTAGCAAAAATTTCTCAATTTTTTCAAAATTTAGCAAAAAATTCTCAATTTTTTTTGCTAAATTTTGACCAAATTTCTCAATTTTTTTGCTAAATTTTGAACAAATTCTCAATTTTTTTTGCTAAATTTTGACCAAATTTCTAAAATTTTTTGCTAAATTTTGAACAAATTCTCAATTTTTTTTGCTAAATTTTGACCAAATTTCTAAATTTATCAAAAAAATTGTGAATTTGATTTGAAATTTACATAAACGTTCGAAATTCACTTGAATTTCATCAAAATCATGTAGAAATAAACTCGCAATTCATCAAAATCTGATGTAAAATTCAAATTCAAATTCAAACAACTTAACCAACAAAAGAAATCAAATGTCATTTGAAATTTTATTTTTCATTTTCTACTCAAACCAATTCAAATTTCAAAGTACAAACCAATTCAAATGTAAAATGGCTTCGCCTCGCTCGAGTTCCGCACTCGACCAGCTCACATGAACAAATGGCACCAAGTCTGCACACAACAACTTTATATAGACGACACTATATATATGTACGGTAGTATACATACAGACCTATACCTATATGTATAATAATATACACTTTTATCCCTATCTACAAATAAATAGGCTTACATTTAACATTGAATTCCATGTTAATCCTGGAACGAGTTGAAAATATGACGTGCACAACATCACTCCAAGAACACAGATCATCACCTCAGCTTGTAGTATTGGTGGACCAATCGAAAGGGGACGATGCGAAGCGTCACTTTTGTTAGTTAGACCGATGAAAATAATGGCTGCCGTTCGCCGACTCTACAATCAAGTTTTTGTAATCGGATTTTGGTAATTTGGAATTGAACACGCCGAATGCGTTTTGGAAAACGAGTTTGATGTAATTCGACTTTATTTTGGTTGCAGATTTGGTGCGCTACCGGGGTTAATTTAACAGGAGGACGGACTCGGGACGGTGGTTCTATAGTAGGGGCCAGCATTTTCTACTCCAATTCTAGTGAGAAAGAAGATAAATCTCACGAAGAAAAGTCAGAAGTAGAGCAGTTGAATCAAGAATTGAAGGTTCCTTTGATTTACTCTTTTTTTTTTCGTCTCATGTTTTTTCAATTTCTTTCTTTCTTTCTTTCTTCAGGATCAAGAAAAAGATCGAATCGAGTGCGAAGAATTGGAGAAATCACTGTCATCTCTAGTCTGGATTTGTACCAGCACTCATTCTAAAAGCAAAGCTTCGGTAATAGATGCAAATAATCCAGCAGATATATTAGACTCATTTGACGTGTGTACGTCACACCTTTTGTGCATTGCTAGTGTACCTGGTGCGTACGAACACGTTTCCGGTATTGAATTTCTGATTTTAACTCCAATTATTTGCGTTTTAGGTGCTAAAGAAAATGATTATTCCGTCGATTACGACGTAAATCTTTGTGTTCGAAATGAATGCAATAACGAGAGCGAACTGGTGGACCAATCGAAAGGGGACGATGCGTCGGGGACCGAAAGTAAAATAGGAAGCGTCACTTTTGTTAGTTGTGCGACCGATGACAATAATAGCTCTCGTTCGCCGACTCCTGGAAAAACTTCGAGTCGAGAAATGCAAAATGATAACGGTAAAGTAATGAAAATGTTGCGAATAGTCGTTGAATGTTTTTCGTTTCAGAATCGCGATCGAACGAAGTGGAGACGGAGGTAGAGGTGGCGCAAGTGGCGCATCCCGACAGCAGGGAAAGGAGGATGACCAACGAGTCGTCCGATGTGATTAAGGATGGCATAAGTGAGATAAATCGCAGCAACGAAGTCGTTTACGAGGAGATGGAGAAGATGAGCAGCGTTTTGCCGACTATATGGCTGGGCTCGCAAAGCGGCAATTTGTACGTTCATTCGGCCGTGGCTCAGTGGCGTCTGTGCTTGCATACGATCAAACTGAAAGATTCGATTTTGAGCGTAGCGTATGTTTGAGATTTTTTTAGAAAAGGAAAAATGGATTTTATTTTTCATAATTCTTTTCTAGTCACGTCAAAGGGCGCGTTTTAGTTGCCATGGCTGATGGCACTCTAGCTGTTTTTCGGCGTGGAAAAGGTACGTGTTTCGATGAAATTTAAAAAAAAAAATTTATTTTTTCAAAATTTTTTATTTTTTGAAAGTTTTAAAATTTTTTATTTTTTGAAATTTTAAAATTTTTTATTTTTTGAAATTTTAAAATTTTTTATTTTTTGAAATTTTAAAATTTTTTATTTTTTGAAATTTAAATTTTTTTTTATTTTTTGAAATTTGAAATTTTTTTTATTTTTTGAAATAAATAAATAAATAATAAATAAATAAATATTTTCTAGATGGTCAGTGGGATTTGAACAATTATCATTTGCTGGATTTGGGTCGCCCTCACCACAGTATTCGCTGCGTTGCTGTCGTCCACAACACCATTTGGTGCGGATATCGCAACAAAATTCACGTGGTCGATCCGAAGACGTTAAAATTAGAAAAATCGTTCGACGCTCATCCCCGGAAAGAAAGCCAAGTGCGTCAAATGGCCTGGGTCGGTGACGGCGTGTGGGTGTCAATTCGATTGGACAGTACCTTGCGTCTCTACCACGCGCATACCTATCAGCATTTACAGGACGTAGATATAGAGCCCTATGTTAGCAAAATGCTAGGTAAAACATTGAATGTGCTCGAATTTCAATCGCTCTAACCAAACATGGTCGACTTGCAGGCACAGGCAAATTAGGTTTCTCTTTTGTACGCATTACGGCGCTTCACATTTCTTGCAACAGACTTTGGATGGGAACTGGCAACGGAGTCATCATCTCGGTGCCTCTTTCAGACAGTAAATTCGTTTGTTATGAAAGGATTAATTCAGTTTTAATTTGTCATTTCTCGTTTTAGAAGACGCAAAACAGTCGTACTCGAGCAGTTCGATCAGTGGTGGGAAAACGCCGGGTGGCGTTGTTCGGGTGTACGCGAACCCCAACGACAAACTGACACCGGGCAGTTTTATACCTTACTGTTCAATGGCTCAAGCACAACTGTCATTTCATGGCCACAGAGACGCTGTTAAATTTTTTGTATCTGTTCCGGGTAATTAATTGATTAATTAATTAATTAATTAATTTTTATTTAATTTGATTGATTTATGTTTCTCTGCTCAAGGTTCTGGTGGCATGAGCGCTGCGAGTAATTCTTCACGTCCGTTAGAAAACAATTCGTCGCACGAATCGGACGATGCTTTCAACAAGGCAAAGAGTATGCTGGTTTTGTCGGGGGGAGAAGGATACATCGATTTCCGCATAGGTAAATGGACACGAATAAGTATTGTTTGGGTGCGAGTTGATTGCGAGGTCTAAAATGTGGGCCGCCTCCCTCTTAATTAGTTGACGACGATTCTTCGGACATTGCTAGTCATCTCATCATTTGGCAAGTTGAGAAATGACTAAAACCTTTCTTTTAGCCAACTTCGTCTCACTGGAATGGGTACGCATCCTCAAATTTGCGTTTTATCTTATCTTTATTTCTGGTGGTGGTTTAGTTTGAGGTTGGGTACCTGTTATTTTCACTCGACTCTGTATTTGTGTGATTTATACACGTTGCTGATTAGTTTTGTTTTGCAGGAGATGGTGAGGACGAGGAAAGCGAGGCGATGGCGACTCGCGAGATGAGTGAAAAGCAGCCACACACACTCTCGAAAGTGGAACGGAGCCACTTGATAGTGTGGCAAGTGAGCAACATGTAAAGGGAGTTTGTTTTTACTTATTTAATATATTGCTAGTACATAATAAGATGCGAATAAATAAATTTTCTATTTAATGTTTTCGTTTTAATAATTGTAAATTGAGTTGTAAAATATTTCAGTCAAAACAATTTAGAAATTTCAGTTGTTATGTTTCCGACAGTCGGGCCGGGCATGAGAGATGACGTCGAATGAAATGTCTGCTGATTGTATTTATTTTTAATGGAAATTGTTTTCATTCATAGAGAAACGTAAATAAATTTACATTTGCTATCGTGATAATTTATCTATTACTTCTTTTCGATGGGTTTATTCTTTTTGTTAAATCAAGTTAGATATACAGTATACAGTGGTGGCCAAAAGTTTAGCACCTCTACTGTCACTTGCTCTATTTTGTGTTTTGATAAAAAATATGAATTCAGTATTAAATTTTGCCTTGGAAAATGTTAAAAAATTTAAACAAATCATCCATCGTAATTAATAATAGTAATTTTTAGTGTTTGTGTGCTGGACAAAAGTTTAGCACCACATTCAAAAAAGCACAAAAAAAAACCGGTTTCTTCAGAAAATCATTGTTTATTTGAACAATACATTTTAATATTATGTTGGTTAACCAAAATTTTGTATGTGTGATTGTGCAGGCCAAGTCAAAACTAAAATGTGATTGGTTTGGAACACTGAGCAATTGACTTGACTTTGTGCTTAGAATCATTTTCCTGCTGAAATATCCAAGTCAATGGCAGTTTATCATCTTCAAATGGAAGCATAACAATCTTCCAATACTTTTTGATAAGTATATTGGTCCATGATACCCTTAATTCAATGTTGTGGACCGATACACATACAGAAAAACGATCCCAATGGTAAAATGGCTTGGGGATGGTTTAAATACGGTAGAAACAAGTAAACCAAAAAAACTACGTTTTTGAAAAAGGCTTTTATGCTGTATCCCTGCAAAATTTGAATCCATACTAAAAATTTTTCAAATGACAAAACGAAATGTGGTGGCTTACAACCATTGAAATACTGGCAAAAACTGATTGAGTTATTTAAAAGCTTTACCACTCCAATTATTGAATTGAACATTGTAATCTAAAATATTTTTTACTTAAATAAAAATATCAAAACCATTACATCCTTATTAACAACTTTCTGATTTCAGAGCTTTTAAAATACTTCCCCTGTCTTCCTTCCTTAAATCCTCCAACATCAAATTGATAGTGCCGAAATCCTGCGCCGCGTACAACAACTTGCAACACACGATAAGTCTGATTTCAGAAGTAACAATACTTCTTCTAAACTCCGACGAAGCATTCCTCCATAGATCGGCAAAACACACCTTATACCGATCGTCGTGTCCGTTTTTCCGAATTTGATGCGCCATCCACAACACCAATCCTTGGAAATCACTGACACAAAACCGCCCAAGGAAACGCTTCGTCGCCCGCACAAACAAATCCACATACACCCAATCATCGAGAAACCTCCTAACGACAAAATGGTTTTCGAATTTGGAGAAAAACGCGTCCGATTGGCGCTCAGTCATTTGCGAAAGCAAAAAGTAAGTTATGGCTGGATCGGTTTCTCGCGTCAAATCATTTTGCTCGTTAATTGCGTCCACGCATTCGTCTCTTTCCTCGTCCACCAACAGCGACCACAAGAACTTCACACCACTCACATTATCGAATCTCACAAACACACCGAACAGGTGCAACTTCCTCTCTTTGCTCACTTGTCCGTGGGTGAGCAGATCCTTCCAAAACGCTACGGTCGTGCGGCCGTAGAGGTTGAACCCGAGTTCGGTGATTTCGTCACGATGCTCCGCGTGAAGAAATCGAGCCGCATCTTCCACACAAAACGTGCTGGCAATTCTGAATCTCTCGTTTAAAGTGAACACGTGGCGGAGTGTCGTTAACACTCGTGCCGTTTCCGTCTCGTTGATTTTGCCGCGCGTAGTCCACTCGATCGACGCGACGCAATCGATCATTTTGATCGGAATGGTGAACCCGAGAATGGAATTTCTTCGTGATTTAAACCATTTCAACAGTTCCTGTCCTATTGATTTGACTGTCGCGCGGAATGAAGGGTGAAAACACGGAGATAACATTAAATAGTCGATTTTTGCACAAACGGTCGCCTCGATTTCTGGCCATTTCAAATTTAAACTTTTCGCGCGCAAATTGCGGAATTCCTGAGGTACAGGAAAATGGTTTGTCCATAAAACGATTGCAGCTTTGACGATTGCTGCGTGTTGTAGCGAGGGAAAGGGTAATGCGAATGCCATGTTGTTGTGTCAATTACCACAGTCTATGCACAGTATATACAGTAAATACTGTGGGACTATGGTATACGTTTCAATTACGCGTCTAAACTTCCTTCAGCTCCCCCTGTTGATGGTTTGAAGTAAAATATGTTCAAAATACGATGTTATGAAAATATATAAAACTTAAAAATAGAATGGAATGTATGTAAAATGATTCGAAAGGAATTTATTTAATGGTTTATGATGTTTAAGTAAAAATTAAGGAATATTTTTGTGAATCCCCATCAATTCAATTCAATTCGATCTACAACTTGACAGTTGCAATCGTCCGATCAAATTGATCTTTCCTCGTTTCGCAACTTTTCCATTCCTAACCAAACCAAACTCGTCGTTTATCCAAAACTGCGTGTCCTTTTCCAACTCCGACGCCAACTTAACTTTCGGACGACAAACCACAACACCCACCGCAACCAACGACCACATCGTTCTCCTCAACTCCGCTTCGCACAGCTCGGTTGCCAACCCAAGGTCCATCATGTTTTCGACCACTTCCGCCTCCATCTCGATGTCCGCCGACGTCTCCAAGACCAAACGCCTCGTCAAATGCGACTTGTAGAATTTCATGAAGACGATTTTGTTGCCTAAATATTTCATCAACGAAATCACGTCTTTCAACTTGCCGTCGATGTCTCCGGAGGTGAGTTTCTTGCGCAGTTGCGTCCTCCGCAACAACATGTCGCAAAATTTGGCCAAAAACTCCGCACACTGGCTGCAATCGTCGGTGATTGTCTTGAACGCTTTGTCTCGCAACGAAAGAGCTCTTGGGTCGTTTTCATACGCCACGTCGACCAATCTGTTGAACTTGTGGAAGAGATCCAGCAGTCGTTGCACGTATTTCGCGCTATCCTCAAGAACACTTCCGTCGACCAATCTGTTGAACCTGTTGAAGATTGACAGCAGTCGTTGCACGTATTCCGAGCTATTCTCAAGAACACTTCCGGACATCTCCGCCAAGCACACGTCGACAATGCGCTCCTCTAATTCCGCGAGCAATGCGGTGCGGCCATCGGGCACTAGACTCATTAATCGATACATAATTTGCAGGTGTCTGGCGTCGTTTTGCTTCACCATGCCGGCAAATTGCGCTAAGATGGTTTCTTTAAACGGACCCATGAATAGATCGCCCCAAATACTCATCAGCGCTTGTTGCGAGGCATCGTCCGATTCCAAGTACTTTTCTCCTCCCTCAACCTCTTCGAGGATCCTTGAATAGGCATATTTCATGTATAATTTGACCTCGCCAAGTAGTTGGGCACTTTAACGAGGTAAAAAGCCTTTGTGTTCTGTACGTAATCTTTCTCGAACAGTTCTCGATAAACGGATAACTTGTGGTTGCTAAAATTGCTTAAGTTGAGCTTCGGTTCGTCCCATCCTAACAGTCGCTGAAGGTCGGGGCAAATCTCGTCTTCCGCTAGTGTGAGAAGTTGAGCGGCGTTTAAATCTGTTGTAATTGGAAAAGACTGGATTGCGTCGGATGAAAAGTATAAGACGTTTTTATTCGCACGAGATCCGTATACAGCGCACGCCGTCTCAAGAAGAACGAGTGACCGGAAGTTGGTACAAGCCGCGTCATTGGTCATGAGCCGAGAATACACCCAACTCCCCCCCAACTGAAGTCAGTTCTTCTGAAAGTAACACTGAAGTCAGTTCCTCTGAATGTGAAACTGAAACCAGACTCAGGTTTCTGTGAACTAGTAGACTGACTTGTGAGCTGTGGGCGTATTGAGAAATGAAAATGACTTACAAAAAGAAAAGATGCAAAGAAATTAATTCGACAAAACTGGCCAGCACCAGTAGCCAAAGAAATCAACAAGTTGTAGGTGCAATTTATACAATTATTTTACTGCTTTTTTCACTTATTCCGAAAATAAAATAAAATTTGATTACCGGAATACCGGTACGTGTTGACCCTAATTTGTAAGATGTTTTGTGTTTGGAGCGATTCCAACACACTTTGAGCAGTGGTATAGCTTTAAGAAAATTTTGAGATTTTGAAAAAAGTTTTGAAAAATTAAAAAAAAAATTTGCGGGGTTATTGAGATTTTTTTCTTTATAGACATTTTGTTACAGTTAGGAGTGTACTTGTATAACAACTTGTTCCACTTGACCACCCACGGTCACTTGCGCCATTGTCACACACGACTCCTTCTTTAGAAACTGTTTTAGTGACTGGCGAAATTTGAAAGGATTCACCGTGTGTGTGTGTGCAGTTTTTTTTCTTCCAAATTTTGATACTTCATCGTACGATTCATCTTGTCGCATAAGTAGCAAGGAAATCTGTGATTTCATCAGTGGAGAAGCCGCACCAAGTGAGCATCTCGTGGACCAATTCGTCATCATAATCGTCATCGTCGTCAGAAAAATCGGTCCGTGCGAAAAAATCAAACGGCAAAGTACTTTTAAAATCGCTAAGCTCCCGAAAATTTTTAAAACAAAAATCCAAATAGTTGTCTATCAATGGCCACTCTTCTTCATCTCCAACATCATAAATACCAACGCAAACTTGGTACGCAAAACGAGAGCAAAACTCCTTAAAAGTGTCCAATTCTTCTTCCATCGTAATATACTTTGTCGCAACTTCTCCGATAAAATCTAATGTCTCCGAGCTAGCAATCAAACCAACGGCATTAGCAAAACTAAGAGATAAAATTCGTCTAATCTCTACCACTGTTTTCGCCATAAACAGAAAATCCACATTCGTCAAATCCTTCGATATCAAACACGTGCAAAATGTCGTTGCAGACAATTGTTCATTTTCGTTCTCCGCAGAGAAGTAACTTTGCAGTTTTAGCCAAAGCAGTTGATCCATGAAGCTTGGTTGATTCGGGACATCTCTCGTGTAATAATAAAGCCCAAAACCTGTCACGAACTTGTCTTTGTGCGTTTCGTTATTATCAAAACAAAAACTTAGAAATTGTTCACTCGTTAGCCACTTACTTTCGCTCACGCTTAAAGCGCTACAAACTGCATAAGCCATTTTACAACAACTCTCTTTAAAAGTCGTCATTTCCTCGTTCGTAGTGATGTACTTCTTAGCCACGCTTTCGACGAAATCCCAATTCAACGAATACTCCTCCGCAAGAAGCAAGCTCAGACACTTGGACAAGACTCTCCTCCTTTGTTCAATGTCCAAACCCTTGAGCAGCAAATCTAAATTAACCGAATCCTCGGAATTGACCAACTGAGTCACAACCAACACGAATTTATGACCCTGAACGTAACCCCTGAGACCGGGCGGAGCTTCTGACCGTAACTGTGTAAAACATCGCTTAATCCTACGTAAATGGAAGCATTCAGTCAGCTCGGAAAACTCACTCAAGCCCAGAATTAATTCATAAAAGAAATAACCGGAAATCGTATTTAAAATCTGACGTACGCACGGCATAAACAAATCCACAGTGGTAACGTCGAAAGCCAATGACAAACAAAGATTATGTCCGACTGGCGACTCTATCATGGCGCTCACTTGTGTTTTAGTCATTTGTGAAAGCAGAAAACACATGATGCCGATTTTATCATTGACCATGTGATCGTCCATTATCAGCTCGACAAACAGCGGAAATTCGCTTCTTTCCCACGCAAGTTTGGCGACCAACGCAGCTCGTTCACTCTCACGCATTATCGACCATAGATATTCGACTGCACTTTGGTTTCGTTCGGCAACGCTCTTTAAAAACACTTCGGTTTTCATGTCGTCGGTAATTTGAGGTGAATCGACATCGAACGAAACGGTTTTCCAAAAGCTGTACATCAGACTATCCACCGGTGTTTCTTCTTGGTCCGAATCGGTAAAGGCCTTCCAGAGTCCCTCGACTTCGTCCGCAATGGCAAACATGCAGGCAATGTCGAATCGGGTTTTGATCGTCAAACTTTCTAATCTCGAAAGAACTCGCGCTGTTCCCGTTGCGTTCAATTTCACGTGCATCGTCCATTGCGTGCATTCCGTCAGGGATTTCATCAACGGTTCCGAAAGACTATCGAAAACGCGTGTTTTTAACAGTTTGAGCCAATCGCGCAGTTCCCTGCCAACTTGTTCGATCTTTGCGCGTAACTGAGGTTTAAATACTACAGGAATAATCAAGTCATCCATTTGCTCGCAAACACGGTTTACGACTTTTAACCATTTGTAAAGTTATTGTTTCTCTCTCAAAAACTTGTTGAAAACTGTTAAAATAACTGTTGCCAAAATGGCCACACAACCAGTCAGTTCTCTAGATTTAACAGGAATGTCTTTATTTTTACAAAGAAAATGTACAAGGTTTTAATCTCTTAATCTTTTAACTCGATTCTTGAATTCCTCGTGTTGGCGCGCGTGTCTTTCTGGCGATCCTGTCGCCCTCTGGTGTCACTTCTCTGCACCGCGCCTTTACATTTCACACTCGACCATCCGACTACTCGAGTCGGTCCTCCGACTCGTCTTGGCCTTCGTCCTCGCTCGCGTTGTCGGCATCGTCGGTGATTTCCCATCGCTTTATTTGGTCTGTTGGCGCCGTGACACGGTATCGAGGCGGGTCCTCGAAGCTCTGTACCTCATACACCGTGTCGGAGATCTTGCGCCCGATTCGCAACGGCCCCCGATATAGTGCTGACAATTTCCCCGCCGCCCCTTGCGCCGCGAGTGCTTTTCGCCGCACAACGACCACGTCCCCCTCTTTAAACATTTTATTCGGCCCCCGATGCCGATCAAAAGCTTTCTTTTGACGCACTTGCGCCGCTGTGAGCGCGTCGTGCGCCTCGTCTCGTGTCCGCTCAAAGTCTGCCTCTTCTTCGTCATTATCTTCAACCGCGACCGCTGCCAATCTTGGTTCAATGACGGTTCGTGGTTGGAATCCGTAGAGCACCTCCATCGGTGTCTTCCCGGTGCTCCTGCTCGTTCTCGAATTTATTGCGACCTCGATCTGGTTTAAATGCGTCGCCCAGTCACTCCCATCCGCTTTCACCACGCAGCTCGC
This sequence comes from Strigamia acuminata, assembly GCA_949358305.1. Taxonomy (NCBI): domain Eukaryota; kingdom Metazoa; phylum Arthropoda; class Chilopoda; order Geophilomorpha; family Linotaeniidae; genus Strigamia; species Strigamia acuminata. The sequence goes on from OX442314.1 coordinate 33,870,182, forward strand.
CATCATTGGCACCAGTGTTCTGTTTGTCCGCTCAACTTGCCCGTTGGCCCTTGGATTTTCGGTGGAGGTCAGGACATGTCCCACCCCCAATTCGTTACACAATTCGGCGAACTCGTTATTCTTAAATGCGGTCCCCCTATCGGTGATGACTCGCGTGGGAACCCACATCCGCATACACAGCTCTCTCAATTTTCGGCAAGTTTCTTTCGCGCTTGTCGATTTTGTTGCCCTCAAAAATGTCACCTTCGAGTAATTGCACACTGCCACCAGCACATATTTGTAACCCCCGCTCTTTGGGAATGGCCCCACGTGGTCCAGGTGGACCGTGTGCCACGGCACTTTCTCTCGAATTATCACGTTCAGTGCCCCTGGTCGCCGTCCCCCTGGCTCCTTGTAAATCAAACACTTGACGCAGGACCCAATAATGGCTTTCACAAATTTCCGCATTCTCGGGAACCAAAATCTTTTAAGAATCGCATCCATGGTCCCCTCTGTCGCCGGGTGCCCGTGTGACTCATGCACTTCTCTCGTTATTTGCCGCTGTATCCCTTTTGGCACGTAAATTCGTTTTCGCTTCTTTTCCCCCTTTCTTCTCAAAATATGGCATACGTGTCCATTTTTGAGTGTGAACTGCCGTATTTTATTCTGCATTCGCTCGGTCAACCCCTCATTATTATTTTGCAGTAAAGCACTTTTAATTTCTCTGCACTCAATGTCGCTCATCTGAGCAGCCTCCAACCAGTCTCCCCCCATTAATCTAATCTCGTTCACTCGAAACCGACTCATCACCTCGTTCTCCTCGGTTTTCAACTGTTGACACGATTCAGCATTTCTGCTGAGCGCGTCGACGTGACTCATTAGCAGTCCCGGCCGATGTACGGTTCTGAAATCGTACTCGGACAACTGCAATACCCATCTGCCTATGCGAGGGGTCAGCTCTTTCTTTTTTAACCCATATCTGACCGCCTCGCAGTCGGTAACGATAATAAACTCTGCCCCGTACACATACATTCGAAATTGCTGCACCGCCCATACCACCGCTAGCAATTCTAATTCTGTGGAGTGGTACCGTTGCTCACAGTCCGTCGTTGTTCGGCTCGCGTACAATACTGGGTGCAATACTCCCTTCTCGTCCCCCTGCATCAGAATCGCCCCCAACCCCTCCTGCGACGCGTCCGTGTGTATTTCGCATGGGCGCGTGTTGTCAAACACCTTCAACACCGGTGCTGACACCAACTCATTAATTAAGTTTCTAAATGCCGCTTCACACTCTTTTTCCCAAATAAAAGGCTCATTCTTGCGTGTTAAATTTGTCAGTGGCTTGCACTTGGCTGCATAGCCCGCCACAAACCTTCTAAAATATCCACACAACCCCAAGAAGCTCCTAACTCCTTTTACATCTCTCGGCGTTGGAAAATTTCTAATGGCGCTTGTTTTCTCTAACCCTGGCCGTAACCCCTCCGCCGTCAAACGTAGCCCCAAAAAATTCACTTCACCGCACAAAAAATGACACTTGCTTAATTTTAATGTTAATTTCGCCTTCCGCATTTCAATCAATAAAGTTTTCATTTTTAAAAACAACTCATCAACGTTTTTAGCCCCCTGTAATAAATCGTCCATATATCGTCTCATTATCTCTCTCGGAAGATGGCCAAACGCCATTTCCATCATGCGATTAAAAACAAACGGCGCATTTACAAGCCCGAATGGCATTCGAGTAAACTGCCATTTGTTCGCCATTGTTGAAAATGCTGTTTTCCCCTGTGCGCCTTCTGTTAATTCTACCTGGTAATACCCCGCAGCCAAGTCGAACACAGAAAAAATTACCCAATCGTGTGTGCCGTCAAAAATCTCCTCAATTCTCGGGCAAGGAAAATGTTCCTTGACCGTCGCTTCATTTAGGCATCGAAAATCAATACAGATTCGCATCTCCCCGCTCTTTTTCCGCACCACAACTATCGGACTATTAAAAGCACTATTTGATTTTCTTATAAACCCTGCCCCCTCTAACTCTCGGATCATTTCGTCAATCTCCCGCTGCTGCGCCGCTGAGTAAGGGTATCGCCTCAAATTTACCGCCCTATCCGTCGTTAATTCAATATCCATTTTTAAATTTTCGAATTTTCCTACTTCTAACAAATTTGTTGCAAAACAGTCCCTAAACTCATTAACCAACCCGACTAATCTCAATTTGTTTTCCTCCGAAACCCCCTCGCCCACTTTAAGATCGTTTAAAGAAATAATAGACTCACCCCTCGATTCCCTCGATTCCACTCGCTTCACTTCGCTGCATTGCAACGACGGTGCGCCGTCAATCGTTTCAACGTGTCCCAATTTCTTCCCTTTTCGCACTTGAATCGTCGTCGCCCCCCGGTTCACTACTGGTATTCTCATTCGTCCTTTCTCCACGCTCGTTACTCCTTCCAACACCTCAAGTCGATCAAAGTTCGAGAGTTCGTTGCACAAATAAACAGCTCCGTCGTCGCCTTGCACTTTCATTTCAATAAAATTTATCGAATGTGCTTCGATTATCGCCTCTTCACTCGTCACCAACACCCTCGGTTTTGTTCGCACGTCCGGTTCGATGCGTCGAAGTCCCCCGTCGATCGTCGTCGTGTCGCAAAACGAAATTTTCCCGCTCTCCACCGTCATCTTCACGCCTTGATGCTCCAAAAATGGCTGCCCCACCCAAATGTCCGTCGACATCACCTCGTCGTCAACAACATGGAATAGTACCGCATCCACCGTCACGCCGTCCGCTTCCACGCGATATTTCGTGCGGCCCAAATAGATTTGCTCATCTTGGTTGAGCCCGTAGTTAAATCCACGTATTTTGTACGCAAATTTCGGCTCGTCAATTCCCGCCTGCCCCGCGAACGTTTTGCTGACTAAACACAACTCACTTTGCGTGTCGATGCCTGCCGTGCACGAACGTCCCGCGACCGTCAGTATTGTTGCAAATTTCGGGATCATGGCTTCTCCTACGATCTTCTTGATGGCGTGCGGCTTCACCTCCTTCGGTCTTGTCAATTTTCGCTCGCGTTTCGGCTCCGGACACTTGTTGGCGTAGTGACCGCTCGCGTCACAGTTAAAACACTTAACTTTTGGGCAATTTGCCGAAATGTGCCCCGCCTCCTTGCACCCAAAACACCGGGTCTCGCCTGTACACTCGTTGGCACGGTGCCCCTCCTCCCCACATTTAAAACAGGCCGTGTGTGATTTTCGCACACTCACTTTCTCCCTCGGCACGACCAGTTTTGGTTTAAACTCGCTTTTTATCTCACTCTTCGCACTCACGTATCTAGACTCAATCGTTTTTACATCTCGGATTATCTCGCCTATACTGCTATATGATTTCAAATAAATGGCGCTCATTACCGTTTTGTTCTTGAGTCCGTCCACGATGTAATCACGCGCCTCCGCCAAATTCAGCTTCAATTTGCCACACACTGCCCACTTCCGATGCACGTACGCTTCGACCGTATCGTCGGGTTTCTGCGGCGCCTGCATCATGGCTTGCTTTTCAGCAAGGGTTAATTCCTGGTCAGGAAAGTCACGCACAAAACACCGGGCCCAATCGCGATACTGGCGCTCCAATTCGCCCGTATTTTCTTGCCAAACCTTGGCCGCTCCTTCCAGGGCCGCCGCTGCGTTTGTCACCTTCGTGGTGTTCGTCCAGTGGTAGTCCTTCGCATATTCCTCGACTATCTGGAGCCATTCCGTCGTGGTCCTAGTCTGGTCTCGCTCGCCCGAAAATTTTGGCAGTTTCGGCGCCGTTCGCGTCTCGCGCCGCGAGTTTTCCAGCTGCATTTGCGCGATCAGCAGCTGCACAGCCTTCTCGGTCCCCGTCGCATTTGGATCTGCCGTTTTCTGTACCTCTCGTATCTGTTGGTCGTCGTCTTCTTCCTCCTCCTCCTCCTCGTCGGCGACCGTCTCTCCCGCCGCCTTTCGCATCGCTCGCCACATCTCGACCGCCATCTCCGCTTTACGTTTTCGGAACGTTGTGAGCCCGAGTTTCCGCATTTCGGGGCGCATTTCTTCCGTTCTCAGGACCAACAAATTCTCAACTGTGGGTATTTCGCCCCTCGCAATCATCGCAAGTACCGCCGGGATGTCCATCGTGATTTTTTTTGACGTTCAAAAAACTTTTCGACCACGCGTCGCTGTTTCGCTCTTTTGTCTTGGTTTTAGGCCTCGCGCCGCTTTCACCACTCTCTGCTCACTCTGGATTCCGGTTCTGGTCACTTCACTTCTCGTTCTTTCAGTTCGCAATTTTGTTTAACATCCCACTTCTGATGTAAAGTTATTGTTTCTCTCTCAAAAACTTGTTGAAAACTGTTAAAATAACTGTTGCCAAAATGGCCACACAACCAGTCAGTTCTCTAGATTTAACAGGAATGTCTTTATTTTTACAAAGAAAATGTACAAGGTTTTAATCTCTTAATCTTTTAACTCGATTCTTGAATTCCTCGTGTTGGCGCGCGTGTCTTTCTGGCGATCCTGTCGCCCTCTGGTGTCACTTCTCTGCACCGCGCCTTTACATTTCACACATTGTTTCTCGCATGATAGCATTGCTTCTTCCCACGCGATCGGGCGGTGCTTCCACAAACCAACTGCGGTTTTAATGAATAACATTTGTTGGAGACTCGGCACATTGTGACGGTGACGACCACAACTCCTATCGCATGATAGTACCGGGTATAAGTTGCGTGAAATAGTGAATATTATCGAGATAAATAAGAACAACAGAGTTATCAAAACACTACATTTATTGTTGTTAAACAATATAATCAAGAATAAAGTTATACAAATGACTAATGCCGACATTTGACAAATTAAGAATACAAGTTAAACTATACATGAAATTGGCTGTAAAACAGCCCTAAAATAATATGATTACGGTTATTGGTGATCCTGAGTTCGGGAACGGCAAAACGCCCGCTCGACCGAGTTTACAGATGTCATCTATGCGTAGCCGGGCTGGCTGTGTTCCCGCGGCTTCCGTCGGCGCTTCGTAATCGTGGAACTGGTTCCTTCGCGTTCCTTCGCGTTCCTGGTTCGTATCTGGTGTAATGGTCCGTGTAATGCTGCTTGGTTCGATCTCAGAGGTGCGGTTGACTTTTAACTGCACCGCCACAACTAGGGTTGGAAATTGGTAATGAATAAATGAAGTCATTTATTCTTCAAGGTTCCACTTCTGAATTATAATTAATTCGGGACGTTGTGAGTTTAATAAATGAACTCAATAAATTGTATTCAATTTATTGTCACGAATTTGATTCGTCATACGGTGAAACAAGTCTCGTGACTTGCTTCGATTGTTAACTTGTTGCCAAGTTTAAACAATTAAGGTTTATTATCAACTACAAAATAAATTAGGGTTAAACATCGCAACACACAATTGCCGTCAAAGTTCGCCTTGCTGAGCAGAACAGTATCGCGCGTGCCCTAAATAACAGTGCGGTGAGAGACGGCACTGGTATTCAGGGGGATATAGCCCGCAGTTCTGCACAACAGAATTAATCACCCGAGATACTACTCGTAAGTAGACTGCTTTGGCACCATCACCGAAGAGATATAACATTCCCAAACACATAATGCTACTGGCGGTAACTGCATGTTTTGCATGCAGACTGCTTTGGCACCATCAAGTGATGGAGTCAATCTCTTTCAGTAACAGTGCTACTGACGGTTACTAAATACTTTGGTATCACACGTGATTCTATTGTCCGACCACGAGGATACTTATGCGGGAGGCTTTCTCCTCGGCAAGACCGTTTGACGGAAACATGAATAGTCCGAACTTCGTCTTCAGTTGACGGGGGTTGCATGGCTCAGCAGAGCCATGCTATGCATGGTGCGGTAGGACCATGCCCTGAGTAAGAAACGGCTATTTGACATGCGGAACATACCAAATAACCAGAAAACAAGACTTACTAACTTCCTGTTGTCAGGGAGTTTTATACTTGGTGGGATTAAGTTCCACCAATCCTGTATCGCAGGAAGTGGATACAGGGATGCAAGTTTGGATTATGCTAATCCTTGACATGAAACAGGAAATGGATACCGGGGACCGGAAGTGGATACCCAGGACACATTCCCAAGTCACACATTAATCCTTTAATCCGCATGGTCACTATTCCAAGAATGTGACCAATTCTTTCTTCCAATCATTCAATACAATAATATAACTTTATATTATTGTCAAGTTAAATAATCTAAACCAATATATTAAATACTTATTTAATATATTGAATGTTATTCATTTAATTCCGTATTTCGAATTTACCGCTGATTTGCGATAGCGCCTTCTAGTGGCGACATACCGCATTGACGAATGCGGTTTTAGCAGACGAAATCTTGTATTTTCGGCCGTGATACTCCGATATCACGAAGTAACGTTAATTAATATTTATTAATACAACATTTTACGACTAGACAGCATAAACAACTTTATTCAAGTCTTTTATTAGTTTTACCTCAAATACAGTAAAATTACAGTGATAATGGCGCAACAGCGCTTTCTGGAGGAAAATAGGCATTTATAGCCCTTTTCATTTGTCATAACGTCCAAAACGAATTTCATTCTGAGTTGTTAGATTTGATTCGAATTGAAACAATATGAAGTAGATACAATGTTGTATCGCCTTATATGTATCGTAAGATGTATACGTTTTGGTAACGTGACGGTTTTCCAGACGACGTCGTACCGACGTGCAGTGGTGATATGCTCTTGGATGAAACAATGGTCAGTAGTCCATTAATTTAATAATTAATCAAAGTTTAATAAGCCCGGCTACGTTCGTAGAACAGGCCTGTATTGAGATTCCACACTTTAAACTTGAACGAAAATAGGCAAGTAGGGACATTTAAGAGTGTGCTTAATCTGTTTCTGCAATTGTACTCTCTTCATGCTGAAGTGGGGACTTTGACGTGTACAAGAGAATTTTACCGCTAGTATTCTGCTTGATAGAGAAAAAAACCAAAGCAGCTTACTTGCTGTTGTTTGGAAAGGTAGCAAATTTAATTCAGGCATTATTTGGGACTGACCTGGATCCCAAATTTTTCATTAGCTATTTTGAAGTAGCGGTCCTTAATGCAGCTACGGAAATTTTTCCGCATACAGCATTTCATGGCTGTTATTTCTATTTAGCCCACAGTATATGCAGAATTTTCCGCTCTTTCAAATGGTGCTGATAACTTTTTGAACTGAGTTACACTTTTTTTTTGTTTGCTAAAAACGATTTGTCATTTGGCAAATTTATAGTATGGATTCAAATTTCGCAGGGATACAGCATAAAAGCCTTTTTCAAAAACGTAGTTTTTTTGGTTTACTCGTTTAAAATTATTTTGATTGTTTTATTTTTGGCCAAAATCGAATCACGTTTATTCGATACTAAGGTGGATGCCGAAAGAATGACAACAATTCTAATTGGTGCGGAGATTTGCAATAAACAGTAGACCGATAACTCACGATTAGAACAATCCTGGGGAACAGTTGCCATTGCAGTCTCAAGTTGAACTTACCAATTATTAAAAGGTGAGGTAAAATCCTAAAGGTGTGGAAAATGAAAGACCAGATAATGAAGAATTGGTAGAAAAACCTAAGACAGCTCTATGCAGATCACAAAGACAAACACAAGTACCTGTACCATTTTGAGAAAGCATATAAAGCATATAATTGTATTGGTTAGTTAAAATAAAAAGTGTTTAATTTTAGACCTCAAAGAAAATGGGTTTATAGTGTTAAGAAACCGGTCACTTACATTGGCTTGCGAGATTGCTCGAGCAATGTCACGAACAATTACAAGCAGATAAAGTTGATGTTTTAAGCAAATAATTAAATATTTTGCAATTAGGACTCCAGCAAATCTGGTTTCATTAATGGAAGTGGAAGGAGGAGTTAGAAAGCAGTTTTTCTGGAAGTGACACTGAAGTCAGTCCCTCTGAATTTGAAACTGAAACAAGACTCATTCAGGTTTCTGTGAACTGGTAGACCAAGCTGTGGGTGTCTCCCCCCCCCCAGCTCAATTACTGTAACTCAAGACGAAGCAACGTCACCGGTGCCACTTAAAGAAGAAACTCGATTCACTTTTAACTATGTGAGTATAGACTAATATTGTTAATTTCGTGTTTAATTAAAAAATTTTAGGACAATTTCTCTGTTCAAAGTTTTAAAGGGACAACTTTTAAAAAAAACAAAATGATAGGTTGGAGTGACACTTTAATGATAAAAAAATCAATAACTTGAAACTATTAAAGCCAGATGGTAATTAGCATTAAATTTGCCCTGAAAATGATTCATCTAGATTATAATTAAGTACAGTAATTAAAATATTAAGTTATAAATATTAGACTTTGACCGATATTTCGGTATTCGCCGATATCGGATCCGATATTTTTTGACGTGGCTGATACTGATATTGCCACGTTTCTACAACGTATCGTTTTAGATGAAAATGAAAAGGGGGGGGGGGGGAAGGTCAAACATTTTTATTTTAATATCGGCGCAGGTATCGGTATCGGCCGATATTCGGTTACCGATTATCGGTATCGGCGATATTGCAAAATATCGATATCGATCAAAGTCTTATAAATATCAGTAGTCAAAAGTCGCGTGTCATAACAGTTTCATTTTGACGATTCATCAACAGTGCTTCTGAATAACTTTGGTAAGCATAAATAGTGTATATAAATAGTATTATTTTATTTTAGGCCTACTCTGTTTTCTTTTAAATTCTATTACTGCGTTAACTTTTTAATGTAAAAAGGAACATACCTTAGATACACGTTTTCAAACGAGTGTATTGTGATTGGTATGGTCTCTCCCATGATAGTCTATGGATTTGACTACCGCGGGAGGGACGCATACTCACTTAAGAACGAGACAGGGACTCCGGATTGTCCGGATTGTCTCGGGGTCAGAGCTCCCCATGTGTGGCAGTGTTGTAGCGCAAGCAACACCGGCAACCGTCCTGCCGCACACAGGTACGAACCCCATGGGCGGCGTGGTCGGTTACCAACGGACATCCTGCCATACTTACCCCGTACGATCCATGTAGCCGCTCATGGAGGCTGCGACAGGCTCCAAGCCATGTCATTGAGCGTCACAGTGGTGAATGGTGAGAAGAGCAAAGTAGCAACAGCACACACTTTTCTCTCTCTACTGCACGTCCTTCCTCTCTGCTCTCTTGGCTCCGTCTCTCTCTCTCCCACTCAGCTCTCTCCTTCCCTAGCTGGGCCAGTCCACCCTGCGAAGGGGGACAGCCTAAAGGCCACTGGACGGTGTGTGGACTGTGGAGTGATGCAGGTCACTCCAAGCTGGTGCGAGGGGCGGCTTAATACTTTAGCCCAAATAATATTAATTCCATAGAAATTAGGATTTTGCTGACTATCATATTAATATTGCAGATAGATTTTTACCAACAACTATTAACCCTTCCAACCCTAAGAAGGATCTTTTTTTGACACCATTTTTAGAAAATTATTTTTTTTGTAAAATAATTTCTTTATCTGATTTTTGCTGACTATTCCTTTGAAACATCACTAGACACTACACTATACAATTGAAATTTTTTAAATTTTTAAATTTTGTTTATAATTTGAATCCAAAGATGAACTGGGTCAAAAAAGACCCATTTTAGGAATCTAAAGAACATAAACCCAATGTTGTGTGTTGGTGAAATATATAAAATTAATTGAAATGTATGTATACAATTGATCTAAATGTTTATAAAATTGATCGAAATGTTTATAAAATTGATCGAAATTTTGATAAAATTGATCGAAATTTTGATAAAATTGATCGAAATTTTGATAAAATTGATCGAAATTTTGATAAAATTGATCGAAATTTTGATAAAATTGATCGAAATTTTGATAAAATTGATCGAAATTTTGATAAAATTGATCGAAATTTTGATAAAATTGATCGAAATTTTGATAAATTTAATTTAAAATGGTTATAAAATTAATCACAAAGGGACACTTGCATGCATCCATGTGCTGTGGCAGCCATCTTTGTTGTGGTCAAAAACATGTGTTTGCCAAATTTCTTTGAAATTCCGTAGGACCCGGATGTTGCACATGCGCAAAACCTGGGTAAAATTATGCCCATCTTAAATAGAGAGGTGAAACTAATCCATTCGGGTTAGAAGGGTTAAAAGAATATCTCGGGAGTGGGGGTGTAAATCATATAAAACCTTATTTTGTGTGAAAACCCATTAATTTACACTTTGATGTAATTAAACCAAATTTATCGCTAAAATAGCTAACAATGCCATCTATTGGTGAAATTAGCCATTTATTCAATATGACGTCATAACCGTCACAAATGCAAAAGCAAGAAAATATATGAAATTTAAATGGAACATTTAAATATCTGAAATGTAACAAGAACAAAGTAAAATACGGTCAGGAACAATGTGACGGTGATGACCACAACTCTTAACAAATGGTAGTAAGTCGTCAAAAAACTCAGTTTTATGCCCACATCTCTGCAACCGTGCCAGATATGCAAATTCCCACCGGGGGAATCAATTTTTTAGGTCATTTTACATCTAATCAGCACGTTTTGTCACTTTTTCAATTTTGGCCATTTTGTTTTCCTTGTGCCTACTTTAGAAAATTGCAATTTTCTTAAAAAATTTGAGTACAAAAGATTTGAAGAGTAATCATTTCTAGAGTAAATAAATGTTGCTCTGCAAGTTTACAATTGGAAATTTCTGTCTATCTCTAATGGTTTCCGAGATACTTGTCCAATGACCTTGATGGTCAAATTTTGGGTCACCGAAAAATTGCCCCACCCAACTTTAATACTTTACCATCATTGGATTAGATGCATTGTCAGCTCTTTCAGAAATATTTATTAGAATGACAGACTTTTTTACCACCCTGTATTTACAATGCTCGACAATTCAGTGAGTCTGCTTTTTTTCCAGTGCAGTCTCACACAGATTAGTGTTCAAACAACCCGAATCATGAAGATCACTTTACTCTTGGCAGTCGTCACTGTTGTAGTTGTCGATGATGCGCAATTACAAGTAAAATTCAAGGATTCATGACTAAGGAAAAAATTCGTATTTAAGATTGATTTGTTCAATGTACTGTATTAGGCATGCGACATAATAGAACAGATGTACAACGCGCTTGCAAAAGTGGTCAGATCGATGGTTCCAGACACAGTCGTAATGATTTTATTTACTGGAATGTCTTATTTATTAACATGAATTTTACCTTTTATTTACAGCTTCAAGACAGCTATGTTGGATGTGCAAAAGCTTTATTTTTGGGTGTACGTATTTTTTATTTAATATACAATTTATTACAATGTCGCAAGTACCTAATATTTATTTTCTCGTAGGATTCCTCACAATGCAACCCCGAAAATTTTAAACTTCCGCAAGCCAAAAGCTGTGAAGAAGTCGTACAGCGCGTGCGTTTTTATTTTATTTTATTTTATTTTATTTTTATTTGATTCCCTTTTTTATTTATTGAAACATTGTAACAAAAATTTGTAGACGGACTTTTCGAAGAAAATTAGCGAACACAACATTTTGCGCTTCAAACCTGTAATCGAAAATTTAATTTACTCCAACGATGTGGAAGAAGAAGAAATCTGCGCAATCATGCCGACAGAAATCGATAAACTGTTGAAGAGAGTGATGGAATCAGAGAAAGGAGGTCTTGGCAAAACTACATTGATTTATACCTTTCGACACAATATAATAATTTCATTTAAAAGTAATAATTTTTTATCTTTGTATTTTTAGAGGCATTGTTCGGTGAAGTGTGTAAAAAGGATCTCAAAGCTTGTATAGTCAAAACACTCATTTCCCAAGAAGCTCAAGACTACTTGTTTGAAGATATGGCACCAAGCTTTAAAAAATTAATCAAAATAATTGTCGCAAAATTTTTTTTAACTGACATCAGTAACATACTAGCAAGATTGAATTTTGTGTTCGGAGGTGATGATTTTGGTACCGCAATGTCCAAATGTATTAATGAAATTTATACTAAGCTTATCGCTACTGGTGATTAAAGAGATGAAACACAAACTTTCCAACATTCCATTCATTTAGGTTGGTAAGTCAATGTATTCGGACGTAATAAATTTTTGTTTTATTACCAATAACAAAAATTGCTTTCATTTTGCCAATAAACCCAGTCAGAAATTTATTTCTGTCGTGATAATGGAGATAGAGGTCCACATGGGTAAAAAATGAATCAAAGGGGCACAGAAGCAACTGTGCCGCAACGTTAAACTACATCAGCGATCTTTTCGAATCCATCTCGTTCACCGATTCACGACGCTAGATGTCAGCGCTCAGCGTTAATCAATTTGTAACGTATTTCCGTTGAATTTGGGCTCTCTTTTCCGCCAAAAGCCGAAAGGCGGAGCGGACTGGTAAGACGAAAACTCGGTATCACTGGAAATAAAGAAATAAAAGTACAAAACAGCGGACGCAAATAACTTATCAGCAAATAATCTTTTTCACTACAAATCCACTATTGACCATGATATTTTGTGACGGGCAGTCTTCTCCATGGCAACCTGGCAATTGGATACCATGGATTGGACGGCTTCTCATCACTTAATAATGGAGACACGGACTCCGGATTTGTAGTTGATGGCCTTTAATCCGTTGTCTAGGGGTCGGAGTTCCCATCACTCCTGTTTGTAATACCAAGAAGACAAGCCACACATGTCACACACTGCAACCAACAAAGTGGGATCGTCTTTCGACATTAGTTCACGCAGAGTGTGGGCAGGCACCATGTTGATTTTACATTTACAGAAATTAAATTGGTATGGTTGGCACAACTGATGGTGGTGGTGTCTACTGTATGTTGCTGTTGTTGTCATCGATGGTGTGTTAGTCGTGTGGGTATTTTGACATGTTGCAGTTGGCGCCTGCATTTGTTGACTCGCCAACACTGTCGTGGTGGTACGTTGCGACGCGGGGGTCGAGGTTCGAGCATCCTGCCGAGACCCTCGCTCAGATGGCAGCAAGTATATCATTTTCCTCCGTCTCCTTCGAGCTTTGTAGCTTCCAGTAAGATATAATAAGATATAATTGAATAGTAGGCCTATTTAAATTTAAAAAATGCATATGTCAACCAAGAACAAAACAAATACACTGAACTGCGGCGATCCAGGTTTTTACTTAACAAATTGAGTAAACTTGTCAAGCAATCGTCGTAGAGATGCCGTACAGGACTTCTACTCTGTGGCCAAATGTTTGTCTAGGGGAATGATTTTACACAGAGTAAAGGAAAAATTAGATAGCTTTAATTGTTCAAAAATACAAAGGAGATATATTCGAAATGTTTGGGGTCGATCTGGCTTCTTCTCACAAATATAAACTCACAGTTGACCGTTGGCTCCAAGATGGCGTCGATGGCGTCGTGTGAGCGCGGGATTTTGGCAGAGTAAACTCAATGCCAAAATACGCCTCTAAATATACTAAAATCCTCGTGGAGCACGCTTGACACGAGAATACGTCTTGCACACAGCGGTTCGATTATTACGGAGCAAGCTCGACGTAACAATCAGTCTTCACACAGATCGCTTTGTGGAGTTAAACTCGACACAAAGCCTTCAAATTGACAGAGCAAGCTCAATGTCAATTTCCACACAGAAATAGCTTAAATTACGCGTAGTAATTCAAGCAATGAAAGCGCTATTCCGTACAGTGGGTACAGACCAGCAATGAAACTCAATTCGTCCAAGAATCACAGATCACACTTAGCAGTTTTGGCATAAGTTTGACACGGTTGTGAACAGTTTGGAGGTGGAATCAAGAGTGCGGGAAGAGTGGGCCAAAACCGTTTGGCTCACTCCTAAATCTGCTCAGTAAAGCTGCGCAGATGACGAGTTGCACAAAGATCACACACGGCCGCCTTCGGGTCGTGTGCAACAATTGAGCCGGGCACGCGCGAGGGGAAGGGATGCTCCGCCCAGGCACACGCCTAGCAGCATCATCAAAGCAATGCACGCTGCAGCGTGATTGGTTGACGCTGTTGCTGGGCCAAAACTTGCTGCAAAACACAATATTATTTGGGTAATATTGTGTCTTGTTTTATATTTGATTAATATACGGAGTATATTTTATTTCAATTTACATTGAAACAAAACATATAAGCTTGTTGAATATGTTTCTAAGACAATTTGGAAATATGGTGCGCACTCAACTATAAATATTTGAGGTCACCACAGAACTTAAACTTTATTAACGTTTAAAAATTCTTCCTTTAATCCACTTAAAGCTGTGTCAAGTCCTCGACCGCATAGTGGCTACCGTTGAACGTGGGGGTGTCAAGCAATAGAATACCTGAGTAGTAAGCTGAGTAGACTAACATTTCAAACCTTTTTTTCTCAAAACTTTTCGGTAAGAGGTAATTTTTTTAAGAACAGTTCTAGACTAATTAGATGGTCTTCTACAACTTTCTAATTCACTTTTTCTCTCTTTCTATCAAGGTTCTCGAGTTACAAGATGGATGACCTTGAATATGACCTCTGAGGTCAAGTTCGATTTCCCCCAAAAAACTACCCTTACAATCATTTTGCTAAATCAACAACTAAAACAGTTTGGGAATTATTTACTGTGAACCATACTTTTTGTCCACCCTGTATATCAATTTTTTTACCATAAAAATTCCAATTTTTACTCCATAAAAACCAAATCTTCACCCAAAATTCATTTCTTGCAGAAAATATTTGATTTTTTTTCAAATATACTGTAAACAAATTTTTAACCAAAAAAAAAAATCAAATTTTTTTACCCGAATTACCGTATTTTCGCGGTTAAGAGCCGCGGTCCTTATTCAAAACTGCCACTTTCAGCCGCGGCTATTAATCGAGTGCAGCTCTTATTTTAAGTAGTGGCTGATATCGATTCGTTTCTCATTACACTAGTAATAATAACCTCGTTGTAACCGTCCTCGAATAATAGCCGCGACTATTATTCGAAGACGGCTCTTATATCAAATCGCCTCTCTCGGCTCTTATTCAATTTATAACTGAAAACACTCAATTTTTTTTCCTAAAAATTCGTGTTTCCAAAAAAACAATATTTACCCAAAAAGTCTAATCTTTTCCTCCAAAATTTTTCAATTTTTCTTTGCTCCTGAATGATTTTTCTTGTCAACTTTCCTCACAATTTCTTCTATTCTCAAAACGACGATTAAAATGGATCCTGATCCGCTGTGCCTTAAAACGGAATTATTTGACTAAAAATTTGATTTTTTTTTTATATATAAACAAATTTTTAGTCAAAAAAATCAAATTTTTAGTCAAAAAAATCAAATTTTTAGTCAAAAAAATCAAATTTTTAGTCAAAAAAATCAAATTTTTAGTCAAAAAAATCAAATTTTTAGTCAAAAAAATCAAATTTTTAGTCAAAAAAATCAAATTTTTAGTCAAAAAAATCAAATTTTTAGTCAAAAAAATCAAATTTTTAGTCAAAAAAATCAAATTTTTAGTCAAAAAAATCAAATTTTTAGTCAAAAAAATCAAATTTTTAGTCAAAAAAATCAAATTTTTAGTCAAAAAAATCAAATTTTTAGTCAAAAAAATCAAATTTTTAGTCAAAAAAATCAAATTTTTAGTCAAAAAAATCAAATTTTGACGTCTTAACATCTCCAATATTCAAGCGAGTAATGTGTCTTGTCTTGGTTGAAATAGCGTTCAGGTGTGGTCTCCCGCCTAATAACATAGTAGTGCTGTCTGGCGGTCAGAAATTTGAACTGTTCTTACGATTTATTTTTATTTTAATACATTTTTTATGTGGTGAGGTCTTAACCAACTTTACATGGTGTCCGTGGTTTATTATTCTTTTCAATTATTCTGTATTCATTCTTCAAAATATTAATTACGTAATATTTTTTAAATAGGTGATAAAACGCCCCAGTCCCACCGATTACCGTGAATGCCTTCAAGCAGTACTAAAGGAAGTTTCAGGAGTAAGTAAAAATAACGCCAAGCAAATGTTTTGGAAATGAAACTTGATAGGCGAGGGTCGGAGCGATTCCGGGCGCGCAGAAGAGTTCATTTCCGAAAATGTTACTAAAAATGAAACGGAATTGCGTGGTAGTGTGCGTGATGTTCTAATCTGTCTCGGCAACACCGAATTGGTCTAGAAAATTATTATTATTATATTCATTTATTTATTTTTTTATTATTTATTTTTTGTTTTCTTTCGTTTTATTTATTTATTTTAAAATTCTATTTTTAGGTTTGTCTTAACTAATACTAATTACTAATTACTTCTAATTAAATCTGCAAGAAAAAGAAAATTCATGAACTGTATGTTGCTTAAATAAACAAGATGTCATAAACTATAACTATTATTTTCTCTTCCTTTGCATTTCACAATATGCTAATTTGTGATGCTCCGTCATTTCGATTATCGTAAATTTACTGATTAGTTTGTGGTGACCCAGAAAAGCATGTGTTACCCTTGGGTGACCCCCTATGTATCACATTGATGAAAGGGGTCTTTTTCTCCTTTTCGGGCCCCGCCTTCTCAAAGGTCAGGTGTATGCCCTAAGGGAGATGTAGGGGGCAGCAAGCAGTAATGACAGCTCTGGGATTTCCTGCCTGTCACAAAGAAAACTTTTTACATGTTTGTGCACACCAAAAGGCCTTTTTTGATGCTGCTTGTTGTCATAGTTTGTTATATTAATGACAACTTCTATAAACGGGTCCTGAACCGTGATCCCTGACCAGATAAAGTAATTTCGATACAATACATCGCACTAACATACCTGTTTAGATCCTTAAAACTCGAAAACTGAGGTGTGTAGACAATACAATACACCGGTAATAGACAAAGCCAACTTGCGCCGGTACAAAAACGGAGACCGATGCGTGCAGGGATAAAAATTGGTCAAATTCAAGTTATATCGGCACGCGGCTTAAAGCGATGTCATTTGAAGCAGCCGGTGCAAATTAATAGATCTCTCCTGGGTGCCCCGTTGGCCTAGTGTACCACACTTGAAAAACACACTGTTGCTAATCTACAAAGCTACACTAAGCACTAAGCAGCGAAAAAACACCGTTTTCACGTGCCATTTTTATTTCCATCTATTTAAAAAGATTGACTTGCTCACTACTTACACTGTACCACATAATAAATCATTATACAAAACACTTAAGTTTACAAAACACAATTCAATTCCGTCTCCCGCGCCGTCTGCGCCGTCTCTGTCCCCCCTTCCTATTCGTCCCGACACTTTTCCTACCGCGTCCATTAGTCTTCGCTTCCACCTGCTTCGCCGCTTCCACGACCGCTCCATTCTGGACTTTTCCCGGCACCGTTTCCTCCACTTCCTCTTTCGCCTCCACCTTTATGTCTTCCGCTTTGATCAACTTCCTCTGGACGCGCTTCCTCTGGACGCGCTTCTTGCCGTTCTCGACGCGTTTTCTCCGTTTTCTCCGCTTCGGCTTCTCGTCCCAGTCGCTTTCTTCGTCAGAGTCCACTCGGCTGACAACCGGCTCTCTCCGCCTCCTCTGGCGCCGGACTTTGTAGGTGGTCTCTTCGTTGGCGGGTTCTTCGTCGCCGACGTTGAGGGAATGGTCTTCGTAGGTGAACGGCACGACGCGCTGGATTTCGGGTATGTTTTCGTTCGTGTATTTGTGCACGCGCAGGTAATGGAACTGAAGACACTGTTTGGTGGTGAATCCGGCGGTGCAGCCTTTTTCCCGGCACTGAAACGGCTTAACACCTGAATGGAGAAAATAAATAAATTCGCGTGTTGTAGGAGAGGAGAATTGGGAATTATTTGAGGAATGGAGAATGGAACCTGAATGTGTGAGTAGATGAACTTTGAGGTTGGATCCCTGACTGAATCGGCGACCACATTTGTCGCAGATGTGGGGTTGTTCGCCGTTGTGAACGGCGTTGATGTGGCGGCGTACGCTCCGGTCTGTGGCGAACTGAATTCCGCAGAATTCGCACGTGTACTCTCTCAAACCTTCAAAGAGGAAACAATCATTTGTGTCTTTCAATGCTTTGAATTTCAGGATGAAACGAAAAAATATTCAACTAAAAAACCTAGGGATGCAACAAATACCGAATCGCAAGGGACCCGAAAAATCAAAACGTTATATCGAATTTTTTTAACAAGGTGTTCTATGGCCAGCCAACCACGGTACCGAAACCCTAATATTTCCTCTTTTTGTGCACGAGAATCAAGTTTTCCCGTGCTATTTTTGATGTCAAAAATTTAACTTTGGAGTCAAAAATTTAGAAGTCATTATTTTCCTAGGGTTTCTTATATAACGCCCCGCGTTTTAATAGCAACCTGTGCATTAAAGACAAGTTTTAAATTTCCCCCGCGGTCTATTCGGAGCCGTGCACAAAAAGAAGAAATATGGTACAACGCAGGGTTTCCCAAACGGTGAGGCGCGCCTCACTGGTGGGGCGCGAGCTGATTATTGGTGGGGCGCACCCATCATACATGCCTAAATAAAACAAGCTTATTTTGCAGATTTTTGTAAATTTTTAAGCAAAATTATATAAAATTATATAAAAAAATTATATAAAGTTTTATGCAAAATTATATAAAGTTTTATGCAAAATTATATAAATATTTTTTTTTTTTAGTAGTACAGTATATTTTTTAAAAATTTAATGCACTGGTAGATGAAGTGGGGCGCCGAAGATCGCCCTGCTTAAAAAGTGGGGCGCGATGCTAAAAAGTTTGGGAACCCCTGGTATAACGAATATTTATTTACCATATAAAATCACCATATACGGAATGTTTACCGAATATTAAAATCACCGATTACCGAATATTTAGCGAATATTAAAATCACCGCATACTGAATATTTACCGAATATTAAATTTACCGAATATTAAATTTACCGAATACTAAATTTACCGAATATTAAATTTACCGAATATTAAATTTACCGAATATTAAATTTACCGAATATTAAATTTAACAAATATTAAATTTACCGAATATTAAATTTACCGAATATTAAATTTACCGAATATTAAATTTACCGAATATTAAATTTACCGAATATTAAATTTACCGAATATTAAATTTACCGAATATTAAATTTACCGAATATTAAATTTACCGAATATTAAATTTACCTAATTATTTACCCTATACTAAAATCACCATTTTTGGGCAAATAGGCTGAATACCAAACGTCATCGGAACATGCGTTGCATCCCTAAATGAAAACCATTGCTCAATTCCCTTCTACCTAAATGAACGGTGGCGATGTGTCGCTTGAGGTAGAAATCCCTTACAAACAGCTTCCCGCATTCGGGACAAGGAAACCGAACGGCATTACTGTTTTGTGCGCACTCTTTGACGTGAGTGCGCACCATCGATGAGCGCAGAATGAGCCGTCCGCACAGGTAACACTTGAACGGCTTCACGCCGCCGTGGTCCACCTGACAGTGGGTGCACAGCGCCTCTTTGCGAAAAAATGCCCCGTTGCACACGTGGCAGTAGTAATAATGCTTCTGGAGCATCCCTTTGGACCGAAAGTTGTGGAATAATATCATGTGCATCCGGTAGTGGTGCCTCGAAGGGAATTTGGCGTGCGCCATTCCGCAAGCTGAAAAATTGAAAAGTTCAGTTGGAAATTTAATTCTTCGTTTAAACTATCAGAACTGGCTTGGAAAATCCTCCCATCAAGATTTTAATTTTATTGTTTTGTAGAAAAATGCTTGAAATACACTTTGTGTGTGTAAAACTGTATAGTTAAGCTGAAGAATTGCATTTTCAGCAGAAAGATTGCATTTTGAACAGAAAAATCGTATTCTGAGCAGAAAAATTGCATTATTTTATGTGAAAATTGGCATATTTTCCAGAAAAATTGCGTCTTCAAGTGGAAAAATTTCATTTTCTACATCAAACTGCGATTTATACATACAAAAATGCAATTTTAAATGCAAAAAATAACTTTTTAGATCCAAAAATGCAATTTTAAATGCAAAAATAACTTTTAGATCCAAAAATGCAATTTTAAATGCAAAAAATAACTTTTTAGATCCAAAAATGCAATTTTAAATGCAAAAAATAATTTCTTAGATCCAAAAATGCAATTTTAAATGCAAAAAATAACTTTTTAGATCCAAAAATGCAATTTTAAATGCAAAAAAAACCTTTTTAGATACAAAAATTCATTTCCTAGACCTTCTAACCCTAAAAAAAACCTTCATAAACCCTGTCTCCAAGCCAGCCAGCCCTCCCTCCTACCTACCCTGCTTGTTGAATCCTCTCCGCGACTGCAGCACGCTCCACCGCGACAAATCCCTATGCTCGTCCTGCCAGTATCGCAACTCTTCATCCGCCGCTATAGGTCTAAAAACAACCACATTAACTCCCATCCTAAGAAAAACCACTTCAACCTACTTAATAGTGACTAGGTAAAGCTTCTTGTCAAGAGTCACAGCCAACGTGTTGGCCGCGCGGGGCCCGTTTGCCGGCAAAACGTAGCGGAACCAATTGCTGCGAGCATTATCGTTGGTCGTGAGTGCTTTGAACTGGTTGTCCTCCTCGATTAGCTGTGGGATAGTCAAATTCAATTGGTTTTTGCGTGGAAATGAGAGGAAGATGTGTGGTTATACGCACATACCAGCCAGACGTCGGCCAGGGCGTTGTCAAAGCCGAGCGTGTACATTTGGAAGTCTTGGGCGACGAGGGGTCCGAAGCGGGTGAGGGGTTGGATGGCGGCGTCGGCGCAGATGCCGCTGGAGAAGTCGTCGGGGTCTGTGAAGCGGAGGATCTAAAAGAGGGAATTGAAAGTAAGTTTATTTGGTTTTGGGGGTTTGGATTTTTGGGGTTTGGTTTGCTGAGAAGTGAGTGTAAGAATTCAATTTTTTGAGTAAAAGTTTAAATTTGCATCTAAGAATTCAATTTTCCGTCTAACGATTCAATTTTGCATCTAAAAATTAATTTTTTTCTTTCAAAATTGAATTTTTTGAACTAAAAATTTAAAATTCAAATTTTTGTACTCAAAACTCAAAATTCAAATTTTTGAACTAAAAATTCAAAATTCAATTTTTTGAACTAAAAACTCAAAATTCAAATTTTTGAACTAAAAATTCAAAATTCAATTTTTTGAAGTGAAAATTCAATTTTTTGAACTAAAAATTCAATTTTTTGAACTAAAAATTCAATTTTTTGAACTAAAAATTCAATTTTTTGAACTAAAAATTCAATTTTTTGAACTAAAAATTCAATTTTTTGAACTAAAAATTCAATTTTTTGAACTAAAAATTCAATTTTTTGAACTAAAAATTCAATTTTTTGAACTAAAAATTCAATTTTTTGAACTAAAAATTCAATTTTTTGAACTAAAAATTCAATTTTTTGAACTAAAAATTCAATTTTTTGAACTAAAAATTCAATTTTTTGAACTAAAAATTCAATTTTTTGAACTAAAAATTCAATTTTTTGAACTAAAAATTCAATTTTTTGAACTAAAAATTCAATTTTTTGAACTAAAAATTCAATTTTTTGAACTAAAAATTCAATTTTTTGAACTAAAAATTCAATTTTTTGAACTAAAAATTCAATTTTTTGAATTAAAAATTCAATTTTTTGAACTAAAAATTCAATTTTTTGAACTAAAAATTCAATTTTTTGAACTAAAAATTCAATTTTTTGAACTAAAAATTCAATTTTTTGTCTAAAAATTCAATTTTTTGAACTAAAAATTCAATTTTCCGTCTAAAAATTCAATTTTTTGAACTAAAAATTCAATTTTCCGTCTAACAATTCAATTTTGCATCTAAAAATTAATTTATATTTCAAAATTCAATTTTTTGAACTAAAAATTTAAAATTCAAATTTTTGTACTCAAAACTCAAATTTCAAATTTTTGAACTAAAAATTCAAAATTCAATTTTTTGAACTAAAAATTCAAAATTAAATTTTTTGAACTAAAAATTCAAATTTTACTTTTTTGAAGTAAAAATTCAAAATTCAATTTTTCCATCCAAAAAAAAAAACATTTTTTTTAATCCAAAAAACACAATTTTTCCATCCCAAAAATCAAAATTTCTACCACCCCTAACAAACCAAACCCCTCCACCTCCTCACCTGTGGCAGCGACTCATAATTTTTTGAACTAAAAATTCAATTTTTTGAACTAAAAATTCAATTTTTTGAACAAAAATTCAATTTTTTGAACTAAAAATTCAATTTTTTGAACTAAAAATTCAATTTTTTGAACTAAAAATTCAATTTTTTGAATTAAAAATTCAATTTTTTGAACTAAAAATTCAATTTTTTGAACTAAAAATTCAATTTTTTGAACTAAAAATTCAATTTTTTGAACTAAAAATTCAATTTTTTGTCTAAAAATTCAATTTTTTGAACTAAAAATTCAATTTTCCGTCTAAAAATTCAATTTTTTGAACTAAAAATTCAATTTTCCGTCTAACAATTCAATTTTGCATCTAAAAATTAATTTATATTTCAAAATTCAATTTTTTGAACTAAAAATTTAAAATTCAAATTTTTGTACTCAAAACTCAAATTTCAAATTTTTGAACTAAAAATTCAAAATTCAATTTTTTGAACTAAAAATTCAAAATTAAATTTTTTGAACTAAAAATTCAAATTTTACTTTTTTGAAGTAAAAATTCAAAATTCAATTTTTCCATCCAAAAAAAAAAACATTTTTTTTAATCCAAAAAACACAATTTTTCCATCCCAAAAATCAAAATTTCTACCACCCCTAACAAACCAAACCCCTCCACCTCCTCACCTGTGGCAGCGACTCATAATCATACAACACCTCTCCCTTATCATTAACCAAATCCTCAACTACGCTATGACTCCCTCCATCATACAACCGACACTCCGACCTCGCGGCATGCGACTTCCCGCACAGAAAACACGTAATCGACTCATCAAAATCTAAAAAAACCAAAAAAAAAATCAATAAAAAATAAAAAATTACCCCAAAAAAACTCACTATTGTACCGAGTACCCTCCAAACTGACCAAACCGTCATCTCCAACCCTAAAAAGACCAAAAAAAAATAAACAAAACCGTAAAAACCCAAAAAACCCAACAAAAACTCAACACATCGTAATCTTCGCAATCGTCCGAGTTCCCGCTCTCCCAATCACTCGAACACTCGTCCGCGCAATCATCCGGGTTAAAATCACTGTCCTCCTCCTTTTTCCTCTTTTTCGGCGGCTCCAATTCGTCCTCCTCGTCGTCGAATATCAAATCCTCCAAATAGCAAACGTCCTTCTTCGTTTTAGCCGTCAAAACCTCGTCTTTAACCGCCAGAACGTCGTTTTTAGCCGCCAGAACGTCGTTTTTAGCCGCCAGAACGTCGTTATTAGCGTTTTTAGCCGCCAGAACGTCGTTATTAGCGTTTTTAACGGACAAAACGTCTTCCACAGGCTCTGATTTGACTTTGTCGACCTTTTCCTCAATTTTCACGACAATTTCTGCCTTCCTACGAGCATTTTTTACGCTGATCCGATCATATTTCTTGGAATTTTTCGACATTTCGGTCGAATTTGGCGGATTTTCGGCTGAATTTGACTGTTTTTCGGTCGAATTTGGCTGTTTTTCGGGCGGGTTTTGATCGGGGGGCCTCTGGGTTGGTGAAATGTCGTTCGGGGGATCCTCGGCGAGCGACTTTGTATCATTTTTATCGATTTTTATCGGATCGATATTTTCGTTTTCTTCAATTCGGTCGTCGATCTCAGACTCCGACGTGCCCGACTCGCTCAGCGACATGTCGAAGTAGGGGACGTCGACGGCGCTGATTTGCTGCAGCGAAACGCGTGTTGTGACGAGCGCTTTCGTCTTGTTTTCCGTTTTCACCGGCTCGTCTTCGGTGTCCACTTGCAGTACTAGACACGCGGGTTTTGCCGATTCTGCCATTTTGAGAGCTGTTGGGGAGAATTTAGAATCGGTAAATTGGTGGAAGTCGAGGGAAACAAGACGGTTCTTACGGAATTTTGGTGTTAACTAGCTGCGATGTTTGGATTTGCGGTTGGGAATGAGCGCGCCATCATTCACGGGTCAAGAAAACAAATCGGCGGCCATTGGAGGTGAGGTAATCGATAAGTGGGAGTAGCGCCAACTCGTATCGGTGACCGGCGAATTGAAAATGGCGGTTTTTGTTTTTGCTTTTAAAATTTGGATTTATTTGATTTTTATGCAAAAAAATTGTTAAAATGACACCATTTGCTACTATATTATATCAATATGATAGAACAATAAATTCAGCAAAATACAAAATTTTTGGTATTTTGATTAATTCTGATTGTTACTACAAGAGGTTGTGCTACCGTAGTGTTGAATAAAATACAACTCCTTGCCAAAAAAATGGCATATTCCTATTTTTGAAACTTTTAATATTTGAAAATTCTCAGAAACTACTTCTCACAAGTAAAAATGGTTTTAAGAGGATTTAAAGGATTGTTAGAGCTATCATTTCGTTAAAAGTTTTTTGGAAAAAAATGAATAGTTAAAGAGAAAAAAATTAAA
The DNA here is from genome assembly GCA_949358305.1 of Strigamia acuminata. Classification (NCBI taxonomy): domain Eukaryota; kingdom Metazoa; phylum Arthropoda; class Chilopoda; order Geophilomorpha; family Linotaeniidae; genus Strigamia; species Strigamia acuminata. The sequence continues at coordinate 33,894,678 of OX442314.1, forward strand.
AACTCCAAAAAGTGACAATTTAGAATATTTCTCATAACTTGTAAACAGAATAAGATAAAATTAAAAACTAAACAGATTTGAGACCGTCTATATCCCAGGAAACTTTTCTAAATTGGATGTATGGGTCTCCAAAGCCCTCAAAAAAAGGCGTAATGGAGCTATGTAAAGGGGTAGACAACCACTATTTTTCAAAAAATCGTGGCTAGCACAACTGTTGACGAATCGAAACGAAACTTTAGCATTGAAGCATTATTGTGTCATACTATAACATGTTTTAGCTATGACTTGATTTTTTTGGCAAGGAGTTATGACGGTTACGTCATAATGACTAAATTCACCGATAGATGGCGTTTTCTACTTTTAGCGGCAGATTTAACCAGAATAGAAGATTTAGTGCTAAAACTACATAAAACTGAGTTTTATGTGGAGCTAACATTATATCCTTGTATATTTATTAATTTAGAGGCTTATTGGACCGTTTATGACATTATTCAGAGAATATATCATAAACCCAAGTTGAAAGGTTACTCACCTTTGCGCACCTGCACCAATTATGGACACCCTGTGGATTTGAGTCAAAGACTTAATCCAAATTGTGTCCCCGCTATCCAGTTCCTGTCCTGACCTGAGAGAAAGCTAGGTCCTGGGTATCCAGTTCCTGTTTAGCATCTGGAAGTCATCTAATTGAGCAAGTGGCCTCAGAATCCGACCTCTCACTCAGTGATTGGAGGGATTCCGAGGACTCATGTCCCCATTGGAGCATTGGAAGTCCCATTGTGCTCTAAGAGCATATATTCCCTTGCAACCGGAAATACAACGCTCTTGTCATGATATTTGTACCACACTTACTTACTTGAGCCCGCATATATTTATATATGCATTCCCCGCCTTAAATGGTGCTGCTTACCATGACCTGTGGTGAAATGCGGATTGTTGAGAGACAATCTTTGGGTGCTATCGAAACGATAGCGCATCACCAACCTTTGATTGAGGTTGAAGCCACGAATAATGTTGTGTTTCGTGAGTACGACCCTGGGTGAAGAAACCTCCATCTTTGCCTGTGGTCATGACCATCCGGACTGGCGAGGAATCAGGCCTGGACGGGCATTTAGTACTCGCTAGGCTAGGTGACGCCGCGGGATTGGGCGATGGATGATGTTTGCCGCCAAATCCTGTGAGGCAGACGGCGACTGTGTGATCGCGAGGATACCGGGCTGAGCGATGGATGACGCTTACCGTTCGGACCCGGTAGAATTTCATATTTGTACTTTTACAGTTTGGATTTAGTCAACTCAGTTGCCTAAATCACTTCTACGTATCATGATGTAAAACAAAGTTTTACTCACGATCAAGAACTCATTCTACGTAGGACCGGAAGTAAACATTACAGCAAACAAATGATAACCAAATTTGCTTGTTGTAATCCAGATGAAGACATAATGACATTTGACTCACGACATATACTCATCGAGTTCTGTGTGACGCCTGATTGTCATTAATCCCACATGATGAATTATTTACGTCATACTTGATAACAAAAGTATGTGTAATCCAAACAGCATAACAGCCATACTCTATGCAAATATCTTAGATATTTACATGAGATTTGTGGTGATCTCAAAATATTCACCAACTTAGAAGATTAAATTAATTATCTTCTAATTAATTTGACTGTGGCACACGCCAAGTCAGATCATGTGACCGAGGGGAGAAATCCTCTCTAGGCACATATCACCCCAGGTTGTCCGGGGTGAAAACGGTTATTAGCCGTTATGGTGCAATATGGTGTAATAACCACTAGTTGCACCCATTTGAGCTAAGTGCGCAGGTTTTCTGCGCAATATTGAAGCGTGCTGGGCTCGCGTCTTGGCTCAAATCGGGACTCTGAAAAATACAACAACAACCTCAACATCACTGCGATATCTGCTCCGACAATACGTATTGATAGAGGACCGTTGTAACTCAGTTTCACCTGCTATCTTTGTGCCACCCAAAGCACAAAGCCAGCAATTCTGCTTGAATTAGCCGTAGCTAATTCCAGCAAACGAGAAGAAGAAGTTTCCCGACGATCGTGAACCATCGCCGTCGCTGCCGCGCGAACGACAGCCACCGCCATCGTACGAGAGCCGGACGCCTACAGCCGTCAACCACCGCCGCCGAGCCGTCGCACGAGCCGTAGAAGGAGCCCACGAGAACCATCGTCTTCGACCATCGTTCGTGAGTTCAGCAAACGAAGACAATTCGCCTTCGCCTAACAACTGTGTGTTGTTTAAGCGCCATTTTAGCGCTTTGTAGCTTGCAACAGTCGTTGCAAGCCCTTCCATTGTTCCCGCTCATTTCATTTCGCGACTTGTCGCCATTGTGATATTTTTAACTAGTCATTGTAATTTAAACGAATAAATACATATTTGTGATTTTTATTAATAAAACTGTCTTTTTATTTCTTTTCCTTAAACTTAACCCCTAGATAATTTAAGGCCGCCGATTGTAAGTCTTTTATAGCATTCACCTGCGGTTTCTGCTTAATTTATTAGAAATTAAGTGGATAAAAACCCGGATCGCAGCACGTGGGGGCCCAGCCGGGATAGTCATTGTATAACTTTGTTAGTTAAAATTTACCCGCCATTTTTATCTTGCTTATCTTTCTTCTCTATCCTTTCTAAATCCTCATTGAAAAATGGCGACTCCTTCAGAGAAGAGACCGAGAGGAAGGCCGGCGAAGAGACGAGTGGCGATCGATCTACCAATCGTGGATCAAGAAGTGACTGAGTCACAAGAACTGTTTGAAGCCATGGATCAAACAGCTAACTGTAACTCGGCACAGTTAATCGTGAATGAATTCACGCAAGCGTTGGAGCGACAACAGCCATCCCCGCCAAGCGGCCAGTTGGACTTAAATAATCCAACTGGAAGTGGCCGTTCCAAGTCGCAAAATGATGATTTGAATTTACGAATTCAATCATCAAGTGCAGAGCACTCGCTGAATTCATCACCAGTCCAAGGTGCAGCACAGCAAGATTTAGAGAACTCCAACATGGAAGTTTCTCATTCTCCAGTGCGTGTTACCATGATGGACGCACTCCGTGAGCAAGCTAGGCTCGAGGGAGTAAAAGTCACTAGCGAAATGACTGTGGAACAAATCCACAAAGCTATGGTTCGCAAACAAAGTCAAAAAGACGTTGAAATCGTCAGAACAAGCTTGCAAGCAGAGTTCGAGCGAATGCGTGCAGAAATGCATCAGCAAAATGCCGAACTAAAACAACAACGTGCGAATGACCATGTTAAGTTGTTACAATTAGAGCAGGAAAAAGCTTCCTGGCTAATTACTGACGAAGAGCAACAACAAAGGCTCGAGCAACTAAATCAAGCACAAAAAGATTTAGAAATTGCTAATGAAAATTTGAGATTGGCCAACGCAAATTTGCGAGAAGCCAACACAAATTTAATGACTGCCGAACTAACCGCCCCAGTTCGAGCGAGGGAAGAAATTCCCTCCACTTCTCGAAATTACGAGAATTATGCTGCAGAACAAGCAGCAAGAGCTAAGAGATTAGCACAACGAGAAAATGAAGTATTTCTCGCTCGACAGCAGTCAGTAATTGATGCTGGTCAAGCCGCCAAAAGTCAAAGTACTGCAGAGCAGTTATTACGTGCCGACTTAGCTGCGCAAGCTCGTGAAAACGAGATTCTTCGCGCAGATCTATTGACGGTACAAGAAAACTTTGCAGTAGTCGTACAAAAAGTACAAGACGTTTGCGGCGAAGATAATTTTGCAAAGCCAGCCCCAGTTTTGCAAAAAGGTGCTTCCAAATCACCTGAGTTGATTGATTTAACATCAGCTAAACCAAAAGTCAGTCGACAATCAAGTTGGACTGACAGCGATGACTCACGCAGTAGTCGTGGAAGCCGTAATAGTCATCACAGTCGCAAAAAGAGAAAGCGACAACCAGACCCGACCGAATATCATTCCCCAAAAGTTCCGCAAAATTCGGATAGATTCTTTAGCAATAGTGACCAATTAATTGGATTGCTGGCGAAAAAGAATAAAGAACGTGAGAAACCACACGATCGTGGACGGTCACACGATAATCCGCGAGAAGGCTCACCAAAACGAGATTGTCACAACGACATCCGTGATGGGCCGAGATACCGTGGAAATCCGCCAGGTGGTGACCCACCAGGTGGAGACAGTTCAGATGGACATGGAGGTGGCCACTCACGTGACCACAATTCGAATGGCAATCGAAATGGAAGGGGACCACCAAATGGAGACCGTCGTCCGCCAGATGGCGACGATCCTCCGGACCCTGATCCGCCGCCAAATCCGAATCATGAATCTGCGTCAGATACAGATTCCTCACGTCCCAGTGTGAGAGGGCGATCTCGTCACAGAACACGTAGTAGAACTCAAAGACCCGATTTTTACACGAAAGATGAGATTGACCAGTTGTTGAGGCAAAATGCTCAACAACAGCGAAAAAGCAGAAGGGATAAAATTATTTTGCAAAAAATAAGTGAATTTACTTCTGATAAATGGACTCATCAAACAACAGATGAAAAGTTCATTAGATGGGATCGAGTTATCCCACATGCCTATAATGGAAATTGGCAAGCAGGGTCAAACCTCTTGCTGGAAATATTCGAACTAGGCAAAGTTCACAGTTTTAGCTGTGAAGGTGCATTGGCCCATCTAGTACCAAGAATACTAGTTGGCGGTGTCAAGGAGTGGTTTCGCAGGAAAGACTTCACGAAGTGGGATGACTTCGTTAAACAATTTATGTTTAAATTTGGTGAATCGAGCGAAGACATCAAGACGCTTTGGAGATGTCTTAAGCAACGAAAAGGCGAAAGCTTACATTCGTACATGCTAAGAGCAGAGAATCTGCTTGGCAGAATGCCACATGCTGTTACTGATGCAACAGCAGATGATCAGTTTAGAGCTGGCCTCACAGAATATAGTAAAAATATTCTGATGATGTCGGACGCTCCCGACCCGGGGAAATTCTCCGAGTTAAACGAGTTCATGGAAGTCAATCAATTGCGCATTGACGAAAAGTACAAAGCTTACCTTACAGAAAGCGAAAGGTCAGCGTACTTAAAGCGAGAGAAAAGACTCGCTGAGCAAAACAATGAAACCTTTAATGGTTTGAAATTGTTGCAGCCACCTAGTTACGAAGACTTTCTAGACGAAGTGGATGAGAAGAGTTCGAAAAAAGAATCTTCCAAAAAGGACGTCAAAAATCCTCATTCAGTTCCTAAGTTACATGCAAATATAACTGGAGCTGAAACTCCGTCGTCTGAAGCTGAAGAAGCTGAAGAGGAGGAGGAAGCAGGAGATGAGACGTTGGCTTTATTAGCCAAAGCAGCGGCGCTGTTAGCAAAAAATAACCCCGTTGCAGGCAAATGGAAGCCAAAAATGAAACCAAAAAATGTTTCATTTGACGCATCAAAGGTGAATACCGAAAGGAATTCAAAATCACCCGCGGTGTCGCCAGAGCGCCGGTCTGACGCTCGTTCTCGTTCTGCCTCGCCAGCAGCAACGAAAAAGAAATCGCCTGCCACTGATCCATGCAATTTATGCAAAAAATTAGGGCATTGGCAAAAAGACTGCCCTTCCTCTAAAAAGGACAAACCAGTGTCAACAGCTGAGTTTGAAAAAGCAGTCAAGATCATAACTGACATGTTTCGAAAAAACTTGTAGACGCAGATCCATCAGGTCTAGTGGACGCTGCGTCACCTCCGAAATCGGAATCAGAGAATGAAAATCTGAAGATAATGGAAGATGTTGGAGAAGCTATTGATGAATTAATTCGTCAAACTGAACTAAAAGAAAATGGATCTCTTGATGTAAAAAAGGAGATTGTCGGCGAAACCCCGACTGAAGAAGACACTTCCAATATTCAAGATAAAGTCGAAGTTAAAGACGATAGACCAAGCTCAGTTCCAGAGACACCTGGAATTGAGGAATGCATTAAGTTATTTGCAACTACAACTCTTGATACCAATGAGTTATTAGATGAATTGCCTTTGGAGCCTCCAATTACAATTCCTCATAAATTGCGCAAGTTTGAGTGCAAAGTGGCTGGAATACCAAACAGCCAAGACCTTCCGACGTTAAAGTTAGAAACGTTAAAAGGTGTAATAACCGGAATGTTGGACTCAGGAGCAAATAAAAGCTTCCTAGCCACTTCAGTTATTAATCAATTAGGTCTAGAAAAATATCTACGACCTATCGGACCTGGTGTCAGAGTCACGACGGCAAGTGAAGAAGTCACTCCAGATGGAACCATTCATCTTTCATTTCGATGGACACATGGCACGTTACGTCATCCGTTCATCGTAATACCAAATAAGTATCCAATGGTACTATTGGGTTGCGATTTTATGAATAAATTAAAAATCCAACCTAATCCACAGACGATGTCTTGGAATTTCACGCAACCGGTGGATGCAGATTTACCCTACATTCCACAAGCGTTGCTGGATCGTTATTTGGAGAAAATAGAGGAACCCGATTCCTCATTTGTGACCTTTGCAAAAGCTTACGCTGCAAGTGTAACTCAAAGCAAAATTGATAAAGAGAATTTCATCCAAAAGTTAGTCAAAGAAGCTAACTTAAATTTGGAGCAATCCAAATTATTAGAAAAGATGTTATCCAAACATAAAAGGATTATTTCTAAAGATCCAGGTAAAACACACCTGGTTAAGCACAAAATTGAGCTTGACACGGAGAAACCCATCCGTGTCCCCTTTAAGAGCATAAACCCTCAAAAAAGGGAAATAATCAGACAACTTTGTCAAGACATGATTGACAAAGGCGTAGTCGTCAAAGCTGAAGGCGATTACGGAATGAGGCCAGTCCTAGTCATGCGACCAGGAAACGACCCACGCTTGTGCATTGATTTTCGCCCCATCAATACACATACTAAGTACAACCCACCTCAAATGCCAACAATTGAGGAAATTCTGCGAGAAATCGGAGAATTCGAGTGGGTCAGTACTATAGATCTGACCAAGGGATATTGGCAGATAGAATTGCGCCCTGAAGACAGAGAAAAAACTGCCTTCTGGAGCCCAATGGGAAGACTAATGTTTTTAGTCATGCCTTTCGGATTAGTAAACGCACCAACTACCTTCCAAGAATTAATGGAAAAAGTTTTGGGTGACGTTTACAGAAAATTTGCATGGGCATATTTGGATGACATAATTGTTGTATCCAAATCGTTCGAAGAACACATTAAACATTTAGATATAGTGTTTAAAAAATTGGCAGAAGCTAATTTACATGCGCACCCTGGCAAGACGCATCTCTGTAGAAAGGAATTAATTTTTCTAGGCTACAAAGTAGGAGTAGAAGGACTTGCAGTAGACCCTAAAAAAGTCGCTGCAATTACGCAATTTCCTGCTCCTACCAATCTTAAGGAATTACAAAGATTTCTAGGCATGGTGAATTTCTTTCACCGCCTAATCAAGAATTTGGCCACAGTGGCAGAACCACTAAGGCCACTCTTGAAGAAAGATGCGGAGTTCGATTGGGAACTGCATCATCAAGCAGCATTCGACGCAATAAAAGACCTGCTTACGAATGCTGAAACAATGAAGATGCCTGACTTGTACATGCCATTTATTGTTCATACTGACGCCAGTAAACAAGGGTTGGGTGCAGCCCTTACACAAAAGAAAAATGTGGATGGCCAAGAAGTCGAAATGCCATGCGTGTATGCAAGCAGAAGCTTGCAACCCGCTGAAAAGAATTATACTGTGACAGAATTAGAATGTCTCGCAGTAGTATGGGGATTACGCAAATTTCGCCCATACTTAGAGTACACTACATTCACTGTACAAACGGATCACCAAGCACTTAAGTGGTTGATGTCGTTATCTGACCCGTCGGGCAGATTAGCTCGTTGGCAAATGGAGCTAATGGCGTATTCGTTCGAAATACAATACGTCAAAGGTCCGCTGAATGTAATAGCAGACGCATTGTCACGTGCACCTGTCAGCGCACCTGACGAACCAGAAGACGATGGCGATAATGATGATTTATTATCATATTGTCCATCTCCTTGCCGAAGTTGGCAAATGGGAAAATTGAACGAATTACCCAAGTCAATAATAGTTAATGACGACGATCAAGCATTAATTAATTTTTGTATTAACATGCATGATCCGTCAGGAACCCCTGACGTCGAATTAAGAGCTATGATGGCTAAAAAATTCGAGCTGCCAACAACAAATGTTTTAATTAAAGCATTTGCAGCTAAAATTGCGAAGCAATTAGAATGTGATCCTCCAACGAGAGATGACATTATTGCAGCGCAAAAAGCAGACGAATTTTGCCAACATATTCGCAATTACTTGCTAAACAAGCAATATCCAAGTTACATAGTAACTCGTCTTCAAAGAAGAAACTTTGAAAGACACGCGAGTACTTATCTCATTGAAGAAGATATGCTACTCCATTATCATCCTACCTCCACCGATGAATTGGGAGAGGATGGTAGGGCACTTAAAGTTGTTGTGCCAAGAAAATTGATTTATAAAATCATTTGGTTGATGCACGGACATCCACTGTCCGGCCACCCAGGCATTGCGAGGACAATGTACCGAACTCGAAGAGTTTATACCTGGAAAGGTATGAAACGTGATATTACACGTTTTATTCAACATTGTCAAGGATGTCAGGCATGTAAGCCGAGATCAAAGACCGAAATTGAAGGCGCTCAAATTGGACCATTTGGACCATTTGACTGCCTCAGTGTGGATTTGTCTGGTCCCAAACCAAGAACCAGAAAAAACAATACCCACATTTGCGTCATCGTAGATGTCGCTACACATTGGCCCGAATTATTTCCAATGTGTAATCCAACGGCAATAAAAGTTGCCAACACAATTTATCACTTATCAATGACTTTCGGATTTCCGAGACAAATCATAAGTGATAATGGACCACAATTTCGATCACAGGTCTATAAAGAATTTTGCAAAAAATTCGACATGTCGCGAACACCGACATCGATTTATCATCCACAAAGCAATCCTGTGGAGAGAACCAATCGAGATATTAAATATTTAGTTTCGATTTATTTAGATATTCATGACCAATGGGATGAGTATCTACGCGAATTTGCATTCAGTTTGAGAACAACTGTAACAAGAGGCAGAGATTATTCTCCTGCTTTCTTAAATTTTTTCCGAGAATTAAGAATTCCTTGGGATCCAAGAATTCCGGAAGGAATTTTAGTCATTGATCCAAAAAATCCGCATTTATATGTTCAGAAATTAGAAACAATAATTGCAGAGACGTATCAGCATATGATGTCTCACGTCTTAGATTTGAGACGCCGTGTCGAAGCTGAAAAATCAGATAAGAAATTCGACAACTTCAGACAAAATGATTTAGTCTGGCGAGAGTCTCATATTCTCTCAAATGCCGCTAAAGGAATAGCAGCAGGCATTTCACCGAAAAGGAATGGGCCTTATGTAATTATCAAAAGGTTACAAGGAGGCGCCTTTCAACTTCGACGGCTGAGTGATAATAAAATTTATCCAGCTGTTCACGGCACTGAATTAATGCCGTACTTTCCCGTTTTCAACCAAGAAATTTGGCTGGAAGGGGAGGAAGTGGGTCAAAAAACAAAAAATATTGTTAATACCTTGGATGATGCTAAATTATCCAAAATTCCTGTCGAAAACACGGAATCGAGTAAAAAATCGAAACTCAAAAATAACGAAGTCGATGAAATAAACCAGCGACTTGAAAATGTTTCTCTTGATGAAAATCTAGAAAAGGAAATGTTTTTAGAAAAAGAGAAAATTTCAAACAATGAAGTATATAACTCATCTGACATTGGAGACGATGCTGATGACAATCTAAACAAGTTGGATTGTACTTCGCGAAAGTCAAAGTACAACTTGAGATCTCGCGTTCCGCGAGCCAAGACATAGTGTTGTCTTTCACCTTTTGGGTTTACCCAAAAGATCCGAGAAAGCAATCTCGTGACGTCATTCGTAGTACCCACTCGAATGACAACGTTAATCATACGTTATAATTAGTGACGTCACAAAGCGTCTCTAATCCAAGTTCGTGTTTGCAATCAACGAACTTAGTCACTTTTTCAAAAGTTTCGAGAGTGTATGCATCGCATCGCCTACGTTACGACCCGAATAGTTCGACAACCTGATCGTAAGTAATTTTTCTGTATGAAAAATTTGATAAAACATAAGATTTATGTATTATTTCTCTTTCAAGACGAAAGAATTTCCGAAATTACCGGAAAACGAAAGAGAATGGACGAGGAAGCGATCCAACTCCAGGCGGACGGAGAAATGCCCATGGAAGGGGCAAATGAAGACGTTCAATTGACGCTTCAACAACGGGTAAATTATTAGAATAAATTTTTACCAAGTGTTTAAGTCAGAAAAATTGAGTAATTTCACTTTTCCTGACTTCAAACACAAGCCGCTAAAAAATAAAAATGGCGGCTATAAAAGTCACGTGCTTCAAGCATGTGCGAAGGGAGTTGCCATGACAACCAACATCCCTTAGTGACTCACAGCCACAAGCGCTAAGCTTAAAAAATATTTCAAATAAGAAATTATTTGTTTATTTTTAAATAAACTAATTTATTTATTTTTCTTCGAATACAGATCGAGAGGGATCGAGAAACGCCATTCGCGCTTCCCGATCACGTGCCGACTCAGCACCCGCTGATTTTTCGAGCGGCATTGCCCGAAAAAATCAGAAGACTGAAGACGGCAAACAATACCTGGTGGAAGTTGCGCCACGACTTCAGCAGATCAGCGCTGCAAGGATTTGGTGCAAAAGGAAGATTCATCGAGCGCCTTCACGTGGACGGTGTCGACGAAATCGAGTGGACGCTCGACGAGAGCCCCCCAGGACCGCTTGCAGCAGAGTTGCTGCACAACCAGTGGCCAGTGACGCCACGAGAGCGTCACGAGCGCAGAAGAGCGCTAAAGAGTACCGGAATTAATTACGGTGCTCTAACCCAATTGAGGAAGAACCTCAAGACGACACAACGCGAAGTCGTTAAACGGTATCGCAAATCCGTTCGTGACGGGAACCCACAACTTCCCGTCACACAAACCGAGCTCCACCAGTTGGCGCTCGCCGGGTGTTTTAACGATTTTCCGGGATTTTTCCCGTCCAAAGCACTCCGAGCTGCCGCGGTGCAGCTTCGCGTCGACGAAAATCGACAACTGGCTCGAGAACACGAGGCAGAGGAGCAAGCGCGTTGCGCTCTCCCTTTTTATCAAGAAGATGGAATTCCGGCCCCAGCGGCCATCAATCCTCCGCCGCAAGACGAGGATTTGAGGGTGGGGCAACTCCCTCCGCCGGTTCCAGTCCGACCGATGTTCCGCGAATCAAGCCGCGATCGAGAGGAACGTCAGAGGCGATCACGCCCATATTCGACTGACGCGCAGCCATCACGCCCGCAGTCGCGACGAGGACGGACACCAGAGTCGTTTGGCTCGTCGTCTTCGCTGAGTTTCGAATCGGACTCCACAATTAAGTCCGCCCGAAGTAGCCGAACCGCCTCCACGTTCAAAGTGGACAACCCGGCTACTCCATACGCCATGAGACGTGTCGTCGGTGATATTTCTCCCGACTGTAGCGTGCCTGTACCTGGACACGCTAGCCGCTTGCCCGAACAAGGTTATGTTTCCCGCTTGCCGGCTGGAGTTAGCAACCTGCAACTCCGGCCATTTTTCAGTGAGTCGTTCGGCCCACAATGGACCTGCTACGAGCAGCAACCCATTAGAGCGCAGCAGGAAGTGCTCCAGAAGCTGGACGCATACCAAAGCGCCCAGATCGCCGAGTCGCAGAAGGACTGGCAGAGACTAGCTGAAAGGCTAGAAGTCTCCGACATCAATACCATTGATGATCCCCGTCTGATGGATTTTCAGCGTCAGCTAATTCCGGGGATGACTAGGGTGTTGTACCCTGGTGTTCTTCCTTCGCCAGGACAGGCGTTAGCGGCCATTACGTACCTTTGGACCGCGCCGATGGGCCTGTCGGAGAAGAAAGTCGAGCTGTGGTACCACCTCAGGCTCGACCCGCCTACGATCTTAGCCGAGCTAATAAAGCAAGTCGTAGCAAACGGTGAGACCGAAGAAGAGGCCGCCGTTCGGTTGCGAACCGAGTGGTCCTTTGCGAAGGCCACGGCGCGAATGACCGGAAGACCACCGCTTCCAGTTACAAGCGCCACAGCAGCTGCGTCACTGGCTGTTTTCCAGTCGGCCCAAGAGGGCGCTGGATGTTCATTTTGGCCAGAGAACGCCGGAAGTTCTCAAACTCCAGCCGGAGTTCAACGGGTAGTCGAAACCCGTCAGCTCCCCGGTGTGGGTCGAGCACCGGGACGAGGCGTCACACCCTCGTCAACCTCCGCACCCGCGTTGGTTTTCTTGGGCCCGCAGTGCCATTTTGACGATGCCACGACGGAAGACTCACGTCCGCCGCCGCCGCCAGCCAAGCCGGAGACGAAGGTCAAGCCGCTGAAAAAAGAGTCGGCTTTCAAGACCCTGATGCGCCTGTATCCGCACTTCTATTTGACGCCGGATACGCGAACACTGCTTAGCAACAACCACAAGTTGTCGAGGCAGGTGTTTATGTGGCTCGAGGACCACATCCGGGTGTTAAGCCCACCATCAGTGCTCCACGATCGACTCCTGAGAGCACGATTGGCGCCAGAGGATCCCATAGAGTTTGCGGCGCTAGGATTTTTCAACCGAGCGAACTCGGCGAGAATCATCCAGGTTTGGCTTCATGTCAACCCTGGAATGGTCTCCGGACCAAACGCAGGTCGCGACCTGTGTACGGTTAACGAGCGGTCCAACCCGAGGGACGACACCACGGATATGATGCGCCCGTTGACGCCTGAGCGAACTCAGACCATGGACGAATCATAAATTGGTTCGTTCATTTTCTCTCCATGTAAGATTCGTCTTAAATGGGGGGATGTGTGGTGATCTCAAAATATTCACCAACTTAGAAGATTAAATTAATTATCTTCTAATTAATTTGACTGTGGCACACGCCAAGTCAGATCATGTGACCGAGGGGAGAAATCCTCTCTAGGCACATATCACCCCAGGTTGTCCGGGGTGAAAACGGTTATTAGCCGTTATGGTGCAATATGGTGTAATAACCACTAGTTGCACCCATTTGAGCTAAGTGCGCAGGTTTTCTGCGCAATATTGAAGCGTGCTGGGCTCGCGTCTTGGCTCAAATCGGGACTCTGAAAAATACAACAACAACCTCAACATCACTGCGATATCTGCTCCGACAATACGTATTGATAGAGGACCGTTGTAACTCAGTTTCACCTGCTATCTTTGTGCCACCCAAAGCACAAAGCCAGCAATTCTGCTTGAATTAGCCGTAGCTAATTCCAGCAAACGAGAAGAAGAAGTTTCCCGACGATCGTGAACCATCGCCGTCGCTGCCGCGCGAACGACAGCCACCGCCATCGTACGAGAGCCGGACGCCTACAGCCGTCAACCACCGCCGCCGAGCCGTCGCACGAGCCGTAGAAGGAGCCCACGAGAACCATCGTCTTCGACCATCGTTCGTGAGTTCAGCAAACGAAGACAATTCGCCTTCGCCTAACAACTGTGTGTTGTTTAAGCGCCATTTTAGCGCTTTGTAGCTTGCAACAGTCGTTGCAAGCCCTTCCATTGTTCCCGCTCATTTCATTTCGCGACTTGTCGCCATTGTGATATTTTTAACTAGTCATTGTAATTTAAACGAATAAATACATATTTGTGATTTTTATTAATAAAACTGTCTTTTTATTTCTTTTCCTTAAACTTAACCCCTAGATAATTTAAGGCCGCCGATTGTAAGTCTTTTATAGCATTCACCTGCGGTTTCTGCTTAATTTATTAGAAATTAAGTGGATAAAAACCCGGATCGCAGCAGATTGTGACAATGTGGAATAAGCCAACCGCACAGCCTCGGATACCGCCATTACAGAACCGAACCGGAGACCAGTCAGCCCGACGATAGATGACATCTTTTCTCCATGCGAATACGATGTATTGACCCATCTATTTCGGAGCCAAGGACACCAATCGTATTATCACTGGCCATCTTTGTAGGCCATTTTATTTATATAACGGAGTTATACTAAATAAATGTCATATGATTTGAGAAAACCCACGATTCCATTTTATTTACACTGTTGCAATAATTCACTTTCATTAATTGTTAAACTTGTTCTCGTGAGCTTTTAGTAGTTTGACATAGCTTTTCTCGACCAGATATTGTAAAATATTTGCGCCGAAAGAACATTGTCACAGAGTAGTATAAGTACTGCACTTTACTTTGGTAATCTTGGGCTTGCCTACCTTATTATTTTGACATTTTTGGTCGATAGATGGTGCTGATTGCAAAAACCAAATCACCTAGACTAGATCATTATCACACACTAGAAAGTAGGGCATAAAAGGGGTTCCAACTTAATCCTTTCTTGGAATTAAACTGGTCAAGTGTTTTTTATTTAGCAAATGAATAATTGCTATTCAGAAGAATATTTTGGCCAGAAATTCGGTTTTCCAATTTTGATCAATTTTTATTACTACAGGCAGAACCAGGCCGAAGTTGGCAACACATTCACATTCGCCCAAACTACAGATAGAACAAATCCCAAATTTTTTTTACCACAAATTTCAATGATTACGAAAAGATAGAGGACTTTCTCCTAAACAAACCGTGAACAGCACAAGTCTCTACTCCTCTTATCATAGTTTTCGAGCAGCAAGCATTTGAATATGGCACAAAAAAGACTTGTACTAAATTTCCAAATCTGGTGCCACAACTTAAAACCGGGTGTGACTAACCTAAGATGGCTGAGATAAGTTGCATAGTACTAATTCAATGGTGTTCTACAACTTTGTAATTGGAAATTTTGCTGTATCTTAAACGGTTTAAAAGTTAAGAAGTGAAGATGATCTTCCGCATCTTAAGGTCACCACTGGATAGCCCACCATTGACTTCCTATATGCCTAAATCAATAGAATTGATATACCTTCGGTCATTTTCAAGAAAAAAAGGTGTTTGCAGACTTTTGACTCACCCTGTATAATTGAACTTTAAATAAACTTTATTATTTTTAACCATAATGACTAAATTGTTTTAACCCAATATCTCCACTGCCCACATAAAAAGATTTTATGTAAGTGTTAATTTCTCATAAACTAACAAATTGATGGAAACACAGCAGTCTATTTGTAAAGACTTCAATGAATTTTGCATTTACCACCCTTGAAACTTCAAACACAAGTTCTTAGATTTTATGTAAGTATTAATTTCTGACAAATTGATGTTTAAACAACGTACTATTTGTAATAACTTCAATGGATTTCGCATTTCTAATAACTTGAAGATCATCTCTTGCTTAATAGAAACACAACATCTAAATTCTACACTTATTAGATTTTTAAGTGCATTCAATTCGTCTAGTTCAGTAAGTGTTTCACAATTTCTAATAGTTAAATGGTTTAAATTCGGACTTTGTAGAATTAACATTTTTATCTGTGATTCAGTAATATGTTCACATGACCACATGTTCAGACTATATAGGTTTTTGAACGAATGCTTAGGTAAATCATCCATATTTTCAGTGTTCAAAATCGAACATCTGCTTAACGTTAAAGATTGTAACTGTAGGCAATAATAATTAATCAGTCTGACATTAACTAATCCAAAACCACAGAGTGCTAGCCCGGTTAATCGTTGTGTTCGCGCCCACAGAAAATTTAAATCCAGGCCCATCGATGCATCTAACAATAAACTGGATAAATTTGGGAAAATGGTGGTCAGAAAGGTGATATTTTCAGTATTGTTTGTAAATAAAACGTTTTCATAGTCTTGATAGCGGTCTTCGATGGAATAAGTACGCAACAAAATTTTCTCAGATTTGAATTGTTTTTTTAACAGATCAAATAAATCTGTCCAGCATCGGTGTACAAAAGTTTTTAAAAGAGGCAGTTGGTTTAGAATGTCAAAACAGCCGTTGGCTGTGACAGAAGATGAGGGAATTCCCAAATACTCCAGTTTCTTGCAATCACTCAATAAACGGAGCCCATCATCAGTCACATATTTGCTTGAGCATAAGTTCAGATGTCGTAATTGTAAACAATGTTTACCAATTGTAGCTAGAACTTTATCTGTGCATTCTAGTCTATAAGACCTGAACCACTGAAGTTGTGGCAATTGCTGAAACAGTTCGACCATACTTTCAGGTGGAATTTCCACATTATTGGAGTTAATGAATCCCAGTTCTAAATGTAAAAGGTTCCCACAAATTTGTCCAATTTGAGCTAATAGATAAGGATAAATGGGTTGTTTGAACATATCGCGCAAACGTAATGATTTGGTGCCAGGATGGATGAAAACGTTGGAATCCACGCATACTGGTGTTCTAGAGTCAAATTTCTCACGGAGACATTGATATACGTTGGAAATAAATAGCGAAGGCTGATTCGCCAGTTGTGTTTGAAAACTATCGAAATGAGTGCAAACCATTTGCAAACACAATTGCTCCAGACTAAGCGCTGATTTCCGGACTGGCATGTTGCGAACTATACTTGGATCACGAGAGAAGAATGAAATCTAAAATGACATGGCAAGTTTATATACTATACGATTACGTATTCAGACAGTAACCGGAATCGTGCGTCGAACGTATAGTAGATGCTAACGATAACAATGCGTTTACCGCAAAGCTGAAGATTTGGGAGAAATAATGACAAATATTTGTTTGTGCCGATTTTCGCCGATTGGAATTAACTCGCGCACGCCATGGTGAATGTCGTAATTTGCCTTCTGTTTTTCCCGTCGATCAATTAATATTGCTACGTCGGTACGACGTTAACTGGAAAAACGTAACGTTTACGCAAGATTTACATCTTGATATACAGTATAAGGCGAAACAACTTTGGATTTAGATCATATCTTCTCAATTCGAATCCAATCTGCCATCTCACGATGCAATTTGTTTTGGACGTGCCGAGTCTCTAGCACATTTTGTTTGTCAAAATCGCAGTTGGTTTGTGGAAGCACCGCCCGATCGCGTGGGAAGAAACAATGCTATCACGCAAGCAGCAATGGTTAAAAGTCGAAAAAGATGTCTACGAGCAAGTGGATAATGTCTTGATTATTCCTACAGTGTGGAAACCTCAGTTACACACAATGGTCAAACATGTTGTCGTGATTCGACTTTGTGGTTAAAGATAATAAATAATACACTCGGGAATACAATATACTTCAAATACTGCTTTATTAAAACACGCTTACTAATACAAATATAAGTTAAGATGTTTCCTGTGATGGTCCTCGGATTCGGCTGCGAATACGAGTTGCCGCTAAACAATGGCGGATCCAATTGTTTAGTCCTACGCGTGGTCTGTGTTTGTTGTCTAGGGTATTTCCACGTGTTATAATGAACACGCGAGAATTCGCTTTCTCGTGCGAATTAAACGAATATCGTTCGGATATTTATTCTAGCGTAGATTGGCTACGCTAAATAAATGTGGCTGTTGTACAGTTGAAATGGTCAGCGGGCACCGGTCCTCGATCAATCCGTGAAACGGCCTGAAAGGTGAGGTAAATGGTGCTCTTGCTGAATTGTGGTAACTGTAGTGTCGTTTCCGGTCAAGCATTGGCGTTATATATTAACCGGAAATGACGTCATATGCAAATCCTTCTGATTATGCAGGTTCGCAGCAACACGAGACTAGTCGGTCTAGTCGGTATTTCTAGCGCGCTCTAGTGGCGAGAATTAATAACATGATAATCGTCACTAATTACTTCTTCAGGTGATGCCGAATCACCACACGTCCCTCCCCGAGAATAAATCATCGGGGCCCCTTTAAATAAAGGTGGAACAATATCTAATCATAAATAATCTTTTTATTAAATGATGATGAATGATGAACAAAATATTTTACATTCTTGAAATTGATACATAAATAATTTCGGGGTTTTTCAGAGAAGACAGTCTTCTTGTTATGAATTTGTAATTAATTATTTCTTCAAGTTATCGGCGTAACTTGGCTTATCTTCCGAACTTGGTTCGTCCAGGTTGGGAGATGTGGTCAATTTTGAAGAGTAGTCCGAGGGGTCTTCGCTCTCGTTCAAGTAGAATCGCAGGTGTCCCGGCGCCTCCAGCGGATTTCCCGTTCGTTCGTGGGCCCAAATCGGTGGCAGGAAGGCCGACATACCTTGATTGGTGTGGTGGATTCTTTGGGCCTCGGCGATGCTGGTTGGCGCGCGATGCGCTCGGAGGAGCCGTTGATGTTGGATGAAGCGATCGTCTCCGGCTCCGGCTTCAATAGCATCCTTCATCCAGACGTAAAGAGAATAGCCACGGTCTGGGGTTTGGAGTAATTTTGTCTCCGTGTCCTTCGTCAAGGACAACCCCGGGAAGTACATCCGGAGTCTGGCGGCGATCTGAGGTTCTGTCGTCCCTGAAACCTTCGTGCCCGATTTTGGGCGGAGCATTTTTCTTTTTATTTCCTTCTTTTTGAGCGAGACTGGTTCGGCCAGTGGCTCGGAGGGTCTATTTTCCTTCGGTGGAGGCGGAGGAGGAGGCGTCGGATCCCTGGGAGCCGGAGTTTCCACGACTGGTGTGGTCACCGAAGATGACGGGAGCGGATGTTGAATGATCGCTCGAACGTTCTGGTAGGAGGCCTCTGGATCCGGGTCCTGGGCCACCATTTGGGCTCGAATTATTGCCGCGGAGGGCACTAGGCGTGCCCAGCTGTCTACGAGAGCCGGCGGGACTTGGAAACCCTCGTGGGCCACCACGATCCAGGCTGCTACAGCAACACGTGCGTTTCGGAAGGTGGCGGCGGCCAGCAAAATCGACATCAAGTCGGTAATGGCAACCACGATCCTCGTATTCCAATTTGGATGATCCCGATTCTTGTTCTGTGTATATTCAATCGAGATCCGCTGAAGATTCGTGATGACGTTCTGGATCACGTTTTGTTGGTACGAATCCATTTCGCACAAAAGTGCTCTGGCCTGCTCCACGGTTGTGACGTCCAGGAATTGTTGCAACGTTACCTCCGAAGGGTTGATTGGAGTCGAGGCTTGGACGACTGCTGGGGCTGGCAACATCGGATTGGGTCCCGTGGATGTCATTGGCTGAGGCACAGATCTGACCAGACGTCTTGATTTTTCCGGTTCGGGCTTGTCCCAAACAATTGGAGTTCTCGTTGAAGTTGAAGCTTCGGGGATAGTTGGGAGAGGTTCGACTTTGGCTGGTCCAAAGCGAGCTTCTCGATGCTTGAGTTGTTCTTCAGAACTCAGTGTCGGTGCGCCGATTATCACTTTCTTGCGAAAGGCGCTTGGGAGGCTGACGCTAGATGTTACGCTTCCCGTCTGCGAGAGTTCTGGCTTGATGAAAGCACTTGGCGCCGTCTCTAGACTCGAGGCGGTCGAGGGAGTTGGGCGGTAGATTGGTTTCGGCTGCATTTGTTGGTATTTCATAACCACTGCGAGGAGATCTGCCTGAGTATACATCTTTTTCTGCTCAGGGACCTCGTCGATGATTACTTCGTCGTCGGTCTTCTTCGGTTCGGGACTGTCCCGAATCGATTTGGTATCTTCGTAGCGTCTCCTATCTCGCTGTCGTATTTCCTCTTCACGATACGCTTTCCATGAACGTGCGCGACTCTCTGATCCTCTCCTTCTTCGTTCGTCTTGAAGACAGAGGTTCTCTCGTTCACGTCGGGCTTTCTCATCACGTTCACGTAGGAACTCTTCTCGGTGTCTGTTCCAAGACTCTTTGTTTTCCTCCCGCCGTCGAAAGTAATTTCTACGATAATCGTCCCAATTTTCTTGGTTCCTATCGCGTCGGCGTTGATCTTCTCGGCGGTCGGGGCGTTCGCGTACATTTTCTCTTCTACGGCTGGTTGACGGGGCGTCCCTAGATTGAAATCGCGATGTTGGTGGGGCCTCCGTTTTTCCTAGGCGAGAGAAAGCGCTTGGTTTGGCCAGGCGTTTCTTTGTCGCGGGTTTCTTACTCTGTGTGCTGCTGGAAGTGCTTGGCTTGTCCAGGCATTGTTTCTTCGCTGAGCAGCCTCCTTCGTCGTGCTCGTTGGAGAGACGTTTCTCGGCCTTCTGGCGTTTGCGACCAAAAAATCCCAAAAAATGCAATTGGTGCATTGCTCGCTGCGAGGTGATAAATCCGTGCCTCGGTCTCCAATCTGGGCGGTCGGGCCGGTCTTCGCGGATCTGTTGGAGCCAAGTCTTAATTTCCTCGGTCGAGTAACCGTCCGGCTGCAAATATTCGAAAACTTCGTCATGAGCGGTCCGCCTCACCTCCTCGTAATACGCCATATGGATTTCGTATTTTTCTTCCTCTGTTTCGGCGTCGCGCCATTGTTCGTACACTTCCCATCCCCGTTGGTCGTCTGGAAAGGCGGCTCGTATTAGTGGATTCGGGATTGGCGCCGGCGGATCCATATTTCTTGAAATTACCGCCCGCAAAGCTGCTTGGTATTGGCGCGGCATGTAGTAGATCAACGTTTGCTGGCTGGACCAGTAGCGGCTGATTGCACGAGATAATAAAAGGCGAATTTTCCATGGTTCAAAGTTGACCGATTCTTCGAGCGCTTGTCGGAACAGTATGGGGATGACTTCTCGCCATAAGCTGCCTGCGGAAACTCTTTTCGGGTCGATTTGTCCCCACGTAGTGCGATATCCGTCCTAAATATTAGAATATTAATGAATATATTAGGATCGTTGATTAATTTGTCATATTTTTCTTTTAGAGATTCTTTCGTCTAACACAAGATGGCGTCATGGTCGGCCATGTGCTTTTCGACCACGTGTCTTGAAGTTACTTTTTCTTTCGGTATTTGATTAATTTTGACAATTTGTCACTTAAAGTTAAATTATTTCTTCGTTTGTGGTCAGTCCACGAACTTATTTCGTATTTTTGATTATCGATAATTGAATTTTTTTCTATTTTTTACTTACGTCGGGTTGGACATCGAGTTCATTGGGTTCGTCCCAATTTCCCTCTTCGTTGTTTACAATTATTTGTAACAAATCCACTTGATCTTCATCGTCATCCTCGGAAGCGTTGTTTACGGCCCGTTCAATTTCTTTCTTCCAATCATTTCTCATTTTTCGGAAATTAATTTGATACTTTGATTTACGGCTGCCTCGAGGTGATCGTCGCTTCGTCGGAGATGACAGTGATAAGTGTGGGTCGGGTTAGAGGTTAACTATTAGTCTCATGTCGTCTTTGATTGGTTTGGCCAATTAAGACGCATTGTGGGACGTAACAGGTGTCCCCCCTGTGGTTGTTTTTATCGATTGTTTGAGACAATGGCTGGAGTCGTTTATTGTTTTCCGACGAGTTTCCCGTCTTTTATGAACGGTGTGGTGACCCCGCGGGTGGTCGTCCCTCCAGTGGACGCCATCCGCATGAGTCACTAGGAAAGGTCAGTTCCCTCGCGTTGGCTCCGCCTTCCCCCCCCTGGGAAGCGCGTGCCCCGAGGGGGTGAGGTGACGCGTGGCCGGCCCCCATTGGCCGAGCCAGGCCCCTCACCCTGGCCTATATCAGGTAGAGTTTCGCGCCCTACAAGCAGAACTTACACAAACGACACCAAGAACACAGCAACTACCTCACCGTCAGGCCAACTCCACCAAAAGTTAGGATTGATAGAGGACCGCTGATTCCAGTGCAACTGTAACTCTCACGAATTTACACTGTGTGTTTATTTCCCGCGAAAGCAGGAAAATAACCCTTGTGAATTCACACCGAATAACCGACCCACGGTTATTCCACCACTAAAGTGTCCGAGTGCCCTGTAAGAAACTCCTCGTTTCTGGACGGAGCCTTGCGACGCTAAAACCAACCCCTAGACAACAGGCACGGATAGAAGACTCGAAAGAGCATTCCACCGCGTCCGTGAACGACGAATCCGTGACGAATTTACGACAACTCGAGACGCCGCCTTTGTTCCGCCGACCACGCGGAACCGACGACGCCATCTTGAGAAATCCTTTGTTCGACTCTGACCAAGTCGACTCTAGTTTTATACTGAGTGTATTTTAAGGCTCACGCCTATTGAATAAACCTGTTTGTTCATTTACATATACTTAGTATTCATTTGGGTAATTTACATATTTAGTAGAATCACAGGTAAAGTAACACACGTTAGCTCATTAAACCTATCACCAGGTAGGACGCGACACGTGGGGGCCCGTCCGGGATTTAGAAATAAATCTCAACTGAACTTGTGATCTCTCATTTAATATAATAACCCAAATCGAAGAATTACTCAAAGAAATGTCAGACCAAGATGAACAATCCGCGTCTGATAACGAGCGACCTACGCTCGAAAAGGGAAAACGGACCTCCGACTATAACTTAAGGTCGGGCGGCCCAGTTCCCGAACAATCCGCGAAGGCGAAAGCCCGAGCGAATCGGAGGAAAGCAAAGGCGCAGAAAGAGGAAGCAGCTGCTTCGCTCGAGGCCCTAACCGAGCCCGAGCGAGAGCCGCTCTCCTCAGATATGCCCTTTGTCGAAGATACCGATACGGAAGTCCTAGAAAATCAAGAAGAAATTCGCGATATAACAACAGGACGAGTGCCGATACTGGTAGCCGAGGAGAGGACGAAAACTCCAAGGCAGACAACCATAATCGACCGCAACCCATCACCGGAAAAAAGTCACCAATCCGCCCCCCTAAACGAAACTCCGGTACGAAGCACGAGCAGGACCCCAATGGCCTCCAGCGCCTCGGCGAGACCTGCCCCTGTTTCCCCCGAAGTGGCCCATTTAATTCACCTATCGCAACAGGCAGCCCGACTGAAAGCAGTAACCGATATTCCGCCGGGAACATCAGTCTGGGACTCGATTACAATACTCACGAAAGCAATTTGCGCAGCACAGGCCCCGACGCCAGTCGCAAGACCAGCGGCGGAGACGCCTGTAGCGCAAGAAACGCCAAGTGACGTAGGTAACTTCGTGCCCGATCCTCACAAAGCCCTTCACGAATCTCGGGAGAAAGCCCGAGAAGAATCGAGGCAGGAAACGATAAATCGTCAGCGTAGAGTGAGCGCTGAGAGGAGAGAACTTTGGAACGAGGAAGAGGAACGACTGCAGCGAGAAAAAAGGACCACGGAGAGAACGGAAGAAATGATACAGGAGATAAGGGAAGAGCAGGAGGCGAAAATACGAAGAGAATGGAATAATACAGTAGAAGGAAGGCACAGAGAAGCCCAAGACTACGAAGAACAATTCCGAGCCCTCCTGGCCCAACGAAAAGCCGAGAAATTGCAGAAACTGAGAGAAGAAGCTCAGCGGCAACACCAGAAGTGGGAAGAACAATACCACGAAAGGATGAAAGCCGCAAGAGCAAGGAGAGAAAAGGAGCAACTTCTTGAAGACCAAGAAGAATGGGAGCGGTACAGATGGACCGACGAGTACCAAGCTAAGAAAAAAGCAATAATTGACGAACAAAAACGATGGGAAGCCGAAAATTGGGAAAAGGAAACAGAGAAATTCCAAAGAGAGTACGAGCAGGACGTTTCAGAGAAGAGTAAAAAAAAAGGGTCCGGAAGCGGATAAAGAGCCCACCGAGGGCTCCAAAGCCGAAACAAAAAAGAGGAAGTCACAGGAAGACGACCAACCGGACAGAAAATCCAGAAACCGTAACCCCTCGAAACGATCCGAAAGAAGCGCCGCGATCGACGCGTTACTTAACAAAAAGAACGCGAATAAGGACCGCGAGCGCCCAGAAAGCGAAGAGAATAGATGGTATTCTTTTTACGGGAGCAGCGACGAAAAGGAGCCGCCGCCCTCCGGAGGCTCGAAGAAATCACGGGATGGCGAAGAAGTCCCCCCGAAGGGACCAAGAGACCGCCCACAAGGCGACCCTTCCGACCCTTCTGATTCATCAGACGACGACGACCAAAGTCGACCGTCATCCGGACCACACCGAGAGAGTCGCGGCAGCAACCAGCATCATTCGGACCGACCGAATGCCTCTAACCGATCTTCGCACAGCTCTCGCCCTTCCATACCGGAGGGGAATTTCCAGGACTCTGCCGGCCGACACTATACAATGGCTGAGCTGGGACGTGCCTTATTGAACTCTTTCCGAAAGGAAGGAATCGACTTAGGCCACCCCGGAGATGAGCATAACCGCGCCGGTGAAAGGGTCAAACGCAAATATGGCGTGCGTAACGAACCAGCGGCCGAAGCCACGGGCAATATCCGATGGCAACACTACGTACAAACGCGATTCGACGGTTCGTGGAAAGCGGGAGACCGCTTCCTCGACGAGGTCATGAGAATTAAGAAAGCTACAAAGGCGACCGTCGCCGATATGCTTACACACGGCCTCGTAGAGTTGACCACCGGATCAGCCCGCGAGTGGTACCAAGGACTGAAAAATCCGACCTGGGACGACTTTCTCGTCCGTTTCGACCTTCGATACGGCGAGACACCGGACGAGATCAGCAACAAATTGCGTGGCCTCCGTCAAGCCCCAGGTGAAACACTCGCCGATTACGACGCCCGAGCGAAATTACTCTTTGCCCGAGCACCGTACGAAATTAACCCTGCCGGGTTTACGATGATTTTCTACGGGGGATTGTCAGCACATTCACAACGAATATTGCTGGACATGCGTGCTCCCCGCACTGGCGACTATCGGGATGTCAGTAATTATCTCCTAACCAATACGCTGGAGATAGAACAAAGATACTACGCCTCACTGCCACCTGAAGAGGCGGAAGCCCACGAAAAGCGACTAATAACCAGCGCCGAACGCCATAAAGCTTCCGAGAAATTAATGAGACCGAGCGAATACCTCAGCGGCATAATGAGCCTCACTGAGGCATCTTCGGGACGGACGTTGACACCAAAAACCGGTGTCACGCTCCCAAGCAACCCGATTGCTGCCCCAAAGAAAGCTCCGACGACTACAGCGATGCAGGTGACCTCGACTGACTTAGCCACCTCGGCAAAAGCAGAAGAAGCGTCACCTCCCGCGGCGGTCGCCGAGCCGACAGAAGAATCAACCGATGAAGAAGACCTGCACGAACACCTCGAGAACCTATCGACGGGGTGCGACGAGCAAGGTCCGTACCTTCATCACGCGCACCGAGCGCTAGCCATCACTCAATTCAGAGCTCACGCCCGCGCAGCCAAGGAAAAAGGGGCGCCAGGCCCCAAAAGACGGTTCCCAACAGCATTCGTCCCGAAAAAACCAGGTTTCACACCCACGGGCGACAAAAGCAACATCAAATGTTACAGCTGTGGGGAATACGGCCATTATTCCGACAAATGCGAAAAAACGGCCAAAATCACTAGTGAGACACAGACTATGATGAAGATGATGGCCGAATTAAATATCGCCCTGGCAAAAAACTGCCAAGCGCAGGCGTCGTCGAAGAAATAGAATCGACTTCGTCTGCGAAAGCCGAGGAAATAACAAGGAAAAAGAAATTCCATACCGGACCTGCCGGTCACGCCATACTTGATGCGCAAGTCAAAGACCGAGCCCAATCCGCACCGGAGAAGGAAGAAAAAGTGATACTGAGGGGCATGCAAGTGAGAACTGAGGCCAAAACAGACGATAGTTGGGCCGAACTCCCGTTTGACCTGGACGTCGTACCGCAGAAATTGCGAGTATTTCACTGCAACGTCTCAAAGTCACATTGCGAGACACTCTGTATGTTACCAGTGACCATTGAAAACCAAAAGTTACTGGGACTACTGGATTCCGGAGCGGATCGTTCTTTCATATCGGAAGATCTAGTCGAGAGCCTAGACATCGAAGACAAAATGATGAAAGTGAACGAGAATGTGGAATTACTCACGGCTAATGGCTATGTAAAGCCAAGGGGCGTAATAAAAATCACCATCGATTGGAGGGGAGGGAACCTATCCCACCCCTTCTTGGTGCTGCCATCCCACGACAAGGTGTTCCTCCTCGGAATCGACATCATGGCTAAACTAAAAATACAGCCAAATCCGATAACGAGATCGTGGAATTGGATAAGCCCCGAAGGTGAAAGGCCCATTCCAGTAGTACCCCAAAAAATACTGGACGAGGCCCAAGAGAAGGAGGAATACGAGAGAGGACTGCGAAAATTCGTACAGGACTACGATTTCGTAGCCTTCGCTCTGGAATTGCAAAGAAGCAACATGGTGGACACGTTGGTCGAGGAAGCCGCTCTGCAAGTCAACGAAGCGTCATTACTGAGGCGAATACTTCGTAAACACGAGCGGATCCTCACCAAAACGCCCGGAAGGACGACCGAAGCCGTACACGAGATCGTACTAACGACGGACAAGCCGATTCGCGTGCCATACAAAGGGATGAATCCCCAAAAACGGGACATAGTAACCCAGATGTGTCAAGACATGCTCGATAAAGGCATCGTCACAGAAGCACTGGGCGAATACGCGATGAGGATCGTCCTAGTAATGCGACCCGGCTCCGAGCCTCGCTTGTGTATCGACTACCGCCCGCTCAATGCAATAACGGTGATAGATCCGATACAGATGCCCTCCATCGAAGCGATTCTCCGGGAGCTGGCTCCATTTAATTGGGTAACCACCATGGACCTGTCAAAAGGGTACTGGCAAGTCGAACTCCGACCAGAAGACAAGTTAAAAACAGCGTTTTACTCGCCTATAGGGCGATTAATGTTTAACGTAATGCCATTCGGACTCGTGAACGCACCAAGCACTTTTCAAAAGTTAATCGAAAGCGTCCTCGGAGACATGTTGCACGATTTCGTCTGGGCTTATCTCGACAATATCATTATTGCATCAGACACTTTCGAGGAACACCTAGAGCACATAGACCGAGTGGTCTCCCGTTTAGCCAAAGCTGGACTCCATGTCCACCCCGGAAAGAGCAAGTTCTGTAGAAAAGAACTTGCCTTCCTCGGCTATCGAATCGGAGTTGAGGGGATCGCCATTGATCCCGAAAAAGTACGAGCAATAAATGGATTCCCGGCACCCGAAGATATAAAGGGAGTCCAGAGATTCATGGGAATGATTAATTTTTTCGGCAGACTGCTCCCCAATTTGGCAGAAGTGGCTGCGCCCGTAACGGACCTCCTGCGAACCGACCGCGAGTTCGCATGGACGGCCGAATGCGAGGCCGCCTTCAACGCCATAAAACAAATGCTGGCCGACGTCGACAAAATGCCGCTACCCGATCTAAACCGACCGTTCGTACTGCATACCGACGCCAGCCGGGTTGGCTTGGGAGCAGCCCTCTTGCAAAAACACACGTATAACGGAATAGAGCAAGAAGTACCCTGTATGTTCATAAGCCGAAAAATACAGGGAGCCGAGAAAAATTACACGGCTACAGAACTGGAGTGCTTAGCCGTAATATGGGCCGTTCGGAAATTTCGTGACTACCTAGAGTATACGAATTTCGAGGTGCAGACCGATCATCAGGCATTAAGTTGGTTGATGAAGTTAAAAGAACCATCCGGCAGACTCGCCAGATGGCAACTCGAACTCATGGCGTGCGACATCACAATAACATATCGCCCCGGAAAATTCAATCAGGTAGCCGACGCTTTATCGCGAGCCCCGGCGTCCGACCCCCATGGTCCGGACGACGACGGCGAAGACGATTCGCGTCTACTTTATTGTCCGACGCCCAGACGGATCTGGCGCCTCCGTAAAGCGAACGAATTGCCCGTGATGGAGCCCGCTGATAAGACTTTTTGTGGTTTCTGGACTCGGACGTACCAGCCAGCTGGAACAACCGACACAACCACGGAAACAAAACCTCCGGTCGTCCCAGAGGCCCCAAAAACTCTACTGCGAGCCTTCGCGGCCACAATAGAAAAGAAAACGCAATACGCGCCGCCAACAAGACTCGAGTTCATCGAACATCAGGCGACCGACGCCAAATGTCAAATAATGACTCGATTCCTAGAAAAAGGGGAATACCCGGTCGACATGACGAATCCTCATCGCAGAAAGCAATTTGCTAAGGAAGCCACCAGCTACCTAATAGACGACGGGTTGCTACTGAAATACCACCCGACGTTTCAGGACGACCTTAGCGGAGCGGGAAACGCGATAAAAGTGGTGGTGCCTGTCTCGCTACACACCCGATTGCTGTGGCTGATGCACGGGCACCCACTCGCTAGCCACGCCGGCATAGCAAGAACACTGTACCGCGTGAAGCAGATTCTTTTTTGGCCCGGAGCCCGCCAGAAAATAACGAAATTTATTCGCCACTGCTCCCGGTGCCAAGCATGTCGACCTCGCGACAAAGTGGCCAGAAACACAATGTCTCTCGGCCCCTATGCTCCCTTTGACTGTTGGAGTGTTGACTTGATGGGCCCCAAGCCCACAACAAGCAACCGCAACATGTATATACTGGTAATTATGGACGTAGCGACCCGTTGGCCCGAGTTGTACGCCCTCGCAAAGCCCTCGGCGGAAAATATCGCCGAGTGTCTTTACGACGTGGCGTTGCGATTTGGGTTTCCTCGGAAACTCATTTCCGATAACGGACCCCAATTCAGGTCCAAAATATACAAAGAATTCTGCAAGAAATTTAAGATGGAGATTTCAAACACCTCCACTTATAATCCTCAAACGAACCCCGTGGAAAGGCTGAACAAAGACGTGAAATACGCTTTGACGGTGTTCACCGACGTACACAATCGGTGGGATGAGTATCTACGTGAGATAGCGTTCAGCATTCGCTCCACCGTATCACGAACACGCGACTTCTCACCGGCGTTTCTTAATTTCGCCCGCGAACTAAGAATGCCGTGGGACCCACGAGTTGCGGAGGCAGTGAATGTACTGGACCCCGCTAACCCACACGAGTACGTATGCCGCTTGGAACAGACAATTTCCGACACATATCAGCACCTAATGACTCACATCTTTGACCTACGGGAAAGGGTTGCAGAAAAAGAAGGAGAATTAGATTTCACGAATTTCAAGGTCAACGACCTGGTGTGGAAGGAAACACACATATTATCGAATGCTGCGAGGGGCATCGCCGCGGGTCTGGCCGACAAAAGGGACGGACCCTATGTAATTGTGGCAGAACACGGCGGCAACGCCTACCAATTGCGCAGATTAACAGATAATAAAAATTTCCAGTCGATCAACGGCCGGGAATTAAAACCATATCTGCCAGAATTTCGCCAAGAAATATGGCTGGAAGGTCAGACACACAGCGGCCAAGGTGGCACAGTGGTCGACACATTCCAAAATAACAACGAAGTTGGCGAAGGAGCAGACGAAGATGACGAATTTTTCGACGCCGAATCCCAACCCGCAGATGCTCCCGATCAAACGGAGCAAGCAGTCTCGGAGAGGGAGGAAGCAGAAGAAAATACTTCTGAAAAAGAAAAAACAAAATTAGAAGAAGTAAACAATACCGCAACATCGGAGATGAGCGACCAAGTGGGAGCCGATACCACTCGCGAGCAAAAACGCAACCTTCGACCGCGAAAATCGAAGAATCCGTTCATCCAAGACGGAAAAATCACCGGGAGAAACTAAAAGAAAGAAAAATGGTCAAAACATGTGATGGCGGCGTCGTAAAATTGAAGAAATTCACTTACGAGAGCTGCAACGCATGTCGAGACATAAAATTCGGCTAAGTCCGAACTTCGTCGTCAGTTATCACCGTCAATATCGAAAAGCGAGATTGCATGACGTATCGGTCGAAACCCCGTAGCGTAACATGCGCACGGCTCGATCGCATACGTCGGCCCCGTAGCGTAACATGCGCACGGCTCGATCGCATACGTCGGCCCCGTAGCTCCACGCTCGCACGGACAAGTCTCGTACCGTACGAGACGCGTCCGTGACCCATAATCCTCTGCGCCGGTCGGTTCCACTTCCGTTTGTTTTCTTGAAAGCAAAGGCACGCGTTCTCTCTCTTTCACCGAGAAAGTAGAAAAAACCTCTTTCTTTCAAGTTGAGCAATCTGAGTTTTTCTTTATGGCCGATCGACGCAACCCGAGAATTGACCCCGACGCCTCGTCCTCCAGAGACGAGAGCGAAGGATTGGTCATCGAGGCGGAGGAGGAAGATTGGGATGAGCCGGAGCAACAACCGCAGGTAACATAAGATCTTCCCGTAAGATCGAAAAATGTAATCCGCCGACATCCGACACCATGTCGGATTGTGGCGCGTGATAACTTGACTGATGAATTCTTTTTGTATTTATTTTGTTGATTTTCGGTAGAATCGGAGCTCGGGCGCGGAAACCTTTTTCGTGCTCGAAGATCTCCGATCTCCAAACCCAGACAAAGGAATTGTTTGCCAAGATGGCGTCGCTAAAAAATTAAAAACTAAAAGTAACGTTGAAACTTCGTAATAAATTAAAAAATACGAATAGAAAAGCTTAAATAAAAACAACCGATTCTTTTGTATTACGCGACGTTGTTTTGAGCGGACCTCCTGAATCTAAAAAAGGTAGCAAGAGAAAGATTGAGCTACACCAGCGGCCAACCACCGCGGACCTGCGAATAATCAGGACGGAGAGGAGCGGCCACAACCGAAAGAAATTTTGGTGCAACCGCCGATCTCGCAATTTTTATTCCAATTATTTATAAAAAGGGTATCGAAATTAAAATATACTTAATGCTTCAGATCGACCCGCTACAATCATGGGACGCCCTGCCGTCTACAGTGCCCACCAAGGGCAACATCTTCCGGCTAGCGATGCCAGAATTTATCCGGCTAGCCTATCCAGAGGAAGACACCGATGTCTGGGCCCTGAGATTACGCTACTCCCGAGCGATCGAAGAATTCTTTGACCGACCCAGGACGCTGGTCGAATGTTTGCCCAGGCAAATACGAGAAAGGGTGGGGCCACGGATCGATCCCGATTTCGATCCGTCGAGCCCTATTTTTTCAGAGCTACTTCGAGCTCGGTACGGCGGTACAGAGGCGGACGAGCGCACCGGCCTTCGGTGGCGCCACGCCGCGACGCCAGAGGAGCGGAGACGAATCGTCCGCGAGGAAATCGCTCACCTAGAGCGAACGGCAACCAGTGCCGTAATACGAGTTCTGGAGCAAAATGGTTTCTCGACGGGAGAAATCAAAGAATGGTTACGAGAGGCCCGCGAAGACCGCCAAGCAACACCGTGGGTGCCGCCCGTCGGCTTTATCGCCACTCAAGCCGAAATGTGGCAGCTGCATCAAGTCGGCATCCTTCAGAGCGGCACACGAGTCAGGAGGCTGAAGAGACAGGCCTCAAGCTCAAACGGCGACCCCGCTCCGAGTGGGCAGGCCCTTTCCACCGAGGAGAGCGGCCCGTCGACGAGCGGGACGCAACCCGGCCATTCGAACAGTTCCGACTTAAGAATTCAAACGGTCACCCAGTCGGGAGGCCTGCGCTCAGTCGTGATTGTACCCGCCTCATCCCGCGAATTACGGATAAATCCAGAGGCCGGACCTTCCAACTCGTGGAGCGACCGGGTCGACGAACAGGAGAGACAAGCGGCTACCGCAGCCGCGCCCTCTCTCTTCCTAGTGCGCACCGTCCGGCCGTCGGACGAAGAGTCGACCATGTTCGACCAAACAGAACCCCCGTACAAAATCCGAAGAGACTCGGTAACCCATTCGCACGTCGAAACCGCCAACACCAGGCGCAACCGGAAGAGCAGAGCTCGCCGCAGGCAAAGGATGCAAACCCTGCTTGCGAAACTCGCCGCCGCCGAGAAGAGGCCGACCGCCGCCGGTAGTTCGGACTCGCCAAGAGCCGGACCCGCGGCCGTGTCGTCCTCCGATCGGAAGAAGGGACCCGAAGGATGGTGCGAAACCATTGAAGAAAAAATGGATTTGGACGAAGGGCCAAAAACGGATAAGCCCATGTCACGAAGAGAACTGGCCGAAGTACTCACCAACGCCTTTCGCGGATTCTCCGCGAACCGGCCACCGCCCTCTGCGGGCCAAACCACGCTCGCGCCATCCGCACCAACCTTCCATCCGGTCCAACCAAGCTGGCCGCCTCTCCTCGAGGCCCCACCACCAGCCATAACTAGATGGACGCCCCCTGGAAGCATGCGACCAGGCGAGGCGTTCCTAGAATACGTCCCGCACCGACCACCAGGACTGGCTCCCCCGCCGGTCCCTCCGCCGACTCAGGCGCCGAGGCCGGCTCGTGACGCCATGTGGTACGAAGAAAAAGAGCGGGATGCCCGAAATCGACGAGAGGCAGCGAATCCCACCTTGGGAGAACTACAAGCCCACCAGGCTGAATGTGAGCACCCCGCTACCGCCGAACGGGCCTTGGCACAAGCTGACGCCGCTCAGACGGAGCACATCAATTGGGCGATAGCCCAAATGCGCCAACTATCCGCCACTTTTTCGGCGGATCCAAACCGCGCCCTGCCACTCAGCCGAAGCAGTTTAAACGCCGAGGTAACCCGCGTAATGTCCGAGATCCTGTCTCCCGCCCTCTTCCTGGACGGCCGACAGTCGATGGCCGCCTGGACCATAATCGACAGAGAGGGCGTCTTTCTAAACAGGGCCCTCTACCAACTTTGGGCCGAATTTACGCCAACCGCGGCCGACCTTCGATTCGAGTTGGCCCGCTCCATGGAAAACCCGAATTTCCAGTTCGCGAAGATGCGTTCGATGGCATTCCGCTACCAAAACCCAGGGGTCCACCCGACGTTGCTACGAAAGGTCGCCGAAGAGGCGTCCGCTAAGGAGGAGGCCGTCCGCCCCATCGTGGTGGCCGAGACGGTTCCTCCCAAACCTGCCGCCCGGAGTTATACCCCGTCTCCGAAACCAGTATTCCCGAAGGAGCGAAGATCGAGCAAGCGACCGAAGCTAGTCCCGAAGCGGTCACGCAAGGGACCCCAAACTCCACCACTGCCGTCGCCCTCGCCGCCTTCTACGAGCATGGACGCCCTGTCCATAGAGGAGACAACTCCCCCGTTGGAGATTCCCCTACCGCCGTCTCCACCACCTCCGCCTCCACCGGCTCCCGCGCCGACGCAGCTTTATCTGCGATTGGAAGTGGAGTACCCTAACCTGCAAATGTCCGAAGCGACGCGCCAAGCGTTGCTAGCCACTCATCGCCAAGGCGAATCATTCCTACAGTGGATGGCGAAGGAGATAAGGTTGACCAACGACCCGATCCTTCACCAACGGCTCCAGCGGGCTCACCGAGAGCCCCTCACACCGCCGGAATCGCACCGGATGCGTCGATGTCCCGGCCGCTTCCCCGCTTCGACCCAAATCTGGGTACATGAAAGAAGAAGCAGCACGGACGGACCTCCCGGCCACGCTCAATTCTTCATCAACGAATCGGAGAATCCAGCGAACCTGACCACGTCGCTGCCCGATGGCCTTCCTCCGCCACCGCCAGCCGTTAATCTCCCAATCCTACGTCCCCGCAGAGGGAAGTTGCCCGCTATTGCACTGAGAGACCAAATAGGGTAATCGCCCCGATCGATGATCGAAGCTGGGGGAGGGACGTGTGGTGACCCCGCGGGTGGTCGTCCCTCCAGTGGACGCCATCCGCATGAGTCACTAGGAAAGGTCAGTTCCCTCGCGTTGGCTCCGCCTTCCCCCCCCTGGGAAGCGCGTGCCCCGAGGGGGTGAGGTGACGCGTGGCCGGCCCCCATTGGCCGAGCCAGGCCCCTCACCCTGGCCTATATCAGGTAGAGTTTCGCGCCCTACAAGCAGAACTTACACAAACGACACCAAGA
Source organism: Strigamia acuminata (assembly GCA_949358305.1). NCBI lineage: Eukaryota > Metazoa > Arthropoda > Chilopoda > Geophilomorpha > Linotaeniidae > Strigamia > Strigamia acuminata. Next base: position 33,928,411 of record OX442314.1, read on the forward strand.
ACACAGCAACTACCTCACCGTCAGGCCAACTCCACCAAAAGTTAGGATTGATAGAGGACCGCTGATTCCAGTGCAACTGTAACTCTCACGAATTTACACTGTGTGTTTATTTCCCGCGAAAGCAGGAAAATAACCCTTGTGAATTCACACCGAATAACCGACCCACGGTTATTCCACCACTAAAGTGTCCGAGTGCCCTGTAAGAAACTCCTCGTTTCTGGACGGAGCCTTGCGACGCTAAAACCAACCCCTAGACAACAGGCACGGATAGAAGACTCGAAAGAGCATTCCACCGCGTCCGTGAACGACGAATCCGTGACGAATTTACGACAACTCGAGACGCCGCCTTTGTTCCGCCGACCACGCGGAACCGACGACGCCATCTTGAGAAATCCTTTGTTCGACTCTGACCAAGTCGACTCTAGTTTTATACTGAGTGTATTTTAAGGCTCACGCCTATTGAATAAACCTGTTTGTTCATTTACATATACTTAGTATTCATTTGGGTAATTTACATATTTAGTAGAATCACAGGTAAAGTAACACACGTTAGCTCATTAAACCTATCACCAGGTAGGACGCGACAACGGGTTTGGCTTGTGTCGACGCATACCGTATATTTTATCAGGTTTGAGGATTCTTGTAGTCTTATTTTTGTTTGATTGCTTTCCTTTTTTAGGAGATTCTTCGACTATTTCCTCCCTCTCCGAAATCTCATCCGGGGCGTCGGCCGCTTCGTGTAACTCATCTTGAACTAAATTGGTTGGGCCAGTTTGTTCATCTAAAAACATGTCGCGAATAATTGGATTTTGCGCTGGTTTCGTCTGATATTCCGTCCAAGCCTCTTGAGGAAACTCAGGTAAGTATGGAGTTAATTCTCGGGCGTGGATCGATCTAAAATTAACGTTGTCTGCCAATCTTTTTAGCTTGAAAGCGTTTCCGCCGTGGGCTTCGAGTATGACGTACGGGCCGTCGCGTTTGTCTGCTAGGCCTGCGTGGATCCCCTTATCGGCGCTGGACTGAATATGTGTGTCTTTCCAGACGAGGTCATTGACTTTAAAATTGCAGAAGGGCCGATCCTTTCCAGCAATGCTAATACGATCTCTCATATCGAATATGTGAGACATCATGTGTTGATAAGTGGCCGAAATTATTTGCTCCAATCTATCGACATAAATATGAGGCTTCTCGGGATCAATTTCCAATATTTCCTCCGGTATTCGCGGGTCCCAGGGTACTCTGAGTTCCCGAGCGAAGTTTAGAAACGCGGGAGAAAATTTGCGGTTCCTCGAGATCGTTGTGCGGATGCTGAAGGCAATTTCACGAAGATATTCGTCCCAGCTGGAGTAAACATCGGTGAAAATTGCCAGTGCATATTTTATATCGCGATTTAACCTTTCGACGGGATTGGCCCGTGGATTATAGGTTGATGTATATGATGTCTCGATGTCGAATTTTTTACAGAAGTCTTTATACAAATTTGACGCAAACTGTGGTCCATTATCGGAAATTAGTTTCCGAGGGAATCCGAAATGAAGCGCCACTTCGTACAAGCATCGAATGATTTTCTGCTTAGTTGGTCTCTCCATTGGAAAGAGCTCGGGCCATCCGGTCGCGACATCCATGATTACTAAAATATATTTGTTTTTATTGGATGACGTGGGTTTTGGGCCCATTAAATCCACGCTCCAGCAGTCGAAGGGTGCGAAGGGGCCGAGTGAGATTCTTTCGTAATTCTTGGGCGTCCTAGGTTTGCACGCTTGGCATCTGGGGCAGTGGTGAATGAAACGAACAATATCTCGGGTCATTTTGGGCCAAAAATAGAGTTGGTTCGCACGGTAGATTGTTCTGGCCACTCCAGAATGTCCGGCGAGTGGGTGTCCGTGGACCATCCACAGAAACCTTGTTAGCAGACTCCTGGGTATAACGACTTTCATCGAAGTACCTGTCTCCGTCAGATCATCGCGGAAATTCGGGTGGTGTTTTAGTAGAAGTCCATCCTCGATTAAGTACGTGGAGGCTTCTCTTTCGAATTCTTCGCGTTGGATTTCGTCGAAATTCTTGTCGGGAAATTTTTTATCTGTGATGAAGTCTCGATAAGTTTTACAGAAGTCGTCTGTCATTTGGGCGGCTATTAATTCGTCCCTGGTGGGCGGCTTGCTGTTTGTCCCCTTGCTTACGTGGGCGACGAATGCTCGAACGTACTTGTCGGAGATTCGAGGTTCTATCGTTAGCTCGTAATTTGGGTGAGCGTCCTTGACAGACTGGTACGCTCGGAGCCAATAATTGTAATAATTTTGGTCTCCTGACTCGAGTTTCTCCTTGGGTAATTCGTTTAGCTTCTTAAATTCCCATTTTCGAACGGGGTTTGGACAGTAGAAGAGGCGTGAGTCGTCCTCTCCGCAGTCGGTCTCGTCTTCGGGGTCTGAAGCTGGGGCTCGTGAGAGGGCGTCTGCTACGACGTTGAATTTTCCGGGTCGGTATTCAATGATTAAGTCACAAGCCATTAATTCTAGCTGCCAGCGAGCCATTCTTCCGGACGGTTCCTTCAACGCCATTAACCATTTTAGGGCTTCGTGGTCGGTTTGTACGTTGAACTTGGTAAATTCCAGGTATGGTCTGAATTTTCGGATTGCCCAGACGACGGCTAGACATTCTAACTCTGTCGCATTATAATTCTTTTCGGCTGCTTGTAATTTCCGGCTGATGAACATCGTCGGGACCTCTAATACTACTCCGTCGATGTCATGCTTTTGAAGCAACGCAGCACCTAGGCCAATTCGACTGGCGTCGGTGTGAAGAGTGAATTCTCGATTAAGATCTGGCAGGGGAATCCGTTTTACATCGATCAACATTTGTTTTATTTTGCTAAACGATGTTTCGCAGTGGTCGGTCCACTCGAAATCTTTATCATTGCGTAACAGATCTGTGATGGGCGCCGCGACGTCTGCCAAATTTGGGAGCATTCGATTGAAGAAATTCCCCATGCCCATGAAACGTTGGACTCCTTTTACATCTTCCGGGGCGGGGAACTGGCTAATGGCCTGGGTCTTTTTCGGGTCGATGGACAGGCCACCTGTTCCGACTGTGTAACCCAGGAATGCCAATTCTTTGCGGCAAAATTTACTTTTCCCTGGATGGATGTTTAGTCCGGCCTTTGTGAGTCGCTCCATGACGTCATTCACATGCATCAAGTGGTCTGCAAAGGTCTGAGAGACTATTACTATGTCGTCAAGATAAGCCCATGCGTATTTGTGTAAGGCATCGCCGAGAACTTTTTCTATTAATTTTTGAAAGGTGGCGGGTGCGTTTACTAACCCGAAGGGCATTACATTAAACATCAGTCGACCCTGTGGTGCCCAAAAAGCTGTTTTCTCCTTATCCTCTTCCCGCAATTCAACCTGCCAGTAACCCTTGGACAAGTCCATGGTCGTGACCCAGTTAAATGGGGCGAGTTCTCGTAAAATTGCTTCTATTGATGGCATTTGGATGGGGTCAATGACGGTTATGGCGTTTAAAGGTCTATAATCGATGCAGAGGCGCGGTTCGGAGCCTGGTCGCATGACGAGGACAATCCTCATTCCATACTCTCCGATGGCGTGCGACACGATCCCTTTTTCGAGCAACTCGTTGCACATTGTTCTTACGATGTGTCTCTTTTGGGGATTCATAGTCTTAAAAGGCACTCGTACCGGTTTGCCCGTAACCAATTCGATCTCGTGCATTACGTAACTTGTCTTCCCTGGATCCTTATTTAAGTTCTTCGAGTGCTTCTTGAGCATTTCCTCGAGGAGTTTCGTTTGTTCTTCTCCAAGGTTGGCGTCTACAGCCAGATTATGTATTAAATTCTCTTCCTGGAGGATAGTATTAAATGATTTAAAATTATAGTCTTGGATGAACTTTTTAATTTCGCCTCCTCCCCATTCCTCGTCGTCCTTAGCTTTGTCTAGGAGTTCCGAAGGTATTATGGGTAGTCGTGGGTCCTCGTGGTTGTCGATGTAATTCCACGAACATGTGACTGGGTTGGGCTGGATGTTCATCCGTTCCATCAAATCCATTCCTATCAGCAGGATTGTGTCTCGGGTTGGTAACACGATGAAGAAATGCTTAATCGTGCCTCCTTCCCATACAAAATCGGTTGATAACGTCCCCACTGCTCTAACTTCTCCCGCTGCCGTAAGAACTCGAATATTCTCGTTCATTCCCCGTAATTTTCTCTGTATTTTTTCTTCGAGTGATTCGAATAAGTCGGTAGAGATGAACGACTGATCCGCTCCCGAGTCGAGTAGTCCCATTAATACCTTTTTGCCGAAAGAGACCGGTATTTTAGCCAGTACGCTCTTCGCTTCTGTTGATAGGTTGCAACGAAGTATTCGCTTTTTAAGAGGATTGGCCTCTTGCTCAAGCGGTAAAGCCATGAAAGCGTTGGCTATGCCGTCTTCGTCTCTAATTTCGAATTTCCGTTTTTTGGTTGGAGTTGTGACTTCCTCGTCGGCAGCTTCCTCGAAAAATTTCAACAATTTTTTCATTTCTTTAATTTGTTTTTCCACTAGTGTAAGGTCCATCGTTTTCGAGGTTATCGCGAGCGGATGTGGAATTATTTTTGTTCCGCCCGCGAGTTCCAGTTTTTTGACATACTGTCGAATTTGGCGGTGAGTTCCTTCAAGACTTTTTCTTGCTCCTTAGCGAGCAATTTTACTAGCTCTTCTCTCTCTGCGGCCTTGTCGTCGGCTTTTTTCTTTGCCAATTTCGGGCAGTTCTGACGCCAGTGGCCGTCCTCGTTGCAGAAATTACAAGGGCTTTTCTTCTTTCCCTCCCGCACAAAAGGTTTTTTGGGGTAGTCTTTCTTCTCAGAAGTCGCCTCTGTTTTCGGGTTGTGATGCTCCGATTTTCTGGACTTCATCTGAGGTCGGTAGCTGGGTGCCAGTTCCTTCCCCATGTTTGCATGTACAACCTCGTTGATACTTTCGTCGACCTCATCGCTTTCCGAGAATTGCTCAGAATCTTCGCTTATTTCGTCTTCCGACTTTTCCTCGGCGGCGTTAGTTTGCGTACGATAGGCCTTATTTGGAGGTGGTAACGGGTTGGAAGCTTGTTGGTTTTTCTTCGAGGGGAGTGGCTCTATACTTCCGTTTAGATAATTTCGCGATTGGAGCAGCTTAGTGGAGTCTATGCTGCGTTCCTGTATTCGTTGCTGTCGAGCCACTCCTAGAGCTCGTTCTTCTTTTGTCAGATTTTCGTTATACCGAGCATTTACTTCGGTGTGCTTTTTCTCGACGAAAGCGAGGATGGCTTTGAAATTATCCCCTTTAGGAGCGTTCATTTCTCGTAGGACTTTGGTTGCGGTTTCGTTTAGTCCTTGTTCGAAGAGAGCTTTCTGAGCGTGTTGGTCAAATGGTTTGTCCATTTCACGGAACAGGCTGTCGGCTCGTTGTACGTACTCCCTCAGAGTTTCCCCGGGAGCTTGCTTCATAGAGCTTACTCTTTTCTGGATTTCTTGACTCGTCTCGCCATATTGATTGTGGAACTTTATGACGAAGTCTTCCCAGTTTCGGGGTTGGACATCAGCGTACCAGTTTCGGGCCCGGTTGATCAGCATTTCTGGTATTCCGCGTGCAACCATTTCGTCGGGTTCCGCTCCTAAACGATTAATCGTCAGGGCGACTTCGTCCAAAAACAAGTTGCCGGCGTTCCAGGATCCGTCGAACTTAATTAGTCTCAGGGTCGTCCACTTGATGTTGTTATCCTTGCGAGAATACAGCCATCGGTCTGCGGAGTAACGTTTCAACAATCCTTCGCTTCGATCGTCTTCCTCGGTCTCTTGGCCACGGCTCTGTTGAAGTTTTTGGTCCATGGCTTGAAGGAGTTCGTCTTTCATCGTCCGTAGTTGGTTGCTTAGCGAGTCAGTCTCACTAAGCAGCGGTGATGATCGTGGGTTGTCGGAAGAGAGGCTTGGGTAATGCGTACCGTTGCCCGTCAGTCCGAACTGATTGTGTTGGAACGACGTTTGCCCTGATGATCCCGCGGTGTTCGGGTTATTCGTGAGGTCTTGCGCTATGGTTGAGTTATCGGGGTTCGCTTTCTCTGGAGCGGAGGTTTGGCTCAACTTTGTTCCGGGCGGTATCAGATCGTCCAATCGGGTCCCCGTGAGGCCTTCGTTCGTTTTTTTGATAAAAACGTAGGAATCTCTCCCAGCATATGCTTCGGCGGCGTGCTTCTTTTCGAGGTGATTTTTAACTGCGTTAATCTCCTCGAGTGTCGGCATGGCCAGTTTATTTCGACCTGCTTCGTTGCGTATCTGGTTCTTCTGATTTATACATCTGATTAGTTCTGCGTTAGGGTCGCCTGGGTTGTTATTACTGGTTTGGCCAGTTTTCACTGCAAATGAGTTTTTTACTGCCCATGATTGTGCGCCCTGATTATTCCTCCTATCCTGTATAAACGCCTCGTACAGTTCTCCTTTGACTTCGTCCGATTCGTTCAAGATTAAGCTTGTAATCGGATCGGATCGGATCGGATTTCTGGCCAATCCGCATCCGATCCGAAAATAGTGCGGATCGAAAAATGCGGATCCGCATCCGATCCGCATGCCCAGATCGGCCTATGCGATCCGATCCGATCCGATCCGCAATCAATCCGCGGATTGCGGATCAATTGCGGATCAATTTTTTTTTTTTTTTTTTTTTTTTTTTAATTTTTTTTTTTCGGCGCAAACAACACACAGCCATGTTAGCCACTACTCCCTGCTTGAACAATTAAATTCCCCATTCAAAATTACTTAAAATCGAGAAAATAAACAAAAAAAAGCCCAACCGGCGCACGCAGCCAGCGATGAATAAACGTTTATTAAACGATAAAAAAAAGACCGAAACCGAACCGGGCGACTAAACACCCGCCTTTTTCTCGTTCTCCCGTCAACATTACAAACCTGTATGTCTTCGCCGGTGCCGTTGGGTGGGGAAAGACGGAGAAACAGGTCGGGCGACGATCGACGGCGTCAGGCGACGATCGGCGGCGTCGGGAGAAGGGCGTTGGGCCCTACGCTTATGAATTAATCATGACCGGTGAAAGAGAAAAAGGCAGGTGTTTAGTCGCCCGGTTCGGTTTTAGGCCTTTTTGATTGTTTGTTAGTCGCTGCGTGCGCCGGTTGGCTTTTTTTTGTTTATTTTCTCGTTTTTAACAAAGTGAAAAAAATTTGCGGATTGTTCGGATCAATCCGCGGATTTGGCCAATCCGATCCGCGGATTGGTTGCGCGGATTAGCCACCCGTCCGATCCGCAAGCGAATCCGCAGGCGGATCATTTAAAAGAATCCGCATCCGCATCCGATCCGATCCGATCCGCGGATTTGCGGATCCAATCCGATCCGATTACAAGCTTATTCAAGATGCTATCTAGTCCGTTGACTCGGATACTGCCGTGAGATGCTTGAGAGTTGATACTTTCGCTGTCTGACGTTGCTTCGCCGCCTGTCTCGGACTGTTGTCGATCTGCTCCGACCCGACGTCGTTTCTCTCCGCGTCTGGCCGTGTTATCTGCCGATCGTTTTTCAGTCCTCTGATTTACTAGGTCGATTACTCGGCTTAGCTCTGCGTAGGGATCCTTGTCCTGGTCGATCTCGATGCCGTGTGCGCAAGCTACTCGAGTTACTTCTATTGCTTTGGCTACCAGCTCCTTAGCTGTGTGAGACCGTTCTGGGGAGCTCTGTACGGAGTTTGGCTCCGAATGCTGGCTTAACCCGTTGCTTGGCGGCCGGATCTGGCAGTCCTTTGCCATTTCTCGTTCGATTATTTTCTGCTTTGCGAGCAATTCTCGAGCCAGCTCGCGCTCCAGTGCCATTTGCTTAGCTTGGTGTTCTTGTGCCAAGCTCTGTTCCATGGCAGCTAATTTCTCGCGATGCTCTCTGGCTAAATCTTCCATCAATTCGTTTTTCTTCTTCTCTAACGCGACTGTTCTTGCTTGGTCTGCGCGGGCAGCCTCGTTGATAATTGCGGCACCTGTGTTTGCCGCTTTATTTAGAAGAGTCATTAGATCCATTTCACTGGGATCCTTTTCGACTGGTCTGGGGCTTTTCAATCCGAATCGAGGGTTTTCGAACGATTTATTTAGTCCGTTTTCTTCGTGAGAGCTTCCTGATCCTTCGAATTCGCCTCCCGTAAACGGAAGTTGTCTTGCAAGGGGAAGGCTTTCACTTGATGATTCCGTTGAAACTTCAGTCGAGTTAGTCTCGACTTCTGGTTCCACGTGGTTCGCTTCTTCCGCTTTTTGGCGCTCGATTTCTTCGGCTTCTTTTCTATCCTTTTCGTCGTTACGCCTTTTTCTATCTTCTGCGGTAGTTTTTGTCATTTCTTACGATATAATGATCGATCGAAAGATCCCGGTTATTATTTAAAGTATTGTCTTAAGGTTAGCAAATCTATCCCGGACAGGCCCCCACGTGTCGTGATTCGACTTTGTGGTTAAAGATAATAAATAATACACTCGGGAATACAATATACTTCAAATACTGCTTTATTAAAACACGCTTACTAATACAAATATAAGTTAAGATGTTTCCTGTGATGGTCCTCGGATTCGGCTGCGAATACGAGTTGCCGCTAAACAATGGCGGATCCAATTGTTTAGTCCTACGCGTGGTCTGTGTTTGTTGTCTAGGGTATTTCCACGTGTTATAATGAACACGCGAGAATTCGCTTTCTCGTGCGAATTAAACGAATATCGTTCGGATATTTATTCTAGCGTAGATTGGCTACGCTAAATAAATGTGGCTGTTGTACAGTTGAAATGGTCAGCGGGCACCGGTCCTCGATCAATCCGTGAAACGGCCTGAAAGGTGAGGTAAATGGTGCTCTTGCTGAATTGTGGTAACTGTAGTGTCGTTTCCGGTCAAGCGTTGGCGTTATATATTAACCGGAAATGACGTCATATGCAAATCCTTCTGATTATGCAGGTTCGCAGCAACACGAGACTAGTCGGTCTAGTCGGTATTTCTAGCGCGCTCTAGTGGCGAGAATTAATAACATGATAATCGTCACTAATTACTTCTTCAGGTGATGCCGAATCACCACAATGTTGGCAGAGAACTTGGCTCAACCAATTAAAAACACGCGTTTTCGATGGTCTTTCGGAACCGTTGATGAAATCCCTGACGGAATGCACGCAATTTACGATGCACGGTAGATTAGACGTAACGGAAACGGCGCGAGTTCTTTCGAGATTAGAAAGTTTGACGATCAAAACCAGATTCGACATTGCCTGCATGTTTGCCATCGCGGACGAAGTCGAGCATCTCTGGAAAACATTTATCGATTCTGATGAGAAAAAGACACCGGCGGAAAGTCCGATGTTCGACTTTTGGAAAACCGGTTCATTCGATGTCAATTCACCTCAAATTACCGACGACATGAAATCCAAAGCGTTTTTAGCGACCATGACCGACCGAAACCAAAGTGCAGTCGAATATCTATGGTCGACAATGCGAGAGAGCGAAAGAACTGCGTTGGTCGCCCGTTTTTTGGGCCAGGGAAGCGAATTTGAGCAGTTGGTCGAGCAGATAATACACGATCACAGGGACAATCGCAGAGACAATGACGGCGTCGCTTGTAGTCGTGGAACCGGCGTCGTGTGTTTTCTGCTTTCGCAGATGACTACGAACCAAGTGAATGCCTTGATAAAGTCGCCATTCAGACCTCGTCTTTGTCTAACATTGGCTTTCGACGTTTTCACCGTGGATTTGTTCACGCCATTTTTACGTCAGATTTTAAATGCGACTCCCGGTCATTTCTTCTACGAATTATTAGTGGGAATGTGCGAAATGTTTTTTCTGAATGATTGGTTCCATTTTGGAAAGCTTAAGCGATGTTTTTCGTTGAGAGCGTGGCGAAGAAATACATCACTACGAGCGAGGAAATGACGACTTTTAAAACGAGTTGTTGCAAGATGGCTTATACTGTTTGTAATGCTTTAAGCGTGAGCAGAAGTAAGTGGCAAACGATTGAACCTTGGACGAAGGTTGGTAATAACGAAACGGACAAAGACAAGTTCATGACATGGTTTGGGCTTTATTATTACCCGAAAGAGAAAGGGAATAAACCAACGTTCAGCCAATCATTTCAGCGAAAACTAATAAGTTACTTCTTTTCGGAGAACAGAAATGAACATTATTTGTCTGCAATGACATGTTGCACATATTTGAAATCTAAAGATTTGACGAATGTGAATTTTCTGTTTATGGGGAAGACAGTGGTAGAGATAAGACGAATTTTATCTCTTAGTTTTGCTCGTGTCGTTAGTTTTTTTGGTAGATCAGATAGATTAGATTTTATCGAAGAAGTTGCGACAAATTATATTACGATGGAAGGAGAATTGGACACTTTTAAGGAGTTTTGCTCTCGTTTTGCGTACCAAGTTTGCGTTGGTATTTATGATGTTGGAGATGAAGATGATTGGCCATTGGTAGACAAGTATTTGAATTTTTGTTTTAAAAATCCTCGGGAGCTTAGCGATTTTAAAAGAACTTTGCCGTTTGATTTTTTCGCACGGACCGATTTTTCTGTCGACCATGGCGATTTCGATGACGAATTGGTCCACGAGATGCTCACTTGGTGCGGTTTGTGTTCTGCTGAAATTACGGACTTTTTTGCTACTTATGTGACAAGATGAATCGTATGATGCGAAATCAAAATTAAAACAAAAATAACACTAAAAAGATACGATGAATCCTTTGGTAGTGCGCGGATCTCTAATAATCGGGATTTGGTAATTAGTGATGAAACCGTTTGTTTTAAATGAGTTTTTAATTTTATTAAAGTAAATCGGTTTTCTTAAATAAAAACAAGTTTTTTTTTAAATAAAGTTAAATTGTTTTTTCTTAAAATAAATTGCCATAAAAATTTTTTTTAATAATAAATGGTTGAATTCGATTTAATTTCAAGTTTTTTTTTATTTTGCTAAAAGCAGAAATTAGACGAAGCAATTAATTCACAAATGAAAGTCCCAATTTACCATAATGTGAAACTGTTTAAAATCATCCCATAAAACACGTTTAAAAAATATTTACTTCTGATTGAAAAACTGAATGCTGATTCATTACTCATTCCTGGTGCAACAGATTTTATTACTACAGGCAGCCATTACAGATTATAATCTGCGCAGCCGTGGTCCAGGCATTCACTCGCTCTTTGTCTTCAGTCGTCACCTCGCTCGTTGTTTCTGCTAAATTTATATTCTCACTTCATGGCGTGTTCTCCACTAGGATATTTACTGTTAGTATGAGTTTAGTTTGTTAAAATTAGAAATCCGTTTTAATTTATATTTTAGTATTGACTAATGACGTTTTGTATTTTTCAGGCGGGGTAGTTTTTTGCCATCATGGCGTCGTCTTTGTTCGTAGTTTGTTGTTTGTCACGACTCAGGTCTATATCTGCCCCAGATTTTAGGATTCAATAGTGTTCGTGAAGACGAAAATTTCGGTGGGTACTTTTATTTACTCTTTCGGCTCTCTCTATTTGGTAAATTTCTTCTTTTACAGTGATATTTTCATTTCGCTGTCTCGCTGTCGATCACTTTGGTCGCGACATCAAATTTCGCTTTTCCATTTTTTCATGACAAACATTTTTTAGTACAGTGTTAATTTTTCTTTTGTCTATTTTAGGTGCGATAGACGAACATGTGCGGCACAATTGAGCCTTCACACTACCAGATGCGTGACGATTTTGTTGTTATACAATGATATTTTTCATATATATCACAATTTTGCGTGTTTGGGGGAGAAAATGTCCATGTCTCAGCCTCCTCGTGGCCTCCCCTGGGTACACAGCAGTTTTCTGCAGTGGAGCCAATGGGACCTTTGGTTTTCTGTGTTTTTCACTTGTCTTTCGTAATTGTATTGAAAAGTGATTTTTATAGTATTGTAAGACTGCATTCCAGTTTATAATGAGTCTAGCATTTACTGAACACAATGCTGTGCAGTTAATATTGGTACTGTAAGACTGCATTCTAGTTTATGAGTGTAGCATTTATCAAAAAAGAATTCAATACAGCTAATTTTGGTCCTGTAGGGCAGCATTTGATTTCTTCTGTTCGAACGAATTATATTATTTCAATTGTTAAATTATGCAATGAATAGATTTCTGTTTTGAAAGATTATTGAATGATGGAGATAACAGTCTAGTACATTTTCTAAATGTTTCTACAATTTTAAGGTAGTGGTGCCCACTTGATGTCATCAATACTGCACACAAATCTCATCAAAACAAAATCTGAGAGCTTATGTGACATCATGGCCTTGATAATAAGTAGGCCCTTAACAGACTAAAGACAACAACAAACACAACAATAACATACTTGTTCAGAGAATTTATTGGTCTTCTTTGCCTAACCCCATCACTAATGGTATAAATATTGCCTCAGTTTTGCCATGCCTGCTAATATTTCTCAACATTAAGTTTGTCGACAAAGGTGTGATCCTGAAATAACATTTCCTAAATCTTTTGTGAGGCCCGGCCAAGTATATAAACATACAACTCAGAATTCAGTTAGCTGGCAAATCAGCCCATTCCAAGTCGCCTTTGAGGCAGCCAGGCCCATCCATTAACACCAAACCGACCACTGCTTTTCTGGAATTAAATGTTAAGGAGATTAAAAATTAATGAATTATTAAATTAATACATCATTTAAGAAAATTTCACCTTTGGCATGAAGAAGGCTGGATTAAACCTATTGCTAATTGGCCTGCATGTACAGACTTGCCCACTTACTTCAACCCGGCACTTATAAAAAACAACAACATTGCTCTGATCTCAGAGCAGATTTAACCCCACAGGTTATATCTTCAGAGCCCGATGGTTGTCAGTGAGTAAATCCCTCTATATGTAGCAACTCGACCATGCAATCAATGCTCACACAGGTGGTTGTGGATTGTTCTTTGAAGTCAGTCATCTGGAGCTGTGCCTTAATGGCTTGCGATCCACCCATCAAATGGATTGGCCGATGAGTGGGTGTCATCTTGGTCGAAAGTTGGAATCGCGCGGGAAATGGCGTGCATGTGAACTTAGCTTTACGGAGTCTGAAGCCAGGTCTGGAACTTTTCTCCCTGAGCTTGCGCTTGTCTTACTAAGTTAGCTCCTTCTGCATCGCTGGTGGGTCGAGGCGGATGGAGTAACACGACTCCAATAATTCTTTAGACAAGCCCATTGGTGCCGACCACAAGAATGAGGCGGGAAAAAAAGACGAGTTAGTCAAGGGATTAACGCACCTTGAAGCGCATCGGACAGGGCTACTAAACGAATGTGACGCATCTAGCACGCCATTCGCTGTCTGTCTTTGACAGTTTCACAAACTTGGGCGTTCTGGAATGGATCCAGGTCTGTGACGACATCTTGCTGTGTCTGGACAGAACACAACTCTAAACGACTCCGCTGGGCGTAGAAAAATTCACCGAAGTGTGGGCCCGGCTCGAAATGGAAGGGCTCCAACATGCTGCGAATGGTTGATTGGTATTGCGATTGATTGTCTTGATGGGTGATATCCCGATTGTCCTTGACATGATCGAGATTTCGAGGCATGTTCACGTCTAGAAGGAAGTCGTACTGGTCGAGTTAGATCGACCAACTCGTTTGGTTGATCGTCGTGATGTCGAGTCGTTCAAGCGCGGGCGTCGTTCGTGGTTCGTCGGCGTCGGGTCGTTTGTCGGAATCCATCAGACGGAGTTGCAGACGTGGTTGCTTGATCTCTTGATGTTAGTAATGATCGAAAAACCGACAATCGCAGGTGTGTTGGTAGCTCAATTACATGGTTCGGTTGTAGAACTACTCGAGTGAGTGGGTCTAACGTGGCGGACCTCATTGGATTCAGCAAATAAACTATAAAGTATAAAGTAAATATGAAGTATAAAGTAAACATAAGGTATAAAGTAAACATAAGGTATAAAGTAATCATTAGGTATAAAGTAAACATAAGGTATAAAGTAAACATAAGGTATAAAGTAAACATAAGGTATAAAGTAATCATTAGGTATAAAGTAATCATAAGGTATAAAGTGAACATAAGGTATAAAGTAAACGTAAGGTATAAAGTAAACATTTATTCTTGGAAAACGAAAATCAAGTGAGTTTGAGATTATTTAAACTCAAAACCATTACAAAGAATACAAAGCAGAACAAATCAATATACAATCTTCATTGACAATCAAATAGTCTGACATCTAGACAACTGATATACATCTGCAAAAATAACAGACGACAATACAAAACAAATTGCATTTTTATGTACGCTTTGACATAACAGTTTAAGGCATTGACAACGTCCTTAAGGCGCTAATAAAACAAACAAATCGTAGTCAACACTGATGAAACACATTTAAAATAACCGCGCACATATGCTACGCTAATCCAGCAAATCACGACTTCAAGGATAAAATGTTTGAACACCAAACCAATAAATTCCCCTTTGTTCAATTAAATTTCCATCGCAAATATATGTTCACAAAAACAATAAAGTATTGTACGGTGACAGCCATTTTGTTAGCAAATCGGCTACATTCAACTCTCGAGGGATATGTTTAATATTGAATATTCCCATCTCGTACCAATCGCGTAGAAAATGGAGCTTGACGTCTATGTGCTTATTGGCTCGATTTTCGATCATATTTTTGGCGTATTGAATAGCAGGCATGCTATCAGCAAACACGCACGGCAAAACCCTATCAATACTGAGCATAACATCTGACTCAAAAAAAATCACAGAGAAAAGAATATCTGGCCTTGTCCTACTTGCCATAAATAGCAAACTTCCTACCAATGAACGATAGGAAAAGGTAGAGTCTATGCGTTCTCCAGTTTGAATTTGCTGAATCATTGTTCCAGCAGTTTCTGGTACTTTGATTCTGTGGCAAGAATCAATCCCATAGTCTTTGTACAATTTAAAAATAAAATTCTTTTGGTGAATTGCAATATTAGCCTCTTCCCTATCAAACTCAATACGGTACCAAGTAGTAGTGTCACAGGACCCAAGTTTACAACTTCAAAATATTCTCCTATCTAATCCAGTATACTGTCTTCAACGAGTTCATCCCTACTAAAAAGAACATTGTCCTCGACATAGAAGTTGATGACTGCTTCTGAACCAGAACTGTAAACGCAATTGAGTCCCATAATGGGAGAAAAACCAATATCAATTAGGCATTCAAGTAGTTTTTGGTACCACTTTCTGCCTGCTTGATGGAGACCGTACCAAGTGCTTTCTGCAGTTTCCAACATTTGTGTTTTTTTGTCGTACGGAAGTCCTTGGGGATTTCCATATATTGAGACTCATCAAGGTCACCATATAAATATGCCGCCTTGATATCTAAATGGGTGTCATGCCATCCTTTGAGCACAACTAGTGTGCAAAAGAAAATTAAATTGAAGGTGAAATTGTCTACCGACAAGAAAACTTCCATATAATCAATCCCAGCAGCCTGGTCTTTTTGGTCTATTTGGTCTTTTTTGTCAATTTGATCAAGTCAATTACATCTTTCCAGGGCAGACGCTCGCTCGCAAAGGAGTTTTGCCATACGCTGAGGGAGACAAAAGGTCCCCCACTCCAAAAGGCAAAAGTGGGCCAGAGTGGAGTGAGTTCTCCTGACTGACCCTCCTCATGGTCACTTCAAAAGATAATACGAAATGTAGCCGATTGTCGCTCGCCGTTCTTGCCGACACTCGCTTTTCTGCCGCTCGTCATCACTATTTTGACGCTTTCTTTAGTCTGCTTCTTTTCGTCCGCCCGGCACTGCCTTCTGCATTCTCGTTTGCACGTTGTATTTGCAACCTTGTAACATTTCAATATTTTTATGTATTATTTTATAGATACGCGTACAAAAACAAATCGAAAAAAATGCAAAACAAAAGACTGAAATATAGAAAAGAATAAAAACATAGAAAACTAATGTTTTTAAAAAACAGCAAAAGAACGAGAAGAAATGCAAAAAATAAATAAAATATATTACAAACTAAAACACAGCCAACATGGTGGACAACATGGTGGACAACATGGCGAGCAACATGGCGGAAAAGATGGCGGCCAACATGGTGGACAAATTTGGAAGTGCTTGCAGGAAAAAAACTAAAAATGCAGGCACAGATTTCTCGGAAAGTCATATTTACAAAATTGAAAAATTATGTAATCGCTTTTGCAATTACCGGTAATTGTGAATCACAATTTCAAATGATGTCATACTCAAAGAAAACCTGCGCTTTGAGAATTGACTCGCTGCAAGTACTATATCTAAATAAATAAAAAAAATTTAAAAATTTAAAAATAAAAAACATTAACCTCACTTCACGTTAGCGCCTATCTGAACTCGCGGTCGGACATCCATGATTATAATAACAATATTGAAATGTGGCATTGAATTCGACTTTTCCTGCTCTCGTTGAGGGAATATAAAGTGGATACTCGACTTTTATATTCAATTTGTTTTGATTCTACTAATAACTCGACGGTCATCTGTGTCGATCACCCGGTAACTGAATACGGCAGGATGAGAGGTGAGACGCTGATGCTGTCGATGCTGTGGTGAATGTAGAAGTGTCTTCTTCCGTGTTTAAATATACATCGGAAGATGAACAAGGAAAATTAATTTTAATCTCTATTCTTGAGATGCGTCATGACGTAGTTGGTGGATGTAGGTCAAGTTCAGTGACCCACATCCATGATGGAATGTATTCAAAAGATATTTCACAACACACGAATACAAGAATTAATAAATGATTATTTTTATTGAATACTTAACAAATATATAATGAATTTTAATGAATTAATTTTCTGGTGATTTGAGATCACCACAACTTGTGTTCCGACCTCGCGAGCTTCGTCTAAATGAAAGACGGCTTCGGCTTTCGGTGGAATTTCTATCGCTGCAGTTAATTCTGCGTCGGCAAGTTGTGGTGTCATCACTGAAATTTCATACCGCACCAAAAAAACAGTATACTGTGTCCAAAAATGGCAAAATGGCAAAATCGAATTTCACGCCGACTGGTGGTGAAAATAGAAAGTGAACGAATAACAGAATGACTACTAACTTACAGTTTTACATGCTTTATTATCGAGATACAATTGGATCTTGGTTCTTGGGCTCGTGTAAACGGGCTGCATCACTGGTTGAGGATCCGGGCGGGCCAGAGGGATAGGGCGGACTTTGCGGCATCACCACAACGACAATACGGAGACGTATTTGGCTCCGTGGCACAAACGACCGTGAATGTCCTTCGCATTCGCTACGATCTAAATCAGCCAATCATTCAATCGAATGATTCGGACTTCGAATGTAACTAAAGCTATAAAAATGCAACAAATAAAAGTTAGATATTATTTTTATGGGCGGGTACAGTCACGATGGTTGAGGGAACCATCGAGGGAAGTTTTGACACTTCCATCCGCCAGCATGCCTTAGGATGACGCTCATGTAGTTTTTGGTATCACATTCTGCCTGCTTGACCGTACAGTGCTTTCTGCAGTTTCCAACATTTGTGTTGTTTTTCCGTCGTACGGAAACCCTTGGAGATTTCCATATATTGAGACTCATCAAGGTCGCCATATAAATATAAGTATAGTTTAAGTATTCAAACAGATGTTGTAAGATCCATGTCTCCTTCCTCTTTGATTTTCATACCACGGTTGTCTGCATTAGCAGCCAACCTTGTTATGAAGGTGTCTACCGGTATGTATTTTTCTTTCGTTACTTCCAGTGTATTTAAATCTTTTTCTTGAGGCAATATTAGACACACCACTTGGTTATCACTTTGGCCCAATGTGGATGCTACACATCCACATTTTTCCGCCATTAACAATATGAGCAATGTTGTGAATAAAGTCCAACTTTTCTGGCGAAGACCTTCTAGCCAAGCCTCACTTCCTTTTTGAAATCTAGGTCCTTGATTAGGGACCATGCTTAGGCGGATTTTATCTATCTTGGAAGAGAAGATCCGCATCCAGGGGAAATAAGTGAGTATATACAAATACAGTACATTGTTGAAACCTAATAACTGATTCAGCAGTTTGAACACAGGTGTGGCCAACCCATATCTAAAGTTAGAACACCAAGAAGAGAAATCTATGGGTATGAACACAAAGTCAAAGGTGTCTGATCGATTTGAGTTGAATTTGAGTATAGTCCTAATTAACTCCTCCTCTGACATGGTCATGGACTGATGTTTAACATATTTGAACAAAGATTTGGCATAATTGGCTTAATGGACTTGTCTGACAAAAGTTCAGAGGGATCAACGTGGTAATCAAATTCGAATGTTTTCTCAAACTCAGTGTTCTCAAACATATCTGAAGACCACAGGTCCGTGTTCGTGTCTTTTTCAAACCACCTTTCTTTTTCTATAGACCGTACAATATCACCGTGCACAGGCCCTGTTCGCTTTGGTGTCATCAATACTGCACACATCTCATCAAAGGCAAAAAGTGAGAGCATGTGACATTATAGCCTTGATTACATAAGACAATTTCTTGGTCTTCTTAGCCTAATCCCATCACCAATTCAATAAATAAAGAACACGCATGCGTCAGTTTTGCCATGCCTGCTAATATTTCCCTGCTTGTCCACGAAGGTGCGATTCTAAAATAATAGTTTTTTAAATTTCTAAGGGCGAATTTCGAAGCACTACTAAAGTTACTACTTATTCGTAAGACTATATTCAGAAAAACTAGATAAATTATTGCAATGATTTTGCTTCTGCACATGATGCATTCGGTCTCGCCGCCGGTCTTGGTCTCGCCATCGGTCTCGCCATCGGTCTCGCTGCTGGTCGCATGGTGAATGGCTACAGTAAAAATTAAAATAAAAAATCTTCAGAAAAACTAGAAAACTTACTGCAATGATTTTGCTTCTGCACATAATGCATTCGGTCTTGCTGCGATCTCGTCGCCAGACTGGTCGTCGGACGCACCGCCGGTCGCATGCTGAATGGCTTCAGTAAAAATTAAAATTAAAAATGTTCAGAAAAACTAGAAAACTTACTGCAACGATTTTGTTTCTGCATATAATGCATTCGTCTCGCTGTCGGTCTTGCCGTCTGTCTCGCAGTCGGGCTCGGTCTCACCCTCAGGCTCTGTCTCACCCTCAAGCTCGGTCTCACCCTCGGGCTTGGTCTCACCCTCGGTCTCGCCGCCGGTCGCGCCATCGGTCACATGATGAATGGCTTCAGTAAAAGTAAAAATAAAAAATCTTCAGAAAAACTAGAAAACTTACTGCAATGATTTTGTTTCTGCACATAATGCATTCGTCTTGCCGTCGGTCTCGCCCTCGGGCTCAGTCTTGCCATCGGTCTCACCCTCGGTCTTGCTGCCGGTCGCGTGATGAATAGCTTCAGTAAAAATTAAAATAAAAAAATCTTTAGAAAAAGTAGAAAACTTACTGCAATGATTTTGCTTCTGCATATAATGCATTTGTCACGCCGTCCGTCTTGTCCTCGGGCTCGGTCTTGCCGCCGGTTGCATGATGAATAGCTTACTCAGTAAAAATTTAAATTAAAAATCTTCAGATAAACTAGAAAACTAACTTCAATTGTTTTGCTTCTGCACTGCTTCGGCACTGGCGACGTAAACTAGATGACGCTCACAAGTCAGCAGTGCTTATGTCATACTGTCGGAGCTGCATCCTGATTTCATCCAATCAGGACGGAGCATTCTATAAGATCTCTCCTAGGTCAGGACTGACCAAGGAGTGACGGAACAACACCAGTCACAATTTTCCATCAAATTGGACACACCAAGATCCAGTTATTTGCATACTCCCATAATTTAGCGTCTCTTTTGGGAGTCATTTTTGTCATGAAGACCATCAATACCATGTCTTTGCAAACCCCAATGATTGTTACTGCTATTAATGGTCCTCTCATTTTGAGTAGAAGGGATAGTGCGCTTTGCTGTCCTATCTGGTTTTGACCATATTGCAGATGGTCATGACTGTGGACATACCCTCACACATCCACACTCCTTAGAACATCATTCACAAACAGTCACAAGTAACATAATACTCAATTCCACAACTGTGTCAGTCTTGGAAACTTTGGTTTTCCTTATAAACGGACATTTGATCTCAGGGAAAAATGTGTAATTTTATACAGACCACACATGCGTGGTTTAATGGGCAAGGGTATTTACACCGGCCCACCTGTTGAATTACATATTAAACTGGATGCAGTTCCGGTGTTTTATTGTCCACGTCCAGTTCCTTATGCTCGAAGAGAAGCAGTTGATCTTGCAATCCACTGCCTCATTGACCAAGGGATATTTTGTCCCATCAAATAGTCTCAATGGGCCCCGCCACTGGTATTGGTTGTTAAGGCTAGCAATAGCTTGAGATTGTGTGGCGATTATCGCTCAACAATTAATTAGGTGATCATTCCTGATCCACATCCCCTTCCACTGATAGCAGACTTGTTGGCGGGCCTGGCTGGAGCAAAATTTTTTACCGTGCTGGACCTTTGCCAGGCCTGCCAGCAGATACCTTTATTAGTAAGGTCGACATTTCTTGTTGCTGTAATCACCACCAAGGGCTTAATGTCAGTCACTAGGCTGCTATTTGGGTACTGCCCCTTCTTCTGGGATCTTTCAGAGGATTGAGGGGTGTATAGGTTTACCAAGATATCTTGGTGGCAACACTTTGCAGTGTTGCAAATGGTTTTCAATAAACTGCTTATTTCGATTTGAAATTTAGCAAAGACAAGTGCTATTTTGTTTACCTGAAGTACAATATTTGGGTCACATTTTGACTCAACAAGGAATCTCACTTTTACCATCCAAGATGGAGGCAAGTTAGATGATTATCGACCCCGAAAGATGCCGACACCTTGAAGTCCTTTATGGGTTTGGTGACCTATTATGCGTCTTTTGTTTCTCAGATGGCTCATATCACCACCCCTTTGTATCGGCTACTGCAAAAGGATCAGAATTGGCAATGGACTACCTCAACAAGCAGCTTTTGACCAAATCAAAACGATTTTGGCCTCTACTCACGTTTTATGATATTAAAAAACCATTGATTATTACGTGTGACGCATCCTCGTATGGTTTTGCCATTATGAACATGATTGGTGGAACTGTTTCATGTGACAAATCTAAAATTGCAAAAATGCCTCAATTAATGAAACTTAGCGTGTTTATTTTCTAAAAATCAATCAGTTTTAGAAATCTTTTACTCTACATTGGTCCCCTGAACATAAAAACCTGTCATGAAATTCCTTTTGATATTCGGAACATGATAAATATATGTGTACTTTAATTCTTTCATACCCGTAATAGTCAGGTCTCCCATGGACAACTCGATAGTGCTTTATTTCCAATTGTCCCTACCGGTAGCGGGCCTTTTTTTCTCACAAAATATTTATAAATTTTATTTCTTTTATTTCTGGTTTCAGTATAATTACCACCAACTTGAATTAAAATTAAGGAATTGAGAAATTTATATTTTATCAGAATAGAGCAATTTTTATTTTTTGATTTTATTTCTAAAAAAGATTTAACCACAAACAATCATTCATGAAAGACAAAAAAAACATTAAAGTCAAACACATTTTAAAAATAAACTGATCTGCATTTACGATGATGTGGAAAACGATGATGGACTACTCATTCCTGGAGCCAGCCATGTTTCAGATGTTCCAGGCTCGCTCGTAGCTCGTTCGTTTTCGTCGTCGTCTCCGCTGAATTTGTATTCATGTCGTGTTCCCCACTAGGATAGTTACTTCATCATGTTGGTGCGTTTTTAATTTGTCTAAATTATAAGTTCTTTGTAATTTATCCTTCAATGTTTATCGATGAATTTTTTTTATAGGCGCGATCGCTTTATGCCATAATGGCGTCGTTGTTGTTTGTTGGTTGTCTCGTCCCATGGCTGCACAGAATATAGGATTTCGTAGTGTTCCTGAGGATGATTATTTAATTTATTATTTTGAAGTAATTTTTTCGCGCTATCAACTTTCGTGCTTCCATTTTTCTACGATCAAAACTGATTTATTTTTTAAAATTAATTTTTATTTTGTTTTGTCTATTTTAGGTGCGATGCACGAACATGTCCAGCCCCACCGTTTACTCACGATTGAGCATTCACTTTACGGAATGCGTGACGTCACTGATCTGAAATTCTTCAAATATTCGATTTTGTCGTGATATTATGAATGTTATTTCTTCAAAATTAGCATTGTTAGCATTTTCTTGTTTAAAGGGGAGAAAAATGTCCATGTCCCAGCCTCCTCGTGGCCTCCCCTGGGTTCACTGCAGGTTCCTCGTTCGGTGCTGCAGTGGAGCTAATGGGACCTCTGGTTCTCGTGTTTTCTCATCTTTTTATCATTGTTACACTTTTTTTCTAGAAGTTAGCACATGCAGAATTGTGTGATAGTTTCATTTTGTCTCAATTAGACAACTGAGCCTTAGTTTTTATCTAATTCAATATTAGTCGAGTTGTGTTTGGTCATTTGTGTGTTCAGTAGAGCGTCGATTATCCGAACGTTGGTCACACGAACAACCGGTTAAGCGAACAGTGGTGTTCGTTTTTTTAGAAAATGTTATCGCTTTTTTTGTTTACACTGTTTGTAATAAACATTAAGACCGATTATGCGAATAAATGGGTTTCATGAACACCCGTGTTTCCGATTAGATAATACGATGCTCTAGTGTTATTTTGCCATTGTTTTGAGTAGTGAATATGGTCTTATAAGACTGCATTCAGGTTTATGAGTGTAGCGTTTACCAATTGTCAAGTACTGTACAGCTTCAAATGGCGGCCCGGGTGCTTATTTATTTTTTGGACACGACCCTCGGCGGATTTTCCAAAAATCACCGATTTTTTTCTAAAAAAAAATATGATTTTCTTGTAAAAAATTGCTGATTTTTCCAAGAAAATCATACTTTTTTCGACGGATCACTGTCATTTATACAAAAATCACCATTTTCTTGAAAAACTGGTACTTTTTATTACCCACGGTGCTTATTGCATATATTGTCGGTGACCCACGGATGGTTAAACAGGTCCCAGACCCTAAATAGAACTGGGCCGCAATTTGAAGATTTACTTTACATTGATGTACGAATACATCTCATTTTTCACAATGCTAATAATAATCAAACGTTTAGTGACATTTGTTTTGATTCAATCAATCAATTACTGTTGCCGAGCTCATTTTCGAGTGCTTTAAAGGGTTTCACGACGCAAATGGCGTCGTGGGGCGGCTACGAATCGCGCACGGTCCAATTTCTCGTGCCCCACACCATCTCCGAAGAGCTTTTCGCC
The DNA here is from genome assembly GCA_949358305.1 of Strigamia acuminata. NCBI lineage: Eukaryota > Metazoa > Arthropoda > Chilopoda > Geophilomorpha > Linotaeniidae > Strigamia > Strigamia acuminata. The sequence goes on from OX442314.1 coordinate 33,951,688, forward strand.
ATTCTGGCCACCACGTTGCCCCTCCATACTCCACGTGTCCAATCCTCTGGCCAAGCGAATCATTATCACCGAACTAATAAAACATTTCAAATACATTTATTCGATCGCATCCGTTATCACAAAATAGACACTTTGAACAAATACAAATTTTCACAGCCCAGTTAAAAAAAAAGAGAGATACGAGTTGTTACTACATTAAACACCTCCCTGAGAATGAGGAGGAGAGATAAGTATTCCCGACGTCATGATCGGAATCACAAAATCGTCCATGTTGGGCATAACCAAAATCTTCTGCAATCCAAAAAAAAAAAAAAAAAAAAATTACATTCAAAAATCTAAAATAAATTAACTTTTCAATCAAACTACTTGGAATTCCTGAATTAATTTCTTCTCTATCCATTCGGTGACGCTGCCGACCGTCACTTCACGCTCGCCCAACTTAGGCCTCGCGACTAACGATATTTTCGGATTTGTTCGAAACCCGTACCTGAAATAAACCCACACGTAAAACAAATTGCAAAAACAATTAAGCATCGCATGTTCGTACCACAATCTGTCGGTCGGCGGCGGCGGAATATTCACAACAAACGTACCACTGACCGCCTGCAATTCCACCGTGAGTATGAGCCTCGTGTTGGACACGCCCTCCATCGCCTTGCGCACGTACTTGAACTCGGTGGCGTGTTGAAAGTAGCGCGACTGCGACACCTTGTCGACGAAACGCAAGATCTTCTTGCTCGCGGCGCCGCCGCCCTGGCTGGTCGCCAGCCGCGACAGCTTGACGCCCGAGTCGTCGAGCCTGCACAACGCCACGTCGTCCACCTCCTCGTCCGTCGACGACTCGGCGCTGTCCTCTTCGTCGCTGTCGAACGCCGCCGCCACTTTGGCCGTCGCGCTGACGGGCGACGGCGGCCGATCGTCCGATTCCTTCTTCAACTTCATCAGATTGAGCTTGGTCTCGAGCGTCATCGAGTACGACGCGCCCTCTCTGCCGCCGCCGTCGAAGTCCACGTCGAAGTCCACCCACAGACCGCGCTCGTCCGCGGTCGGGCCGCCGACCCGCTCCAACGACGGTAACTGGCTGCCGAGCTCCAGCGACGTGACCGTCAGCTCCTCCATGAAGAAGGGAAGTTTGATTTTGCTCAATTTCCTCTGGATCCTGGCCACCAGCACGTCCTCCCACGCGGGCTCGCGAAGGAAATCCCAGAAAATCCGGCTGAGCAGCGCGTTGGGCCACGCCAAGTTGGCGCTGTCGCGCTCGCCGCTCGCCTCGCCGCTCGTTTCGCCGCCATCGGTCGGCAGCCAGCGCGCCATGTAGCCGTCCAGCTCCTGCTGCAGCGACGGCAGCGACGTGGGCGCGCCCATCTGCGCCGTCGCCCGGCACAGCACCCAGTACCACTCCTCCTTGTCGCGACAGGTGCGCGCGAACAGGTAGATGCAGCTCGCCTCCGTTTCTTCCTCCCCCTCTTCGACGGCCAAGTGGACGCACAGAGGGTATTTACGGCTCCACAACCTGGTAAAAATTAGTTTTAATTAAATTCAACTTATTATTCAACTTATTACAACTGTTTACCATATTTTGATAGAAATTTCACTTTTTCCATTAAAATTTCACTTTTTTTTCATTGGAATTTTACTTTCTTCATTAAAATTTTATTTTTCAGTGAAATTTTATTTTTCATTAACATTTTATTTTTCAGTGAAATTTTTTTTTTCATTAAAATTTTACTTTTTTCATTAAAATTTTATTTTCAGTGAAATTTTAATTTTTTTCCATTAAAATTTCACTTTTTTTCATTGAAATTTTACTTTTTTCATTAAAATTTTAATTTTTCATTAAAATTTTATTTTTCAGTAAAATTTTATTTTTCATTAAAATTTTATTTTTCGGTGAAATTTTAATTTTTTCCACTAAAATTTCACTTTTTTTTTAGAAAAATTTTCTTTCTAAATAACCATCATCATCGACGAATTTTTCATTAACCGTTTCCTGTTTGTCTTTGGTTACAAAAGCTCTCGAATAGTAGCCGCGGCTACTATTTATAAATATAATAAAATTTCTTAATATTAATAAAAGTTAACCTTTTCCGCGTCAAGCCGACGGGCAAGAGTTCCACGCGACAGCCGGCCAGATTGTAGTGGCGCTGGTCGGAGAAAGTAACCTCGTGCGCGGGCTCGTTCCAGCACGCGTGCCGCGGGATCTTGGTCTTGGGATGCGAGATGCGCAACAACGGACCCTCCAACCGCACGAGCACTGGACACGTCTGTCCCACGTGGTAGTTGCTCGAATCGTACGGACGCCGCAACTCGTTCATCCACCCTTTGCGCGTTTCGGGCGGCGACAGCGGCAGCGGCAGCGACGGCCGCGCTGCCTCGCAGTGTCCGTCGCAGCACGGGGTCCGCGACCGCGGCCTCGGCGCGATGTACTTGGCGTGCACGACGAGAAACAACGCGACCAGACCGATCCCCGTGATCAGTCCCATGACGAACGGCGGCAGCGGCACGAAGCACAGAATGGCCACGACCGTCACCAAATACCCCGCGCACTTGAGGGACACGGGACTCCACGCTCGCCTCGTGCGCGCCGCCGGACCTTCCGCGCCGCCGGACTCCCGCTCCGGGGGCGGCGGCGGCGGCGGCGGCGCGGTGGCCGAGCACGCCGCCAGCACGAAGTCGTCGTCCCGCGTCGGGCTCTCGTCCGCCGCGTCCTGTTGCCTGTACTCCGAGTTGAGCCGCTCCTCGAGCGCGTCGTCGTCCTGGTTGCGGTCGGCCAGCTGCAACATGCTCCACGACTGCTGCGACGGCGCCGAGTCGCCGCGGTTCAGGAGACGCGCGCGCCGCGTCTTGAAGCCGGTCGAGATCTGCTTGAAGCGCTTGGCGCTGGGCGCGCGCGCCTCGGGACTTTCGCCGTCCAGCTGCTCGGTCGCCTCCTCCGCCACGTCCGGCGAGGGCAGCTCCGACACGTCGATGCCGAGGGTCTCCTCGACCGTGCGCGCGATTTTGCCTTTCAGTTCTCTGAAGAGCGAGACGCTGTCCTTGGTCGCTTCGTCCGAGTTATCGTGCGGTGGGGGCGGAGGGGGCGGTGGCGAGACGCCGTTCTTCTTGTCGTCGAGCCACCGCTCCGTTTGTTGTTCCATCTCGACGTCCTCGTCGCCCGAACTGAAGCGGATGCTGGGGACGGAGAGCGTGGACGGTTTACCCTTCAGCATGGCCAACGTCATTTTCGGTCTCCGCTTGACGCCGCTCATCGCGTCATTTTCGCATCTGTAACGGTTGCGAAGGAAATTTTGTTTCACGTTTGTCGTGTGTTGGGTGTTTTAACTTACCCGGATCATTCTTTTCGCTCGTTTTGTGTAGGAAACAGCGCTAATGTTGTTGCTGTTGCCGCAGCTCGAGAAATGTCTACTCATCAGCAGGTGAGCGGAAGTAGAATAGAACGGGCGAATGCGACATCTGGCGCGAAGATTTCGAACTTCAACCAACGGCGATTTGAGTTTATAACGAGAAATGTGGAAAGAAAAATAGCGGGTTTTATTTTTTTTATTTGTTATTTTTTATTGATTTATTATCTCGTTTTTTTTTTTAATGTTTTTTTAAATTGTTTTTTTGTACAAAGTGAGTTACAGAGATAAGATAAGAGATAGTAAAGAGAATGAAAATGTACTGTACAGTTGCTTATTAGAATTAGTTTACAGTTCAAGGACATTCTTCCTTTTTTGTTTAAAATATTTTCGTCTTCTGTTTGGGTTTGTAACTTCTTGTTCGTGCCAACTTTGAAATACAGATGGCGCCATTGTTTTCCCACACACTTGGATGTTATTTCGTATTAGTTAAGTTTACCTCCCAAATATAAGCCTTTTAAATTCTTTCCTTTTTTAATTCAATTAATTGTCTGTTCCACTGAGGTATTGAGGGATGTGGTGTTTGTGTTTACATTATCGCTTGTGTTTGCCGCCGTGTGGGGGCGTAAGTGTGGAAGTCACATGACCCAAGGTACCTAAAACAAAAGGTAACGCCAATCGAGGCCTGCGCACGGATTTCTCCCGCGCGCGATATGCGCATGACGTCATGTTGCAGCAATTTGACACAAATTATAATCTGTGAATTCCAAGGCTTCCCAAGGCTTCTAGCTTGCATTCGACCAAGACTAATTTCAACTTGCTCGAAAAATTCTCACTAAAAACCATCCATCTCCATATAAATCTACGAAATCATCCGCATTAGAAGGGTAAGAGTTATTATAATAGATCCTAAGCAAATTGCTGCTATATTATTGAATAAAAACTGAAAAATGTAAATTTTTTTATAGAAACGAGTTATTTATTCGTAAAAATTCGGCACTGACGTAAATACAGCATTAAACGTTTTCAAACTGGCTCTCGAACACGACGATCACACGATCTCCATTAGGCGGTAAAAACGCTCACAAGTTACAGCACGACGAAAAAATTGAAAAGTAAATAAATAAACGATACAGGTGTATGAAAAATTTAATGATATGTGACTTGCAAGTTTGTATATTTCAATATTCTACAAAAAAGTTGTAAAATAAGCAAATAAATGACAAAAACACAAGAATTATGTAATGATAAGTGGTGTGCATGTTTGTATATTTCAATATTCTACAAAAAAGTTGTAAAATAAGCAAATAAATGACAAAAACACATGTATTATGTAATTATAAGTGCTGTGCATGTTTGTATATTTCAATATTCTACAAAAAAGTTGTAAAATAAGCAAATAAATGACAAAAACACATGTATTATGTAATGATAAGTGGTGTGCATGTTTGTATATTTCAATATTCTACAAAAAAGTTGTAAAATAAGCAAATAAATGACAAAAACACATGTATTATGTAATTATAAGTGCTGTGCATGTTTGTATATTTCAATATTCTACAAAAAAGTTGTAAAATAAGCAAATAAATGACAAAAACACATGTATTATGTAATTATTAGTGCTGTGCATGTTTGCATATTTCAATATTCTACAAAAAAATTGTAAAATAAGCAAATAAATGACGGCCATAAATAAAACGCCCCTAAATACTCTGCATTTCCCCCCAAAAAAAGGAATTACCCCCACTTTTTGAACCCCCCAAATAAAACTACTTCCCCCCTTTTTTCCGAACCCCCCAAAACAACGTAAGAACGTCGTGACGACGTGTCTGTACTAATAACAGATTAGAAGCAACAAACAATGTTATAAAGTCGCACCACACATTTAGAAGTCGACAGCCGATGCATCGTCTTATCCCGATTTTAAAACAAATGGTTCGAAATTGGTCTACTAAGCGAAAACCGGAACGTGTCAATGCCAAATTGTTTGCCAGCAAACCTTCACTTTCGCTGCAACAGATTACGGAGGCTTACAACTGGAAGCGATCAATGCCAGTAATTAAAATCAGGATAGAAGATGACACTAAGCGCTAATTCGTTGTTCCTACTCAAAAAAAGACACTGCGCGACACTGAAATTGACAAGTACATACGACAGGTAGACCTTAAAAACTGACGCCACTTCGACACGTATATTCAATCAAAGAATACTTTAGGGCTTGTTACCATCGAAAGTAGCAAATGGGACGAAGGGACGTGCACATGTCCCATTTTCTTAAAAAAATACATGTGTAAACATGTTTTAAGTATAGCTATTGGTGAGAAGCTATATTCAGTTCTACTGGAGGCGAAAAATGTCCCTCTAGGACAAAAAAGGAAACGTGGCAGGCCAACAAAGGCTAAAAAGGCATTTGTAATACAATAATTCATTTTTTTTGGGGGGTTAAACGAGCTTTAAGTTTTTTTTTGGGGGGGGGGGGGAATTCTGTTATTAAGGGGTCAAAAAAGGTTTTTTGGGGGGAAATTAAATATATATTTTTTTATTACTTTTGGGGAAAAATTCAAATGTTTTTTGGGGGGAAAACTCTTTAAATCTGGGGGGCCATTAAATCATAGCCATAAATGACAAAATACACGTACTAAAATGCATTTTAATTTTAAAATTCTAATGTAAAATTTATTTTTGCCAAATAATTCCACTTGTGCTGTAGCTGTGTGCAGAAATCGAGGGGGGGCCAACATATCATACTACTCTTTCCCAAAGGATTCACTGCTCAGAGCACAGTGGGTACAATGATGTAAACGAGCGGATAAGATTAATACTGCAAATGCACGCATCTGTTCTGTGCATTTTTGTCCAGATGATTATGCACGTGATTTGCAGAGTGAGCTGTTGCAGATAACACCCCGTTAAAAAAAATTGAAAAAAGAAGCAATTCCATCTTTACGGTTAGACAAAGAAGTTCTGTGTGAAAGGACATTATCACCTGAGAACACAAATGCACCAGAAACTACACCACTATACTCTGGTTCGACTCAAGAGTATGCCCTTCTAAGAGCCGCATCACTGGTGTAGTGATCCAAAAATGTAGTAATAATCATAATAAAAATAAGAACTACTTCCAGAACTACTTCTCCTAGTGGAGATTCTTTACTCTACGGTAATACAGACTGGAGTTAGGAGTAATGCGGCTCGGCCAATGGGAGAAGGGTATACTCTTGAGTCGAACAAGAATATAACAACACCACCAAGGAAAAAAAGAAATGCTTGTAGAAACATTCGGAAATCAACATTGGAAACAATAAAAAACATTTCGCCACTAGCACGTCAAAAAGACCAAGCAACTGGCACTGATGAAATAGAGGATCCACGAACAGAAGTAATGGTGCTGGAAATCGAAAATTTAAAAAACGTACTCGTATCAAATTACTGGAGAACGATACAAAAAAGCCAACAAGAGAAGATGTAGTGATAGGGCTCTGCTGGCAAAACGTGACACAATAATTAGGCAGTTGCGTGCTAAATCTAGAAAACCGAGGGCGAGCTGTTTGAAAAATGTGCACAAAAATCCATGCCACAATAAGCGGACCAAATGGCTGGCAGACCACACAGAAAATGTGGTTGCAAGATTAAACAAGGTCTTTACACAAGGGCAGTTACAGCACATGGCCAAAATGGACCTAACCCAAGAAAAAAGGAGCAAAGATGGTCAATTGGACTGCAGATGACATTGCTGCTGCCTTATCAGTGCGAGCAGTGTCACGAAGAGCATATGGGTATGTATACATTTAAGGAATATTGGATACTCCTTTCCTGGCTTATCCACTCTTCGCAGATGGACCAGAAATTTTGTGTGCCGGCCAGGTGTACTTTGGGATGTCCTAACAATTATACAAAAGCAAACTGCTGGTTTCAATGAACGGGAGAAGATGTGTATTTTATCATTTGATGAAATGAATGTAGATGCACGTACATGCTACGACCAAACATTGGACAAAATTTTAGGGCCTCACAGGGCTGGACTGGGAACAAATTTATTACCGGGAAATCTGGGTGTCCGGGCCACAATTAATGGAGTCAGGACAGGCTACAGCAGGCCGCAACAGGCCACAGCGGCCACGGGCCACCGGGAAACTCCCGGTAGCCCGCCGGGCCAGTCCAGCACTGGGGCCTCATAGCAATGCACGGGTTGTTATGATCAGAGGACTGATAAAAAATTGGAAGCAGCTGATATACTACAACTTTGACGCAGCAATGACACCAGATTTGCTGCGAGAAATTGTGAAAGGTGTTGCGAATATTGGTTTGAGAATAGTTGGGATTGTTAATGACATGGGTGGAAAGAATTAGAAGCTATGGAATGACATGGGGGTCAACATGACGAAGACACATTTCAGCAATCCTGCTGATGAAACCAAGAGAATCTGGGTTTTTTACGACATTCCTCATTTATTGAAGTTGTTAAGAAACCACTTTTTAGATTCTGATTTTACATTGGCAAACGGGAAAGTTGTAACCAAATCTCAATTTTTTCAATAAAAAAAATTTTTGTTTGTGGAATTTAATTTAATTTAATTTAGATTAATTTAATTTCGGAAATGTCCAAGGTGTAAAATAAAGTATAAATAAAAAAATTAATAAATAAATAAACAAATAAATAAATAAAATATAAAATAAAAAAGTAAATAATAACTCAATGCTTTTCAACAGTGGCTGCAGAGTGACGCTAGGAGGCGTGGCCAAATTTCAGCCAATGATCGCAAAATCACCACATTGGCATGAGGAGCGGTCTGTTTATAATTAAAGTGTGGACATATCTTTATTACTTTTCCGTACATTACAGAACATGGATAGTACAACTAGTTCAGGGGGAAATGTTCCTTGGATCCTTTCAACTCGGAATAACCGGAATGGAATTGTGCACGTCGGTTCGACGTCGACTGGAAAAATGTCACGTTACCAAAACGTATGCAACTTGAGATGCTATTTAAAGCGATGCAACTTTGTATTTGCATTATATCGTTTCAATTCGAATACAATTAACAACCCACGATGCAATTCGTTTTGGACGTGCCGAGTCTCCAGGACATTTTATTCGTCAAAACCGCAGTTAGTTTGTGGAAGCGCCACCCGATCACGTGGAAAGAAACAATGATATCACGAAAGCAGCAATGGTTAAAAGTCGAAAAAGATGTTTACGAGCAAGTGGATAATGTCTTGATTATTCCTGTAGTGTGGAAACCTCAGTTACACACAATAATCAAACATGTTGGCAGGGAACTGCGCGATTGGCTCAAAGTGTTAACGACACGCGTTTTCGATCGTCTTTCCGAACCGTTGATGAAATCCCTAACGGAATGCACGCAATGGACGATGCACGGGAAATTAGACGTAACAGAAACGGCGCGAGTTCTTTCGAGATTAGAAAGTTTGACGGTCAAAACCCGATTCGACATTGCCTGCATGTTTGCCATCGCGGACGAAGTCGAGGAACTCTGGAAAGCATTTACCGATTCTGACGAGGAAAATACACCGGCGGAAAGCCTGATGTACGACTTTTGGAAAACCGTTTCATTCGATGTCGATTCACCTCAAATTACCGACGACATGAAATCCGAAGTGTTTTTAAACAGCGTTACGGAACAAAACCAAAGTGCGGTCGAATATCTTTGGTCGACAATGCGGGAGAGCGAAAGAACTGCTTTGGTTGCTCAATTTTTGCAGACGGAAAGCGAGTTTGAGCTGTTGATCGAGCAGATAATAACCGATCACATGAACTATGACGGTGACGGTTGTAGTCATGGAACCGGCGTCATGTGTTTTCTGCTTTCTCAGATGACCACGAAACAAGTGAATGCCTTGATAGAGTCGCCATTCGGCCCTCGTCTTTGTTTAGCATTGATTTTCGACTTTTTCACCGTGGATTTGTTCACGCCGTGTATAAGTGAGATTTTAAATGCGATTCCCGGTTATTTCTTCTATGAGCTAATTCTGGGCTTGATCGAAGCGTCGGAGTTGACTGATTGCCTCCATTTACGTAAAATCAAGCGATGTTTGACGCATTTATGGTCAGAAGCTCTTCCCGGTCTCAGGAGTTACGTTCAGGGTCATAAATTCGTGTTGGTTGTAACTAAATTGATCAATTCCGAGGATTCGGTCAACATACAATTGCTGCTTAAGGACTTGAGCGTTGAAACCAGGAGGAGAGTTTTGTCCAAATGTCTGTGCTTGCTTCTTTCGGAAGAGTATTTGTTGAATTGGGATTTCGTCGAGAGCGTGGCCAAGAAGTCTATCACTACGGGCGAGGAAATGACGAATTTTAAAAAGAGTTGTTCTAAGATCGCTTATAGCGTTTGTAGCATTTTGACCGGAAGTAAGAGTCAGTGGCAAACAGTTACGAAATTTCTGAGTTTTTGTTTTGCGGATAATCAGACGGAAATAGACAAGTTCTTAAAATCTTTTGGGTTTTGTTATTACACAACGGACAGGAGGAAACAAAAGTTCGTGGGTCGACTGCTTTTGCCCCAAATAAGAGGTCACTTGTCTGCGCTAGACAAGAAAGAAAAATGCTCTGCAATAACGTGTTACTCGTTCTGTGCGTTGAAAGACGCCGCGAATGTGGAATTTCTTTTTAGGGAGAAGACAGTGGTGGAGATAAGACGAATTCTGTCTTTCTGTTTTGCTCATATCGTTAGTTTCGATCGTAACTTGGAGACGTTGGATTTTATCGAAGTGGTTGCTGGAGATTTTCTTACGATAGAGGAAGAAATGGATGCCTTTAAACGACATTGTTCATTTTTTGCATATCAAGTTTGCACCGGTACTTATGACGTCGAAGATGCCGATCAGTGGCCATTGGTGGACAGATTTTTGAATTTTTGTTTTAGAAATCCTCGGGAACGTCGCAATTTTAAATCTTGTTTTCCGTTCGATTATTTCGCACGGACCGATTTTTCTGACGGCGAGGAGAACTATGAATTGGTCGACGAGATGCTCACTTGGTGCGACTTCTCCTCCGATGAAATTGTGGATTTTCGTGCTACTTATCCAGCAAGATGAATCAAAATTTTCAGGTTTTGTTGTCTTAATTTCTTGTTTATTTTATTTCAGTAAATGTGTAAAATGTAGAAATTTAGTTTTTATTACCGTAATTTATATAGAATTTGTGTGCTCAATATTTATCTGAATCATTCGAGAAATAAACACATTTTGAAAATAAACCTGTGACGTACAAAGTGATAATCCATTACTCATTCCTGGTGCAATAGATTTTATTACAGGTCGCCATGTTCCGAGCATTCACTCGTTAGATTGTTCCTCTCAGCTGAATTTTTATACATGTCGTGTTGTATGTACACTAGGAAATTTATTACTTCATCTCGTTGGTTTGGTTTTGCATAGGTGTTTGACGTTCTCAATCCGTTTTAATTTATCCTTCATTTATTAACGAAGTTTTGTCGCCATCATGGCGTCGTCTTTGTTCTGCTGTTCGTTTGTTTCGTTTATGGCCGCATAGATTTTAGGATTTATCGTGTGAAAACATGCTCGTGAAGACGAAAATTTCGGTCTGTGTTTTTATTAACTGTTTCAATTCACTACATTTGATAAATTATTTCTTTTAAATCAATTTTTTCGCTCATATTTTATCTCTGTCGATCAAACTGGCCACGAAATCAAATTTTGCATTTCCTTTGTTTTATGACATTTATTTTATTAATTTATTAATTTTTGTTTTGTCTATTTTAGGGTCAAAGCAGTTACTGTGCATCTGAGCCTTCACGAAGCAGTTGAATCTTATTAATTCCCAAACAGCACAATTTTGTTTGTTTGGGGGAGGAAAATGTCCATGCCCCAGCCTCCTCGTGGCCTCCCCTGGGTACACTGCACTTTTCTTTTTCACTTTTGTTTTGTAATTGTATAGAAAAGTGATTTCAGTACTGTGAGACTGCATTCCAGTTTATGAGTGTAGCATTTACTAAACACAATGCTGTGCAGTTAATATTGGTACTGTAAGACTGCATTCCAACTTATGACTGCAGCATTTTACCAAAAAGAATCCCATTTTGGTATTGTAAAATTGCATTTGGTTTCTTTTCGATCAAATTTTATTATTTCAATTGCTAAATCATGCAATAGATTTCTCTTTTGCAAGAATGTCGAGTCTAGTACATTTTCTAAATGTTTTCTAAATGTAGTTATAACCTTCCTAGTTTATGATTGCATGCTACCCATAATGCATTGCCATTGCTAGTCAAAACAACATGGCTACCATGTCAGTAGACAGCCATATTGTAGTATTTGTAACAATCTAGTCTGATTTGAAATTAATCTCATTCTCACAATGGACTGCTTTTGAAAATGTGTGGGCAACAACATTGTGACTTGTTTATGCACAATTTTTTTTGCATTAACTGTTCTTGGATTTATTGCTAAGTAGTGTATGAAAAACCATCCAACTCGATATTCTTTTTGACAATTGATTTTCCAACTACTTATAAGAACAACTTGTAACGCATTATTTACTACATCACAACACTGTGTAATCTGGCCAGTCGCAAGATTTCATCCAAAAATTGTGTACCCGCCTGCCATGTTTCATCAAATAATTCTGGTTGTATTTTGCAATTTTGTTCCATTTAATTTGAGTAGATGGTAGGAACCTATGGGTCCAAATGGATGCAACATACCTATTTGGCAATTTTCTTTTCCAACGCAGAATCTACGTAGTCTGCTCTGACTGGCTGATTGGGAAATTTCACATCTATTTACCCAATCCTGTGCGCCCATTGCGTCGTCATCTTTAGATTTTTGTTGTTTTGAAGATGAAAATTGTTGATTTTCTGTTTTTTCTTTAAAGAAAAAACCTAAAAACAGCCGAAGTAGTAGAAAGACTCGAGTCAGTATACAACCCACGGCCAAAAGTATTACGGTAGACCACTTCATTTTTTGAGAAAACAGAAAACATTTATTTCCTATAATATTTTGAGATAAGATTTTAATAAAAAATAAAAATATCACAAAATAGAGTAGGTCTTTCTGCACAAAACCATAAATTAGAATAAAAATACCGGTATTTAATATATAAAAAGAGGTGGGACAAAATTTTTAGACCACATTATTTTGTGGTCATAGGTTTTAGATCACACTTTTCTCATTAGTGGAATCCCAGGTGTTCAACAGGAACTGGATACACACGACCTACGGTAGCTCTTTTTTAGCAGAGAACAGGAACTAGATAGTCAAGATCATTTGGGATTAAGTATTTTGACTTAATCCGAATGGGGTCTGAACTTTGCACAAGTGCGCTCAGGCGTCATAATCCTTTTAGTCCAATTCTATGATGAATTAAACGAATATTATCATAATACATCTAAAATAAATACATCTTGAAATAAATATATTAGAAAAGTACAATCTACGAACGTTTTCATGTATCTACTCCTAAACCCGGCGTTTAAACAAACCTGGCATTTATTCGAGGCCGGCGCTTACAAAGATTTCGGAAGTCGGTTGTCCGGCGCTTAATCGAAAGCCGGTGTTTGATTACGCCCGGCGTTTATTCAAGGCAGTACGATAATAATAATAACAAAATTGTTAAAACAACTGGATACATGTTTTATCTGAAACCAAAGTTGTGTATTAGTAAAGAAACATCAGCATCAATTATTATTAATTATTGTTTACCTACAGAGTATTCTACCTCAAATGACTCGCCCATTTCAAAGGTTTCCTTCATATAAAAACAGCAAAGGAATCAAACTGGCTGTTTACCTTTGGAATATGTATAACATTGAAACAGGACATTGCTTTTCGTAAAACCAATTGGTCGTCATGAGGCCCAAAAGGATGGAAGATGAAGTGCTCTTGTACTAAACTGTAGTATTTCAGGAATCAAATGTAAGGAATTCCAAAGTATATATTTTCTTATTATTTACTCCGTAAAAAACTGAGAAAAAGGTTATTTGCTTGAATTTGGGGGAAACCATCACAATTCAGCAATTAGTACTGATTTGAAGTCTTCTTCATTGGCACCAGAAAAGTAGTGCCACAAAACAGTCTTTTATTAACTTCAGCAATCATTATAAAGTACAAGAGCCCACCTTTAACAATTATTAAAATTGATTTTACATGTTGTGCTAAAGTTGACTTTATCTTCAAATATGTCAGAAAAGTCATCTATTTCATCAATCCATCATCAATAGCAGCCATAAACACCATCCCCAAAATGCTCGCATTTCAATAAGGTCTGAAGGGACCCGTGTATGGTTTGTGTTGAGTGTTGCGTTCAAATCCTCTAAATACTCTTGTGCATATTTACACATCCAAAATCAAATTGTGAAAAAATTGTTAAAAATCTGGAGGATTGTTGGTTTTTTTTTGTTGGGCAACAATCTCTTTCGGCCCAGAACGAAATTTGATAATATTTGCTGCCGTCCGACATCCTTGTGGGGGAAATTTCCGGTAGCCCACCGGGACAGTCCAGCACTGGCCTATGATGGACACGTGTTTGGCATTTTCTATAAATTATTTTATTTTTAATTTTTCTTATTTTTGAACAAAGATTGCACACTAAATTTCATTAGTCATTAAGCTACAATGTAGATAAACTGACAAAACATTCTTCTCATTTTTAGACTAAACTAAATGTATGATAGCTCTACAACTAATGTCTATCTATAATTGCTTCAAAAATAGAAACTAAGAGTCAATGAAACAATGCTACAAATACATTAAAAAAATACCTGAAATTTACAAAATCGATTTCTCCTTGGGTGTTTGGCATAGAAAATTGTGGAGAATTAAACGTAGCTCTACAACTAATGTCTATCTATAATTGCTTCAAAAATAAAAACTAAGTCAATGAAACAATGCTAAATACAGTAAAAAAAATACCTGAAATTTATAAAATCGATGTCACGTTGGGCATTTGGCATAGAAAATTGTGGAGAATTAAACGTAGCTCTACAACTAATGTCTATCTATAATTGCTTCAAAAATAAAAACTAAGTCAATGAAACAATGCTAAATACAGTAAAAAAAATACCTGAAATTTATAAAATCGATGTCACGTTGGGCATTTGGCATAGGAAATTGTGGAGAACTATAATAGAAGTACACGTCTGTGGACAAGGCAGTCTTAACACCTTTTAGCGCCCTGGGTTTAAAAAAATCAGGCGCCCCTTGTCATAATTTAAAAAAAATCATTTTTACATTTACAATTTTACAGGCCCGTTGCTAGGGTATACTTGTAGAGCACTCATGTATTTTGGGCATGCTGGCACCCCACCCCCACGCCGCCCCCTCCAAAAGAAGAACAGGTAGCATTTTTGTGAAAAATAAATTTGAACCATCGAACCTAAAAATGCATTATCAGACTTAAAAATGCACCTTTAGGAAAAAAATGCGCCCCTTGACCTGTGGCGCCCGTCTGTTTAACACACAATCAACAATTTGTAAAAAGGGGCCTACAAGTTCAGCTTATATTTGAATACTCATGAAGACTCCCTGTAGGAGGCGCCCGGCGCCTCTCTCTGCCTGGCGTTCCTCTCTGCCCAGCGTCACTCTCTGCCCAGCGCCACTCTTGCTGCTCGCCATTCTTCATTGTCCTTTCGCCGAAATTCGTTTGGAGCTGATTGACACGGTGTTGTGGGTACAGAGATAGAATCAGGAATAAGTGGGTTGGCCAAGGTTGAAATGGCTGGAAACTCCTAAAATCTGCACTGGATTCAAAATTAAATTAATTAAATTACTGTTTATTTTACCCAAAGGGAGGGGTGCCTCTCAACAGCCTGGACCTACAAGGAGGGACATCCCAAAATAAAAACATCAAACAACATACAACAACCAAAGAACAAAGCAAAACAAAAAGAACAAAGAAAAAAGCAAAACAAAAACCAAATAACTAATTTAGGTACCAATGGGGAAAACAGCAATCACATTATTAAGGGAACCACAATAAATATCCGTATTACCAAGAAACTCGTTAACATAGCGCATCAGACGGCTGACTGGAGAATATAAATTAAGCGCAAAAAAAGTAACGCGAGGAGTGCGCAGCTCTATATGAACCCAAGGAACATTAAAGTTGAAATAGGATAATAACAGCGGGACTGTAATTTTACCACTAATAAGGCGGTAAACAAAAAGACAGTCTCAAAGAACCATCTGAGAAATAATCGAACGCAAATCTAGCTCAGAAAGCATCCTAAGATAGGAATACGGGTACTTAAATAAAGAAAAAAAGTACCTCCTATACACCATTCATATAAAGTTATGCTGTTACCCCTCTAACCGGTTCAACAGATAGGTCGTACAATCCCTCCCAACCAAACAAGCAAACAAAATTCGGGAACAAACTAAAGAAATAAAGAACAACCGAAGTGGACGCGGAGAAGAAAATAGCAAAAGAAAATCAATAAAGAATGTCCAACACTTTCGTACACTCGTCAACAACACGATTGAAGTGACAACAAGTATTAATCATTTTTTTGCCCGCGATATTGGCTGGAATTTCTCGCAGACGGCAAGTTTCATAACAAACTGATGAATACTTATTCGTACCTCTGCTATCAAACTGAGCACATTTAGCATTTACACAATCCCGAAAGATGAAAGCGCCGTCGAACGTGACCCTCAAATCCCTAACCACAGAACGACGTGGAATCAAGGCACCATCAAACGTATATGGATAGAAAGAAAAAGAAAGCACCACAGATTTGTCAACATTAAGAGTCATCAAGTTAGCGTTAATCCAACGATTCACTTTATCCAGATAGAGTTGCAAATTTTCACAATCGCCAACAGAAACGATACTGCAGCCAAACTTAGTGTCGTCAGCAAAGAAAGCTTGGGACACTCGCTTGTGACCTTCAGACCAGCCAAGGTAACCTACTTAAAATTTTTTAGTACAAAAGATTTGAGAATTAGTCATTTTTAGACTAAACAAATGTTGCTTTACAAGTTTACAATTGGAAATTTCTGTCTATTTCTAACGGTTTCCGAGATAATTTCCCAATGACCTTGAAGGAACATCCCAAGGCAAAATTTGGAGTTACCAAAAGATTGCCACACCCAAATTTAATACTTTGCCATCATTAGATCAGATGAATTGTCAGCACTTTCAGAAATATTTACTATCTACTACTGTCATGCGGCCAATGGCTGCCGTGACATACGGTCTTGTTAGGGATGGCTGTCCGCAGCCATCACATTGGGAAATGCTCCATGAGACACGAGATCATACCCCTAGACAACAATAAAGCTATTCTTACAAGCAAACTTGTGTCTCCTGTGTATTTCGTAGTTAATCTTATCGTGTGTGTTCTGTCTTGTGTCCAGCGTCCTGTGGCTTTTCCCCGACCATGTGGCGTCCGTCCAAACACTCACAAACTCACGTAATGACTATGGTGGAATCGGTGAAACTTGTGTTTATTAAAACGCACCCTAAGGGCCGTCCATAAATTACGTAACGCAAATTTTTGCGTTTTTAGACCCCCTCCTCCACCCCTGTAACAAGGTAGTAACAAATCCGCACACCCCCCTCGAAAATTACGTAATAAAACTGACCATCCCCCCCAAATTTTGATACAAATTCAGTAAATTCAATTGAAAATTGAAAATTTTTTAATTTTTTAATTCATAAATGACATTTTAAAAATTTAATTTTCATGAATACAGGTATTTTTGACTTTTTAAACTTCTTCCCAAGGCAAACTCTTGTTTTTTCAATGTTCAAATTTTATTTTTGGCCACAACAAAGATGGCTGATGCACCACATGAACGCATGTAATTGTCCCATTTCAATTAATTTGATATACATTTCAATTAATTTTGTATACAGTATATTTTAGCAACACACAAAAAGACCCATCTTAGGGTTGGAAGGGTTAAACCTTTATTCTCAAAACTTTTCAGAAAGAGATAATTTTTTAAAAACAGTTGTAGACTAATTGGATTGTGCTCTACGACTTTTTAATTTACTTTTTTCTCTCTATCTGTAATGGTTCTCGAGTTACAATATTGATGACCTTGAAGATGACCTCTGAATTCAAATTGGATGTCATTTCCCCCAAAATACTACCCTGGTAATCATTTTGCTAAATCTACATCTAAAACAGTTTGAGAATTATTTACTGTGAACCAGACTTCTTGACCACCCTGTATACCAATATGTGCAGCTGTTACTAAATTGTTGAAGCGAAAATGCCATGTCATGCCATGTCATTGCCACGGAAAAACTTAAAAATGCGTTGGTAAAATCAAATAGTTGGGTGTTTCCCCTGCCATTTCTTCGTCAAGCTCGAAGCGGAGTTGCAGGAACTCTTTGCGCATAGTGACCTTGCACGTGCTAGAGCTGTGCGCGTAAATCTTTGCCAGCGTGTCTCACAATTGCTTGGAAGTGTCGCAGGTGTCGTAGCCGTTATGAAATACAATAAAAAATGCACAAATTACGTTACGATGTTGCATCTCTACATGTAGAAACACCTTTGCTGGCTGCTCCGCAAGTGGAGGTGGAGTCATTACTGATCCCTCGCTCTCCAGGACAGCCTCCAGCAGAATCATTTCCATCTTGTCCAAGCGTTGCTGATGTTGTGTTTCAAGAAACAAGCCCTCGAGTCCTGCCAACTGCAATACATCAGAGTCGGTGACGGCCGGCTGCCACTGGACATCTGGCGACACAGCACTAATGCTGGGGCCTGCTGTTGGTCCGCTGGTACCTCAGTTTGGGGTGTCAAAGCATCGGAATCCTGCCCTAGCTTCATCCGACTACCCCAGATGTGACCAGGGGCGTTAACAACCTGCTCAATGACCTCCATAGATATTTTTAAAAAAAACTATTTAACTTAAGGTGACTTTTGAATCATCTTGTGTATGTACAAGAAACGGGTGTTGCAGTGAAGCACCGGCTAAATGTCAATGCAAGCTGGCGGTGGCGGCCCGCATTTTTAAATAACGACGGTGTTTATACTGATTTTTCAATTTTGGTTAGGCTAGTGTGTGACCAGTAGTAAACACACTTTACAGTGCTAATTAATGTCCAAATCTAAATCAATCAACTAAAATACGAGTTACAATTAAAACACATTTTTAAAGTGAAATTATTCATTATTAATTTTACTTTTTTCAACTACAAAACAAAATAAATGATAAGTATACACAATCTTCATTTTTATGAGCTGCAAATAAAAGAAATTCAAAACAAACAAATTCAAAAACAATTTTTTAAATTGAAAGTGGGGAACGAGAGAATGGGAACCGCGAGATGTACCGCAAAATCGGTCCGCAGTACACGGGTTTTTCAAAAGTACCGTCGTACAGCTATGCGATACTGTCCCGTCCTTAAAAAAGTACCGCGATCCCGGTACGCACCTGCCGCAAAAGTAACGCGGTCCCGGTACTCCTACTTACACTATGCATTAGAACAAAATGACTTGTGATTGCTAACTCGTTAATTGCAAAGTGGCGTTTTCTGCAGTTTAAAAAACCCGCGCTTAATTTCATTCGGCAAAATCAACCAAATCCACGAGTCACGTAGCGATAACACACAAACTCGTAAAAAAAAAGTTAAAAATCACGAAACGTAAACGTTAACGAACCAAACTGAATATACAAGCCGCTTCGCAATTATTTTTCTTATTGTGCTGCTCTTGACAACCAACTACAGCACCATGGCGAATATCAATGCAATTCGAACTCCAAATTTACAAAACATAAACACAACAAAATGCGACGAAACGCAAATCCAACTGAATTCGCCGACCGCTAACCTAAACAAATCGCTGTTCGAAGCCATGACCTTAGAAACAATCGCCGCGTTCAAAACCAAACGCTTAGCCAACAAGCGCAAAACGATTAAATCCGACGTCAACGTTCCGAAGCCAACACCGAGCTTGGACTCGGACCGGGAAGCCACGCGCGAAATCACGAGTCGGGAACGAGTTGGGCGCACTCGAGTGTCCATACTCCAAGCACCCGCCAGCAAAAACTTCGCGAAAAACGTTTTCGCGATCCTCCAATCGATACAAATCAAAGAAAAAAACGCACCCCTAACTACACGACCCCAACCCCTCAAACCATACAACAGATACAAACAAGAAAGCGTAGATGACACTGCCGGATTTAAAATCGATACGATGGCCAGTTACCGCGGTTTATCGGTGAAATCGGTGACGGCAGCGCCGATGCCGAGGCCGATGCCGCCGCCGCCGCAAGCCCGATCGATCGCGGTCGCTCGTCGGGTTTCGCGGACCCCTATTATCATCATACCGGCCTTGGTGACTTCGTTGATAACAATGTTCAATGTCAGAGATATTTTGGAGGATTTCAGGTTCGTGGAGACGGAGGAGAAGAGGCGAAGCGGGTTTAAACGGGCCGGGGAAGTGTTGGTGCAGAGGCGGCGGGATGGTCTCGCGGTCCCGTATAGGATTGTTGACAACACGGTGGGGTTGGGGAAGGACGAGTGGGATCGTGTTGTGGCTGTTTTCGTGCAGGGAGCCGCGTGGCAGTTCAAGGGGTGGCCGTGGAGAGGACCGGTTGATGTTTTCTCGAAGGTTAAAGGGTTTCATTTGAAGTGGGAAGGAATGAGTTTGGATCCCAATGTGGCCAAGTGGGCCGTTCAGGTCGTCGAGTTCGGTCGGAACAACAGACACGCGGATCGGGCTAAGATTTCGGAGATTTGGGCTGGTTTGGACAAGCATGTGGCCAAGAATAAAGCTCATCTTCGGTTTTGAGTTTAGATTTTTTTAATTTAATTTTTTTTAGGATATAATTACTGATATATAAAAACTAAAACGTTTTTAAATTTTTAAATTCGTGTGTGAATTGATATTTTAGACATTTTTCTGTATCAATAGAAGTTGATAAAATGCAACACGTTTTGTGTAATAAACAATTTTTAACGCAAACAAAACCTACACGTGATTTCAACGAATATTTTTTAAATTGCCTACATTTTACGGTACAATTTGTACCCAAATTTACAATAAATTTGAGTTTATTTACACTTTATACTACGGCTGTACGAGGGAATTATTTTTCTAAACTGGCCACTTCCACTGGTCCGGTAGCGGCTCACGAATAAGGTTCTCCCATGGTTTCCATTCAGTAAATCGTCGCGACAACATTAACTCGTTTTCGGCTTGGATTATCATTTCTTCGATTTGGCCTCCACCGACTTTCTGCTCTATTTGCTCCACACTCTGCTCCTGAAATTATATCAAATGAAAATTAATATTTTTTAATATTTAATGGAAATTTGATGAAATAGAATTAAGTCTTACAGCTTTCACAATCGCCAGCCGGGTTTTAACGATTTCTTCGGTCGACTGACGATACGGCGAATCCGCGGGAAGCTTCTCTAACACTCTCAGTGTTTTGTTGTAAATAACACTTAATGCCTGCGATAAATATTATTACATTATTACGGTATTTACAAATACGAAAATCAAAGTTTATCGAACATGGTGGGGTTTAGACGCCACTGCAATACCCGTCAAACCAGTCGCCTGAAAGTTAATGAGTTTAATATCGGTCTATGAAATCAAACTCGAGCAAAATTCATCTCACCTTCTTCAGAACACCGGCCATTTTGATGACAGTAGTCTCGCGATTGGTGCAACAGATGGCAGCACTATGCAGACTTGGTTTAATGAGCACACATCTCAACTGCAGCGACTTTGGTGAGCACACTCACGTGCCGTTTACTCGAGAGCAAAAAAAACACAATTTCTGAAAAATATGGATATTTTGTTTTGGTTTACGAGTTCTTGGAATCATCTTAAAATGGTTTGAAAATAAAAAATGTGTATTTTCAACATTTTAAATTGCGCAATTATCCACAGAAACATGATACAGGTTGACCACGAACACAATAAATAGGTTTATTGTGTTCGTGGGTTGACCCTCGCTATTGCGAACACCGTTATAACGAATTCTTGGCTGAAACAATTTTTTTTAGTTGTCAACCCTATTTCACTCATGTTAAATTCTTTCGTCAAAACGAACTTTTTTTTTTCGAAATTTTGCTATAACGAATCAGAAATGCACCAGAAATACGCAATACTTCGTTGTAGTGACCATTTCCGATTAAAAATGACCTCATTTTCTCAAGATATTGATGTTTTAAGTGAATTTTCTCATAATTTTGACGTTTTTAAGTGAATTTTCTCATAACTTTGACATTTCTAAGTGAATTTTCTGATAATTTTGACGTTTATAAGTGAATTTTCTGATGATTTTGACGTTTCTAAGTGAATTTTCTCATAATTTTGATAGTTTTATATGTAATTTCTCACGATTTGACATTTTTAGAGTGTTTTCTCATTAAGATGCATTTTGATGCACTCACTTGTCAGAACTAAAAAAAAAATATACAAAAATTGCAGACAATACACACACAAAATATCAAAATCATGAGATAATACATACAAAAACACAAGAATATGTTTGCTCTGATTTTTCTAATTTTAATAAATCGTGTTCTTAAGTTTCTTCAGTTTTTATCGCTATTACGACCATTCTTTGCTCCCCCGACCTGTTCGTAATAGCGAGGTTCAATCTCTATTAGCACATCCAATTAATGCTACCCTCATCTTACGAAATATTCCATCCACAATTCTACACATAACATCTGATAAATGCTACACTCTAGTGGAATGCAGTCTCACAATACCAAATAATTTCGATTTTTATTCTACACCATTTTTCTCCAATAAATTTCTTTATTAAATGATGAAAATCTAATAATATAAACTAAAAAAAAAAAAAAAAATGTGCACTAATAGTTGCATGGTCAAGGAACGACACGAATTACGTATATAACCGGCGCCGCATTACTCGCCGCCTCGTGACAATCCTGCTGCCCCGATCGCGCGATCTGCACCGGCACCAACGAGTTCTGATCGCCTTCTCCCACCGCCAACTGATCCCCCAGACACTGCTTCACCGACAACAACAACAAATCGTTTCCGTCGCCCCCGCTCGTCCTCACCACCTCGTTGTTCGCTATCAAAATCGTCGACGAGTCCTCAATCACTTCCCCCTCCCCCACCAACACCCCCGACTCGTTCTCCGCACTCGACTCCTCGCCCTTCCGGGCCGCCTTCTTCGCTTTCCTCCCTCCCGACGCCTCCCCGCGCCTCCTCGTCGACAACACCGGCTCCTCGGGCACCGCGTGCTGGTCCAGCTTGGGCAACTGCTGCTGCAGCACCTCCACCGTCAACCGCTCGTCCTTGCGCATCGAAATCTGCTGCAGAAACTCCTGCGTCACCTGCTGACCGCGCGCGATCGCCGACGGCTCGTCCGCCAGCTTGGTCTGCGACTCTCCCGCCTCCTTGTTCTGCGTCTTGAAGCTGAAATTGCTCAGCTTGTGCACGGACTTCATGTGTTTGTTGATGTTTCCCTTCACGTTGCACGCGTACGAGCAATAATCGCACGCGTACGGCTTGAGCCCCGAGTGGATGATCGAGTGTCGCACCAGGTGGTGTTTCGTCTTGAACTTGCGCTCGCAGTCGGGGCACACGTGCTCGCCCTCGCGGTGCGTCCTCCGGTGCACGGCGAGCTGCGAGAGGCTCTTGAAGCCCTTGCCGCACTCGCCGCAGATGTGCGGCCGCTCGCCCGTGTGGCGGCGCAGGTGCACGATGAAGGTCCAGCGCTGCTTGAGCACGTCGCCGCACACGGGGCACTTGAAGAGCTCGTCCTCGCTGTGCTTGACGGCCATGTGTCGGCGCAGGTTGTCGGCGCGGTGCGTGTGGAAGCCGCACTTGTCGCACATGTGTTTCTCGTTGCGCACGTGCACGTGTCGGATGTGGTCCTTGAGGCGCATGTCCGTCGTGAACATTTTGCCGCACTGCTCGCAGATGAACACTTTGGCGCCGGTGTGCTTGGGCATGTGGCGGATCAGGTCGATCTTGAGCACGCTCTTGTAGTCGCATTCGGTGCAGCGGTGGTCGAATTTGCCCTCGTGGCGCTTCATGTGCACCCACAGCGAGCTTTTCTGCGTGAAGCGGCGCTGGCACACGTCGCAGCTGAACGGTTTCTCGCCCGTGTGTTTGCGCATGTGGATGCGCAGGTACGACGAGTTGATGAACGTCCGGTTGCACACGGAGCACGTTTTGCCGTTGTCGGGCTGTTCGGGTGCGGCGAGCGGCTTTTTGCGCCGCGCGCGCAGTTTCGATTCGATTCGATCGTCGTCGTTGTCGTTGTTGTTGTTGTTGGTGTTGTTATTGTTGTTGCTGATGTTGTTGTTGGTCTCTGGGACGTTCGTTTCGAGGGTTTCGGTGATTCTTTCGGTGTTTTGTTGTTGTTTTGGTGCGAGGTCGGTCGGGTCTTTCATTTCCTTGCGCTCTAAGACGACGCTGCAGGGTTGGATGAGTTTGAGGTCCTTGGCGGCTTTCTTTGTCCGTGTTTGTGTTATGAGGAATTGGGGAACGTCGCTGAAATTGTTGAACCAGTTGGGCAGCGAGGAGAGGCGGCGTTTTGAATTCGATTTGGTTGGTTTGGGTTTTCTGTTTGGGAGCAGGGGTTCGGGAGTGTTGCTGTCTGCTTCGATGGTGTTTGCACTCCGCTAAGGAAGAAATGTTGATTAATAAATAAATAAATGGGTGGGATTTTTTTAAAATTTGAAATACTTTGTTCGGTGTGGGTGGCTTTTTGGGTGTTTCTGATTTCGGCGCCGCTTTGCTCTTCCTCGGGGATCTAGGTGCGAAAGAATAATTTGTTGTTAATGTAACAAGGGGAGTGTGCGTAGTTCTAGTTAGTGGCAGAATTTTAGAATTTTTCAAAAATATTTTGATCATTTTAAAATTTGGAAAAAATATTTTTAAACATTAAAATTTTTGTAAAAATATTTTGAGACATTTCAGAATTTTGTAAAAATATTTGAACAATTTTAGAACGTTTAAAACGTATTTTAATAAATTTTAAAACGTTTAAAAAGTATTTTGATAAATTTTAAAACGTTTAAAACGTATTTTGATAAATTTTAGAACGTTTAAAATGTATTTTGATAAATTTTAAAACGTTTAAAACGTATTTTGATGAATTTTAGAACGTTTAAAACGTATTTTGATAAATTTTAAAACGTTTAAAACGTATTTAGATAAATTTTAGAACGTTTTAAAATGTATTTTGATGAATTTTAAAACGTTTAAAACGTATTTTGATGAATTTTAAAACGTTTAAAACGTATTTAGATAAATTTTAGAACGTTTTAAAACGTATTTTGATGAATTTTAAAACGTTTAAAACGTATTTTGATAAATTTTAAAACGTTTAAAATATTTTGACAAACTTTAGTACGTTTAAAACGTATTTTGACAATTTTTGTATTAAAAAATTTCGTAATTCAAGAATAAAAGATAATTTTGTCCAATTTTTAGACTCCTAAATCGATTTTTGGAGTCAAAATGGACCATTTCAGACGTCATTTCATTCCGCCACCACGACCAGCGGAGAACAATACCGAGTGCTCGGTGAGTCGCCAGTGGTTTCATCGCTATTCCGTGTTTCTATCAAACTCCCTTCAAGTGACGGTGGTGG
The DNA here is from genome assembly GCA_949358305.1 of Strigamia acuminata. Lineage (NCBI taxonomy): Eukaryota > Metazoa > Arthropoda > Chilopoda > Geophilomorpha > Linotaeniidae > Strigamia > Strigamia acuminata. The sequence goes on from OX442314.1 coordinate 33,976,566, forward strand.
GTTAATTTCCACCAGACATTCCTGCAGCTTGCTAAGTGCATTTAAACGAGCTCCTCCTGGCAAATGCTTCAATTTGCTGAGCAGGGCATCAATCTGCAATTCATTTATAAACACTCAAGTTAGTCACAACAAAACAAGGCGTGGCCGTACTACTTACGTCGTTCAATACGTCCGAGGGTGGATCACTCATTACACAACAGTAAGTGCTATTTTGACGGTTCTATTCTAAATAAGTGAAAATAAGTGAAAGCGCGCGGACTATGGTAACCATACTCAATGCGACACGCATAACGGAAAATACCTTTTCTGCGCATGCGTCGTCTTACTCTCGAACCCGCTGAAGCAAGCTCTCGAACCAGAACAAAACAATAAAATATTCTGATATTAAAGATAAAAACAATATGTAATTCCGAAAAAAAAGTTAAAAATTATATCACGAGAAAATATTAATTTATTTTGTCAACAATTTTTTACATTCCAAATACAAAACAATACAAAATCATCAGCAGACTAATGCTAACAGGTTCCACCCTCACTCACAGAAGAGTCTTGCATTGTATCTCTCTCTAACCAACGATGTCTGAGACAATCCCTGGCTGACGAGCGCTTAACCGGGTCTATCTCCAACATCGAGTGTAAGAAATCGGCAAATTCGCGCGCATCGTCTTCACTCCAATCATGCGTCTCACTCAACAATTCGAAAATCGCGCACATTTTGAATCGGGGGTAATGACGGAGTTTCCCTTTCGACGAGAAAAACCTCTCGAATCGCTTGCTCGCCAAAGCGACCCGTTCCGGAATATCGCCGAGCATTGCGACAATTTCTCCCAGATCGGTCTCGTCCGGCGAGTAGAACCGACTGTAAAACTGGATCGCAAACAGATAACTTCAAAAGCCGCGCACGCAGTGCTCCAAATATCGGCAGCCGGGCTTAACCCAGCTTCCAATATGACTTCGGGAGACCTGTATTGCCGCTCTTGGATGACGTCGGAGCAATAGCGGTCCACCCAACACTAACTTCCAAGATCGGCGATCGTAATTAATCCATTTTTGTCCCGGCAAATGTTCTCCGGTTTTATATCTGCGTGAATCATATTGCACGTTGTGTGCAGGTAGTCCAGGCCTTCCAGCACCTGCCGAACGATGCTTTTCACTTCGGCTATGGGCAGACCTTTGCCACACTTAAATAAATCGCGCCCTAGAAATTCGAAAATCATGCACACGTGCGTGCCGTTGACACCGGTGATTTGAAAATTGTCCAATAATTTGACGATTTTGCCCTTGTGGGTGCCTAAAGCGTCCATTTGGCGAACAAATTTGAGCATTTCGATCTCGGTTATTGCCGATTCTGTGGCCTCGGCCGCGCTTTTCACTATTTTTAATGCCACAAACCCCGAGTTGTTTAGGTCACGGCAAAGCCACACGGTTGAGAAATTTCCCCAGCCGAGTTTGCGGACGACCGAGTACCTTTTGTGATATACGTCTCCTATGACGACTGGATGGTAGCCATTTTTGCAATATTCGTCCTTTGCTTCTGGTTCTTCTTCGTCGGACGAGAAAGAGTCTTCGGTCGCTTGCTGTTTGTTGGTGCACATATTGAAGTTATTGGCAATCAAAGTGATGCTTTGTTTAAGTTTGCGTGTGGTTTATATACGTGATTTCAATTTATCCGTGTGTTGGAACGTTTACTTCACGTCGTAAATTCGTTTTCATTCGTACGCAAGACGAAAATTGTCATTTGAAATTGAAATATATCGAAAATCAAATATTTTAATTTTAGTTTATTTCATATTTAATATTTAAATTATCATTTATTTTCATTTTTCATTTATAGCAACGTTATAAAATGACATTTTGTTACTTGAATAGGAAAATAGGAAATTTTATTTGCTTTGGTGTTACTGCAGTGCTGGAAAAATGTAATCAGAACTAGCAAAGTGCAAGTTGTTGAGGTGCATTTATTTTTATTCAGGATTGCATTGAAATTTCACATATATTCAGTTTCTTAAAATCTAACAAGAACTATAAAAGACAAAAATATATTCACATTTTACATACATAGAATTTAATTATTTGCAACAACATAAAAAGAAATATATGTATAACATAACGTAACGTAATCCTAGAAATAAAGAAAACAAAATAGCGAGAAATTAAACAAACTGAAAAAGCGTCATTAAAAATTTTAAATAAAATAAAATAAAATAAAATAAAATAAAATAAAAAACCCACATAGGAATGGATCGAACAAGGTAATGACAAAAATACTACATTACGTGTTTTGAGGTTTCACAAATATATCGAGATAGATTTAAAGTGTACTTGAGTACATACGATAGCAAAGATTTGCATTCATACACTAGATAGAAATTCCAATCGACTAAATTCCATTAATCGTCTTCAATAAATAATGTCAACATTTTATTTTTCACATTTTTTTTACTTTTTTTAAATTCCATTTCTCTATTTTAATTTGTAAACTATATATTTGAGCAGATGGATGATAATAGCCTAAATTTGTTGCATCTGCTTTTACAGTACTAACCAATAAACAAACTCCAAGTTTGTGAATTCTTTAGATCTATATGAGTAGTGCATTTATGGCACTCCTAGTACAGAGGAGCGGAGGAAAAATATTGTTTTTCTCGTTTGTTTGTTCAGATTGGCACATTTTGACAGAATGAGTGAGAGAAGAGATAAAGAGAGATCAGAGATTCTAACGTGGACGATTATCATTACTAAATGCACGTTGTCCAACAAGAAAAATTTAAAAAATTTAAAAATTTAAAAATCAATAAAACAAAGAAAGAAATAGAAAAATAAAAATGGAAGAAATCACGAAACGGTTATTGCAAAAGCCGTTTCATTTTCTTTGAATATAAGCGTAATTTAATGTCCTGATTTAATTACGATCCAGCAGAATCTCTCTTACCTACATCACTACCACATATGTTTGAATAGGAAGTTATTTACAAGTGATTATTATTAATTAATATTACGGTATTATTATTTCGACATTTTTTTCTTGTTTACGTCGAAAAAAACCAAAAAGAGAGAAAAAAAAACGAGTTTTCAATTCATATATATATATACAAAAAGCAAAAATTGCAAATGACAATGTTTTTTTGATTTCTCATATTGTTTTTTTTAATTCTTTATAAATGTCGACGCGTTGCCTGCGCTCCAGGTGGAAAAACCCATCATTTATCAAAATACTCTCTTGTTTACACGCGATTATTAATGATTAACCTTATTCTGTATAACATTATAATATATAAACTCAGAGCGAGGAAGGAAAGAAAAGAAGTTAGAGTGGGCATTTGTTGCAATGCTGACTCGAGTTGACCGGGTCGGAGTGACACACCCGTTTCGATCCAACCGGAAAAAAGAGCACAAAGTTGGACCCGAGATGTAACAGCTGCCATGATTTAAGTGTTTTGAGTGATACCTCCGTCCGAGAACGAGAAAAAAGTGGGATAATAGGGGGGAGGAAATATGTCGTCATCATTCGAGATATTGAGATAATTTCGAGTTATATTATTGATAAATTTTACAAATCCGAGTGTTTGCTAGTTGAAATAGGTTGTCGCTGTTCCTTTTTGGCTTGTGGCGGAGTCATGTAGAGTTTTTTGCCCTCGTGTACCAAGTAGTGCTCACGAGCCCCGTCGTGTTCTTTGGCCGTGGAGCCCGGCATCGGAGGTCGTTCTGAAAAAGCGTTTTCCCGCGGTTTCCATACGGGGGATCCCAAGGGCTTGCCGCTCTGCGATGGCGTGTAGTTGGAAGGCGCGTTGCTCGCTTGAATCAGTTTCGCCGCGGTCGAACCCGTCGAGCCTGTCGACAGGGTTGACGTCGTACTCAGGCTCAGGTGATTGGGAGTGCGACCCAAAGTCGGCTTAGTACTCACGTCTTTGTCGGACTTGTCCGATTTGTCCGACTGCGAATCTTTGATCAATTCCGACTTGGAGTCTGACAGATCTTTGGCCGAGCCTCCGTCCACGTGATCTTTGGCGCCTCTGGAGCGGAAATCGACGTTGTCGTAAGTTTCCAAATCGTTGTCGATGTTGCCCGAAGAGTGTCTTTGGGGTCCCCGTTGTCCTTTCTTCTTGTTGCTCAGTGTACGAGACACTGAATCGCCCGGTTTTCGATAGTGGCCGTATTTATCTTTGGTTAGCGGCTTCGTCACCGGGATGTTCATGTTACGCACACTTTCGCGAATGATTTGTCGGATGGTCTTCAGGAAGGCATTGCGAAATTCGCTTGTGCTGTGGTACAAAATACAAAAATACAAAATACAAATTAAATACCGTATTTTACCAAATAAGAGCCGCGGCTCTTATTGAAAACTGCCGCTTTGAGCTGCGGCTTTAATTCGGGGGCGGCTCTTATTTTAAATAGTGGCCAATAGCGTACTATTACGTTCATTGAACGTATATAGCCGCGGCTACTATTTGAGGGCGGCTCTTATATCAAGTCGCCTATCTCGTCAGCGGCTACTATTCGAGGGCGGCTACAATTCGAGGGCGACTCTTATTCGGTAAAATACGGTAACACATCAATTGTGGTCAAACGCGACTTCTTTGCATAAAATATTATATCTTTTGATACTATTCTTAGAAGTGACCATCTTGTGCTGGGTCGGTAGGGGAGGACCATGGGGCGTTTGGACACCATTCACGATTAAAATCAACACAGAAAACGCACAGGTTGGATTGATTATCTTTATTGTGGTTGTCTAGGGGTTGCGAATTCACCGTGTTATCGCCTAGGTTGTTGGGCTGCCTTGCAGCAACCCAGCCCAGTCCGACCGCTGACCACGTGGTCAGGGACCACATGGGCAGCGTGGTCGGATTGCATTTGCCTGCCGTGCATTGCAGCAAGGCCAACGAGTCGCCTCAAGTCTTATCGGACTTGAGAGCAATCACGCCTCTTATTGCGACAAAAGTCGCCATTGTCTCCTTTATTGCAGAGCTCTCACAACCAGTCATGGGACTAAAGATCCAACTGTCTTCAAGATGGCAGTCAAGCCACGAAGAGACCTTGCTTAATCCTCTGTCCTGATTGGCTGCAATCAGGATACAGCTCCGACATGCGTCGTAGGAGCTACTGAGGATACTCTTCTTGATGTCACCAGTGCTGACTGGCGGCGGCCGATTGGTCACAAACTGACCCTTTGCTAGCCATCGGCTCCTATTGGCTACAATAGTGAGCCACCAGATGTCCCTTCCCATCATTATGCAAAGAACAACTGCTCCACCTGCGCCCAATGTAGCAATTAATCACCTGTTAGAGAGATGATAAACTTTCTCTGATCGCCTTTGAATTTGCGACTTGAGATGAATCAGTTCCCACATAAAATGAGATTCAACATCCTTCATGGTACTGGCCCGAACTTGTACTTCCGTAACTGGAATCAAAACTTGATAACGAATGATTTCTACCTCTGCGTGATTACTTTTGCTAGATCCACCCTGGTTTTTCGAAATAAAAAAGTGTTAGTAAACATTTTGATGATGAGATTCAAGGTGAGATCATTACCATCAATTTCTTTTTCTGCCGAATGCGTTCTTTGCACAGAAAGACGACAGCCGACTTGAAGACGAAACACATAGCATGTAATTCGAGGCCTTTCTTGATCTTGCCGAGAAAATCGGAGATGTTGAGCCACTCGACACCACCGTAATATAGCAGTTCTCCAGGACTTAAATCCACGTGCTGACAAAAAGCAATTTCAATTTCATTATCTGGACAATCAAGCGATCATTTTTACATTGATAAATGGCTAAAAATGGCTATTTTTGACGAAAAACGGCCATTTTTACATTGAAAAATAGCTAAAAACGACCATTTTTGACGAAAAACGACCATTTTTGACGAAAAACGACCATTTTTGACAAAAAAACGACCATTTTTAACAAAAAACGACCATTTTTGACGAAAAACGACCATTTTTGACGAAAAACGACCATTTTCGACGAAAAACGACCATTTTTGACGAAAACGACCATTTTTACATTGAAAAATGGCTAAAAACGGCCATTTTCAGCCATTTTTCGTCGCCTGTTTTTTTTAGCCGCGGAAATACCGATTTCCCAGGAGTACCGGCCATTTTGGTACCGGGAACCGGGAATTAAAAAAAGGCGGGAAAACAGAAACCCTAAAGCGATGTATACCTGTTTGGAGGATTTCAGATGTTGTCGGTACAAATGATCAAAAATAGCACCGTATTCCTCGTGGATGCGCTGCATTTCGTTGATATGTTCAGCCACTTTCTCCATTTCCTTTAACGCTCCTACAAAGATTACAACACACCCATTTGATCTAAGCCTCGTTTTAAAATTCGCACTATTTCACGGGCTTTTTGTCTCTGTCGCATTTTTCTTTTCGCCTGCTCAATTTACTACCTGCGAGTTTGAGATGTTCGTCAGAGTTTGGCTCGGTGAGATGTTTCATTTGCTGCAGCAACAACGGATATTTGAGGATCCTCTGAATAGGTTTGATCAAGTAGGACTCGAGCGTCGACGAATGTTGCTGCCTCGGGTTCCGAGCCTGAAGAAACTCTCGCAGCATTTGATTTCCTTCGCCTGAAAAGCGCCCTTTTTCAAAAAAATCAATCGTCAACTAGTCGATTGGCACTGCCGTCTGCTTACTAGGATGCAGCACTTTCTGAGCCTTCGAGTGACTGGCACAGAAGGAACTGTACAGCTTGAAGTGGTTGGCGTAACGCAAAAACGAGTCGGCCAACGCGATTATCACATTCTAAACAAGACAAAAAAATTAAATCAAACTCAAATTCGTCAATCCATCGATTCCATCGAACCTTATACTGCTTCGGCTGAGTGAAATTGTCCAAATCGACTTCTTTCCTGACGGCTTTCTCTAAACTCAATAGAAAAACCCTCTGGAAAGCGACGATTTCTTGGATGTTACCAAATAACGCGCTGATTTCAGCGCTCGACAGAAACGTTTCCTGCTTCAGTGGCTCCAAATAGTTCTCTAGTAGGTTATTCAAGTGCTGCAAATACCAATTACACGCAGAAATGATCGATTTTCTTCATTTTTTCCATAGAAATTGTATACCGTATATCCTCGCGTATAATGCGACCCCCCCATTTTAGGCGCCATTTTTGCTAATAAGTGGTGTATGCGCGTATAATGCGAATTAACATTTGTGTACCACAACACTGCAAAATGTGGTTAGAAAAGTTTATTTATTTAAAAGAAAACTATAAAATCAAAAAAAAGTTTCCTCCTTGCTTATGTTTCGATGATGGATTGCTGGATTGTTGCATTATTTGCATTATTTGGATTGTCGGTTAGTCGTACTGTGTGTTGTAAACGGGATAAACGAAGTCATATATGTACGAATTATGCACGTAGTCCATACGTTACGTATACGTCAATTTTTTTATTATTTTTTTTATTATGCACGTATAGTGTGACCCCCCCAATTCGAGGTCCAAAATTTGCAATAAATATTTCGCACTATACGCGAGGTTATACGATATTTCGATTGCGTGGGTTGCTTATTGTTACCTCAACATAAGTTTTTTCTGTGTCCACTAATTCAGAAATGACTTTCCTCAATTTCTCGGCGTCCGTCAACTGTCTGGTGGGAGCGATGGGCATTAAAGTGGCACTCGTGGCCGGGGTCATGCCCGTGCTGCTTGATAGCGGCGGAGTGCCACTTGATTTGCGTCGCTCCAGCATTGGTGATCGGCAATATTCCGTCACTTGTTCGGCTGTCTGGAAAACACAAAAGAACCACACGGATTCTAGCCAACTAGACTCACCTTGGTCAACTTATTTATAGAGAATTTATTGCAAACAAGCAAAAAACGAAATTTCAAAGTATGGTTGTGATGTTTGGCGAAAAATAATCGAATTTCAACAAATGACTAAGTAAAACTACAGTATTTTTAGGGTGTAATGCTCGTTTTGAGTGGATATACTAACCAAAGGATGACACTCAGCATAAAGGGTAAACAAAGAAGGAGAGCTGTGGTAGAACTAAAAATTATAAACAAAAGTCAGAACAAAATAAATGAACGTAAAAAATAATAAAATGTACGTGTAAATAATAATAAATAAAAATTCAATTTCTATATTTTCTTGCCATTGTGTGTTGGTGCTTTTACAGTACATTTGGGTCATAATTTTACAGGTACCAGGCCAATTTTGTGCTAGGCCAAGGGTAAAAAATAGATTTTTTACATACAAAAATGCAAATAATATTTTAAAATGAACTTATTAAATGCAATTAATGTGTACAAATTGATTTTTTAGATGCAAAAATGCGTTTCTTAGATGCAAAATGCATTTTTCAACTGCAAAAATGCATTTTATTAATGCAAAAATCTATTTTATTAATGCAAAAATCCATTTTATTAATGCAAAAATCCATTTTATTAATGCAAAAATCCATTTTATTAATGCAAAAATCCATTTTATTAATGCAAAAATCCATTTTATTAATGCAAAAATCCATTTTATTAATGCAAAAATCCATTTTATTAATGCAAAAATCCATTTTATTAATGCAAAAATGCATTTTATTAATGCATAAAAGCATTCTTTAGACAATAAACACCAATTTATGTCAAAAATAATTTGTTTTTGAGGACTAACTACTGCTCTAATTGCAAACACAAATTATTTTAGACAAAAAATGCATTTTTTTTAGTACTAGTAAAGGCATTGAAACTTCGGCTTATCAGCATGGTCAGAAAATAAAGTAATTGCATAAAAAAAAACTAACTCTAAAATAATTGAAATTTTCTTCATGTTTGGGGAGGGGCCTCATTTTCCTTAAAAAAAATTAAACCTTTATCTAATTACAAAAAAAAAAATGGTGATGATGAAATGATCATGACTTTCAAAATCCAAAAAAAAAAAAAAAAAAAATTAACGTTAAAAAAAACCAAAATACAAAAAATTTTAGTCGCAAAAAGTCTCATAGAAAAAAATCATGCATTATCAGAAAAACCAGAATTCCATGCGTCAAAAATGAGCGAAAAAATTGAGCATGAACAAAAAAAAAAAAAGTCAAAAACAAAAATTTTCGATTTTCGAAGATTCGAGTCTTGAGCAAAGGTATATTATTGAGTGACGCCCCTCCCCACACCTGGTAGAGGCGTGGGCGCAACACGACACACGACAGGGACGCGTAGGAGGGGTCACGAACGAGGCTGAAGTCGATCCAAAGACCCGAATTTATATACCTTTCTGCAGGACTCTTCTATTACCTTCAACAGGTTCTCAATCTGCTCTGACGAATGTTTGGGGTGGATTTCTTGACTGCTCGACGTCAGAGGCATTGAATCCATATCCGGACTCACTTTTTCTTGCGCTGAAATAAATCAAAAATTAATATTTAATTAAATTGTTTCAAAGTGCGAATTTCGTGCGCTTTTACTCCATGAAGGTGCGGGTACGATCAAACCAGTGATCATCTCTTCGCTCAAGGCTGAGTCGCTCGGAGGCGGCGGGCAGACCAGCTGTTCAATGAACTCGTCCGTGGTCTTCATGATGTTGACGAAGTCAGGCGGTTCGGTGCGACACGAGCGCATCATCATGCAGAGGAGTAACTCCTCCTGCAGCACGCTTTCGATGTACATCATGTCCAAATCGCTCACTATCGCACCATTAATCACCATGATTTCGTCACCTTTAATGATTCCTAGTCAAATAATGTATGAATATCTTAATTTTAGTAAGAAAATGCGCTTGTGGGTGTGTTTAAGAAACTAGGGAGTCTCAAAGTTGGTAAATCGTCGTGAAACTTTGCAGGAATGATCTATTTTTGGCTTAAAAATGCATTTTTATACATAGAAATGCATTTTTAGAGCTATAAATGCATTTTTACATGCATTTTTACAGCTAGAAATGCATTTTTTACAGCTAGAAATGCATTTTTACAGCTATAAATGCATTTTTACAGCTATAAATGCATTTTTACAGCTGGTAAATGCATTTTTACAGCTGGTAAATGCATTTTTACAGCTGGTAAATGCATTTTTACAGCTGGTAAATGCATTTTTACAGCTGGTAAATGCATTTTTAAAGCTATAATGCATTTTTACAGCTATAAATGCATTTTTACAGCTATAAATGCTTTTTTACACCTAATAAATGCATTTTTACAGCTATAAATGCATTTTTACAGCTATAAATGCTTTTTTACACCTAATAAATGCATTTTTACACTTCTTATTGTGCAAGAGAATGTGCCAATACTGATGTCAACGAATATATATCCTTAAATAAAGGAAGGTTTCTGTTTCCAACACAGAAATACAAATTTCCATTTAAATAAATTGTTGCTTTTAAAGAAGTACCAAGTGTCGCGTTGACACTCAACCATTTTCTTATTATCACCTTGCTGCATGGCCAGACTGCGGTCTTCGACACGGCTGACCATCACGCACAATTCATCCTGACGGTCGGCGTTTTCCACCAATTCAGCTTCGACACTGAAACCCCACATTTGATCGAGGGTACTTCGTGATAGCTCCACTTGGTACAGAATCTTGGCGCAGATTTCTGCTGACTCATAAGTCTACACCAAACAAATACATATACGCATGTAACAGTAATTAATAGTTCGAATTCATTCTCAACTCACGTGATTTTCGATGAGGTCGTTTCGGTGAGGAACGTAACAATCGTCCGTCTCTTGGTTTCTTCTTAATCGCACAAAGTGATCGGAGGCTAAGAGCTGCTTCTTGCTGCACGCAATCAACAAGAACTCTTCTACCGTCATGTTATCTCGCACGTATACAGAAGTTGTCTATTCAAGCCCCCCCAAAAAATACAGGAATTAATCGACTGTAAAAGTGCCCATATGGTTCAAAAATACATTGCAATTATATCACAATGTATTTACAAGCGTAAAAATTTTCAAGTGTAGGAATGCATTTTCAAGTGTAGGAAAGCATTTTCGGGTGTAAAAATGGATTTTCGAGTGTAAAAATGCATTTTCGGGTGTAAAAATGGATTTTCGTGTGTAAAAAATGCCTTTTCGATTGTAAAAACGCATTTTCAAGTGTAAAAACACATTTTCAAGTGTAAAAACGCATTTTCAGATGTAAAAACGCATTTTCAAGTGTAAAAACGCATTTTCAAGTGTAAAAACGCATTTTCAAGTGTAAAAACGCATTTTCAATTGTAAAAACACATTTTCAAGTGTAAAAACGCATTTTCAAGTGTTAAAAACGCATTTTCAATTGTAAAAACACATTTTCAAGTGTAAAAACGCATTTTCAAGTGTTAAAAACGCATTTTCAAATGTAAAAATGCATCTACATGTGTAGAAAAGTTTTTGAAATGCATTGAGTTTCACGAAAATGCATTTTGTTATACATTTTTGCATGCTATTGCGGTTTGCAAATGATAATACATTTTGTAAAATGCATTAAGAAATGAAAACCTAATAAAATAATTTGTCAAAAATGAAAACATTTTCAAAATGCATTTTTTTCAATTGTATAATAAAATGCATAATCTAATGTACAGTACATTTTGGAAAGGCAACACAATTGTAAGATATATTTTTGAACCACATGGGCTAAAGAGCCAAGTCACTAATACCTGATTGTCAGGTAAATAAACCTTGACCATTTTCTCGGTGATAGATGCCAGATCGCCGGTGCCACCACCGATACTGAGCGAGCGCCGACTGCGGAGAAAATCGAGTTAAAGTATTTCCTTCCCACCGAGTCGACATTACATAAAATCCAATGAGCCCACTCACCTGCCGCTGTTGGATCGCGATAAAATGGCGGGCGCCCGCCGCTTCGTAGCGCCTCGTCCCGCCAGCAGGTTGTTGAGCAGCGACGGACTCCGGGCGCAAACGAACGCGTGGAACGAAGACACGGTGAACACACCCAGACGATTCAAAGTGGTCTTCGTGTTGCGAGACACATGCGATAAAAGGTTCTGGCAAAACGACAAAACACAAAAAAAAAAAAATGATTTCGGTCGTTTATTGATTTCGCATCGTCGGAAGTAGGCCAAAGCCAAAGCGAACGAACAACGAAATAAAATATCATTCCCGCAATAAAATTAAATTAGCAAAATGGAAAAGTTGTTTCGCGGATCGAATAAACAAGCGCGCGAGTGTTTAATCATCTCTTTCTTTCACTTTGGTAATTGAAGGATAAGGTGTGGTGCGAAAAGTGTAGTTAAGTGAGCGCGGGGCTCAGGATTCCGGGGCAAATAAAGTGCAATAATAATTACTTCGTGGACCGCGAAAGAAATTTAATCCCATTTGAGTGCTAACAACCAACTTTTCTAAAAAAAAGTAATTTTTTCGAATTTCCCAAAATTTTATTTTTTTTTTAAAGCCCGAATCACTCGAGGAGTAACAAAACCGCTCGGAAATGTCAGATAAAATCGAAACCGAACATCTCGATTCAACACGTGCACGGAAAAGCGCATATACTTTGCATATTCATTTATTTATTCGAGGGGTTTTACCGCGCAAAGCGTATGGGCAATGCAGCGAAGCCCCGCCGCCAAGTGGGGCCATGCAGCGAAGCCTCGCCAAGTGGGGCCGTTGTTAATGCCTCACCTTGGGATTGGGCAACTCGCTGTTCTGCAAACTAGCCATGTAACAGCGTAGGCGGAACTGCTCACAATGAAGCCGCTCGAGGTTCTCCTCCCACCCCGTGATTTGATTGACGATGGACTGACGGTTCTCCGCGTCTGACACCACCGTCAGTTGCAGATCCGCCATGTGTTTCATTTTATTGTCCTAAAATCCCAAAAAAAAAAATTTTTTTTTTATTTTATTATTTTTTATAAAATTGCAATTTATAATGAAATTGACCGATTCTATCTCCTTCTCCAGGCGATATATTTCCTCCTGCAACAGATGCAACGTGCCAGTCTTGCCCCGATGGCGGGCAAACGCTGCTGCGCACGCCGAGTGAATACTATTCACCCAATTCTCCAGTTCCACCTGACAGGGGGCCTGTAAAGAGGATAATATATAAGAAAAAGAAAAGATAATTTTAAAGCCAAGTCGAAGTTCGAACCTGGAAGAGATAAGCGTCTCCGAAAGCTGTACTTAGACAGAAGATGTATTCCCTTTTCGGGTGCTCGGGGATGGGCTGCATGATGGCCCCGTCCACGATGATGAGGTGTTTGGGCGTGTTGTCGATGGCACGACCGTCGCGATTGTCGCACGGATAGAAAAGAAGCGTCGTGCCTTTCAAGCACACCCAGTAACCCTTCCATCCCCGTTTGCGAGCCAACTCCACTTGATGCTTCTTCCGCAACAACCACTTTTTCACGCTTAGAAAACTGTCAAACAAAGTTCGAATTAAACGTGTTGTGAGTGGCGGTCGGTCGCCTCATGGGGCGTTTGGACACCATTCACGATTAAGTACAACACAGAGAACGCACAGTTTGGATTGATTATCTTTATCGTGGTTGTCTAGGGGTAGTTTATTCATTTATTGAGTCGTTATCGTAAAATTTTAGCATTTTATTATTATTGGTCCGATATTGCTCGGGTTTGTTTGTGTTGTTGCGAGTGTTTGAGCTTACCCTGCCTTCCGCACGGCTCCAGTACAGTTGAAGGCCGAAGTGGCACTGGAACTAGATCTGCTCTTGTAGGGAGAATTGTGCAACGAATCTTCCACATCGTCTTCGTCGCTAACGGCTGTTGTCAACGAAATACGATCGTCGTCCGAAATCTAGAGTCGAACGGGAGAAATTTGGAGAAGAAACGTATAAATTCGGGTATCGGTGAGGCAAAATTGGCTCGCAGCCATCCGCATTTATGCCAAAATCGTAAATCAATCGTGCTAGCAATTCATCCGACTTGAAACAGAAACGAAACCAACACACAAACATGTTGACTTTTCATTAAAACCAAAAAAAACAAAAAAATAAAAAAAAATAAAGAAATAATTGTCAATTTATTTAAACGAATTAATAAATAGACACAAAAATTTTTTTCCTCCTCTTCTAAACAAAAATCAAAACTAAAAAATCGCACCGTAAAGCGTAATTAAAGGGGACCCGACGCCGCGCTACGATTAGTATTTATCCTTTTGTTGTAAGCACAGCAACCTTAAAAATTGACGCATAAAATCAAAGCCAGCCGCCATCCAGTCGATAAAACCTGAATAACACGACTTTAATAACAATAATCCATTGACTAACAAGGAGGCCTCTGTATTTGATTCGATATTTAGTCAAAATATCATCATGATTCATCGTATTCATGACTTTGCGAGTGCGCGTAGGTGTTTATTGAATAAATAAACGATAAAAGCGCGGCGCTGCGAGCTAATCATCAAAGACCACCCGAGACGGCAACCGGGGCAGATTATTCGGCATTTAACCGCGGAGTTTCGTCCCAAGTTTCGTCCGGAGAATTGAAAAATAGTCCGAGGGGAAAATGGCAAGCGTCCAACGACGAAAAGAGGCTCTCACCACTTTGTAAACAAACAAAACGGAGCGCACTCCTTCGCATCTTCTCCGTGTCGAATTTAGTGCTAAGCAGGGAAGTGGTTTATGGGTCCGTGAGCAGTTGTTCGGCACGTGGCGCACATGTCCGACGTAGGTGGTCGTTTTGCCTAATTAACTCGACGCCCACGCGCCGGCCGCATCGATTTTTGCGCGTATCGATTCGCGGTGCCAAGAAACAACGTCGTGGGCGGATGCTGCGACTTCGCACATCAATCGCGTCGCAGTTTTAACGTCAGAGGGAGAGATAAACGTTAACTGGCTATTGGTGGACCAATTTCGCTTAAAGAGAAGGGTTTTCCGCTTTTTTTTTGTGGGTTAGTCGAGTGGTGCTCTCGTTTTAATGAGTTTGCATCTATAAATCATGATATCAAGCCCAAATGGCTGCTCGCTCTGTAAATATTGATTATGAGACGTGTCGTATCGGTTTCCGACTTGTAAACTCATCAATTAAAGGGGAAAATAACGATTTTTAACGAATTTTAGGGATAAATTGTTTTTTTTTTTTTTTAAGTTTGGAAGTCGAGTGAAGCGCGATTTTGTTCGGGTTAAAATTGCACATTGATTTGATGGCACAGATGCTTCGTTTTGGGATGAAATAAAGGGAGACGAGGGAAAAAATCAATGGAAATACGAGAATCATCGTCTTTACATTCTTTATCTTTTTTTTTTCAATATAAAACTCAGAAAAAAATAAAAAATAAAAAATGTTAAATTTCTTATTTTTGGCGTTATCGCGATCCGAGTCATCCAGCTTTCAATTACTTTACAAGAAAGAAGAAAAAAAAATCTAAAAAACCAAATAATATTTTTTTTTTTTTAAAAAAAATGATTGAAAGTGAATTTGAGCCCGTTATAGGTTACTAGATCCTTTCCTTGACCCTCCAACAACCCAATGGGGTGACCTAATAATGTTTATTTTAAGAACAAATTGACTTAACACACTTAAATAAAAAAAAATAATAATAAAAAAAAATAATAAAACCCAAAAAAAAAAAAATACATGTAAATATGCTCGACCTCGATCGACGCTCACCTAACAAACAAACGATGCCACCAACATCATTTTCCAACATCGTTTCACTCCTAAATTGAATTAACTCAAGCGGAAAATATAAAAAAAAAAAAAAAAAAAATGTCTCTCAAAATCAAATTAGAGCGAAATAACGACCTCGCTATGATCACATCACACAAACCCAAAAAAAAACGAAAAAGAAACGGAAACAATTAAAAAAAAAAAAAAAATTAAAAACAAAGACGCTTACCTTCAAATTAACTCAAAACAAACTTCAAAACGAAAACGACGTCTTTATTAATGAATGAAAACGAGGCGGAAAAAAAGAGTTTCGCCTTGGCACGCTCTCAAATTGGGTTTTTATTTAGACAAAAGCTTTTTCTTCTCCTGTCCTACATTACACAGTCGCACAGTCACACACACACACGAAACCAAACCAAACCAACATCCTCTACCTGCATGTTGGCCTTGCCCAAGGCTGAGTCACTCGAACGAGGCGAGCCAAATGGTAAAATCAATCTCATCGATTCCGACCCACTGTCAAAAACCGTCCAAAAACCATCGAAAAACCTCGAAAAAACCTCGAAAACCCGCGCCCAAATGGCGAAAAGCGAGCGCAAAGGCCGCATCGAGCGGCGCGGCCACTTAACAACATGGCGAATGAGACGAGACGGTTGCCAGGGAAACGAGAATGGGAAAAACGATTTGGGAAGATATATATTTTTTTTTTCTCTTCGCCTACCTTGAGCAGAAAGAGCGCATTGCACTCCTGCGCCGTCATACGCCAATGGTGGTGGCTGAACGTCGAGAGTCCGGCGGTGGCGAACAGACGACGCCTCTGCCGTCGCAGCCACTCGACGCTCGGCATGGCGCTGTCGAGCTCGAGCGCGTGCGGGGGACGGCGCATTTAGCCGGCTCGGTGTGAGCGGAGCCCGGCCGCGATCATCCACCTGGCGTCGAGCGAACGTCTCACGTCTCACGTGTCCCGACACCCGAATCGCGCCCGTGTGGCTGCGATGACGCGTTTAGCGAGGTGTCCCGACTACGCACCAGCGGAACGACGTAATCGGGGCCTCGTTTCCAAACGCGAGCGTCGAAGGGCGCCAGCTCCAAATACGGCCAAAACAAGGCGAAGGCGGACTCGTCCAAAATCAAAAGAAACGCCGGCGTCATGGACTAGGCCCAAAACCGCACGACGGGTCAGAACCGGAGTCGTTTTATTCGTCTCGAAAATCGACCGGTCGCGATGTAATTCGATTTAATTCAATTTAATCGCCAATATTGTATTTAATCGTGATGACATAATCGCGATTAATATCAATGGGTTGGTTGGATGAATGAAATGAAATGAGCAAAAGCGACCTTCAACTTCCCCCGTCGTGACCTAGTCCTTGACGGATGTGGATTTGCCGCCAGATGCCGCCACAGGACGCTTAGGCGGCGCCAAGGTCGCGAGGAATCGATATTAAAGGCGAGGTTTTTTCTTTTCTTTTTTTTAAATAAAAAAAATAAATAAATAAATAAATAAATAAGTTTCGCGTTGAATTGGACAAATTGCGGTGATTCCGTGTCGTTTGGCGTCCTCGTCCCTCTTCATCTGCGCGGCCGCGGCGGCGCTTGTGAGCCATCTGGTGGCGGGATGGGGAAATGATGGGAGTTTTATTTTGGGGGGAAAAAAATCGATGGGGGAGGGAAATTCGGTTGTTGGCGCTATTAACACGTCGAGGGGGGGGCTGCGAGCGCGTGGATTATTAAAAAGGGCGAGTTTTACGGTACCTCTGAAGATGTGAGGTAGCAGAGGCGCGAGTCGGTGGAGTCGAGCGACGCCTGTTGCACCATTTCGTGCGAGTGGGAATGGCTAGACATGATACTCGTTGCACTCGTGTGAAGTCCCCCAGATTTCGAATGCGTTAATGGCAATGTGCTCGACTTGCTTAAAGATGCCATGCCTAGAAGAGAAGTGATAAAGAAAAGTGGGATTATTTAGGTGCGCGCCGATCGATCAGGAGGAAAGTTAAGATTGGATGGGTGGAGGTTCGGAAATGACATCTTCACAAGGTTTTAAAATGTACTTTTTAGGCAAAGACTGGACTTTCGGTCGAAAAAAATTGCTTTTTGTGAAGAAGAATGCAATTTTTAAGGAAAAAATGCAATTTTAGGCATTTTTGCCCCAAAAACAGCATTTTTCCCCCAAAAACAGCATTTTTGCCCCAAAAACAGCATTTTTAGACACAAAAACAGCATTTCAGACCCAAAATCAGCTTTTTCAGACCCAAATATATCTTTTTTAGACCCAAAAACAGCATTTTTAAACCCAAAAACAGCATTTTTAAACCCAAAAACAGCATTTTTAAACCTAAAAACAGCATTTTTAAACCCAAAAACAGCATTTTTAAACCCAAAAACAGCATTTTTAGTCCAAAAACAACATTTTTAGACCCAAGACCAGCATTTTTAGAGACAAAAACAGCATATTTATGTACAAAAACAGCATATTTATATACAAAAACGGCATATTTATGTACAAAAAACAGCATTTTTATGCACAATATGTTCCAAAACGTGCATTCTTATGCACAGTGTGAGTGAAAACACGCATTATTGCATGAAAAACGTATAATATCTACATAAACATATCGGGAGGCTCGGGGCACGTGTCCCCGTTGCCCCTCCACCATAATCCGGTCCTGTATCAATTGACAGATGCTTTCCTTCCACTCCAACGAATTCCCGCTGCCTGTAACTTTAATCCCATCAGTTTCTGACATGATACGATAACAAGCCGAAACTCTCTTATTTATTTTTCCCCTCCAAAAAAAAAAACCAAAAAAAACCAAAAAAATCCCAAAAAAGCGCAAAAAAATTTCGACCAAATCGACATTTCCATCCGTCGAACCCGAAGCCGACGCACGTATTCCCCTCTATCTTTTGCTCGAGTTCGCACTAACGGAACCCATTACTCACTGCTAATGCCGCCATTTGTCTCTCCGTCCAACCGACACTCTTCCCTCCTTTCTTTCGGACTCCAGTTTACACATCCGTAAAGAGGTCCAGACACACGCTGTCCGATAAATCTCTCGCACGTTCCAGTCGCATTTTTTTCCCTCCTTTTTTTCTCTTCAGTGCGAGAGGATCCGGAAGAGCGAAAAATTGGCCTTTTTTGTTGCAAAATCGAGGTTGATTGGACGTGGAGCGATAAAACACGGTTTGGTAGCATAGGATGGTTTTGGTAGCAGAGGATGGTTGTAAAAAAAAAAGACTGTCGATAATTGGCTTTTAAACACTAATGGGTAGAG
Organism: Strigamia acuminata; assembly: GCA_949358305.1. Taxonomy (NCBI): domain Eukaryota; kingdom Metazoa; phylum Arthropoda; class Chilopoda; order Geophilomorpha; family Linotaeniidae; genus Strigamia; species Strigamia acuminata. The sequence goes on from OX442314.1 coordinate 33,995,352, forward strand.
ATGCGATTTTTGCGGACTTAAAACAGTGAAATTGCGGGTGGAAAGCCGCATTAAAAAACGGCATTTTGCGGACTTATTGCGGACCTATTGCGGGCTCATCCGGGAAGTTTTTGACCAAAATTTCAAGGTTTTATACGAAATTTGAAGTTTTTAAAGGGAATTTGAAGTTTTTAAAGAAAATTTGAGGTTTTTAAAGGGAATTTGAAGCTTTTAAAGGGAATTTGAAGTTTTTAAAGGAAATTTGAGGCTTTTAAAGGAAATTTGAAGTTTATAAAGGAAATTTGAAGTTTTTAAAAGCAGTTTAAAGTTTTTAAACAAAATTTAAAGTTTTTAAACAAAATTTAAAGTTTTTAAACAAAATTAAAATTTTTTAAACAAAATTTAAAGTTTTCAAACAAAATTTGAAGCTTTTAAACAAAATTTAAAGTTTTCAAACAAAATTTGAAGCTTTTAAACGAATTTTGAAGTTTTTAAACGAAATTATTACGTGATTTTCGTAAGAAACCCCCCAAAATCGGCCAATTGCAGATCATCCGCAAAATTTGCGGTATAATGGTCGGATTGCGGCAATTGCGGACTTAAAAGTACCTTCAATTGCAAAAATTTTGCTTTTAAAATGCTCGATTTACATTATCCACAACTAAAAAAACATTTTAGAGGACTTTTATTTTCCGCAAAAATCTCCTCTCTACTAATGGGATCTAAAGTGTTCCAAACACGAAGGTTTTGCGACTCTGCACGTGATTGGGGGAGTTAAAATCGGGGGTTAATGTTAATGTGTGGAAAGTTTAATATCGGAGGTGTGTTCGGTGTTCGAGATGGCATTAGAATCGACGAGTGGATGAGAAGTGATGTGTGGGAGCATACACGGTCGGGTTAGCGGTAATTTATCATTACCATGGCAACAATTTCTCCACTGACTGCAGCGTTAGTGATTAGTGCCCCTGAGGCCGCCACGCCCTAGCTTATTAGGTAGATGATTTGAGGCGTCCGTCTTGCTGACGAATTGCTCAATATGTTCTGTAGTTCTATAGAAAGTTTGTGGGTTTTTTTTTTTTGGTTTTTTTTCGGGAAAGGTTCGGTGAAATTTTTTTTTTTTTGGATTTTTGTGAGAAAAAGAAATAAGTTTGAGTGAAATGAAATGGGTTTTGTTGATTTGGGAGTTTTGGAGAGGAGAGTTGGTGTTTTGTGTTGCGGGTTTATTGTTTTTTTGTTTTTTGTGCATGTTAGGGTGCTTTGATGCTCTTTAATCAAGGGTTTTAATTTTTTAATTGAATCGATTTTTCTTGTTGCGAGAAGGGAGAAAGAGATGGGGAGTAAAAGATGTTGTTCTAGTTGAAATTAAAGTTGTTGATGGCGATGGTGATGGTGTTTTTGGGTTTAATCCTGAAGAGAAACGTGTAGTTGGCCGAGGATGCCGCGTGCAAATCGCAAAAAAATTGTAGTAGAATGGCAGAAAAATTGCAGTGAAACAGCAGAAAAATTGCAGTAAAATCGCCAAAAATAAGCAGTAAAATGGCAGAAAAATTGCAGTAAAATGGCATAAAAATCTCAGAAAAAAACGCAGAAAAATCGCAGAAAAAACGCATAAAAATCGCATAAAAATCGCATAAAAATCGCAGTAAAATGGCAAAAAAATCGCAGAAAAATTGCAGTAAAATCCCACCAAAATCCCACCTTAATTCCACCAAAATTCCACCAAAAGCCCACCAAAATCGCATTAAAAGCAGCACATTTGCACTCAAAACCAAATAAGCCAAAGAAAAGTTGACCAATCACCGAGATTCTCCATACTCTGCGTGAGCAGTGCCTCGAACGTGTGCAGGCTGTAGCTTTCGGCGTCCATGCCTCGGGCGAGGGTGTTGCGCAGGTGGAGCTCGTATTCCATCAGCAGTCGGCTGGTGGGGGAGTTTGGCGTGGGCGCCGGCCCTCCCGTGCTCGCATCGTCGCCGTTGCCGTTGCTCGAGCTGGGCGTCGTCGCGTACATGTGGTTGTCGAAGAGGACGTTATCTGAGGGCGGCGACTGCTGATCGTCGTCTTCCGTATCTAAGTACGGACGTCGGACCCCGGGATGGTCGAGGCTGCTTTCGCGTCGGAAACTGATCTCCTGAGCACTCTTGCTCGTCGGCACCGAGCGCCGCAGACCGGCGTAGTGCGGCCTGTACGAGTCGGCGAGCGCGTCCAGCGGCGAGCCGTGCGGCGAGTCGACCGACGCCATCGGCCGCAACATCCGCTTGAGCGTCGTGCTGTCCAGACTCAGCCTTTCCAGCATGTCGTCCGTGCTCTTGCTCTTGCCGCGCCTCGCCGCCGACGACACGCTCCCGACCCCCGGCCCGCCGCGCGTCAGTGGACTTTCGCGCACCGACTCCATGTCGCTGTAGTCGATCGACTTCGCCTCCTTTCGCAGCACTCCGCGGCCCGACGGCGGTCCCATGCCGTCCTGCGACAGTTCCCTCTTGAGCAAGTTGGCTTCGCTGCGCGTCTGCTTCACTCCCAGCGAGTCGCCCCGTCGACCGGCCACACCGTCGTACATCGCCGTGCGAATCGCCCCCGTCTGCGCGATCCCGTCCTGGATCGCGCTCTTGCTCGGCTCATCACCGACCCGCGTTTGCACGCGCGGTAAAGTGGCCGCACCTGTGACAATTAATATTTTTGTCAAAATATTTTTTTTTTGATTTTTGCGCCGTTTACCTGTAACACGTCCCCGGTGTTCGGCCCGCACGCGCTGAAGGGTCTCTTGCGTCATGCACGTGCATTGTGGCTCTCGGATTCGCGAAGGAGAACTGGGCGTGGACAGTGGCTTCCTTTTGCTCTTCACCTGCGAAAAAAAGTTGCAAATCTTTTTGTTGCGCTCGCATCTAATTATTACGCCGACAAAGCGAGACACGATTTTAATTAAAATGTTGTGTAACTGATACGAAATTCAACGCTGCGCCGAAAAGACAAGTGAACATGCAATCCGCACTCTGAATGCAAATGCAAACGCAACGCGATCCCCATCGCTGGATTTGATGGTATGCATAAAAATGCATAAAAATGCATAAAAATGCATAAAAATCCTTTTTATTTTTATTTTTTATTTTTTATTTTTGTTTTATTCCCGTCCGAAATTTATTTTCCCGATTTTTTCACGAGCGAGTCGAAATCCCGACGCAAAATTGCAAAATTGGAAATACTTTCGGAGGTTTTTTAAACCAACTCCTGGCGACATCTGATAAGAAATGGGGGCGGTGCAACCGGTGCATCGATGAGTGATAAGTCCCTTGTCGCCTTTTTTTTTTCCTTTTTTATATTTTTATCAAGCAAGGCAAAACGATCATGTCCCCACTTCGTTTCCGAATTGCCTCTCAGAAAAAAAAAAAAAAATTTTTAAAATGTAAAAAAAGAAGAAAAAAAAAATTTTTGCAAGGATTTATATAAAGTAAGGTCTGATTTTATATTCACGGTCCATCAGATTTTAAATACAGCAGTTATGAGTGGTGTTGTATAATAAATGAATGGAGGAAAAGGTAAAGCAAGAGCGTTGCTTTTTCTCTCTTTTCAAGTCGACCGATTTTCATTACTCGCGTTGTTCCAATGAATTGCACACACCTTGGTCGAGGATTGCCGTTCGAGTGTGACTAATCCCAAATGAAATGCAACACTTTAAGTGACGTCTCACAATACTAATAATAAAAAAAAAAATTTGTTTTTCCAAATTTAAAAAATAATTTTTTTTTTTTTTTTTTTTTTTTATATAAATTAAACAAGAGCGAAAGAAATTATTTGTTTTTCGATTCCACCGATAATTGAAGTTCGAACCCAATATTATTGACTTTTCCTCTTACCTTTGGAGGTTCTAGCTTGAGAGAATAAGACGAAGAAGCTTTACGGGAAAATTTGAACGAAGGTGACTGTAAATTCATTTAAAACACAATTAACAAACAATTTAAAAAAAAAATCCCAAATTGAATAAAACTTCAAATTAAAAAAAAAAATCCTAATTTCTTGGCACAATCAAAAAAAAAAAATCCTAATTTCTTGGCACAATCGATAAATTTTTTGTTTTAATTCAAAATTTTTGTTTCAACCCAAAAAAAAAAAAAAAAAAAAAAATTATATATACATATATAAAAATATACGTGAACAGAATGACGAGTGGCGAAAACGCGTTTCGCAGTGAAGCAAACGAGGCGTCGCACCACCGAGTGGCGTATTCCAGACAAACAAATTACTCGCTTACGTCGTAATTAGGCAGACAAGGGCCGGCAACGAGGACCTTATCTTTACCGCCGACAATTTCTTGTTGCTGCCAACTCTAACGGCACGCATCGCCGAATTAATTGACGGACGGTCCTCGTGGGAAAAAGCAAAAGACTAATCGATCCACATCACCCCCTTAAAACCATCATAATACAATAACCAACAACGAACTTCCGACCATTCCATCCCCCGGATCGATGCAAACCCAAAACCGGACAAACCAGCCGCTAATTAATCAACCGACAAGCACACAGCAACCGAATAAATCGATCGCCGGATCCGAAACAAACCCGATTGCAATTCAACAAGTGCAAAACAAACTCCGACACTTTTTGAGTCAACAAACGTGCGCCAACAACGCCGATAATCTCCCACTCCTGCACGTTCTTCTCCCCACCACCCAACACAACGTGACAAACAAATACTGCGCCACGACACGCTCGCAAACACCAATAAAAGCGGCAAAAAGACGGAAAAGTTCGTGGCTCGTGGCGCGTTTCCCCATCCGTCACCCACTACCTTTTCCCCCAACATCAACCGTCGCGACTGACCCTCCCCAGCCCCTTCCGCGCTTTATCGCCGCATAGAATTAACTCGCCAGAGCGAAATTTATTGACCGCTCTTTCCCCGCCTGGTGCGTGAAACCCCCGGAACATCTGCAGCCGTATTTTCACCCCATCAAATTACGCATGCATTTGTCAATGTCAGCGCGTTCCGATGCGAAGATGCGAGCGTTTTCAATTTACAAAATTACAAAGAAATTATTCGCGATAATTGCACTTCTGTCTTTTATTCCGCCGAGACGCCCAACGCGACTCGCGGTCCTAATTTGCATCGTATATACGAATCCTAATAAATTGGATCACGTAAAGCCCGACGCACTCCAATAAACCTGCCACAAACAGCAGCCACACCTACGTGCGGTCGTTGTCGACGACAAAACCCGAGGACGAATCGTTCCGACGTGCGTGCGATTCGTGCGCGCGCAATTCCGAGCGAAAAACATTTAAACATAAAGCTCGCGGCCTCGCGGGGTCGAAACACGAGTTGGCGACCCCGGCGAAGCGACAAAACCGATATACAACACTCAAACTCGCTGCCCGAAGTGGGCTTCGCCGCCCAACACAAACAAAAGATCGATTTCTCTCGCTTTTCGGTGATTATTCTCGCGTTTGGCGCACTCACCTGGCGTGGCTTCGTTTTCCCTAACCAGAAGAGCGGGTTCATGGCTCGGATGGCAAACGCGATCCCTTTCGGTCAGACGTCAGACGGCAGCCGTGCACGCCGGTCGCCGCCCGCTGCGCCGCGGCCCTCGATCGGGGTCCGCGGCTGACATGGGCGGCGCCGGCCGCGGTCGCTGTGTGCGCGTTTCGCAGTTGTGTGTGAAAAGTGTAAAAAAAATCCCTCGGTCAAATGTGGGCGGCGAAAAGCGAGGGGCGGAACGGCATCCTCCCACCCGCACGCTCGCTCTCTCACTGAGCGACGACGTGCACGCGCATCGACCTCGGTGCGCTCCTCCGCCACCAGAGACGCTGCGTGCTCCTGTCCAGTCACTATATATGCCTCGCAGTCTTGCAGCATCAAATTAATTGCGTTTTTTGAACAATAACATTCCTCGTCCGAAATTAAATAGAATTTTTTTATTATTATTATTTTATTATTTTATTAAAAATAATATTTTTCTATTTATTTCGTGATTAATCGCTCTTAGCTCGGCCATATGGCCGAAAACACGTCACCCGTCCATCATTTATTAACTAGCAATTTGTAAACCAACCAGGCAACCAGATGTCCGACATAAAATTTAGAATTTTTTTATTTTTTTTAAAAAAAAATTTTTGTGTATAAAATATGCGAGATGATTAAAATAGAATGAGAGGATGTAATGAAAAGTCACGTGAAAGGTGGAATGGGGAATTTGGGGGTGTGGAGGGGTTCACTAATCCCTCCCTGGGTATTTTTCCGGTGGAAAATCTCAAGGAGCTTTGCATGTTTCCTGCCGTACGAAATCATCTCGTATATTGCGCTAATTCTCTCCAGAGGGCGGCAAAAGAAAACCCCATTAAATCCGTCTTGCTCGAGACAACGAGTCATCAACCCTTTTTCGTATAGGAATGATTCGATTTGGAAAATGGCCAAAGGGATCTAGCAAGGCTGGAAATCAATTTGTGCACTGTTTCTACACTTTAAACAAAAAAAGAAAAAATTCCGCTAAGTGGATTTTTTTTATTTATTATTTTATTATTTTATTTTTCTTTAAAAAAAAAAATTTTAATTTTTTTTTTTTTTTGGGGGGGAATTTGGTGTCGAGTGTTTCGATGGACGTTCGGAAATCGTTGGGGGGGATTTGAACACCTGCCAATTTTGTCGAATTCAATAAAGGTGGCCACATATTGGAGATTGGAATCTCCAAACGAAAATCTATTGAGGTGAGATTGCTTATCGGAGTTCAACAACACTCATTTTTCAATTCCCGCCTCGTCACAATTTCGGATCCCGAATTATCAGAAAACCGAAGGTTGCGTATTTGGGTTTTGCTAAAACCTGACCTAAGCTTAACCTACCGAACCACCCGCTAGCATATGTTAAAATATACAATGTTGCCTGAGCACGTTTGATTAAAACCGGGCCGACGATACAAGGGTGTCTTATAAAAAAATGTGCCGTGTATACATTGTTCGATTAAAGGTATATTAATCATTAGTTGTGGGCGAGGTTGTTTAATTAACGTTTCTGGTTGCGGCTTTTTCCGCTCTTTCGTTCGGTGTTTAGGTTTTGACAATCTGAACTTTCGTTCTCGAGATGTTTGCGATTTTAATCAATTTTTGTCCCAATTCGCAAAGTTTGATTGCGATTGTCGTTCCTGGTTTTAAGATTTTGTGATACTTTTGTGGATTTATTCAGTGGTACCGGTACAGGGACACAGTAATTTATAAAGTAGTGGTAGTGGTACTGCACCTGTACCACATTTTTGGTACCATACCACTTTACCACAAAATGGAGCAAATTTTCACAAAATGGAGCATATTTTCACAAAATGTAGTAAAATCTCACAAAATGTAGCAAAAGTTCACAAAATGTAATAAAATTTCACAAAATGTAGTAAAATCTCACAAAATGTAGCAAAATTTCACAAAATGTAGTAAAATTTCACAAAATGTAGTAAAATTTCAGAAAATGTAGTAAAATTTCAGAAAATGTAGTAAAATTTCAGAAAATGTAGTAAAATTTCAGAAAATGTAGTAAAATTTCACAAAATGTAGTAAAATTTCACAAAATGTAGTAAAATTTTACAAAATGTAGTAAAATTTCACAAAATGTAGTAAAATTTCACAAAATGTAGTAAAATTTCACAAAATGTATTAAAATCTTACAAAATCTCGCGCGATCTCGTGCTGGTTTATCTGAATAAATCCACAAAAGTACCACTGAAGAGATTCAAAAAGCACCGCAAAATCTGAAATTCAGGAATGACTAAACGCAATCAAATTTAACAAACCGGAACAAAAATTTATTCAAATCGCAGATATCTCAAAAACGAAAGCTCGGATCGTCAAAAACAAAACACCAAACGAAAGAACTGAAAAAACCGCACCAGAAACATTAATTAAACAACACCGCCCACAACTAACATATTTTTTTGACATCCCACATTATCAATCCGCTTTTATACTCAACACAATTTATCATCTATAAAAAAAAAATAACAAAAACAAAAACAACATCCCCCAATATTTTTATTATTACAATTTTCTGTTTATTCTAAAAATCCCCCCCCCCCCCAAAAAAAAAATCACACATTGTTTTTTCTTCTTATCTAATTTGACCAGCAAGTAAAGTTAATTACGAGGTTAAAACATCGCAGGGTTTTCGCACTTAACCTGTCACTTCCCATCACTCTCAGTTTTAAACTCCGATTCCTGATCCAATCAGCAATCGCGTCCACCGCCTCTCCCCCCTTTCATAGATCTCATCTGTCCACTCCAAACTCTCCAAGCAAAACTCTATTTTATTCCCCCCCCCGATTTCCTTTCATCTCATTTTCGGATTTACGTTGACCGATTCTAAATTCCATCAAAAAAAAAAAATAAAATAAAAAATTGAAACGCAATTAAACCTCCAAAAAGAACAAAATACTTTTTTTTTTAATTTTTTTCCCCCTTTTTTCTTTCTTTCTTTCTTTCTTTCTCTCTCCTTTCATTTCATATCGATCGCCAACAATTTCTAAACCGCGCCTGACACGAACCTCACCTCTTTAAAACAGATTGAGATGTGAACGATCACGTGACTCCATTCGACGCCCATTCGAGTGCATTCAATTTCCTCTCGCGCAAACGCAACAACATTTGCATCTGGTCCCAACAAGAAAACAACAATTAATTACAGGTCAAAGTAAAACCGCGACCGGTCACCAGGGACGGGCCCCGACGCACCGCAAACGCCCGAATTACACAACGCAAACACGTCGCACGTAAAACTCAACTAATCAACTCGTTTCTCCATTTTTTTAAAATTTTTCTTTAAACTTTCCCTTTTCTTAATTCCTTTAACCGATCGATCATTCCAATTTCCAAAACGAACACAAAACTCTCTCTCCTTTCAAAAGTCCCATTTGAATTAAATCAAATCGCACCTGAGCAAGAATTGTGTTTACACGACGCATTCGCGCGATGCATGCCGGGTAAAAAAAAATATTTCCGTGTAAAAAAAAAAAAAAAAATAACTAAGAGCTTTTAATGGCGGCACTTTTTCCCCGCTTTTATTAGGGGCTGCCATCACATCTTAACTTAAGATGGACGACGACGACGACTTGTGGTACCATCCACTCCCAAATGGGAGAGCAGAGAGAGACAGCACAGCGTTGAGGAAAAGGAACGGCCTGCAACGCCGTGGGGAATTGCAGAAATGGTCAAGTCAGGGTCCACTATAACTGTTGAAATCGGTTTGCATTATTCACAAACCACCTCCCAAAAAAAAAAAAAAAAAAAAAAAAAATATTGTAAATAAAAATATTTGAAAATGGCGTGCTCGAAAAACATTCCCAACTTTTTTTTATTTTTACACATTTTTATATTCACGCTTAACACATAAAAAAGGAGATCAACGAACCGTGTAATACTTGATTCGATCACCCCCATTGTGCGAAAAAATAACAAATAAGTTTTATTTATTTATTTTTTTTTATAAAAAATAAAAAAATTTGGCAGCCATCTTTCCATCTTTCCGTATTCTAATTGTTTGCCATTTGGCAGTTGTCCGTAATTGGTTTTCCAATACGCCGCTGCCCTCCAATTTCAGCTTTTCTGACCACAAGAGCCCGCGATAGCATCGCGACCCCCTCGCCCGACCACTTTAGAAATTCGATAGCTCGGGCAATATCATCATCAGCAACAGGGGGACGTATCCAAACCCGACATGATTGGTCATGTCAGTGTTTTGTGATCGTTGCAGCGAGTGATTTGACGACCAATCGCGCACCCGGCGACGTCGGAATTCATTTTTTATTCGCGCAGAATTTCGATCACGAGATTTCGGCCGGCGGCTTTGCTGCACTGCACGACCCGCGCAATGTTCATCTTATCAACCAATCGCAGCTGCCGGTGGTTTGGTTTTCCATATTCGAAAGGCGAGGCTTGTTTACCGAAGGAAATTCGAGTTGGGGTCTTTCCGGTAGACTGCCTCGTGGTCACTGGTCATCGCCCATCTGCGTGATGGTCAATCCAGATGGGAAACTTGTTCTCGTCGGGATTGGTTGGGATATTGAGGTGATTCCGATCGTTGCTCACGACATGTTGATTGAACAAGCTCCAGTTAACGACCCACAAATTGCTGGACCGACTTCGCCTCACAATTGATTCCAGTGATCAATAAAAGCGGCCATTGAAACAGGACACACAAAAACAATCATGGAGGATGAATGGTCGGTTTGAGTTGGATTTTTGTCATTATTTCAATCGGTGGCGGTGCAGATTTCGTCCATTATGTCCACATGCACGATTTTTATGCGTGTCTGTGTGTCGATTTTTTTTTTTTGGTTTTTTTTTTTTTGGGAATTATTTTATGTGCCATCTGGCGGCGATTTTTTAAAACATACATTTATCGTTTGGCCAAGTGTTCGGATTTTTTTTGTTTTTTTATCTGGGAAATCTGACAATTGGATTTCCTCGATTTTACGACGAGAATTTGAATAAAGTAGAAGTGGAAACTTACACAACATTCTCGAAACTGTTTGGCATCGATTGGCGATGTGAAATTTAATCCCCAGGTGTCGCCAGTGGCTGGATCCTTCCAATAAACAAAACATTCCGATGCTTGACCAATTCTCGTTCCTATTAATAATAAAAAATAAAATTAAAAAATCAGACAATTACAAAATAACCAAAAATAAAAAAATAAAAAAAATAAAAAATTAATTAATTTCATAAAATTTCCATCAACTAATATGCAAATAAAACAATCCCAACGCAAAAATATAATTTCCAGTTATAGACTTATAGTGAAAAAATTATTCACCCCATCACTAATCACCGGTATTCACACAAAAACCAATAGAGAGTTTGCGGGATGCATTTTTCCCTTACAGTTAAACACTATACGGTATAAAAATAGTGTAAGGGAAAAATGATAAATTAAGTATTTGCGGGCTGCACTTTTCCCTTATCACTACACTATTTCAGCCAACTACTGACAGTTAGTAATTTTGGGCCTAAAAATTTTATTTGGGCGCGTAAATGTGCAAATTTCTGCCTAAAATTCCATTATTATGCCTATAAAGTATGATTTTGGGCGTAAAATTTAATTTTGGGCCACACTTATCATTCAATCTACGTACCTATGACTGATGTGTTTGATCGGGACAACAAAATAATCGCCATTTGCAATAGACGGAGCTAACAATATAGTGTTCTCAATTCTATTGGCTGCGCTATATTTTAATTTAGTGTTGAAAACGATACACTAAAGATTTTTCCCTTACGATATGGCACCAAAATAGTGTAACGTAGAGAAAAATAAGGGAAAAATGCATCCCGCAAACTATCTATTAAGTAAATGGATTTAAAATTTTACAATTTAAAAAATCAAAATATAAAAATATCTTAAAAGGAAATTTCAAATGTGAGGCAGAATTCTGAATGAAACAATTATTATTATTCATCCCATTTGTGGCGCGACAGCTTCTTGTCCACAAATGACAAAAGCCGAAATGAACAACTATACCGGTGGAGTTGAATAATTTTTTTACAAACTGTGTGTCACTCGGGGAAGTCAAGATGAAGAAAGACCGCAATTCGTACTCATCAGACTCGGACGAGACGGCGCCAACACAAATCGATTCATTCGTCATTTGCACCTCGCACAAACACAAAACTCCAATACCTCATCCACACATTTTACTTCACCTTTAATTTTCATCTTTAAAAATTAAAAATTAAAATAATAATAAGAAAAAAAATAATAATAATAGAAAAAAAAATAATAATAATAATTAATAATAATAATAGTAATAATAATTTCATTTTTTTTTTTTTTAGTTATCGTTTCCTGTTGACACTCATTTAAGCCTTATCCAATTTCTCCCTTCCCGTTTCCATGACGACTCCATCTTTTTACCTGGCTGAACTAATCGCACGTCTAAAATCTTGTCCACTTGGGAGTTGTAGGCGGTGATGTGGAAGACGCATTCAGGTGTGTCCTGGATGCACGTGATGTTCACGGGCACCAAGTCCTCCGAAACTTGCTGCCATTTCACCGTCCCTTGTCCACCAACGTGAAAAACTTCGGCCCAAAGCCTAAAATAAATAAATAAATAAATAAATAAATAAATAAATAAAAAACAAAAAAAATAAAATATTTATTTCCAAAACAACGAGCGCAATAAACCCCGCAAAGAAAAGCAACTAAAGAAAAAAATAAAATAATAAATAAAATAAAAGCCGAAAAAGGCAAGTGCTATGCGGCGAAGCACCAAGGGGGAGCTTTCATTAAATCTTTAATTCGCAATACGGCCGAGTTTCGCTACCGGGTTGTAATTCACCAACCAATTTTTCTTTGTTTCTTTTATTTAAAAAAAAAAACAAAAACAAAAAACAAAAAAAAAATCAAATTTTAAAAATCTGGTTCAAGGTCGTCGAAGGTGGATATATATTTTTTTTTCCACCCCTTAATTTTCCAGCGTGCAATTCCACCGGATCGACCGACAATCCGTCTTCAAAGATTTGTTCTATTTTTAGCCAATACAAGCCCAGCATACAAAGTCGTCGGCCGAGGACAACCGAACCACTTAAAGGCCAGAGGTCCAACCCGTCTTATAACCCTTTTCCCCCACACATTTTTCTCATTCCCAATCCAAAACACAACAAATCCGATCAAACACCTCCCCAAACCCCTTCCCCCCCCCCCAAAAAAAAAAAAAAAATCCAATCAATTCAATGACGTCATCCCCCTCATTTCCCATCCCAAAAAAAATTAATAATAACCCCCATGACGTAACGCCTGCGTCCAGCCCAGCCATCCGAGTTCTACGAAATCATCCTCCGACATGTCAATGAGCCCGATCCATCCCCGCACCCGCCATGGCGCGACTAAACCCCCAAACCCTCCAAAACACCCCTCCATCCACCCCACCTCCATCCCACCCCACCCCCCGATCCAACAATAAATACCCCCCCACCCACCCAACCACCTAAAATCGTCGAAAAACCCACACAGCCAAATATCCGACCCTAAATAAAACGACGCACCGGTTCGAGGCTACCCAAGATGGACGCGAACGCCTAAACGAACAAAACCCAAACAAAAACCCCCCAAAATACCAAAATAAAACCGCACCCAACCCAAAACACCGACCAAAAACCGCCAAAAAACCAACAAAACACTTTTATTCGCGTATACATTAACAAATAAACCTAATCTCGCCGTTCCGTCCTCCTCCATCCCCGTCGAGCAGCGCACAAAGATGAGGATGGAGGAAACCAACACAGCACCCGAGCACTCTTTCCGCATCTGGACGCACCAACATCACAAGCTCGGAGTAGCCCGAGCGAACCGAGGTTGACGGACGGAGTTTGGCAGGAAAAGAATGGCGGCGAGTGTGTGCGAGTATAAGCGAGATGGCGGAGGGAGGGTTCGAGACGGGTTCGGGGTTCGGGGGTTACTTGGTGTTACCTGAGCAGGTGTCCATCTCGTCGACCGGTGCTCTGCCAGGGGGAATCCTCGTAGCGATAAGTCCTGCGGATAAGCGGGGCGCAGGAGCAGCTCAGTTTGTTTCCCATGGCAGCTGCGTCGGGGTGGGGGTGAAGGAAGATACAAAGTGGAGGGCGGCGCGGCTGGGCGAACGCGGCGGCGGCGACTCTCAGCGTCACCAAAACGAAGGTTCCATGGAACGTTACGAACCGTCGTCCCGTTCGACTGCGGCTACGGATGCGGGTCGGGGGACCGCGATTGGCCACCGAGGACGCATCATCGCCCGGTCGGATGCGTCCAAAACCGGGATTGAAACGCAGCACCGAAGCGGGGTGTACGGTCGCCGGGTGCACGCTCCACAGCCACTCGCTTAATTGATTGGCGCTACCATTGCGGGCGGGGGAAGGAGGTGAAAGCGTTGCCCGCGCAACGCCAGTGGCGGCAGAAGCGGGGAACCCGACGCGACGCGACACGCTTCGTTCGATGCGCTCCGAAAACCCGATCGATCTGCGATTGGCGTCGCATCAGTTTGCATAAAAAAAAAATAAAAAAAAAAAAATTTGGATCATAAATCATTTATTTTTATTTTTTTAATTTTTTTTTTTATTTTTGTAATTTGGCGCTTCGTCGCGCTGGAATGTGGCGAATAGTTTGAATCTTTCATCAACTTTTGTCTTGTGACGAGTCGACGTGTAATGAACGGCAGCCAACCCACGGCGCGTTTATTTTCAAAGGGTTTCTTCGGACGGCGCGCTGTAAATCATGGATTTTTGAAAACACGCGAGCGAAATTCCTTGCAGCGCCGATTGTGTGCAAAATCGATTCCTGGCAAGAAATCAAGTTGACGTAATTAAGTAACCGGTTGACAAAACGGACATAGCGACGTTCGCGCCGCACGCAAATGCCGTTTGAGATGCTCAGATGCCGAACGAAAAGTTGGACCTGACGGGGGACGACACAAATATAAATAAATTGATTAAAAATTCCGCTCGCGGGATGGAATTCGATATAGATTTATTTAACTCTGACTTTCATTATTCCTGGCAAGGTGTGCGACACGTCGGAGCGATCGATGTGAAAGAAAAAATAACTTATGCTCACACAAGTGATTAAATCACACCCACGCGTGAGCGCAAAGAAAAGCGAAACGACAAACTCAAATAAATTAATCCGGGGGAAAAAAAAGTTCAAAGTTGCGCAACGATGGCGCAACGTAGAACTACCCGGGGTTGTTTGTTTTGTTTTTAAACTTATTTACATTGGTCAGCGAACCGGCCACTCTTCGCTAAAGACACACGCAAGTGTTGTTGTTTTGTAAATTCCCATCAAGAGATGGCGCTGGTTGCCATGTGTAAAAGGTATGAGACATTTTCCTTACTGTCAGGCGCTCTGAAGAAAGGTTCAAGCACTAGGCGTGGTCACTGATTACAAGGCAGTGCCCAAAGTGAAGAGTCTGGTAAAGGAAATGGCATTACCTTTTTTGGCTCAGGCTCAGGATCAAAGGGAATCAGTCTCAGAGGGCGAGGTTCAGAAACCAGGGCAACGGGAGAAATGTGTAGTTTGTATCTTGACGAATAGAACTACCGAGATGTTGCCCCGTGTACATGCATA
The DNA here is from genome assembly GCA_949358305.1 of Strigamia acuminata. Classification (NCBI taxonomy): domain Eukaryota; kingdom Metazoa; phylum Arthropoda; class Chilopoda; order Geophilomorpha; family Linotaeniidae; genus Strigamia; species Strigamia acuminata. Next base: position 34,010,388 of record OX442314.1, read on the forward strand.
CTTCTGTGCAAATTGCAGCGAGCGAGTCCTGGACACTGCACAAACCGAGAGGAAGACTCCAAGATGCCCCTACTTTTGTATAGGTTTTGTTCGTTTCCAGTTGTAACCGTCTGTGTAGTGCTGTAAGGTAACCGTTGGAGTAAGAGCAAACTTCTTGACATTGACGAATTCCATGTGCCTTTCCAAAGACCAACATTTCACCATCCCTTTCAACTTCTGAATGAAGACGTCCATTGCCAGTCTCTCCCGAAATGTCTCGTGTGTTTTTATGATGTTGGTGGTCGACTCCAAGCCGTTGTTAGTGCATGGCGCGCCTTTGAAGTGGCTGGTGTGCCAGCCAACAAATTGCAACAATGGGTAACGTTTAGGAAACGTAAGGGGTGGTATGAATAATGTTGGGAGTTCGTTTAAAAATAAATGGGGGTTAATTGGTTGGGGGGAAATACAATATTAGGGGATATTACAGTTAGGGGGGTCCTTTAGTTTACTTGGGGAAGTTTGGATGGGGGGGGGGGAAATAAACCTTCTTTAGGGAGGAAAATCTAGTCAAAATGGGGATTAACTAACAAACTAACAAATTATTTTCAAACCAAAATGACATGTCACGCTTGCCCACACACAATACACGCTTTTAAGCGCGACGTTGTTTTGCCTGTGCGCAGAAGTTGGGCAAATAATCGCACGGACAGGCAATCTCGTGGATGGGTAATCGCGGTCGCCAAGTAATTTGCCCTTACAAAAACATTGTCTGTAATACCTTGTTCACACCAAGGTTTTGGATCTCATCTGAAGCTGCTGGTATAGATCCAAGATCGGTGTGATCGGCTCACTGATCTAGATCCGTGTGCCCAACAACTCCGTTCGCCAATCAAGTTCCCACAACTCGGTTCGGCGATTGGATTCGAATTGGAAACTACGAAGCTCTGCTGGGGCTTCATCAAACACCACTTGTATGGATACATTGAAATAAATTTATTGTTATATTTTTTATATTTATATTTTTGACAAAGATTGGCAATGTTTTTATTTTTTACTACTCCTTAACTATATAGTCTGCAATGTCTACAGAAATCCCAGAAGAACATCCATTGCATAACAGACAAAAGTTTTTTTTAAAGAAGTAACAAAAACTGAAGAAACCGGCGCCTAGTTTCGACGGGAAACTAAGCACTTTTTGGCCGCATTTGAGCGATGTTAATCCAATATTATAATATAATATTATAATTTCTTTAAACGGGTCGGGGTTTTGCCAGCCTTGTAATTTGCGAGCCTTGTAGATTTCAGCCTCATTTTTTCGTTAAAATCAAAAAGGCTGAAAGTTATAAGGCTGGCAACATACCGCACCCTTTAAACATTGCAAACTCTAGTTAAGGAACAGTAAAAAATGTAAACATTGCCATTGTCAAATGCCATTAAATTAAAAAATATAACAAAAAATTGATGAAGCACAACTGGTTATTTTGAGTGGGCAGGGTTCAAATTTGCGCGAATCAAATTTGCGCGACCCGAATTTGCGCGACCCGGTAAAAAAAATCCCAAGTTCGCGCTGTGGTGATCTCAAAATATTTCACCAACTTAGAAGATAAAATTAATTGTCTTCTAATTAATTTGACTGTGGCACACGCCAAGTCAGATCATGTGACCGAGGGGAGAAATCCTCTCTAGGCACATATCACCCCAGGTTGTCCGGGGTGAAAACGGTTATTAGCCGTTATGGTGCAATATGGTGTAATAACCACTAGTTGCACCCATTTGAGCTAAGTGCGCAGGTTTTCTGCGCAATATTGAAGCGTGCTGGGCTCGCGTCTTGGCTCAAATCGGGACTCTTGACAAAAATACACAACCCACAACATCACTGCGATATCTGCTCCGACAATACGTATTGATAGTGGACCGTGTATTCCAAGTTTCACCAGCTTGCTTTGTAACGAATTACAAAGCCAGCTATCCTGCTTGAATTAGCCGAAGCTAATTCCAGCAAACGAGAAGAAGAAGTTTCCTGATCCAAGTGAACCATCGCCATCGTTGCCGCGCGAACGGCAACCATCGCCATCGTACCTGGACCAGACGCCTACAGCCGTCAACCACCGCCGCCGAGCCGTCGCACGAGCCGTAGAAGGAGCCCACGAGAACCATCGTCTTCGACCATCGTTCGTGAGTTCAGAGAACGAAGACAATTCGCCTTCGCCTAACAACTGTGTGTTGTTTAAGCGCCATTTTAGCGCTTTGTAGCTTGCAACAGTCGTTGCAAGCCCTTCCATTGTTTTCCGCTCAAATTGTTACGCGACTTGTCGCTCTTCCTATTTCAACTAGTCAATATATTTTATATTTCATTGTATTTAACTTAATAAAGAATTTGTGTGATTTTTATCATAAAAATTGTGTCTTTATTTTCCTACTTAATAAACTTAACCCTAGACAAGTTTAAGGCCGCCGATTGTAAGTCTTTTATAGCATTCACCTGCGGTTTCTGCTTAATTTATTAGAAATTAAGTGGATAAAAACCCGGATCGCAGCACGTGGGGGCCCGTCCGGGATAGTCATTGTATAACTTTGTTAGTTAAAATTTACCCGCCATTTTTATCTGGCTTATCTTTCTTCTCTATCCTTTCTAAATCCTCATTGAAAAATGGCGACTCCTTCAGAGAAGAGACCGAGAGGAAGGCCGGCGAAGAGACGAGTGGCGATCGATCTACCAGTCGTGGATCAAGAAGTGACTGAGTCACAAGAATTGTTTGAAGCCATGGATCAAACAGCTAACTGTAACTCGGCACAGTTAATCGTGAATGAATTCACGCAAGCGTTGGAGCGACAACAGCCATCCCCGCCAAGCGGCCAGTTGGACTTAAACAATCCAACTGGAAGTGGCCGTTCCAAGTCGCAAAACGATGATTTGAATTTACGAATTCAATCATCAAGTGCAGAGCACTCGCTGAATTCATCACCGGTTCAAGGTGCAGCACAGCAAGATTCGGAGAACTCCAATATGGAAGTTTCTCATTCTCCCGTGCGTGTAACCATGATGGACGCACTCCGTGAGCAAGCTAGGCTCGAGGGAGTAAAAGTCACTAGCGAAATGACTGTGGAACAAATCCACAAAGCTATGGTTCGCAAACAAAGCCAAAAAGACGTTGAAATCGTCAGAACAAGCTTGCAAGCAGAGTTCGAGCGAATGCATGCAGAAATGCAGCAGCAAAATGCCGAACTAAAACAACAACGTGCAAATGACCATGTTAAGTTGTTGCAATTAGAGCAGGAAAAAGCTTCCTGGCTAATTACTGACGAAGAGCAACAACAAAGGCTCGAGCAACTAAATCAAGCACAAAAAGATTTAGAAATTGCTAATGAAAATTTGAGATTGGCCAACGCAAATTTGCGGGAAGCCAACACAAATTTAATGACTGCCGAACTAACCGCCCCAGTTCGAGCGAGGGAAGCAATCCCCTCCACTTCTCGAAATTACGAGAATTATGCTGCAGAACAAGCAGCAAGAGCTAAGAGATTAGCACAACGAGAAAACGAAGTATTTCTCGCTCGACAGCAGTCAGTAATTGATGCTGGTCAAGCCGCCAAAAGTCAAAGTACTGCAGAGCAGTTATTACGTGCCGACTTAGCTGCGCAAGCTCGTGAAAACGAAATTCTTCGCGCAGATCTATTGACGGTACAAGAAAACTTTGCAGTAGTCGTACAAAAAGTACAAGACGTTTGTGGCGAAGATAATTTTGCAAAGCCAGCCCCAGTTTTGCAAAAAGGTGCTTCCAAATCACCTGAGTTGATTGATTTAACATCAGCTAAACCAAAAGTCAGTCGACAATCAAGTTGGACTGACAGTGATGACTCACGCAGTAGTCGTGGAAGCCGTAATAGTCATCACAGTCGCAAAAAGCGAAAGCGACAACCAGACCCGACCGAATATCATTCCCCAAAAGTTCCACAAGATTCGGATCGATTCTTTAGCAATAGTGACCGATTAATCGGATTGCTAGAGAGAAAGAATAAAGAACGTGAGAAACCACACGATCGTGGACGGTCACACGATAATCCGCGAGAAGGCTCACCAAAACGCGATTGTCACAACGACATCCGTGATGGGCCGAGATACCGTGGAAATCCACCAGGTGGTGACCCACCAGGTGGAGACAGTTCAGATGGACATGGAGGTGGCCACTCACGTGACCATAATTCGAATGGCAATCGAAATGGAAGGGGACCACCAAATGGAGACCGTCGTCCGCCAGATGGCGACGATCCTCCGGACCCTGATCCGCCGCCAAATCCGAATCATGAATCTGCGTCAGATACAGATTCCTCACGTCCCAGTGTGAGAGGGCGATCTCGTCACAGAACACGTAGTAGAACTCAAAGACCCGATTTCTACACGAAAGATGAGATTGACCAGTTGTTGAGGCAAAATGCTCAACAACAGCGAAAAAGCAGAAGGGATAAAATTATTTTGCAAAAAATAAGTGAATTTACTTCTGATAAATGGACTCATCAAACAACAGATGAAAAGTTCATTAGATGGGATCGAGTTATCCCACATGCCTATAATGGAAATTGGCAAGCAGGGTCAAACCTCTTGCTGGAAATATTTGAACTAGGCAAGGTTCACAGTTTTGGCTGTGAAGGTGCATTGGCCCATCTAGTACCAAGAATACTAGTTGGCGGTGTCAAGGAGTGGTTTCGCAGGAAAGACTTCACGAAGTGGGATGACTTCGTTAAACAATTTATGTTTAAATTTGGTGAATCGAGCGAAGACATCAAGACGCTCTGGCGATGTCTTAAGCAACGAAAAGGCGAAAGCTTACATTCGTACATGCTAAGAGCAGAGAATCTGCTTGGCAGAATGCCACATGCTGTTACTGATGCAACAGCAGATGATCAGTTCAGAGCTGGTCTCACAGAATATAGTAAAAATATTCTGATGATGTCGGACGCTCCCGACCCGGGGAAATTCTCCGAGTTAAATGAGTTCATGGAGGTCAATCAATTGCGCATTGACGAAAAGTACAAAGCTTACCTTACAGAAGCCGAAAGGTCAGCGTACTTAAAGCGAGAGAAAAGACTCGCTGAGCAAAACAATGAAACCTTTAATGGTTTGAAATTGTTGCAGCCACCTAGTTACGAAGACTTTCTAGACGAGGTGGAAGGGAAGAGTTCGAAAAAAGAATCTTCCAAAAAGGACGTCAAAAATCCTCATTCAGTTCCTAAGTTACATGCAAATATAACTGGAGCTGAAACTCCGTCGTCTGAAGCTGAAGAAGCTGAAGAGGAGGAGGAAGCAGGAGATGAGACGTTGGCTTTATTGGCCAAAGCAGCGGCGTTGTTAGCAAAAAATAACCCCGTTGCAGGCAAATGGAAGCCAAAAATGAAATCAAAAAATGTTTCATTTGACGCATCAAAGGTGAATACAGAAAGGAATTCAAAGTCACCTGCGGTGTCGCCAGAGCGCCGGTCTGACGCTCGTTCTCGTTCTGCCTCACCAGCAGCAACGAAAAAGAAATCGCCTGCCACTGATCCATGCAATTTATGCAAAAAATTAGGGCATTGGCAAAAAGACTGCCCATCCTCTAAAAAGGACAAACCAGTGTCAACAGCTGAGTTTGAAAAAGCAGTCAAGATCATAACTGACATGTTTCGAAAAAACTTGTAGACGCAGATCCATCAGGTCTAGTGGACGCTGCGTCACCTCCGAAATCGGAATCAGAGAATGAAAATCTGAAGATAATGGAAGATGTTGGAGAAGTTATTGATGAATTAATTCGTCAAACAGAACTAAAAGAAAAAGGATCTCTTGATGTAAAAAAGGAGATTGTCGGCGAAACCCCGACTGAAGAAGACACTTCCAATATTCAAGATAAAGTCGAAGTTAAAGACGATAGACCAAGCTCAGTTCCAGAGACACCTGGAATTGAGGAGTGCATTAAGTTATTTGCAGCTACAACTCTTGATACCAATGAGTTATTAGACGAACTGCCTTTGGAGCCTCCAATTACAGTTCATCATAAATTGCGCAAGTTTGAGTGCAAAGTGGCTGGAATACCAAACAGCCATGACCTTCCAACGTTAAAGTTAGAAACGTTAAAAGGTGTAATAACTGGAATGTTGGACTCAGGAGCAAATAAAAGCTTCCTAGCCACCTCAGTTATTAATCAATTAGGTCTAGAAAAATATCTACGACCTATCGGACCTGGTGTCAGAGTTACGACGGCTAGTGAAGAAGTCACTCCAGATGGAACCATCCATCTTTCATTTCGATGGACACACGGCACGTTACGTCATCCGTTCATCGTAATACCAAATAAGTATCCAATGGTACTATTGGGTTGCGATTTTATGAATAAATTAAAAATCCAACCTAATCCACAGACGATGTCTTGGAATTTCACGCAACCTGTGGATGCAGATTTACCCTACATTCCACAAGCGTTGCTGGAACGTTATTTGGAGAAAGTGGAGGAACCCGATTCCTCATTTGTGACCTTTGCAAAAGCTTACGCTGCAAGTGTAACTCAAGGCAAAATTGATGAAGAGAATTTCATCCAAAAGTTAGTCGAAGAAGCTAACTTAAATTTGGAGCAATCCAAATTATTAGAAAAGATGTTATCCAAACATAAAAGGATTATTTCTAAAGATCCAGGTAAAACACACCTGGTTAAGCACAAAATTGAGCTTGACACGGAGAAACCCATCCGTGTCCCCTTTAAGAGCATAAACCCTCAAAAAAGGGAAATAATCAGACAACTTTGTCAAGACATGATTGACAAAGGCGTAGTCGTCAAAGCTGAAGGCGATTACGGAATGCGGCCAGTCCTAGTCATGCGACCAGGAAACGACCCACGCTTGTGCATTGATTTCCGCCCCATCAATACACATACTAAGTACAACCCACCTCAAATGCCAACAATTGAGGAAATTCTGCGAGAAATCGGAGAATTCGAGTGGGTCAGTACTATAGATCTGACCAAGGGATATTGGCAGATAGAATTGCGACCTGAAGACAGAGAAAAAACTGCCTTCTGGAGCCCAATGGGAAGACTAATGTTTTTAGTCATGCCTTTCGGATTAGTAAACGCACCAACTACCTTCCAAGAATTGATGGAAAAAGTTTTGGGTAACGTTTACAGAAAATTTGCATGGGCATATTTGGATGACATAATTGTTGTATCCAAATCGTTCGAAGAACACATTAAACATTTAGATATAGTGTTTAAAAAATTGGCAGAAGCTAATTTACATGCGCACCCTGGCAAGACGCATCTCTGTAGAAAGGAATTAATTTTTCTAGGCTACAAAGTAGGAGTAGAAGGACTTGCAGTAGACCCTAAAAAAGTCGCTGCAATTACGCAATTTCCGGCTCCTACCAATCTTAAGGAATTACAAAGATTTCTAGGCATGGTGAATTTCTTTCACCGCCTAATCAAGAATTTGGCCACAGTGGCAGAACCACTAAGGCCACTCTTGAAGAAAGATGCGGAGTTCGATTGGGAACTGCATCATCAGGCAGCATTCGACGCAATAAAAGACTTGCTTACGAATGCTGAAACAATGAAGATGCCTGACTTGTACATGCCATTTATTGTTCATACTGACGCCAGTAAACAAGGGTTGGGTGCAGCCCTTACACAAAAGAAAAATGTGGATGGCCAAGAAGTCGAAATGCCATGCGTGTATGCAAGCAGAAGCTTGCAGCCCGCAGAGAAAAATTATACTGTGACAGAATTGGAATGTCTCGCAGTAGTATGGGGATTGCGCAAATTTCGCCCATATTTAGAGTACACTACATTCACTGTACAAACGGATCACCAAGCACTTAAGTGGTTGATGTCGTTATCTGACCCGTCGGGTAGATTAGCTCGTTGGCAAATGGAGCTGATGGCGTATTCGTTCGAAATACAATACGTCAAAGGTCCGCTAAATGTAATAGCAGACGCATTGTCACGTGCCCCTGTCAGCGCACCTGACGAACCAGAAGACGATGGCGATAATGATGATTTATTATCATATTGTCCATCTCCTTGCCGAAGTTGGCAAATGGGAAAATTGAACGAATTACCCAAGTCCACGATAGTTAATGACGACGATCAAGCATTAATTAATTTTTGTATTAACATGCATGATCCGTCAGGAACCCCTGACGTCGAATTAAGAGCCATGATGGCTAAAAAATTCGAGCTGCCAACAACAAATGTTTTAATAAAAGCATTTGCGGCTAAAATTGCGAAGCAATTAGAATGTGATCCTCCAACGAGAGATGACATCATTGCGGCGCAAAAAGCAGACAAATTTTGCCAACATATTCGCAATTACTTATTAAATAAGCAATATCCAAGTTACATAGTAACTCGTCTTCAAAGAAGAAATTTTGAAAGACACGCGAGTACTTATCTCATTGAAGAAGATATGTTACTCCATTATCATCCTACCTCCACCGATGAATTGGGAGAGGATGGTAGGGCACTTAAAGTTGTTGTGCCAAGAAAATTGATTTATAAAATCATATGGTTGATGCACGGACATCCACTGTCCGGCCACCCAGGCATTGCGAGGACAATGTACAGAACTCGAAGAGTTTATACCTGGAAAGGTATGAAACGTGATATTACACGTTTTATTCAACATTGTCAAGGATGTCAGGCATGCAAGCCGAGATCAAAGACCGAAATTGAAGGCGCTCAAATTGGACCATTTGGACCGTTTGACTGCCTCAGTGTGGATTTGTCTGGTCCCAAACCAAGAACCAGAAGAAACAATACCCACATTTGCGTCATCGTAGATGTCGCTACACATTGGCCCGAATTATTTCCAATGTGTAATCCAACGGCAATAAAAGTTGCCAACACAATTTATCACTTATCGATGACTTTCGGATTTCCGAGACAAATCATAAGTGATAATGGACCACAATTTCGATCACAGGTCTATAAAGAATTTTGCAAAAAATTCGACATGTCGCGAACACCGACATCGATTTATCATCCACAAAGCAATCCTGTGGAGAGAACCAATCGAGATATTAAATATTTAGTTTCGATTTATTTAGATATTCATGACCAATGGGATGAGTATCTACGCGAATTTGCATTCAGTTTGAGAACAACTGTAACAAGAGGCAGAGATTATTCTCCTGCTTTCTTAAATTTTTTCCGAGAATTAAGAATTCCTTGGGATCCAAGAATTCCGGAAGGAATTTTAGTCATTGACCCAAAAAATCCGCATTTATATGTTCAGAAATTAGAAACAATAATTGCAGAGACGTATCAGCATATGATGTCTCACGTCTTAGATTTGAGACGCCGTGTCGAAGCTGAAAAATCAGATAAGAAATTCGACAACTTCAGACAAAATGATTTAGTCTGGCGAGAGTCTCATATTCTCTCAAATGCCGCTAAAGGAATAGCAGCAGGCATTTCACCAAAAAGGAATGGGCCTTATGTAATTGTCAAAAGATTACAAGGAGGCGCCTTTCAACTTCGACGGCTGAGTGATAATAAAATTTATCCAGCTGTTCACGGCACTGAATTAATGCCGTACTTTCCCGTTTTCAACCAAGAAATTTGGCTGGAAGGGGAGGAAGTGGGTCAAAAAACAAAAAATATTGTTAATACCTTGGATGATGTGGAATTATCCAAAATTCCTGTCGAAAACACGGAATCGAGTGAAAAATCGAAACTCAAAAATAACAAAGTCGATGAAATAAACAAGCGACTTGAAAATGTTTCTCTTGATGAAAATCTAGAAAAGGAAATGTTTTTAGAAAAAGAGAAAATTTCAAACAATGAAGAAAATAACTCATCTGACATTGGAGACGATGCTGATGACAATCTAAACAAGTTGGATTGTACTTCGCGAAAGTCAAAGTACAACTTGAGATCTCGCGTTCCGCGAGCCAAGACATAGCGTTGACTTTCACCTTTTGGGTTTACCCAAAAGATCCGAGAGAGCAATCTCGTGACGTCATTCGTAGTAAATACTCGAATGACAACGTTCACAATGCGTTATAACTTGTGACGTCATTCGGTGTCACCGAAACAAGTTCGTTGCTCCAATCAACGAACTTAGCCACTTTTCCGATAAGTTTTGAAGTGGATGCATCAACTCCGATACCGCACGACAGTTTTTATTGATTCAGCAAACTGTAAGTTATTTTTCTGAAAGAAAAATTCGATAAATATATTTAATATAGTTTATTAATTCTTTCTAGCCGAAAGAATTTCTTTTCCGACGCGAAAAAGAAAACGAATGGCAGACGACGAAGTCAACCTCCATGCGGACGAGGAAATACCGATGGAAGGAGCCAATAACGATGCCCAATTATCGTTACAAGAGAGGGTAAATTATTAAAATAATTTTCACTTGGTGTTTCAGTCAGAAAAATTGAGAAAATTCACTTTTCCTGACTTCAAACACAAGCCGCTAAAAAATAAAAATGGCGGCTATAAAAGTCACGTGCTTCAAGCATGTGCGAAGGGAGTTGCCATGACAACCAACATCCCTTAGTGACTCACAGCCACAAGCGCTAAGCTTAAAAAATATTTCAAATAAGAAATTATTTGTTTATTTTTAAATAAACTAATTTATTTATTTATTTTTTCGCATATAGATCGAAAGGGATCGAGAGACGCCGTTCGCGCTTCCCGATCATGTGCCGACTCAGCACCCGCTGATTTTTCGAGCGGCGTTGCCCGAAAAAATCAGAAGACTGAAGACGGCAAACAACACGTGGTGGAAGTTGCGCCACGACTTCAGCAGATCAGCGCTGCAAGGATTCGGAGCAAGAGGCCGGTTCATCGAGCGCCTTCACGTCCACGGAGTTGACGAAATCGAGTGGACGCTCGACGAGAGCCCCCCAGGACCGCTTGCAGCAGAGTTGCTGCACAACCAGTGGCCAGTGACGCCACGAGAGCGTCACGAGCGCAGAAGAGCGCTAAAGAGTACCGGAATTAATTACGGTGCTCTCACCCAATTGAGGAAGAACCTCAAAACGACTCAACGCGAAGTCGTGAAACGGTACCGCAAGTCCGTTCGTGACGGGAACCCGCAATTTCCCGTCACACAAACCGAGCTCCACCAGTTGGCGCTCGCCGGGTGTTTCAACGATTTTCCGGGATTCTTCCCGTCGAAAGCACTCCGAGCTGCCGCAGTGCAGCTCCGCGTCGACGAAAATCGACAACTGGCTCACGAGGCAGATGAGCAAGCGCGTTGCGCTCTCCCTTTTTATCAAGAAGATGAAATTCCGGCCCCAGCGGCCATCAATCCTCCGCCACAAGACGAGGATTTGAGGGTGGGGCAACTCCCTCCGCCGGTTCCAGTCAGACCAATGTTCCGCGAATCAAGCCGCGATCGAGAGGAGCGACAGAGGCGATCGCGCCCGTATTCGACTGACGTGCAGCCGTCACGCCCGCAGTCGCGACGAGGACGGACACCAGAGTCGTTTGGCTCGTCGTCCTCGCTGAGTTTCGAATCGGACTCCACAATTAAGTCCGCCCGAAGTAGCCGAACCGCCTCCACGTTCAAAGTGGACAACCCGGCTACTCCATACGCCATGAGACGTGTCGTCGGTGATATTTCTCCCGACTGTAGTGTGCCTGTACCTGGACACGCTAGCCGCTTGCCCGAACAAGGATATGTTTCCCGCTTGCCGGCTGGAGTTAGCAACCTGCAACTCCGGCCATTTTTCAGTGAGTCGTTCGGCCCACAATGGACCTGCTACGAGCAGCAACCCATTAGAGCGCAGCAGGAAGTGCTCCAGAAGCTGGACGCATACCAAAGCGCCCAGATCGCCGAGTCACAGAAGGACTGGCAGAGACTAGCTGAAAGGCTAGAAGTCTCCGACATCAATACCATTGATGATCCCCGCCTGATGGATTTTCAGCGTCAGCTAATTCCGGGGATGACTAGGGTGTTGTACCCTGGTGTTCTTCCTTCGCCAGGACAGGCGTTAGCGGCCATTACGTACCTTTGGACCGCGCCGATGGGCCTGTCGGAGAAGAAAGTCGAGCTGTGGTACCACCTCAGGCTCGACCCGCCTACGATCTTAGCCGAGCTAATAAAGCAAGTCGTAGCAAACGGTGAGACCGAAGAAGAGGCCGCCGTTCGGTTGCGAACCGAGTGGTCCTTTGCGAAGGCCACGGCGCGAATAGCCGGAAGACCACCGCTTCCAGTTACAAGCGCCACAGCAGCTGCGTCACTGGCTGTTTTTCAGTCGGCCCAAGAAGGCGCTGGATGCTCGTTTTGGCAAGAGAACCCGAGAAGTTCTCCAACTCCTGCCGGAGTTCAACGGGAAGTCGAAACCCGTCAGCTCCCCGGTGTGGGTCGAGCGCAGGGGCGAGGCGTCACACCCTCGTCAACCTCCGCACCCGCGTTGGTTTTCTTGGGCTCGCCGAGCCATTTTGACGATGCCACGACGGAAGACTCACGTCCGCCGCCGCCGCCGCCAGCCAAGCCGGAGACGAAGGTCAAGCCGCTGAAAAAAGAGTCGGCTTTCAAGACCCTGATGCGCCTGTATCCGCACTTTTATTTGACGCCGGATACGCGAACACTGCTTAGCAACAACCACAAGTTGTCGAGGCAGGTGTTTATGTGGCTCGAGGACCACATCCGGGTGTTAAGCCCACCATCAGTGCTCCACGATCGACTCCTGAGAGCACGATTGGCGCCAGAGGATCCCATAGAGTTTGCGGCGCTAGGATTTTTCAACCGAGCGAACTCGGCGAGAATCATCCAGGTTTGGCTTCATGTCAACCCTGGAATGGTCTCCGGACCAAACGCAGGTCGCGACCTGTGTACGGTTAACGAGCGGTCCAACCCGAGGGACGACACCACGGATATGATGCGCCCGTTGACGCCTGAGCGAACTCAGAACATGGACGAATCATAAATTGGTTCGTTCATTTTCTCTCCATGTAAGATTCGTCTTAAATGGGGGGATGTGTGGTGATCTCAAAATATTTCACCAACTTAGAAGATAAAATTAATTGTCTTCTAATTAATTTGACTGTGGCACACGCCAAGTCAGATCATGTGACCGAGGGGAGAAATCCTCTCTAGGCACATATCACCCCAGGTTGTCCGGGGTGAAAACGGTTATTAGCCGTTATGGTGCAATATGGTGTAATAACCACTAGTTGCACCCATTTGAGCTAAGTGCGCAGGTTTTCTGCGCAATATTGAAGCGTGCTGGGCTCGCGTCTTGGCTCAAATCGGGACTCTTGACAAAAATACACAACCCACAACATCACTGCGATATCTGCTCCGACAATACGTATTGATAGTGGACCGTGTATTCCAAGTTTCACCAGCTTGCTTTGTAACGAATTACAAAGCCAGCTATCCTGCTTGAATTAGCCGAAGCTAATTCCAGCAAACGAGAAGAAGAAGTTTCCTGATCCAAGTGAACCATCGCCATCGTTGCCGCGCGAACGGCAACCATCGCCATCGTACCTGGACCAGACGCCTACAGCCGTCAACCACCGCCGCCGAGCCGTCGCACGAGCCGTAGAAGGAGCCCACGAGAACCATCGTCTTCGACCATCGTTCGTGAGTTCAGAGAACGAAGACAATTCGCCTTCGCCTAACAACTGTGTGTTGTTTAAGCGCCATTTTAGCGCTTTGTAGCTTGCAACAGTCGTTGCAAGCCCTTCCATTGTTTTCCGCTCAAATTGTTACGCGACTTGTCGCTCTTCCTATTTCAACTAGTCAATATATTTTATATTTCATTGTATTTAACTTAATAAAGAATTTGTGTGATTTTTATCATAAAAATTGTGTCTTTATTTTCCTACTTAATAAACTTAACCCTAGACAAGTTTAAGGCCGCCGATTGTAAGTCTTTTATAGCATTCACCTGCGGTTTCTGCTTAATTTATTAGAAATTAAGTGGATAAAAACCCGGATCGCAGCAGCGCAAATCAAATTTGCGCGATTCAAATTTGCGCGATTCAAATTTGCGCCGACCCAAATTTGCGCCGACCCAAATTTGCGCCGACCCAAATTTGCGCCGACCCAAATTTGCGCGAATTCGTTTGTTGCGAACGTGCGTGTGCAGGCGTGTTTCGTGCGTCGAACGTACGTGTGCGGGCGTCGGCGTAGAACGAGCGTGTGCGGGCGGCAACTTGCGTGTGCGGGCGTCGGCTTAGAACGTGCGGGCGTCGGCTTAGAACTTGCGGGCGTCGGCTTAGAACTTGCGTGTGCGGGCGTGTTTCGTGCGCAGGCGAGCGTGTGGTGCTTGTGCGTGAATTTTTTAACTTCAAATAGTTATTTTTACAAAATTGAAGAAAACAATGGTAAGGAAGGACTCCCATTGGTGAGAGATAAACAAATTCAAAGAACTCAGAATTTGTGGGTCACAACAGGTCAGGCTCCTGCCGACCTATGACGCGAAGAGGCGGCCGCCTCTTGATCTCATGGGTCGGCATGGCCCTGCAACAGGTGATGGCCAGATGTGACAAATTTGCGCAAATTTGGACCGGCGCAAATTTGGGTCGGCGCAAATTTGGACCGGCGCAAATCTGGGTCGGCGCAAATTTGAGCCGCGCAAATTTGGTCCACTTTGCGCCAATTTGAGTCTGCGCAAATTTGAGCCAAAATAAACACGGCGCAAATTTGGGTCGCGCAAATTTGGTGCTGGCCGTTTTGGGTTACGAGTTGTAACATTTTCTTTTTAATGGCCCCAGCAGAGCTTCGTAGGAAACAGACTATGCAGTATGCAGGCAGCTTTCCATTGTAAACACAATTCGATAACAAAATCCAAAAACTGTTTCCTGTATTTGTACATTTAAATCTTAGAATTAATACATTTAGAATAAATTTAAAAAATAAATTAATAGCAATGAAAATGAATAAATTCGAATCATGTTGGCAGCTGTTGTAGGGAGGTATTTCTAAAACCTGTTGCTACTAAAACCCGGTTTTGTTTCATTGAATCAACTTTTTGATGTGAACAAAACATAACCTGGGAACTGGATTCAGCTGGATCTGATCGGGTGTAGCAGATCCAGCCAAACTACATCAGTTGGTGTAAACAAGGTATAACGCGTGCGACAAATGGGACACGGGTGCGACATCGACATCGAACGTTGTTCAAAGAATTGACCAAAAGCGCCAAACTCAACCAATTGAGATTTAATTCATTTAAACAAATTAAACAAAAACAAACCTATGAATTTTGAGTCAGCTCAGCAGTTGGTGGACCCATCGTGAGTGCAGTGACGTTCAGGAAGTTCAAGTACCGGTAGTTCAACATTCTCCCAAGGTGTGGATGTCGACAATACTTTACTTAGTGCCCATTAATGCACCAATGCAGCATCAATCGTTGTACAACTACAATAACACAAGAGATAATCTTAATATAAGTGATCATGATAATTCTAATGTATCTAGTTTTAGATAACTATAAAATTTCATACCGTACTGCACGGGCGACACAACAAAGGCCATTGACTATTTTCAATTTTTAATTTCCTTCACGTTTTATGAGACCCAAATTCATTTTCCAGTTCACTTTATTTCAAAAGCCAACTCATAACTCGATCGCGTGGAAAAAGTTAAATCTAAACAAATCACCTTTTATTAAACCCAAATTCTTTTTCCAGCTCACTTTACTTCACACGCCAACCCACAAGCCCATGAAAAAAACCTGCTAATGACGTCATCAAATATCAAATTAACAGCATTCAACGCAAAACAATGGAAAACCCGATATTGTGGCGTCCAAATAGAAATATTAAAACAAACCTGGACCATCTCCGAGACATAATCAACCAAAAATACAACCTCAAATTAGGTATCTTCACATTAAATTGAACACACACCTCAAAATTAATTAAATTTCTATTTGACTATCAGAAAAATACAAAGATTTCTACGAATGGTCGGTAACGAATTTCCCAAATTTCTGGGCCGAAATATGGAAATTCACCAACATCGAGCACTCGCAAGACTACACCAACGTTTAAAACCCCCAAAAAAATCCCTAAAATAATTTTACATACGATAAACGTTCGGTTTTAGGTGGTCGACACGGCACGGGCGATGAACGAAATCCCCGAATGGTTTTCGGGCGCCATGTTGAACTACGCCGAAAATATTCTCCGAGAACGAAATAATCGTGTCGCCATTTACGCCTGTCGTGAGAAAATATGATAAAAAGATGGAAGAAAGATGGATGTTGCGTTAAAACACGTTTTAAACAGGCGAACTCGAGGGCTGTTTGGAAACGAAGACGTTTTGTCAACTCCACGGGCGAGTTGCCACGTTTGTTTCATCGCTTAGGAAGTTGGAGATTGGAAAAGGAGATGTTGTTGCAGGTATCGGACGGAAATGATCGAGTTTGTTTATAGTTTTTGTTGTTTTTGATGTAATTTTAAAGGTTATATGCCGAATTGCAGTGAAACTGTTGAGGCGATGCTGGCTACTGCCGCTATTGGCGCTGTTTGGACATGCGCATCACCCGATTTTGGTTGTAAGGTAAGGAGATTTAAAAATTGAATTTTTCTTGTTTTAGATTGATTTATTTTGTATTTTTAGGGAGTTTTGGATAGGTTTAGTCAAGTTCGGCCTAGGATTTTGTTTTCGTGCGATTTCGTCATTTATAACGGGAAAATTTACCCGCAAATCGATAAATTGAAAGAGATAGTTTCGTCTTTACCGGGTTTAAAAGCCGTTGTGGTGATGAATTACGGAAAAACGCAAAATGACGTCGTTTTTACGGACATTCCTAAAAGGTTTTACTTCTTTTTTTTAATTACCATATTTCCTCTTAATTGCGGAAATACAGTATACATTCTATTAATTTTTTTTTCATTTTAGCGTTCACTTAGAGAAGTTTTTACAAATGGGCGAAAGTAGTGACAATTCACAAATCGATTTTGTTCAAGTGCCATTTAATCATCCGTTGTTTGTTATGTACTCTTCCGGTACCACCGGTACGCCTAAATGCATGGTGCATTCTGTCGGAGTAAAAAAAAAAAAGACAAATTATTTTTTAATTTTAATTACTTTTAAATTTCATATTTTTACTTGTAGGGTACTTTGATTAAGCATTTGGAAGAACACATGATTCAGGGAAATATGAAACCTGACGATATTTTGTTGTATTTTACCTCGGTAAAATTTAAAATAATCATAAAAAAAAAAAAAAAAAAATTTTTATTAATATTTATTAATTTTTTTGTTATTAGACTGGATGGATGTTGTGGAATTGGTTGGTTTCGAGCTTGGCAATCGGAAGCGCAATTGTACTTTTTGATGGCTCGCCTTTGGTGCCCGATCTCGACACTGTTTGGAAATTAATAAGTGAATTGAGGTAAAAACAGAAAACCCAAATTTTAAAACAAGGAAAAAATGTTTCATTTTTCAAGTGAAACATCAAAATTAGGGTCACAATCCTCGGAACAGGAGCCAAATGGATATCCATAATGCAATCCAAACAATACGAACCAAGTAAAACTCTCAAAAATACAAAATAAAAACAAAAAAACAAATTTCCAACTAAACCATTTCACTCTACAGAATCCTCTCACCAACTGACGTCCCTCCACACGATCCTCTCGACCGGTTCGCCCCTCAGCCCCCAACGCTTCGACTACGTCTACAAAAGCGTCAAACCCGACGTCCTACTCGCCTCCATGACCGGTTAAAACACGCAAAAATAATTTTTCGAAATAAACGTCAACATTTTCCAGGTGGCACCGACATAATCGGTTGTTTCGCGGGCGTCAACGTCACCCTGCCGGTGCACCGTGGCGAGATCCAATGCCGCCTCCTCGGAATGGCCGTCGAATGCTGGGACGACGACAGTATTCGCACCAAAAATCCAAATTCCCTCCTTAATAAACAGGAAATTCGCTTATCGATCAAAGTGGGGAATTGGTGTGCACCAAACCGTTCCCGTCGATGCCGGTGTGTTTCTGGAACGACAAAGATGGCGCCAAGTACCAAAATGCTTATTTCAATAAATACCCGGGTAATTAAATGTCTAAACAAGTAAATGTAAAAAACAAAGTTTTTGAAAAAGGCTTTTATATTGGTGTTCAAATCGCCGCCAGAGTGCGCTACTACCGCAGATTGTTTCGTGATTGCCGTGATTGTGCCAAAAAACCTTCAACAAAGTACTTTTTCTCGACAATATTAAAAAACAAAATATATGGGCAGATAGGAATTTTCATTTCAACCAGATTAGCCTGGTTTCAGAATTTTTAGAACGTTTTTTGGTATCGAAAACATCAAAATCCGTATCGGGCGAACATTTTGGCATCCATTAAAGGACACGGGTTCTGCCAGGTGGCGCTGCGGTTTGAAAAGTTACTTTTCAGGTCACGTGACCGGACGTTGAACCAGACACACACACACACACACACAACGTTCAAGTCAAGTTAAATAAAAGCCTTTAAAAATGAAATAATTGACCGATGTTGAATTTTAGGTGTCTGGTGTCATGGCGACTTCTGCCGCATCAATGGCGTCACGGGCGGAGTGGTCATGCTCGGTCGCAGCGATGGCACGTTGAATCCTGGTGGTGTCAGATTCGGGAGTGCCGAAATCTATAACATCGGTGTGTTCGGTAGGTTTAAATGAGAATTGTAATTTTTATTTTTATTTTTAGTTGAGAAAATGGCGGAAATCGAAGACAGTTTATGCGTGGGACAGACGAATGGCGACGGGGACGAAAGAGTGGTTTTGTTTGTCAAAATGGCGGCCGGGTTTGGGTTCAGCGAGGAATTGGTCGGTCGCATCCGTCGTGTTGTTCGAGAGGAATTGTCGCCGCGTCATGTTCCCGCGGTGATTTTAGAGATCGGGGACATTCCGTACACGATGAGCGGGAAGAAGGTGGAAGTTGCGGTAAAGTTTCTTATTTCTGGCGGCCATGTTGGCGAGAGAGCAACATTGAGGAATCCGAGTTCGCTCGATTTGTTCTCCGATTTGACCGAGTTGAAGGGATGGTGATTTTGTTGGTCTTCAGACCTATTTAATTATCGATGTGAAATATATTTTCACTGTTTATATCATGTATTTATGATATCCCGATATGTTTTCATATATATGTTAATTATTACATTACTTTGTATTTTTCCCATATCTATTTCTAGCTTTATACAGGGTGGACAAAAAGTCTGGTTCACAGTAAATAATTCCCAAACTGTTTTAGTTGTTGATTCAGCAAAATGATTGTAAAGGTAGCATGTCGGGGGAAATCCAATTATGACATCCAATTTGACCTCTGAGGTCATCTTCAAGGTCATCCATATTATAACTCGAGAACCGTGACAGATAGAGCAAAAAAGTGAATTAGAAAGTTGTAGAGCATCATCCAATTAGTCTAGAACTGATCTTAAAAAAATTATTTCTTACTGAAAAGTTTTGAGAAAAAAGGTCTGAAACATTAGTCTCCTCAGCATTGTAACCTAAAACTTAATATGTTGGAATGTATTGCCAAAATAAATTATTTCTTTTCTTTTGTGTTTCCTTTCTTTCACTTACAAGTATGACCGAATAAAGTGTCCTAATTGAGGATTAGCTTGGTTGCCTCAATAGTTTTAGGTTACAAAGCTGAGTTACAATGCTGAGTAGACTAATGTTTCAGACCTTTTTTCTCAAAACTTTTCAGTAAGAAATAATTTTTTTAAGAACAGTTCTAGACTAATTGGATGATGCTCTACAACTTTCTAATTCACTTTTTTGCTCTATCTGTCCCGGTTCTCGAGTTAAAATATGGATGACCTTGAAGATGACCTCAGAGGTCAAATTGGATGTCATAATTGGATTTCCCCCAACATACTACCCTTACAATCATTTTGCTGAATCAACAACTAAAACAGTTTGGGAATTATTTACTGTGAACCATACTTTTTGTCCACCCTGTATAGTTATTTATCGCTTAATTGCTTCTATTTCGATGTTTATGCAATTTATGCATTTCTAGCATGAAGTATCATGCTCTGTTCAGTGCTATGATTTATTTCCAATGTATTTAACGTTTTATTATCAATTATTGACACCAGAGTGTCCAAATGTATCTTTTCCCTTGATCCAAGATGGCAGCCAACTCGGTTAGAGCTTTTCTGCCACATTTCTCAACACTATGTAAGTTTTATATGTTTTCCAAGATTAAATAGAGTTATATTTTAATTTAAATAGCTTTGCACGTTGTTATAAGTGCAAAGCACTGTGACCAGCTGCCCCTGCGCACGGGTCGCTGCACTGCAACGGCAATGCACTTGGCGCAGCTCCAGCGCCTCTCGTATCTCGCGCAGCCTGTTGCGGTCCCCCGCAACCAGGTGGAGCTGCGGGCCTTTGGTCAAGCAGGATCGGGCCCCGGAAGTCGCCCTTCCGGAAGTGGTTGGTCCCCGTAGGGACAAGAGAGTTGTTGATCAACCAGCAAGGCGAACGGTCGTGTTGCGACCGCCTCCGAAACTGGCTATTGAGATAACCCAAACTATCGGCGTGGCGATGATATCGCCCGCCGGGACCTGAGCGTCCAGTTGCGCCACGTCCGCCGGACGTTAACCGTAACTTCGGCGGCGTGGCCCAAAACCGATTACCGACCTCGTGTGTCATGGCGGCCGATGGCCGCCGTGCCACGCGGTCTGATTAGGGACGGTTCGAAGGAACCGCCGCCTTGGGA